>CM046669.1:6171504-6796504 GCA_025594165.1 Tamias sibiricus | reverse complement strand
CTAAGTCACTCCAGACCTTAGATAAAGAGCAAGACAAACCCGCCTGTGTCTCCTGGGGGAGGTGGGTGGTCCCAGCACTTGCTGTGTGCCCTCTAATGATTTTCTGGGTGGTATCCCTCTAGAGCTTTGGGATCAAGAGCAAGCACCTTTACTTCCCTTTTAACATCTCACTGAAGTGCTGAGAAAGTTATACAGAGGCAGTGAATCTACGGCAGCACCGAGGAAGGGATATGTTCCCAGGACTTGATTAAAAAAAAACAAAAAACATTTTATTGAAAGATAATTCATATATTTTGTAATTCATCCATTTAAAGTCTAAAGTTCGATGGTTTTAAATTCAATGTACAGAGTTGTGCAAGCATCACTACAATCAAGTTTAGAACACATTCATTACCCTCCCCAAAGAACCCCTGCATCCATCAGCAGTCACTCTCCACTTCTCTTCCCCAAGTTCCCTCCCCAGCCCTAGGCAACTGCTCATTTACTTTCCATCTCTATAGGTTTGCCTAGTCTGAACATTGCATATAACTTGAATGATGTGATGGGTTTCTTTCACTTAGCATAACATCTTCAAAGTTCATCCATATTGTAGCATATATCAGTACTTAACTCCTTTTTCTGGTGGGATAGTATTCCGCTGAATGGATACCACATTTAATTTGTTCATTCAACAATTGATAGACCTTTAGGTTGGTTCTACTTTTTGACTATCATGAATAATGATGCTGTATGCATTCACTGTACATTTTTGTGTGGACATAGTTTTCATTTCTCTTAGATATATACCTAAGTAGTACATTTGCTAAGTCATGGGATAATTCTGTGTTACTTTGGGGAGCTGCCAAACAGCTGTGAAAGCAGCTGTGCCATTTTATATCCCAGTGTATGATGGTCCAGTTCTTCCTCACCCTCTCCAATGCTTGTTGTCCTGTGCCTCTTTTGGTTATAGCTAGCCTAGTGGATGTGAAGTAGAATCTCTTTGTGGTTTTGATTTGTATTTTCCTAATGGCTAATAATGTTGACCATCTTTTAATTGTATGTGGCCACTTGTATATCTTTTCTGGAGAATATTAGATATTTTGCCCATTTTGTCTTCCTATTATTGAGCTCAGACTTATTCTAGATACAAATCTCTTCAGATGCATGATCGGCAAATATTTTCCCTCCCTCTGATGGTTGTCTTTTAACTTTCTTCATGGTGTCCTTTGAAGCATGGAAGTTTTACTTTTGATAAAGTATAATTGATCTATTTTGATGAAATTTCTGAAGAACAGAATTTACGTGGGGTCATTTTGACAGAGCAGAGTAGAAGCCACGGCTGGAATGGGAAGAAGCCTGGGGCAGAGACAAGAGGGAGCCTTCCTTCCCTGCGGAGTCAGTGAGAGGCCCAGGATGCCCACCACTTACACGGCATTTGTTATCAGCCAGACCTGACTGGAGTTCACTTGGCTTGACTTGATCAATACCACAATCCCACGAGAGAGTGAATCTTGTCAGCCACAGCTTTTGTGTGAGCATGCTGATGCACAGAAGGACAGAGCAGGATGCTGGAGGTCACCCAGGGGCCTCTGAATCCAGGCCGTCTGTTCCCGGGGTGTGTGCTTACTCACCACGTCAAGCACACTCAGGAAGCGTGTGTGGGGAGAGGCCACATTGCAGGATGTTCATTAAGATAATTAATTAAATAAGCATCCTTGGAATTGCTGGGCTGATCCTTCTTTCATACTTCCACTCGCCATCTCCCGTAGAGATTGGGGACAGTCGTATTGGCCTCCAGGATTAATTCTAATTAATCGCAGACACAACAAAAATCCCGACTTTAGAATGGAGGGTATTTTCATTCTCACAATCTACCACACCCTCGCATTTGTCATAGACTTCATCCCACATAGCTTTTTCACCATTTCCTGGAGTTTACCCATTTATAAAGGGTCCCACAGTTATTCCTCTTGAAACAATGCAGTCTTGTAACTTTACTCATGATGGAAATATTTAATTTATTTGCATTTAATCTGTAAATCTATCATTTTACCACTTACATTTTATTTGCTTCACCTGTCCTATTTTCTTTTTCTTTTATGCCTACTTTTGGATTAATAAAATACTTTTATTCCTTTCCTTCATTAGCTTATATCCTATTGTTCTTTTTGGAGCATCCCTAGGAATTGAAGTAGGTAACTTTGCTCTTTTAAAATGTGAGATGTATTTGTATTTTTACCAATTCCAAGGTATGCCTAACCCTTTTGTAGTATTATGATTGTATATATATTTAGTTATTCTTGTGTTTACCACCTCACAAGACATTCTGGTTATTGTTACATGCAATCAATATTCCCTTAAATGTATACACATTGTTATCCCTTCACATTTAGTATTTCTATGCTTCCATTCAGAATCATTTTCAATTTTCTTAAACAACTCTAATACTTCCTTTAGTGTAAGTCTGCTGGTGACTATTTTAGTTTCTTTTTTTTTTTTTTTTTGGTACCGGGGATTGAACTCAGCGGCACTATACCACTGGGCCACATCCCCAGCCCTTTTTTGTATTTTTTATTAGAGACAGGGTCTCACTGAGTTGCTAAGTGCCTCGCCATTGCTGAGGCTAGCTTTGAACTCGCGATCCTCCTGACTCCGCCTCCCAAAGTGCTGGGATTACAGGCGTGCGCCACTGCGCCCGGCTATTTAGTTTCTTTTTTTGAGTATGAATTATTTGACCTTTATTTTTGAATAATATTTCCAGAATGCATAGAATTCTGAATTGGCACTATTGTAAATACAGCACTTAGAGGGTATTTCATCGCTTTTTGACTTCCGTCATTTCAGTTGAGAAATCATCTGTAAATTTTGTTGTGTGTTTGAAGGTAACAATTCCTTTTACCAGTGTACAGGTTATCTTAAAGTATTCTTCTTGTATTTGGTCTTTATTGATTTTACTACAAAATCCTAGGTTATCTTGCTAGGGTGTTCTTGAAGGCTGGGTTTGGCTGATTAAAAACCCTTTATAGGTTGCAATAGAGGGCCTGGGAGTATTTTCCAGTTCTATGCTTTCTTGAACTTGAAATTTTGCCTTTGTAGCCCCTGGGAATCTGCAAAAGTCTGGCTTCTCAGTTGTTGCTCTCTAAATGGTACAGGTCTCAAACAAAAGGCTGTTCTGAGGCATCTGGCTCATCTCTGTCTGCTTTTAAGATCCTGGTTCTTGCTGCCTTGGTAGTTCTCTGATAATTCAAGCAATTATTCAGTAATACCACTCCTCAGTATCTTTCCAATAGAATTAAAGTCAGCATAATTTAGAGATACAATACACGCACTCCCATGTTTGTTTTTTTGTAATTTTTTAAAAAATATTTTTTCAAGCCGGGTGTGGTGGCACATGCCTGTAATCCCAGCACTTGGGAGGCTGAGGCAGAGGATCCAGAGTTCAAAGCCAGCCTCAGCAATGGCGAGGCACTTAGCAACTCAGTGAGACCCTGTCTCTAATAAAATACAAAAAAGGGCTGGGGATGTGACCCAGTGGACGAGTGCCCCTGAGTTCAATCCCCGGTACCAAAAAAAAAAAAAAAAAAAAAAAAAAAAATTTTTTTTTTCAAGTTGTAGGCAGACACAATTCCTTTATTTTATTTATTTCTTTATTTTTATGTGGTGCTGAAGATCAAACCCAGTGCCTTCCATGGGCTAGGCAAGCACTCTACCACTGAGCCACAATCTCAGCCCACACTCCCATGTTTATGACAGTGCAATTCACAGTAGCCAGATATGGAACCAGCTTAGGTATCAGTCAAAATATGAATGGGTGAAGAAATGTGGTGTAGATATACACATGGAGTTTTATTCAGTCATAAAGAAGAAAAAAATTATGTCATTTGTAGAAAAGTTGTTGGAGCTGGAGAGTACTGTGTTAAGGGAAATAAGCCAGACTCAGAAAGACAAGTGCCATGTTTCCTCTCACATATGGAAACTACAGGGAATGAAGGACAAAGAAAAGGATCTCATGAAGTCAGAAGGGAGACCATTAGAGTAGAGAAAGGCTATTAGGGGAGGTCAGAGGGGAGGGCAGGGAGAGGTACTGGGGAATGAAACTGATCAAATTGTGTTGTATGCGTGTATGTCACAGTGAAACCCCACTCTGAATAATTAATATACACCAGTAAAAAAGATATGCATATTTCCAGCTCCACTAGATACTGACCACAATGTGTGCCAACTTGTGCATCCTCCACAGTGAAGGATTCCCCCCTTACTCTTCCTGACACTTGATATTTTCAGACTTTTAAAAAAATTTTTTGCTAATACTAACATTTTGAAACACTATTTTGTTGTGATTTTAAGTTGCATTTCCTTGATTAGTAGACAATGCTATGAGTTAATAAAAGTTTTGGGATAATATTTTAATCAGAGAGTAACTTACAATTGATACTGGAATTGGCTTGTCTTATAGCCCATATGCTCAAATTATACACTAGAGTCTCAACTTCTCACTTAGTTTTGTCAAAGGGAAACATTATAAAAATGGAGTAGCACTGATTGAGGACACTTAGAAAGGAGTTGGAAAGCTACTCTGAATCAGATTTCAGGTGCCTCTGCAACTAAACCCTTGAACTTCCCCACCCCTCTGTCATGCAAGTTGACTCTTGAAACATTGTTACCTCTGTTGCCCTCTGAATACAGGATCCTTTTCCCCAAACTACCCAGAGCCTGAGACTGCACCCAATCCCTTTCTCACAGTTTATCTTCTGCCAGCACCAACCACAAGTCCTTACAAACGAGAAATTTAATTTCCAACCCACTTGTGTTTTAACAACTATAAACACAGCTGCTGTTTTGTAAGACCTCACAGCACATTTTTGAGGCTGCTTGAATCTGTTTTTCCAGATTGTAATCTTAAGTAGTCCCTAATAAATGTAGTTTTCTTTGTTTTAACTAGGTTGGTTTTAATCTCTGTGGACAGTTTCTAGCAGGTGCTAATCATTAGCAAGGAGCCAGCAAGATGCTGCCTTCCAAGAATGCACTGAGTGAATACGTCTGCACAAGCGTGTACATTGGCAGAAGCAGCTGGAGTAGTGAGGACAGTGGTGGCTGCTTAGCAGCCCATCTCCCAGGATTCCTTATCAAATGACTTGAAACAACTAGAAAGAAAAGTTATTTCTCACCAAAACACGCCCCTGTTAACTCGAAGACAGAGAAAGACGAAACTGCAAAGTAACCGAGAAAAAGTGGAAAATCAGTCAGCGTGTGGTCTCACTCTGCCGTCCCTCCCCATCTAGTTGCAAGACTTTTTAGGGACATACCAAGAAAAACAGCATGAAAGAAAGAAGAGGAGGCTAGTGAGGGTGAGCTAAGCAAGCTGTAGATCGATTAAACACACCATATGTTAGAGAATCAGGGAAAGCATCCAAGCGGATCAGATCACAGAGTACTGAAAAGGAATTTCAGTACTAGAAATTTTGAGGACCAGGCACCACTGAAAAGGATTGTCCAGTATTAAAGGGACAGGTGTAATTTAACAGGGTAGACTACACTTAAAGAGAATCTCTGCAATGGTGATTTTAGGGGAGAAGTGGGATAAAAGGAAGGCAGACAAACCATTTGGTAATTTGGCAATGAAGGGGAAAGGAAGAAGGGGAGGGAAAAATTTCGAGTCCTATAAGACAAAAGAGAATGATAAAATTGGAGGACTCAAAACCCTATCCACATCATTAGGCAGAAAGAAAACAGTGAACTACCTGAACTTTTCTGTTCTTTCAGAAGAGGGCACCATTAAGTGAGGTAAAACACCCAATATAAAAACAAGGATGAAGTGAGAGATGTTCAGATAGATAAATGGAAGGAGGAAGGAGAAAAGGGAGGGAGGGAGCTAGAGAGGAAGCGAGGAAGCCAGGCAGGTACTCAGGAGAAACCTGAACAGGTGCATAAGGAAACAAGTATAAGAATGTGTGTGGCAGTACTGTTTGTATTAGGAAAAAATAAAACAGGTAAACCAGACACCGATAAATGAGAAATAAATGAAGCTGCTTACATCAAAAAGCATGGGTCCCACAAAGACATCATTCAGCAAAAAAAGCATGTTATGAATGAGAAAGTCCAACCTGCTTTGAATTTATGATACTTTATGAACTTAAGGCAAAGAGGCCAACTAGTGTTTACTTTGTAGGGTATCAGTGTAAACTAGTGAAAAGTCTTAATAATTTATTCTTAAATGCAGCACAACTAGTTCTAAGTGTGATAAGAAACTGGGGGGCATTTTCTAAACAGAGATACATGTTTAAAATTGTCACAATTCTCATTTTTATGGATTTTGTGTTACAGTAGTACCTGATTGCATTTTTTTACTTAGTTAGGCTATAAATTCCCCTTTGAAATTGTGTTTACTTTATTCATTTGCTTTTCAAACTTAAAAACAGAAGCCATAGCCAGGCACGGTGGTGCACGCCTGTAATCCCAGCACTTGGGAGGCTGAGGCAGGAGGATCGCGAGTTCAAAGCCAGCCTCAGCAATGGCGAGGCACTTAGCAACTCAGTGAGACCCTGTCTCTAATAAAATACAAAAAAGGGCTGGGGGTGTGGCCCAGTGGTCAAGTGCCCCTGAGTTCAATCCCCGGAACCCAAAACAGAACAAACAAACAAACAAACAAACCAGAAGCCAAAGCTAGGATAGGGGCGGGAAAGGGCAATGATCACTTTCCTGTTCATTATAAAGGATCACAGCTGATGTCCCTAAAGCAAAAAAACAAGTTAACAAGAGAAAGGCATACAAATTTATTTGGTCTTAATTTTACGGGTCGTTGGAGCCCCAAGATGGGAGACCCAAAGACCCAAGGTGAACTATGCATCTTTATGCTTGGTTTACACGTAGGATGAACATAAATATGACTGGGGAAAAAGGGTGTGATCTATTTTAAAATATTTATGTACTAAGATTGCAGCTCATTTCATGGATAGGAGACTTTATGTGTAGGACCGGGTGGTGGGGCAGGTGATGAAGCCAGTCAACTGCTATAATGTCAGAATGGGGGCTACTTTTAGAGAAGTGAGGAATGTGTGTTTATTTAGTAAATGCTTATTGAGTACGTAGTATGTGCCAGCTATTTCACATACTTGAGTTACTGGACAAATTTTTACCTGACGCAAGTAAATAAGAGTTTACTTATTTTCAAAAGTAAATACGGGTTTATAATGGCACAATAATGGTGGAAATGTGATTCCTTCCAAAGTATTAAAGATATCTGATAGTATATCACTGTTCAAGCTTTTTCATACAGTTCTGTTATAGTATTAAATGTTTGTGAATCATCTCTTTAATAGATAAAAAGAAGGGACACTTCAGTCATATTTATTGCAATCGTTGTAACTTCTGAAGTACTGAAATAAGGGCTACATTATCACAATGGCTTTCTAACTGTTCCTGTTTCTACTATTTCTACTTCATAGTTGTTAAATACAAATTACTGGAGGCCATTGTTTTGGATTAAACTCCTGTACTGAGTCCCAAGAGATCAGACCAAAAATAAAAACGCAATTACTCATGCTAAAGTTTCAAGTGGACAAGTTGAAACTCAACTATTCATCTGACCTGAGAAAGCAGGATTCATTGATATGATAATGAAGTTCCCTCTGCCTTAATCCTTACATAACACAGGTAAGTTTATGTGAACCTGTCATTTATTTTTCTATTGTTCTGCCCTCTTGTCCCCACCTTATGAGGGAAGTAACTTTGGAATGACCAATTCACTTTTTCGTTTTTGTTTGTGCTTTCTTGTTTCTTTATCTACAAACCAGCCTCCCTCACTCTGCCCATTGGAACACTCATTCTCTTATGGAACAAAGTGTTGCCCAATTCTGGAGTAGAAAATAAAGCCAGTTTATATCTTTAAACTAAACTGCCATGATTTTATCCTTTGACACAGTAACTTTTCTACCCTGATGCCAGGTTATTTCTTATATTATTAATTTATGCCACTTCCCAGCTTAATGCCCATCCCCCATTGTTTTATCATTTTAAAAACATTTTGAGTTTGAGTCTTTTAATGAATTGGTGAGGAAAGATATTTGTCTGCCTTTAATAAAGTTCTGAGTCGAGGACTGGGGATGTAGCTCAGGGATAGAGCACTTGCCTTGCATGCATGAGGCCCTGGATTCCATACCCAGTGCTACAAAAAATAAAAGTAAAAATAAGTAAATAAATAAAGTTGGGACAGATCTCTGTAACAAAATGCAGATTAATAAGAGAAGAACTAGCAGAAATTTAATAACATGTATAACTATGTTGTTGGGGTAAACACTCAGCTGTGAGTAGGGAAGTTGGCAGTGGGATAAGAGGACTTTAAAGAGTCTGATCGAGAAGGCAACCGAGAGGGGGAACTGGCTACCTCCCGTATCTCCAGTCTTCAGGTGAGGATCAAAACAGAGTGGCCTTGCTTGGGAAGGGAAAGAAGGTACTCATAAAACATCTGAAGAACTGTGCCTGTGCGGTGTCCAGGCAACCTACCCTATAGGTTGCCCTGCTCGTAGATGTAGGATGGCTCTTCATTGTATCCCCACCTGCCTGCCACTGCCACCAGAGTGAGAAATAAGAAGTCCAAAGCCTTTGTTGAGTCTTCCCAGTCCTTCCTTTGGGATGGGAGCATCTGTAGCCCTGGGGCTGAGCGGCGTGTTGCATGGAAGAGAGAGGCATGCAGAAGGAACATGGATGTCTTGGGGTTGGACCTCCCCTGTCCTGTTGCCACAGGTTTTAGATCTGGGTGACCTACTAGCTACAAATATAAAAGGAAAGGGTATAAAGATCATTTGTAAGATTTTATTCTGTGTGGGCCATCACATGCCAGGAATAAAAACCTTCCTGGGTCAGGCTTTTGGGTTCCTGTTTTAGAATTGGTGCTAGTACATCCAAGAGGGGTGAAAGAATAGACGGACAGAGATGGAGCTATGACAGAGAAGATGGCTCACCCAAGGATGAGCATTTGTACAGAATGAACAGGATTTATCCAAGATGGCGGTGATGAGGATGTGTGGGTTGATGATGGCTCTCTGTGATAAAGGGAAGAGCATAAATTGGGACAAAGAAGTAAAAGTCATGCTGAACCCAATATTGCTGAGTATTAACAAGGACAAAGGGAAAAGTAAGAACAAGTGAGACTAGCCAGATCATGGAGGGCCTTGACTGCTCTGGAGCTAGGACATTATCCTAAAGGCGACAGGAAGCCTTTGAAGGGTTTTGAGGATTGCCATGCCATAGCCAGGCCTTCACCAGTGTAGAGGACAGACAAGGGGTGACTGGGCATTGTCAAAACCTACAGTCATCTTGTTCCAGATCTTGGCATTACCTGGGTGATGCAGTAGGAAACACCTACCACATACGTTACCTAGGGACATCATGATTCCATTCTTCTTATCTCACTCACTCACAGAGCAAAACTATCCTGCCACTGTTGTCCTGGGGATATCTGGCCCCAGAGTATTTATCTACAGGGCAAGATTGTGAGTTTACTTTTGTCCATGGCCTGGACTTGACCTTTTGTTAGCTCACCCACAACTGTTTGTTCTGATAAAGTGCATTCCAGGGAGTCCATAATTCACTAACCACTGCCTTCTCCTGCAGTAACACAATGACTACTGTTATATAATGCAAAAAAAAAAAAAAAAAAAAAATCCCCATCTTCAGAACACAGGGAGTGGTAACGTGACACACGGGATAAAGTAACACCATGGAGGAAGCAGGAGGATGATTTGCAGTTGAGGCTATCATTCATACACAAACTCTCTCTCGCTTATCTTCACAAGGCTCACCACTCTGGCATCTTGTAGATGCCTTCTAGTCCAAATGATACCACTTTTCAAATAATGCTTAAAACGTAGCACAAGTCATGTATGAAAACATCCTCATTGAAAAATGCAAGCAATACAAAAATGAATACCTCTCTCTCTCCCACTCCCAGAACCACTCTAATCTTCAGAGAAAATACTGGTGACAACTGGTTTTCAGGGATTTCCTTCTGTGTAAACTTAACATTTACATCCACATAGATACAAATGTGTAATTACATTAATGAGAAAATATTGTGTGTGTGTGTGTGTGTGTGTGTGTGTGTGTGTGTGTTAGTTACTTGCCTTTTCACTGAACAATGTATTTTGGGAAGTATTGCATGTCAGTATGCATAAATTGGTTTCATCTATTTTAATGTGTATCATACTATTGTGGGTATTTGAGTTATTCCCACTTTTTTCATGATTATAAGTGAAACTGTATACATGTCCTTGTGCATGTGTGCATTTTAAAATATTCAATTAAGCAATTAAGACCCTGGTTTGGAATGGATCTGAGGCTGCAGTTGTGGTTGGTGAGCGGGGGACTGGGGCTTCTGCATTGAAACCTGGCACTTACAGGACCCCCTGGGGTCCACCTCTGTGAGTGCGTGGTGGCCACCCTGATAAACGCAGGGGGGTCCCTTATCTGAAGGTGGCTCCTGAAGGCCATGAATGGGTCATGTGTCTGAAGAGGCATTGCAGAGGAGGCTGCATGACGGAGAGATGGCACAGGTGTCAGCCAGCTTGGTTAGGAGAGCCTTGCCCTTGTGACAACTGGAAGATGAAACACAGCTTGTTCTCAGGGACGTGAGGACAAGGCCTCGAACTGTGAGTGCTTAGACTGAAACCCATCCTTGCTGAGGCTGGGTCCTTCTGAGGCTTAAAAGTATTAAAAAAAAATAGATGCTGAACATTAAAAACCTCAGAAATAGCAGATAAAAGTATCAATATCAGGTTTCTCTAAAACAGTTTTAGGAAATCTGACTGCGTGGGACCTGCACATTTCTTTATGGAAGCAGAGAATGATTCCTCTATGTTTAATTTGCCAACAGAATGATTGATACGCCACCTGTCTGCTTTACTTATCTACCTGACAGTCTAATTCCTGAACACACCTGGGTTTGGATGCCTGGCACAGTGCCAAAGACTGATGGAGCTTAAGGATCTCTTTGAAGTATTTGCAAGACACACTTGTAATGTGGGTCAGCCCCTTACCAGATGCAAAACTCATTAGATAATTAGCAGGGTGGGGTAGTGAAGAATCCGTGACACATTAGTGCCCCAAATGCCTGAAGATGACAATTTCTTTTATAAGAAAGAGGAGATTAACAAACACAGGCATTAGGACTCTGGTTTTAGTTCTTCTTCTATTAAAGAGTAGGTAGTCAGTGAGGCTATACCCTATTATTCTAAGCTGAGGACAGTTGAAAGCCTAGGTCAGTTCAGTTTAAGATAAAAATTTTAAATACAGTTGACTCCTGAACATTACAGGAATTAGGGGACTGACTCCTTTCCCATCTCCTTTGTAATCTTGATCAAATTTTTACTGTGTATTATATATACTATGTACACACGCATACACATACACATGTAGTATTCTTCATACATGAAGTAGGTAGTACTCCCATGCATATGATTAAATACATAGTGCCCATTTTATATAGAAATGTGCATATGTAAAATAATGTACCCATACACACATACATGCATTGTGTGCATTATATATACATGTGTGTATATATGTATGTATGTATATGTGTACCAATACGTACATAAATAAAATGGACACAATGCATTGATGCCTATCTATGGGGAGCACTCCCCTATCCATGAGGAGCACTCCCCTATCTATGGGGAGCACTCACCTATCCATGGGGAGCTCTTCCCTATCTATGGGGAGCACTCCCCTATCTATGGGGAGCACTCCCCTCTCTGCATATGAGAATGTTACATGGGTGGTGACATGACCATGTCCCTTCGGCTCTTAGTATCCTCATGTGCTGTTTAAGAGGAAGTGACTGACAGTCAAGTAGCTTCTGGAAAGAACACAGGATTAGGGAGCAAGAGGCTTGGCTTTGCCGTTAATCCCCACGCTACCTCAAAGCTTTTATTTCCTCATTGTAAAGCAGCAGGGCAAGGTGATGTTAGTACAGGAAATGCCATAAAGACTAATGAAGAAATGTCTGTAGAAGATTCAGGCCTGACACAGGATACATAACGCTCAATGTTAATGAGTGTCTGGGACTAAGGGCCATGTCTACTATTTCCTTTAATGTGTTATTTGATGATAGCATTTCAGAAGAAACGTGTAGTATTAAAAGTGCAGTTTCTTTTGTGTCGTTACACAAAGCAGAGAAGTCTCTTGCCTGTCAGGCTTGCTACCAGTCTGCCTGCAAATCAATGATCATTATGGATAATGAACGGCTATGAAGAGATTCATTGTTAATGATCTTGTTTGGTCCAGACCTTACACTAGATTCAATCATAGATACACCCCCATCCACACCCAGACATCTCACAGTTGATCATCTGAGTCCCAGTCAGAAGAATGGTGTGTCCTTGGGGTTGGCATGCTTCCTGGATCCTTGTTCCTCCTCAGTGACCCCTTGTTCTCTTCTTTTGCATGGGTAATGCACGGAGCTTGCAAGTAGCTTTCCGTCCAATTTAGTCAAATGGAAGTATCATCCATTTGATTGCAGAAGACATTGAGTCTCATTTCCCAAAGAAGTTTCCAGTTGGCCCAAAGACACTGAAGTCTGAAGGACCCAGCACCACACCTCCACTAACCCACACTTCCACCAGAGCGTGGGAGTGAACGCCCACCTAGGACCAGGTCTGAGCAGGGAAGGGAGCTCCACACCCTGACTCTACTCAGGGTGGGTTTTCTTCCCAGGATGCTGTGCATTTCAGATCATCCTTCATGTGGCCCCAGGTTAAATGGAGGACTAACAGGTGTGTGCAGAGGACCCTTGGAATCACTCTCCAGTTCTTTTTTTTTTAAATACCTTCTTTTATTTTATTTAGTTTATTTTTATGTGGTGTTGAGGACTAAACCCAGGGCCTTGCACTTGCGAGGCGAGTGCTCTGCCGCTGAGCCACAACCCCAGCCCTCACTCTCCAGTCCTTATGGGCTCTTTTTTGTTACATGGTCTAGTATACAAAACACATGCCATGAACACACACACACACACACACACACACACACACAAACACAGAACACTTTGGAGCTATATCTGGTTTGAAGTCAATTTGATTACTAGCATAAAATTTGTGTTTCCTAAAAATAAACTGGCATAAATTGGTATGAATTTTTCTTCTCAAATCAGAACTTTCCCCACGATGTCCTATTTCTCCAGTTTGACAGGTTCATCTTGCTTTTATTAAATACTAACTTAATATAGATGTTATAAGTATCATAAAATTCTTATGATTTTCTTTCCTAAGGGGATAACTATTCTTAATTTTGATAAAGTCCAATTTATAATTTTTTAAATGGACTGTGCATTTGGTATTGTGTCTTAAATGTCTTTGCCTAACCAAAAGATTTTACCTTATGTTTTCTTCCTGAAGTTGTATTGTTTTAATTTATTTTTTAGTTCTGTGACATGTTTTAAGTTAGTTTTTGCAAGTTACTACAAGATATTGCCAAACATCTTCTTTCCTGTATCACACGAACATCCAGTGTTCCTGTATCACTGATTGAAGACTATCCTGTCTCCACTCCATGCTTTGGTCCATGTCTGTGTGGTTCTCCTTCTGGACAGTCTTCTCTTTTCTATTGGCCTAATGGCTTATCTTTACCTCAGTAACATATTGTCTTGATTACTGTAGCTTCATGCATAGTAGATTTTGAAATAAGGAAAGGTCAGCATTCCAAATTAGTTCTTTTTTTTCCTTCAAAATTGTTTTGGTAATTTAGGTCTGTTGCATTCCTTGTGGACTTTAGCATCAGCTTTTAATTTCTTAAAAAGACTGAGGGGGAATTTGGTTAGTATTTCACTGAGGACTGACATTACGGCAATGCGAGTCTTCCAGCCCAGGCCTCTATTTTGCTCTTTAATTTCTATGAGCAGTGCTTTGTGGTTCTTAGTGTATAGGTCTTACTTAGCTTATGCCAGATGTATCTGGAGTATTCATAATTTTGGATGTTTTTATAAAATGATAGTTTAAAAAATTTTAGTTTCTTATTGTTTATTGTTAGCATTCGGAAATGCAATCAAGTTTCCTATGTTCATATATGAATACACCACAGTAAAACTCCACATCATGTACAACCAAAAGAATGGGATCCTAATTAAAATAAGTTATACTCCATGTCTGTATAATATGTCAAAATATACTATACTATCACATATATCTAAAAAGAACAAGTAAAAATTAATAATAATAAAGCAATTCAATCATTTGTTTTTATACTTTTAGGTAGACTTCATAATAATTTCTACATAGACAATCATGCTAAGTCAGGAGTTTCAATTCTCCCATCCAGTTTGGATGTCCTTCATTTCCTCTTCTTGCCTTGTGGTACTTGCTTGAAGCTCCAGCACATTACTGAACAGGAGTAGGGAGGGCAGGTCTGTTCCTCTTTCCTGATCTTAGGAGCACAGCATTCTGTCCTTTGCCATTTGGTAAGATACTAGCTGTAGGTTCTTCACAGACACACTTTATCAAGTTGTTTCTTCTTATTCTTATTTACTGAGACTTTTTTCTTTTTTTTCTTTTTCTTTTTTTTTTTTTTTTTGTGGTACTGGGGATTGAACTCAGGGGCACTCGACCACTGGCTCACATCCCCAGCCCTTTTTTTGTATTTTATTTAGAGACAGGGTCTCACTGAGTTGCTAAGTGCCTCACCATGGCTGAGGCTGGCTTTGAACTCGCGATCCTCCTGCCTCAGCCTCCCAAAGTGCTGGGATTACAGGCGTGCGCCACCGCGCCCGGCTGAGACTTTTTTCATGAGGAGTGTATGTTAGCTTTTGTCAGATGTTTTTCTGCATCTGTCAAGATGATCATATGGCTTTTCATTTTTAGTTCATTAATATGGTGAATTACATTGACTATTAAACCAACAGTGTATTCCTGAAATAAATCCTACATGGCCATGATACATTACCCTTTCTATGTACTGGGTTATATGTTGCATTTATTAAGAATTTGTGTATATGTTTAAAAGGGACGTTGATCACATTGATCTGCATGTTTTAGTTTTTTTGTAATGTTCTGTCTACTTTGGTATCAGGGTACAATTCTCTCATCAATGAGAGGGAAAGTGATGTATGTGTTCTTTAATTCTCTGGTAGAGTTTACATCTGATTGGCAGTTTTTCCTTCTTACACATTCAGTGGATTTTCCTAGTGGAACTCCCTAGTGGGTTTTCTTTTTGCTTTGCAGCACTGGGGATGGAACCCAGGGCCTTGCGCATATGAGGCAAGGGCTCTACCACTTGTCCACACTGCCTGTCCTCTTTCAAGCAACTTCTTGTTTATTTTATCTAAGTTGTTGATATACTATAACTGACAGGATAAAATACCTTTACAAAGATTACTAACCTTCCTCTAGTGGGAAAATCTGTTTATACCTACTCAACTTCCCCTCCTTCTCCTCACCTCAAACCTCCCCATACTTCAACCCAGCATGTGAAGAGCCTTTTTAAAGAACATTCTCAGGCCAGCTGGGTGTTTCCTGTTTTATTTCCACTTTGATTCAAATGCCGCATCTGTAGGAAGGGAAGGGGAGCTACCTGGTGATTATGTGTCTCTGTGTCTTATTCGGGGATTAAAATCCTGGGCTGCACTCTGAGACCCAGAGGATCACATCATGAATAAAATGTGAGCCAAGCAGCCAGAAGGAGCAGCGGGAATGAGAGCATTTTAAGCAAGTTGTAGAAGTGATGGGGCTGCTGAGCTTGGCTGACGGCTCTTGTCCTGGTCGGCCTCACTGTCCGGTTCCACTGGGTCAGGATGGCATTTCTGGCCCCCTCCCACTTCCCTGGTCCCATCAGTCGAAACTGGTAGGGACTGCAGGGGCCAAAGAAGACCTCCAGGGCCAGCAGGGGGTCAGTCAGGAAGAGCCACGGTATGTTAGGCTTGGCCCCTATGAAGGAGCCCAGCTCATCCATGTACGTGATATAATCTGTCTGCAAAGTGTGGCTCTGGCCAAACCTGGGGAGAGAAAAGAACATGCTGGAAGAGGAGCCACAGCTGCCAACAGAAGCATGACTTTTTCATTTTACTTCTCAGAATAATAACATTCTGGTCAGTACCTCTAGTTATGCCCCTCACTCCAATCTTTTCCTACAAATTTGAAGTTATTGTTTGTTTTTTTGGATAAGTGAGTTTTTTCTTTCATTCTTCTCCCTAATGTCTATCTGAGTTTGATATAGTTTTTTTTTTTTTTTTTTTTTTTTTTTTTTTTAACCTCTGACCACATGGCCTGGAGCAAACTGACCCTCTGGTTCAAGGTGAACGATTAACTTAGTTCACGGTTGTTTGCAGCATTGGGGATCGAATACACATGCCAGGCCAGTGTTCTACCACAGAGCTGTGTCCCCAGCCCAACTTAGGGTACTCTTTAACACAATCATTCTTTATATGACATTGTGTAGAATCTGCCCCAATGTTTGATTTTTATATTGGTTTGTCTAAAATTGGGTTTACGAACAGTTTTAATATTGCTGTCATTTATTAATGTAAATTGTCTCATACTTTTAGTTGGAGTGTGGCCTCATCCTTGTCACTTAAATAATAAGATTGACATTTAGACCTTTCTTTTTCTTTCTCTTTTTCCGTGTTGGCCTCTAAAGGAAAGGACGTCAAGCTGCGTGAATCGCAGCACACTGCAGTGCCTGCCTCCGTGACTCCTCTGAGAACCACAGAGGTCGCCTAGGGAGACTGTGTTCACTCTGAGGATTCCATTTCTTCTCTAGGCCCTGAGCAGGTGCCCACTTTGGGGGCATTTGAGGAATAATGTGTTGGAGGCTTGAAAGAGGAAGAAATTTCCCACACAGTTGCCTATTTATACCACTGTGCCCGTTACCTAAGTATCCTTTCAAAAGACTTTGATACATCATTTGAAAAAGGTTTTCTGTTATGGAAGTAATGAACATGAAAAGTGCACTGACATGTCTGACGTCTAGACATTTACATGACTTTCTACAATTCTCATTGGTGTTATGCTTGAAAAATGAATCAGAAGCCAAACTCCATTGGAAGAAAACACTAGGGCGGGGAAGTTCAACCCAATATCTTACTTGGCTTTCTCATTACAGCAAACTAGAAGCCGCTGCACAATTTCTGGCTGGCTCACTTGCTGGCAGACATGGCTGATGGAGTAGGAGCATTTGGGGAAACTGTGGCGCCATTGCTCAGTAGCAGCACTCCTCTGATTCAAGCTGGATATTCATTAGGTTGGCGGATTGTGCTGGACATCATAGGATGGTCAGCAGCATCTCAGACTCAAACCATAAAAGGCCAGTAGTAGTAAGCCCTCCCTGCTGGCAATGGCCAGTTTTCACCAAATGTTCCCTGGAGGGCAAAATTATTCCTATCAGAGAATCTTTGTTCCAGAGTTATACAGAGGCTTAGTTGACTGATTACCCATCTAGTACAGCTTGATTATAGAGAGTATCATAAAAACGTGAACTCTGATGGGTGACAAATTACAGACTGATGGTGCTTTGCTATGGGCAGAGGCAACTTTGGGACTCTGTCATTAGCAAGTGCCAGCACTCACCACTTTAGTTTCTTCCCCATTTTCTCATCGATGTCATCCATCATTTCATTTGTGGTTGGCAGGGTACACGAGTCTGAAACAGAAATGACGAGAAAAATATTGAAAAGACAAAGAAATCAGAAATACGCAGTGACACATGAGGGAATTCATGCAGTCCTTATGAGCCACATCCTTAAAATGTCTGTGTTAAGAAGAGCCATTTTGGGCACCTTTAGCAGACTAATGATTCACAGACACAAAGACCTGAGAAGTTGATGAACGTCCTCAGGGAACAGCAAAGCAGCCCTTAGGGGAGACAGTGATGGCAGAGATGTTTGTAGCTTCCAATCATCCAATCTCCGACTCCCATAATGTCATGGAGGGCCTGATCCTCAACACACCTCAGGTGCACCTCATGCATGTAATAGCTTTTGATTTTTTCAGATTTCTTGTCTGCATCCTCTTATTAAAAATTTTCTCAAGAAACAATCTGCTAAACTGCCTTCAAAGGCACACCAAGAAAAGAACACACCATGATCAAGCGGGTTTCAGCATAAGAAGATTAATCAAAGTAACTCACCACTTAAATAGCATTAAGAACAAGAATCACATGATCATCTCCATAGATACAGAAAAGGCCTTTGGTTAAATTCAGCACCCATTCATGTTAAAAATGCAGGGGAAGCTAGGGATAGAAGGAACTTACATCAACATCTTAAAGGCTATCTCTGACAAACTCGAAGCCAATTTCATACTGAATGGAGAACAACTCATAGCATTTCCTCTAAAATCAGGAACACAACAAGGCTGTCAACTCTCACCACTTCTAGTCAATATAGTTCTCAAAACACTAGCCAGAGAAATCAGGCAGAAGAAGAAAATTAAAGGGACACAAAAAGGAAAAAAAGTAAAACTATTTTTGTTTGCTGATTAACTGAATTTATATCTGGAAGACCCCCAAAAACTTCAGATGACTTCTAGAGCTGATAAGTAAATTCAACAAAAATAGCCATCTAAAAGATCAATACCCATGAGTCAAAAAGCTTTTCTATACTCCAACAGTGATTCTGCTGAGGAAGAGATCAGAAAAACCATCCCATTCACAATAACCTAAAAAAGGTACTTGAGAATTAATCTAACCAAGGAGGTAAAAGATCTCTGTGATGACACTTATAGAACACAGAAATAAGAAATTGAAGAAGACCCTTAGAAGGTGGAAAGACCTCCCATGTTCGTGGATGGGCAGAATTAATATTATCAAAATGGCCATACTACCAAGAGCAATATACAGATTTAGTTTGATCCACATCAAAATACTAATGATATTCTTCACACAACTAGAAAAAGGCAGTCCTTAAATTCACTTGGAAAAATCAGAGACCCCAGAATAGCCAAAGCAATCCTGAGCAAGAAGAGTGATCATGAGGCATCATAATACCTGATCTCAGATTATACTACAGAGGTACAGTAGCAAGAACAGCACGTGGTATTGGCATCAAAACAGGCATGAAGACCAAGTGGAACAGAACAGAAAACTCAGAGACAAACCATGTACTTAACAGCCATCTGACAAAGGTGCCCAAAATATTTGTTGGAGAACCTTTTTAACAAATGGTGCTGGGAAAACTGGATAGCCACATGTGGAAGAATGAAATGAGATACCTCTCTCTCACCCTGCACAGAAGTCAAATCAAAATGGATCAAGACTTAGGACTTAGGCCAGAAACCTTGCAACTGCTATAAGAAAACATAGGGCACTCCATCATATTGGGGTTGGCACCGACTTCCTAAACAAGAACCCTAAAGCTCAGGGAATAAAACCAAGAAAAGAAACAAAGTGCTAAAACCATTTATTCTAAGGCACAAGGCATTTAAACAAGAGAGTGGGGGGTAGTATGGGCTTCAGTGTAAGCCTGCAGCCAGGGAGGACGTCTTAAGAGAAAGCAGATGAGTTTTAGGTTTTTGCAAATTTCACTACCTCTATAGAGCCTTCTTCTGACTGATGACTGTAGCTCATTTGTAACACCAGAGGAGAGTTAGTGGGACACTTGCAGAGCAGGAGCATGCCCCGCTCTACCAGCATACTCCTACTGTATGCGTCACCAGAAAGTAAGGGGTCAGAATCTGGGTCTTCTTTGTTTGATGTTTTGTCCTAAGTGCAAGACAGAGCCTGACACATGGTAGGTTTTCAGTAAATATTTGCTAAATGAACACATGACCCCTTTTGTTTCATGCATATTTCCTAGGTTTATACCTATATCTAGTCTTCCCATAAAACCCCAGGCTCTGGGTGCTGTTGTGCCTTTCAAGAGATAAGGACAATAGGAGGATTTTACAGAGGAGGACCTATATAAGAGATTTCATGACAGCATTCATTTAAATGATCATCCTTCATGGTGCATTTGAAATAGGAATATATGTATCCACAATATTTTTAGAAAACATAAATGTAAAAATCAATCTATTATTGCAATAATTTCTTCATTCCTTCTATGTTTTGTGAACATTGCTAGGTAGGTTGTATTTATATTGATCAAGATTCTTGAATCCTGAATAAAAGGATATGTTCAATATTAATGATAATCAAGTAATTAAATCAATATATTTGAGATTTTTCTCCATATAATTCTCATATTGTTGATCTCCTCACATAAGAATTCTTGCAGCCCCTGGAGACCCTGGGGTGTAGAGTCAAGGAAGGGAGGGGAAGAAGATTGTCATGGGGTCAGAGTGATACTGTAATTGTGACACAAGCTGACATTCACCAGCTCCCCAGCATGCCCCAGTGCCCTTCAGGCCCTCCTCGCCTTTGCAATGCACCTGTCATTGCACTGACCCCACTGCTGTCCTCTCTTACACGAACCCTTGCAAAGGCTGCTCAGTTCCCTGTGAGAAGGTCAAGTTGCTTTTTATAGCTTCTCTTGCCCCTGGTGATCTAGCACCCCTCTCCATCCCTGCTACTCCCCTACTTCTGCTTTATATTCCCTTACACCAAAATGCTTCTGCTTCCTCACACACGCAATGTCGTTCTTCACCTTGATATCTTTCCTCATGCTGTTCCATGGAGTCACTCTCTGTCCAGCTTCCCTCCCCAAGAAGACCCCACAGCTTCCCCTGTTGTGGCATCCCCCCATGTCCCATTTGAAGCTCTGTAACATCAAGGAGCACCTGTTTGTCTTGCTCCCTTTGGATTCTTAGCACAGTGCTTGGCATGCAGGAGGTGCTCCATAAATGCTCATTGACAAATGAATGAAATACAGATAGCCCACCTACTTGTAAACACTTTTGCAGCCCAGCGGGCCTGCAGGTCAGCTGTGGGAATGGCAGCTCCCAGGGACTGGACAAGGCCAATCACAGCCAAGGTCGACTTCTCGAGCTGAGGGGGGAAGATGCCTTTGTACAAGGTGACCTCATTGTTTCTGCTGTTGATGATAGAGTCATCAAGGAAGGGGTAGGCATAACCATAGCCTGTGGCGAAGATGACGGAGTCGATGGCTTCAAATACAGTCCCGTCCTCAAATATGGCTGAGGTCTCTGTGAACTTCTTCACCCCAGGCTTTATGGACACCGTGCCACACAGGATGCGGGATGGGAGCTCATCGTTGAACACAGGCTCTTTCCTCAGGGGACTGCAGAAATGAGAGGCAGGCAGCCTTGCTGTGAATCACCTCATTGCCAAAGAGTAGCTGAAGTCGTGTTTAAAGCACGTGTGTTTGTACACAAGGAAAGAAAACATAAAGAAAAGTGTGCAGTGATCCAGTCGCTAGCTTTATGATTAGTGGTTGATTAGTGATTTTGTGAATAGTGACCTGTAACTATTTAAAAAGTCTACTGTGACATTTTTAAATGAATAAATATAGGTTTATAAGGCATGAAAAATTCCTTATAACCAGTAGAAAAGAGATCTGATATGCATTCATTTGACACATTTTTATTACAAATTCAATGTGTACCAGATATGCTCAAAAACTTCAAGACCATTGCCTGTGGGACCTACGACTGTCTGCTCAAGCTGGTCACCTAGAGAACTGTTTGTAAATGCTGGAGAGTGATATCAGCCAGATTCTATTGCTGTAGTATGTGCATGTATGAATATGTAACAATAAATCCCATCAATGCATACAACTATAATGTGCCAGTAAAAAATGTGGAAAAGATGTTAAAAAATACCTCATTTCCAAGAAATATCTGCAGCTGCTTACAGCACTGCTATCAAATTTGATCCGCTAACCATTGGCATGAAGGCCACAGAAGTCTCTTCTCTTGGGAAATTCCTTTCCCACATCTGTGACAATTCTTAAGAATTTTTGTTGGAGCTTCCTTTTTTGACCCTTGAAACTTGAGCATTCTCTCATGGGTATTTTTACTACCTGGCAATTCACCAGATAGAAAAAAACCAATTCTAGACATAATAAAGTGGTTAAGAGTGTGGACACCAAAGCCAGATGGCCAAAGTGTGTAACAGCCTTGTCTCTTCCTGGCCACTGCTACTTTTTGTCTCCTTATGTGCACAATGGGGAGAATCATAGTGTCCTCTCTGTAGGGTTCTTGTGAGAACTAAATGAACAATTATCTAAAAGCACTTTAAATGGTAACTGGCACATGCCAGCACAATTATTGTAAGTGAATCATTATTACAATTTTAAGATCTTGTGTAGGAAGACTTCAAAGATTTGTGGTGTTTTATTGCCATGTTTGGTTTTCTTCCATCAGCTCTGGTCACAAAATAAAAAATGACAACTTAGATACTGCGCTTTGGCTGCCAAAATTCTAGGCTTGATATTTTTTATGACAACATATTTCATGTTGACTTAAGTTCCCTTCAGGGATTCTGGAATTTCCTCTAAGTATCTCATATACCAAGAAACTTTGTAAATGTTACAATTTATCTTTATGTATTTCCACAGTTTTCTACCTCTGTAACTCTGTGACCTCTTTTTGCCTTATACAAAAAAAAAAAAAAAAAAAAAAAAAAAAAAAAGTCACAGCAAAGCCTGTTTTTCTGATTCTGTTCTTCTCCTTCACCCCAAGTAAAGGAGGAGTGAAAAGTTATCATTGGCAAATAAGGGCACCTGGAACCTTTTCTGGGAGGGCCCTTAGTTCTCAGAATGAATGGATTTCCAAAACTGTGTATTAACTGTCTACATGGAGAAGCCAAAATATAATGTGCAGTTACTTTTACAGAACAAAAAAATATTAACTAGCTCAAGCTTTGGAATGTCTATTGTGTTAAACATGTCTATTTTAAAGGTATAAAATCAACATTAATTTTTCTTTAGGGATGTAGCAGTCTGTGAGACTGGGTAGGATAAATGCTTTGGATCAGGGTTTCATTCCTAAGCCTGTTGCTTGGTGTTCTGATTTTCAGTCCTCCTCATTTTTCCTTAGCTGGTCTCTCTACACGCTGTGAAACTTTTTGGCCAACATGGCCAGCAGGTGAAATTTCTTAGTGAAGCCTTTCTTTCCTTACCCATGTAAAAGCCCCCCCCCCCCCCCAAATATACTGATCTTTCTAACCAGAACGCCTTCCTCGTTAGTGAGTATTGGGCTTTTTCTCCAGAAGAAGTAAATAAATGGACCTTAGTAATTTTACAGGCCACATCAGCCCCGTGGACCTCCATTGCTTTACAGGTCTCCTGTCCCATGACTGTCTTGCAAAATGTGGAGATGCCAGGGGTGGAGGAAGCATTCATCCACTTTTGCTCTGAGATTTCCTACTGGCTAAGACATGTTGATTGACATTATTCTGTTAAATGTGCCTTAGAAGCACATCAGAACCCTTAAGGCTAAGAGCTAATATTTATAATGCTCCATGGCTTACAAAATCATTTTTATCTTTCTTATCCTACTGAATATGACAAGAGTCCTGGGAAGCGGATGTTATTGATAACCTCATTCACCCATAAGCATGGACAAGACATTCTTCAAAAAAAGTTTGTTCCGGGGGCTGGGGTTGTGGCTCAGCGGCAGAGTGCTCGCCTCGCACGTGCGCGGCCCGGGTTCGATCCTCAGCACCCCACGTAAACATAAATGCATTGCATTGTGTACAACTAAAGCAAATAAATAAATACTAAAAAAAAAAAAGTTTGTTCCTCCCTCCCTGCTCTATGCTATGTATGGCTTGTAGCTCCTCTGAATGAATCCTGCTCTTTAGGATGACGTAGCTGCCTGGTCCACACCCATTTGGATTCATCTGTACACCTTACTCCTGACCGATCTCAACGAGGTTTCCAACCCACACATGATCATCCACTATATTGTGTCACCTGTGCCGTGTTTAATTTAATCCCACCTGACCCAGTGAGACAATGACAGTGGGATCTAGAGAGAAAGAATTTGCTTGAACCAGTGCCCTGCTTTTTGAATGATAAAACATATACTATTTGTAGTACCGATTTAAAGGCACCAGGCCATAGTTCTCATGCTTGAACCACGTGTTCATCTTCTTGACGTATAACCAGTCGGAGACAAATGACGGAAGGATATTCCGGAGAAAGGAGGCAAACCGGGTGATGTACACCATGTCCCAAGGGTAGCCATCATCCCAAACTCGACTCATGACCCAGGAACCGCTTCTGGTGCTGATAATGACCTGTCAGGGAAAGGCAACACAGATTTCAGTACCACATTGTAAGAAATAAGCAAATATGACTCAATTCTCTGGACACTTCTATGTATTTCCCTCAATATTTAGGTAGGAACACCTTCTGTTATGGTTTAGAAATTAGGCATCTCCCCAGAGCTCACGTGTGAGACAATGCAAGAAATTTCAGAGGTGAAATGTTCAGGCTATGAGAGGCTTAACCTAATCAGTGCATAAATCCATGGGCAGGGATTAACTGATGGTAACTCAGCAGGTAGGACGTGGCTGGTGGAGGTGGGTCACCGGGGGTGTGCCCTAGGGGTTGTGGTGAGGGGAGCTCTCTCTGCTTCCTGATTGTCATATCCTGAGCTGCTTTCCTCCGCCACACCATCCACCATGATGTTCTACCTCACCTCAGGCCAAGAGCAACAAAATTGGCTGTTACGGACTGAGACCTCTGAAACCTTGAGCAGCAAATACACGTTTCCTCCTCTAAAATTGTTCTGGTCAGGTCTTTTGGTCACAGAAGAAAAACACAAACAAACAAACAAAAAAAAAAACCCACAAAAAACCAAACCAAATAAAAATAAAATTGGCTAAAGCCTTTCAAAGGTCAGGGTCTGGATGAAAAAGCCCATAATTGAAAGCAGGTGGAGGCAGGACTCCCTTCTTACTACCCCAGAGGGCTGGTAATAGCTGTTGAAAGAATGAGAACCTTGCCTCTTGGAACTAGAAGACTCTGTTCAGCTGTGGCAGGTTACTCTTACCTACCCAGAGCCTAAGGTGGTGGGTCTGGTTGGGACCAGCCTGTCCCGTGAGCCCAGGAGGGTGGGTGGTAGAAGGAGGTGGGCTGAAGGGAAAGATGCAGCTGGATCTCTCCATGCAACGGGGCTAAGTTCTCTGTCCCTGGTCTCCCTTCCCAGTCCTCCCAGTGCACACAGCACAGGAATTCTGGGCTTTCCAAACAAAGGCAGCTGCTTCAGCCCTGAGGCAAGTCTGGCTTCTGGCCTGTTCTACATTCTTTGGGACAACTTTAGGGGATTTTTTTTTAGCTTGAAAACACTTTAGGTTTTCTTTATATCCATTTAAGAGTTTATTTATTGAGTACTTGTCTTCTTAAAAATACATTGGGTTTCTTGGGGGCCAGGCCATGTGTGGGTCAACGGGTCACGTACAGCTGGCCTGCAGTTGCTTTTCATGGTGCTGTTGCCACACCTAATCCCACGGGGAGCCTCACTGCCTTCCAAGAGGGTTCACGCGCCTCTCATGCCCTCTCCACCCATCTACTGTCTCTTGAAGTCAGGAACGGGTCTGACCTATGCCTGTATTTTTAGCATAGCTGAGTTTTGACACATAATAAGGACCCGAAATTTGCCGAACACTGGCTGTTGAAGGACTAAACAGTTGCCAAAACCAAATTGTGTGCCTGTTCCAGAACTTCAGAACAGACACAGTACCTTTCCCTTGGTAGGTGATGGGAGAGTGTGTGAGACAGATAAGTAAAGACAGAGCCTGATCAGGAGCCAATTGACGGGGAGGTTATCAGAACGTTCAATCAACACAAAAAACGTACATATACACACTCACTCGTAGGAATGTGCTGGATACTCACCTCCGGTCCCAACAGAAGGAACTTTCTTCCTGGCCTGGGCCACATTACCTTTCTGCACATGCAGATGTCTCAAGGTGTCCTTGACTCGAAGGGCATGTCAACAGGTGGCATGACATGGCGAACGCCATCCTCAGTGCCCAGGCTGTTGAGCCGGTAGCACAATCTATGTGTCTCCCCTACCATGTTAGGTCTCATACCTGTGCAGCCAGACGACTGAGCTCAACAGCAATGTCGCATCCCGAGTTCCCCAGGCCAAGCACAAGGACCCTCTTCCCCTTGAAGGCTTCTGGGCCCTTGTAATCCCGGCTGTGGAGGTAGTTGCCTTGAAACTGCTCTAGGCCTAGGTGCAACGGGGAGTGGTTTGAGTGATTTTTGGAAATTGTGAAGACTCCGTTTTTTTTCACTTTTTTTTTTTTTTTTTTTTTTTTAAGCCTATTATCAGGCTTAATTCTAAAAACTCCCTAGTTGACATGCATTTCCTCATTTAGTTTTTGACACTAAGCTCACAAGTAATTAGCTCTGGTGTCTTAAAATCTTAAGGTATTAGAATTTCTGTTTTGACAATCATATAATAGTAGTTAATACTATGCAGTATTTTACTGTGGGCTAGATCTTCTGCTAAGTGCTTGTCATGTTTTTAACAATTGACTCTTGATAACATCCCTGAATGGTCAGCATTTTTATTTCTATTTTAAAAGATGAAGAAATTGGGACAAAGAGCTTCAGCGGTCAGGAGCTGGAGGAATAGGGAGTGAAGCCCAGCTGTTCTGATTTCATACAACCGACTACTGCATCTACTGCCTATTAACATTCATGGTTGAGTCTTCTGTTCTTCCTGAATTTCTACTCTTTTTTTGTCCTGTGGACCTCATGCCTGGAATCGGGACTCTGTCTTTGAGTGTACTGTGTTCCTTTTGCAGAGAAGTAAAGGAAAGAAGAGTATTTGCCACTTTGGGACAGTACTGGAGTGTGCTCCCATACACACACCACATGCACACACACACACTCCCAAATCACTGGGATTACAAAAATCGATTTGCAAATTGTGGATGAAGATGAAGTTACAGTCTTAGGATTTTTCCTGTAAACAAGGAAATGTTCCTTTCTTTAAATTATTTGCTAGCTGGACTCTACTTTCTTGAATGTGCTCTGCTCAGAGACCCCCTGTGTTGTCAGGACTTTTATTGAGTCGTCACTGTGTGTGAAATAAGAACTCATGTCCGCCTGATCTCTGACTTGAACATCTTTGATTCTCCTAATACAGGGGTTTAGAGGGCAATTTATTATTAAGTTTAGCCTATCATCAGACTGAAACAGTTTTACTTCTGAAGTCTCTGGTAACTTAAGAACAATTACGTACCATCTATTGGAAGACCTGTGTCAACTCTGATGTTTGCATGTGAGCCCCAGATTATTATATATTTTTCACACTTACCAGGAAAAGAATCTGTTGGCAGATTGGGGTACACGTGATGTCCTGAACAAATCATCACAGCGTCAAAAACAGTGGATTCCTGCTTCCCATCCTTCTCAGTAACAACCATCCATTGGCCAGTGACTAAGAAGCCAGGACATTTCTTTACACTGGAAACCAGGGTCTTAAAGAAAACCAGAAAAGTTCCTTGTATTTATAATTCTATGGGTTTTTGTTTTGTTTTGTTTTGTTTGTTTCTTGTTGTACTTTCTGTGGAAGAAATCATTGTTGTGAGCTCTCCTGGACACTGGGAAATGTATGGAAAGATACCAAAACAGGAGTCACGGCAAATCTTTAGTGAGCTCTTCAAATCGCATAAGGAATATCACTCACGGAATTTCTTTCTTTCTGACATCTCGTTAGTTGATTGAGGGTGAATGACATCGAGCCTTTTGTGAATGGTGCCATGGAACAAATCCAGGCGTTGCCTACTGCCACCCTGCCCTGACACGGCTTCCTCCCCTCCCTGGCTCCCATCCGCCTGGTACAGATGGCATGTCCCCTGTGGGCACAGAAGGCGTGTCCCCTGTGGGCGCAGAGGCTCTCCCTTGGAAACGTGGCACTCCCACTCCCACAGGCTGAGCTCACGTGCATCCCACAATGGACTCCTTCCTGCCATCCCGTCCAGCTTGACCTCTCCATCTGGAAGGACACCTGGTGTGTTTTTATGAGTGATCTACTTACATTTTCTCCCAAACTGGATCCGATGTTTGTTTTCTTTGACGATGACATGGACCTGCCCACCACCCCGGCTTCACCCACAGCTTGTTTGGTGTGGTACTTCTTCATTCTCCTCCACATCCAAACAAATCTTTATCTCACATCTCACTCATTTTCTCTTTGTTTTCATGACTGTTAACATGGCCTTGGGTCCAGTTCTGATACCCACCCCCCGGGCACAGGTGGCTGAAAGAGTCTCTAAGGCGACTCTAAAGACCACATGGATCCTGTTTCCTGCTCAAAATTACTTCACAGTATCTAGGATCCATTTTACACATCTAGTGCCACAATTAGAAGTCCATATGATTTTGTTCCAATTTACTTTTTTAGTCTTATATTCCAATAGTCCCATACTGCTAACGGCTTCCCAGTATCCATTCCCCTCCTCCCTTACTAACTGAACCCTGATTTTGTTTGGAGCGACCATATATCCAGCAAAGGGATACAGTTCTTAGGCTCTGAAATGTAAGCAGACAGCACTGGATAGGCTCTCCAGGGGAGTTTGTGAAGGGCTCCGATTCAGCTAGAGAACATTCTTTTGCCCCTCACCCGCTCCTCTTTGTTCTTGCCTAGATGGTTGTTGTGATGATTTTACCAGCAGCTGTTTTGGATGGTGAGGCAGCTTTGATGATATAGCTTCATGCTAAAAAGGGTGAAGCCGATCTTAAGGGCCGTGGTGCCATCACCTCTTCTCCCCCCAGATTTGATTTACATGGCTGCACAGTCACCCTCATTGTTTTTAAAGCCACAGAACACACAGGTTCACTGATGTATGTGGCTAAACCTCTTCAGCTGATATGATCTTCCCTCTTGGCCAACTTGGTTTGCTCACTGTTCTCCATACAAGGGGGACATTTTTCCCTCTGTAATTTTACTCACGTCACTCACTCACTCACCCAAAACACCTACCAAATGCAACTCAAATTTTATATTTCTAGAAAAGTTTCTTCCCCAAAGTGTACTTTTTTTTTTTTTTTTTTTTTTTTTTTTGATACTGGGGGTTGAACCCAGAAGCTTTACCACTGAGCCACGTCCCCAGTACTTTTTTATTTTTTTATTTTGAGGCAGGATCTCACTAAGTTGCTTAGGGCCTTGCTTAGTTGCTGAGGCTGGCCTTGAACTTGTGATCCTCCTGCCTCAGCCTGTCACTGGGATTACAGGCATGTGCTAGCATGCCCAGTCCCAAAGTATACTTCTTGCTTCATTGAAGGAGCCCTAATTAGGAAGGGCTGTTGTAGCTAGCTGGAAGCCATAAGTTCCACCTGATATGTATGTGACGCACCTGTAGGCACCCGCAAACCTGAAGGTATATAACCGGGTGAAAGCGGTCCGAGTTAGGAGAACGGAGAATTCAGTCAGCCGGGCAGTCACTCGGTCGGTCAGAAGAATCAGAGCGGCCAGAACGTAGGCAGAGCGGTTACAGAAGAGAAACCAGATAGAAGAAGTAATGACTGGTCAGAGTTAGGCCGAGGCTCCAGAGGACTGGTCAGAGTAAGGCCGAGGCTCCCGAGGAAGACAGAAGACAGAAGACAGAAGAAAGAAGAAGGAAGAAAGAAGAGAGAAGAAAGCTCTATCTTTCTTTCTAAGAAGCTCTAATCTTTCTCTAAGCTAAGCTCTATCTTTCTTTCTAAGAAGACTCTACTAAGCTCTATCATTCTTTCTCTCTAAGAATCTTTCTCTCTAAAAATCTTTCTTTCCCTCTCTAAGCTCTAAGAAGAAGAAGGAAGAAGTAGAAGAGAGAAGAAAAAAAGCCATGAAGCTCTAATCTTTCTCTAAGCTAAGCTCTATCTTTCTTTACTCTAACTCTAAGCTAAGAAGAAAAATCTTTCTTTCCCTCTCTAAGAAAAATCTTTCTTTCCCTCTCTAAAGCTCTAAGAAAGTAGAAGTAAAAGTAGTAAAAGCTTAACTCTGCCCCCCTCTCTAAGAAAGAGTTTTTATCCTTAACTCTGCCCCCGTTTTTTTATCGGTTTACTAGGCAGCTTACACTTCATGATTTCCATAGCGTTATTTTCTTTATGAACCATAGACAGCTTTTTAAACTTTCCTCTTTTGATTTAAACTGTTAGTTAAATCTTATATTGTTACTTACTCTAAATGTTCACATTTAGGTATTTGTTTTGATCCCCACATAGAGTATGAGCTCCTTGAGGGCTGAGTCTCTGACTGTCCCTTGGACACACAACACACAGCACAGTGCAAAGCCGTGTCGGGAACTTCATTAATGTGTGTTGGAATCACCATCATAAAGTGAGGCACTTCATGCATTTGGAATATCATAAATAAGTGAAATTAATGAGTGCAATGAATAAATGAGTGGGATGAAATGACAACTGGAAAGTTTTATTTTAACTGTGTTTGGAAGTACTCCAGGTAAATTCTTATGTAAATAGAACTCCAACTCATAATTTTTCTGATTATTTTGCCCACTCTATGTGTGTGCACTTAACAGTTGTAATTAGGCTAAGGGTTTCAAATAAGTGTAAAACATTATCATCACAGAAACAATGCTTCACGTCATAGCCTTTATGACCCTTCCAGGAGAAATGGAGTGAACTAGGATGGGCCGTGACTCTGTCAGTCACTAAGTTGTTACCCGTCCAAAGTGTCAGAATTCCTAGCCAATGCCATGTTCCCTTAAAGCAAAACTCATTGACATTGAACCCACAGAAGTCGAAATACCAGCTAGAGAAGTGTGGTTATTTCCCAAACATCAGAGCATGAGGGTGGGAAGTGCACTATTATGGGATCGCAGCCTCCAGCATTGTCTAATGTCGCAAAGTTGTAAGGGGTTGAGGTCTTTAGCCCCCCGTACCCGGGATGGACCTCTTTTGTCCAGCAAAAGAGGCCAGAGAGGCCTACCCCAACGAAGAGACTAGATTGGGAAAGCGAAGGCCGCCAACATTCCCTCCCCCATCTTTGGAAGGCCCAGGAAGATACCGGGGAGTCCAGTCAGTGGGCGCTGGAACTTGGTTTATTGAGGAAGTTGGACAGTCTTATAGAGGACATGGGCCAATCAGCAGAAAGATTATAGGGACACATAAGGAGCACGGGTGGATGCCATTGGCGGAGCCATTGGCCTATCCTTGGGGTGGTTTCAGTTCTCACAGCCACGCCCCCTGCTTAGCCTAGGTCCTGTAACAGGGCGTGGTAATGTGGCAAGCAGCCGGAAAGCCAGAGCTTTTCCATCCCCTTGGCAGACAGTGTAAGGTCCCGACAGTCTAAGGTATTTTGAAAGCTCTAGAGACTAGTGGAGAATGAGCCTAGGAGGAAAACACCCAGTGCATGAGTATTTTATAATCTGAACTAACAACTGAGTGGTGAGGTTTCCGAGCACTCGGCTCTGCTTTCCACAGCAGGGGCTCTACTCTGGCCTCTTCTCCAGCCCGTACCCGTACGTGAACAACAGCAGCGCAAGTCACAAGGGCCCCACCTCAAACCGTATGTGCCGCAGGAGGTTCTTGGCATGAGCGAAGGTCCTGAGGTATTCCTGGAGCTTGCTGTGGTGCATGTAGTTGGGGTAGTCGTCGGGGTACGGGAAGTCTGGGAAGCACATCATTTCTTTGGAAGAGTTGGTGAATACGGACCGGTAAATGCTGGCTCTGCCTTCCTCTGCATGCTCCTAGGAACAGCAACAAAGCTTTAAAAGGAAGCCGTGAATGGTATTCCCCTCCAAGAATATTCTGCTCTTATTTGAATACAGATTTTTGAATAATAATAAAAAAAAAAACAGTAAAAATTGAAAGTTCTCTGTAGGATGGGGACCGGAAGCCCTGCACGTAGAACCTGGCACAGAACCAGGTCATCCTTCCACACTGACCTTCATATTCCAATTGCCCTAACATCAGCTCTGCTTTTATAGTCCCTTAGTCTTCTTCCTCTCCTAATCTTGCACCACCACTGTTTCTGATCTCAGGCTTATGTTAAAGAGCAACATCAAAACAATCCAAAGGAGGCTGCGACTTTCGCCTGTTTGGTTGGTGCACGGAGCGACCAGCACACTCTTCACTGTCCCCAGGACCCCACACTGAAGTGGCTCGTCAGCTCTGATGGAATGCAGTCCCCTGGAGGACGGACGCCTTAGAACAGCGCCCTGGTCCCACCACCAGAATTTCAGAGCTAGTGCACCCGAGGCAGGGCCCGGGGATGGGCACATCTCGGAAGTCCCAGGAGCTGCTGAGGTTGCTGGTCCCGGAGGCGCCGTCTGAGAACCGCCATTGTAAGAGGACTCTGCGCTAGAAGAGGTCCTGAACTGGCTCTTGGTATTCACTCTGCACCAAAGGAGCACAGGAAGCCAGAGGCCTTAGAACATGTGTTAAATCTTGGCACTTCATTTTAAAGCCTCTGTGTAATTGAAAAGTGGCTTCTTGTTGAGAGACAGTCTAAAGCTCAACTGGAAACAAACATTTCCTCTCTGTGGCAAGGACAGGATAAAAAGCGTACGCAATGTACTGCCTGGAGAACCCATCAAGAAGCTGGCAGCCTCCAAGGCTCTGAGGAATTCTGTGCAGTGGGGGAGAGGGAGGGAACGTCACGCTTCGGTCCCTCGTCTCCCACCCCAGCTAACCTCTGGGAGACAGAAACTGCTGGAAGAGGTTGAGAGCCCTGTGTCTCTGGGAGGGAGGGGGCTGCCTGTATTTCTCCTCAAGTTGAAAATACAAGCTTTCTCTACTGTGGATGCTGTATGTCTAAGACTTTTCTGACCTCAGGGATTTTCACCTTTCGTGTAAAGGCAAAAAGGCTCCTGCCCCAGGGCACTTGGCTGGGAGAAGAGGCGGGAAGGAGGCTCTCAGATACCCCTTTGACAGGCAGAGGGTGGAGTCCTGGGCTGGGGCTGGGGACTTACAGGACTCTGCTCTGGGAAACAGAGGCTCAAAGTCTGGGATTGTTTTCATCTTGAACAACTCTCTGTTCTCATCCCTTGACCCCAGCCAATCTTAACACAGAGAAAAAAAAAAAAAAAAAATTGGAATTTACCCTAAAAGACTGTTCTTCAAACGGAGGAAAAGAAAACACATTATATAACGACAATGCTCCAGGGCCTGCGTTTCATCATTTCAACATGTGCAGAGGCTTGAGCCAGTGGGCAGGGCACGGGCTGCCTCTGCCTCTGCCGGGAGGCCTTGTCCTGGGATCAGAGGTCCACGCCGCTGCCGGTACCTCGTCACTGTCGGCTTGGATTCTGTGTTCCTCTCTCCTCTTCTCTGGAACATAAGTACTCAAGGGCAAGGTCAGGGGCTGCCTTCCTCTCCAGCACTCTGCCCTGCTTTTCTCTCGTACTCCACCTCTGCCCACTTGAAAATATACCCTTCAGCTCCAACCCCAAAGTTGCCTCCTTCCTCTTGCCTTCCTCCCTCTCCCCAGGGACTGAGTCTTCTCCACCTCCACCTGCTGCCTTTGAGCTGTGCCCGTGTCTTCACTTTCGTTATTTTAACCCGCGTTTTCTCTCTACTTTCATGATACTGGCTGCCTGATGCAGCTATAGCCTGACAACACCCTGCGTGTAACGTCCTTCGCACGCATTTGTTGAGTGGATAAATTAATTAGAGGGAAAAAATGTCCACCTAGTCCTGGTTCTATTGTTTTCCCTTTTTGCAATCAAAATCACGCTGATCTATTGCATGTGGGACAATGTCTTATTGCAGTAACAATAAAACCTTTTGAGGCCCTGAGGCCCTGTATAGGAGTGTATGAAACTTAAAACTTTCTCACACTCAGGCTGCTAGTGTTTAAGCCCCACGTGGTTTCCATTTCTCAGAAAAGCACAGAGTGGAGAGTTGAGAGTTATCAGGTTTCTGTCTTTCCACACACCTTGTGTGAGGTTTGCAGGATAAAAGCTTATGTAACACATTAAAAAAAAAAAAAAATCCCTGTTGAATCAGATGTTGTGCCACACAGCTTTCCTTAGAAAAGAAAGAAGGGCCGGGGCGCGCTGGGGACGCTGAAGTTTCAAGTGTTTGGATGCGGTCACATCCCCGCTGGGCCTCTGGGTAGGATTTTGCATGTACAGTGGATCACACGAGTCTGACTCTGCATCTTACTTATCTGTCACTTACTGCTCCCATAAACTTTCTGATCTGGTGACACCAGTAGCATGTGGGTTCTTCCCTTGGCTGCAGGAGGTTACGCCTTCTCTGTGCCTTTCAGGGACTGTTGATCCCCTGGGTACCAGGGCCTGGTGACTGTATGAGCCGGTGGCGTCACTGAGTGGGAATGGCACTCTCTGCAATCGCATCTCACCGCGGTCCTTTACCTCCTGTGCCCGAGGACGTCCTTCAAGGCTCAGGAATTGTTCTTGGACCCACTAAGATTTCCCTAGACCACTTCTAAAAGCTCAAGGCCTTTGCCTATTGACAGTCACCCGGGTTATCTTGTTGTTCTAAAGTTCTATCATCTTGTATTTGACACTCTTAGGGACAAATCTGTTTTGAAATGTGTTCATTTTGGGGTTTTGCTCCATAACACTTCTGGTGAGATCCCAGGTTTCAACCTGTAATTTAATGTGCTAAAATTTCTGCCATATCACACAAAGCCAGCCTTAGCCTCACGTCCATTCAACTCGTGTTTTTGGACCTAATGACTTTCAAGAAGTGTTTTGCCAATTAAATGAGCTTTGCCATTGGCTTCCAAAGAACTGTGTCCTTATATTATGGCTTGCTGCATCCAGTGGATGGGACCGTTTGGGTAGAGGGGTCATGCTGTGTATTTTCATCTCAGTCCCTGGTACAAACCCTGCCAGAACAGAGGCTCCTTCGGCATTGAGATGTTACTTATGAGATGGTAGAGAGACACTGCACGATCTAGTTTAAGCAAATTGAGCAAATGCAAATGTGAGAAAATGGAATTTTTTTTAAAAAATTAAGTCTTGATTATTCCCTAATGGGAAACAAAATTAGGGACCTTGTGTAATACTTTTGATTTAATGGGACCAAAAATGTAAAGCAATCAATCAATCAATCAATCAATCAAAACAAAACCCACAAAACTTTTGAGATGAATACAAATGTGTTCTGAATTAGCGCTGATTGACTCTATCTGAGGAGTCTATACAGGTTGGACACTAACTAACCACAGAAGATGGTTATAGGACAAAGGATGTGGGTATGATGTCTTCAAGCCAAACACAAACCATTCACATCCAGTCACAATGGGGAGAGCCAGGGCAGAAAGGCTAGAAGTTTCTCCAAACCTGGATTTTGAAATTTATGTTATTTCTATAAACAATCAAATAGCAGAGACCATCATTTTCCTCTCTGGATTTGGAATCAATGGATAACCAATAGCCACTTACATAATCAGCATTTATAATCATTTGTATCTCATCATAGATGTAAATTAATCATAGACTTACATTCTGTTAGAAAGGGGAAGCTCATTAGAGGGAACCTATCTTCCAATTTCTTCATTTGACAAATGAATATTCAAGGTCCAGAAAGAAAAAAACACAACTTGCCTAGGAAAACCTGAGAGTTGAGACTGGAACTCAGGGCTCCTGGCCTTAGTCCAGATGTGTTTATCTTTTTTTCAATTATATTCTTAAGATTTAAGAGCAGTGGTTGACAGAAGCCTTTCTGACCTGGGAAGGAGGTAGCGTGTTTTTACCTCATTGCGACACCTGTACCTTTGTAGCCTGGAGGCCTAGACCCCACCATGCTGGAGAAGGTTTTTTTTTCGGGTAAGTCCTGCTGCTTTGAAGTAGTTTTGAGTGGTCAGATATCAGTGGGACAGGAGAGGTAAGATTTTAATTTCCAGATCGGGGGCTTTTGTGATCTATTGTCTGGCTCTGAATTAGAACTAATCAGACGGGATCTGCTCTGGGAACCCATCCCCTTCCTCTAGTGTCCCAGAGATGTGCCACTCACCGAGAACTTCCACAGCCCTCCGATGTCATTGCTCCTCTCAAAGCAGGTGGGCTCCAGCCCCTCCTCCAGACAGCACCGAATGGCAGCCAAGCCACTGACCCCAGCTCCAATGATGGCCACCCTCGCGGCCATGGTCGCCTGTAGCAGAGTCTGGAAAGGACTTCCAAAGAGTGTTGGTTAATAGTTAGGGTTTCTCAGTAGGAATTACCAGCTGAGATTTTCGTGTCAGGATCCTCACCTTAGCACAAGAAGGCATACAGGCACGTTTACAGTCGATGCTCATTATTTGTACCATTTTACTATAATAAGATACGAAATTTGGCATCTCCTGATTATTCAGTATGTAAAAAAAAAAAAATAGTAGTCGGTGAATGCTAAGCAGGAAGGTGGTCACCAATTCTGTGCTCTCAATTGCAAAGGAAGCTTTGACACCTTGAGATTCAAAATTGTGTCTTCAAGGCTTAGAGCTAACAAATGAAGGGGTCAGAACTAGGTATCAAACCTGCACAAAACCCTCCAGGCCAGATCCTTTCCATGCATGATGAATGCCTGGCTGAAAGAGGCCTTACCTGCTGATCAGCCTCCTTCCCTCCCAGGAGGACCAGGAGTTCTCTAAATGTGGAATCTCTAAATGTGGAAGGGACGGCTTTTAACCATGTCTTTTGATGGCAAAACTGAGAAAGGGGGAGGAGTTATCGCTCTTAAAGTAAAAATTCCTCTTTCTTTGTATTCTTCATGGGGGGAGCCCTGGTGAAACCTGGAACAGAAGGACTGGGAATGGCAGGGATGAGAGGAGAAACAGGGAGGGGGAGGGGAGCAAAGGAAGAAAAGGCTGGGGGGGGGGTGGCTGAGCAAGGCCCTAGTCCTGGTTCCAAAGGACAAACTAGTGAGTGATATGCTTCCCAGAGCTGTAAGGTCAGTCCCTAGGAGATTAAGGAAACAATGACTCTTATTTAATTTTTTTGCTTTGAAACTATAGAAAGTATAAACAAACATGCACCTGGACTAGTTTTGTTGCACCAACAGCTCAGATTTCTGGAAACATAGGAAGGTCTGAACGTGAAGAGCCCAGTTAACTCTCGCAGGTGATGAGTTTGTAAAACTGGAGATGCAAAGGACAGAATTGTGGAGTCACTGAATCTCATCTCTGACTGCCTCCCCTTTCCATCCCTGCATTCCCCCTCGTCTTCCTCCCCACCTGCCTCCCTTCCACTCCTTCTACTTTGGCGAGTACCTATCACAAGAAAGGCATTTCAACAGGGCCTTAGGGGCTCAGGGGCCAGCAGACAGAGTTTCCACTTGGAACATGCTGAGAGACAGAGCAGGTATGTGTGGCAGTGAGCCTGGTTCAGTGCAATGCCAGCACTCAGGAAGGAGCACCTGAATCCGCCTGGGAGAAGAATAAGAATGACTTTAAGAGGAAGTGAGAAGAGGCTGAGGGTCAAAGGAAGAATAAACGTTTGCCTGCCGGAGAAGGGGCAAGGAGTGTGCAGCAAGCAAAGAGAAAAGTGTGCCAATGTGCAAATGAGTAACAGAGTGAGCTGCAGTTGGCCCAGGAGCAGCAGAAGATGAGGAAACAGGAGGTCACAGGTTGTGGAGGACCCTGAAGCGCCACACTCAAGGGTTTGGACACTACCCTCTAGGTTTTGGGACATCCTGAACATGGAAGTGATAAGATCAGACAAGATCAGATTTGCAGGGAGGCTGGCCAGGACGGGTTGCAACTGTCTCGGCCAGAGAGGTCGAGGGCAGTGTCAGAATACTGGGTAGGAGGGGATGCAGGGCATTAGGAGCAGAAACCAGGGGCCTGCCACAGGACAGGTGAGGTCACACTGGAGTCACATCCAGCAGGCAGGGCACTACCAGGGTCACTGCAGATGCCTCCAGCTCAGGAAGCCGGCCGTGAGGCTCAGCGGAGTAAACACAGCTGGTGAGCCCTGCTTGCCCAGGAGGCAGGAAAACTCAGCCTGTGCTCCCCTCTGTCTGCCTAAGTTGCCCGCAAGCTCTACCTGCAAAGCAGTCTTAGAAGTGCAGTTCTTTGTGTTCCAAGTCCTTGCAGTGCAGGAAGGAGCCAGAGCAGGGTAATTAAATTTTCCTAATAGTTCAGTTTCCACCAGACCCTCCCTCTTCCCACCTCCCAAATGGTCTCATCAGTTTCACAGCATCCTACGCTATCGTCTAACTCTGCCACGTCTCAACAATTAGGCAGTGAACTCCTCCACCCAAAGACCCGAGCCTTGCTCATTTCTTATTTCTCTGCCTGGGACTCAGCTAAGCCCAAAGCAGGCATTCAATAAGTATGTTCTTATTAAACAGCTGATTAGCAACTTAGAGAGTGCAGTGTGCTTTGAAATTACAGAGCTCCATCTGGTAATCGGAAGCGGGAAGAGATTTAAGAAGGTTGTCAAGTCCCTGTCCCTCCCCTCCGGATGCTGGTGGAGAGTTCCGTATGGGCAGATGAGATGGCGGCAGCTGCCTGGTCAGTCCCGTGCGTTCTCTGCAGACCTCAGCTCTTCGGTGGTCTGCAGTGAGGTGCCACACAGAGCAGGGTGGTTGGAACAGGCTGTCTGGTACCTGGCTTCCCTGGGCAGCAGACGAGGGCTTGGAGGCCTGAGGGCTTTCAAGTTGAGGGGCACCATGGTGCTTGCCAGACAGGCTCATTACTACAGGATTCGTGAGGGTCTGGGGAGATTTTCCAGATGATTTTACAAATCATTTTGTAATTCCCATTTTTGTGTTTTTTCTGGACTTAGGGGAGTCTTAGGAGATCCACAAGCACAGCCAGAGACCTTGATTTATTGTAGTTTGTAAATCCCCAGGCTTCATTCAATCACATCTGCTCCTAGGCCTCGTCTTCCTACAGAGACAACCCCTCACCGGGGCCAGGCCTGGCCAGTTCTGTCTCATACCAGGGGTAGAAGGAGGGAGGCAGGGAAGAAAATTCAGCATTCTCTTTCCTGCAAGTTTCCCAAATGGGAAGTTATGGTTCATCACCTTTGGCGACCCCTCGGGCTAGCCAGGAGGAGGTTCTGTCTTCTACCCTCTCTTCTTGCTGCCTCCTCTGCCTGGCAATGGACTCGGGCTCAGCCCTGCTCTTTCTACGGACCTCTCGTGCTTCTGGCCTTGTTTCCTTCTTTTCCTTCTTTTTGGGGTCTGCGCTTCCAAAGCTGGACTCGCAAAGGGCTGCAGGAAGTGTTCCCTGCAGCACGCAGTGCTCGGTGCTCCTCCCTGGGCTCCCTGCTGCCTCGCACCGGCTGGCTGTCCCGGCCTCTCCTTTTCTCCACGCACACCTGTCTGCTGGGATGGCTGGTGCCTGGTCACTCAACCACGTCCCTGCCATCTCCCTGCAGGGGAGCTTGCTCCCTGCTCACTGGGACACTGTGGGTGGGGGCTGTCTTCCTTCTCCTCTGGAAGGCCTCCTAGCACTTCTGTGCTTTGGCTGAATTTCCTCAGGTGGAATGCTGCGTCCCACATCACCTGGTGTCACTGACTTCTGGGAGCGCTCCTGAATTGTCTCATAAGCATTCATTAACATCCTGTGGACAGGTTCCCTACTTGTCGTCAGGTCTGTCACCTTCCTTGACAGCGTTGAGTGGCCAGTAGATGCTTCACGAGTAGGTGTGAATTTAACTTGACAACCCTTTTGAAGCTCTTTCTTTATCTTTTCTACTAAGATTATTTGTAATCTGCTGCATAGATGGGTGCAAAAGTTATTTTTATTTTATTTTGAGTTTATTTTTTTTCTCTCCAGGCTCACTGAGGTATAACTAACAAATGAAACGACACGTAAGGTGCACAGCACCATGTCTTAACATACATATGTATTCCCAAATTATAGCAAGCTAGTTGGCGTCTCTGTCACCTCACACAGGCCTCATTGTTCTTTGTGGCAAAGAACACTTCAGGCCTACTCTTAACAAATTCCACGTGTACAACACTGTATTTTGGCCGCGGTCACCGCGCTACACAGTACGTCTCCAGACGTACTCATCCTGCATCACTGAGCCATTATGCTTTGATCCCCAGCCTCCCATCCCTCCCAGCCCAAATTGCGGGCCACTGCCCTTCTACTCCCTGCTAGTGCGTGGGATTTATATCTGTGGGCCTGTCTGATCTCACTGAGCACAGCGTCCTTCAGGCTCACCCTGGTCATTGTGAAAGATGAGATTTGCTTTTCTTAAGGCTGAATAATGTTCATTGCGGGTGCAGTGCCTTTGCTTGGGCATCTGCTGACAGAGGTCAGGCTGCGTCTCAGCTGTGTGGACAGCGCCTGCTGGATACCAAAGTGTAGCCTCTCCTCCGCATGCTGGTTTCCTGTCCTTTGGCTGTGAACCCAAGAGTGGGTCTGCTGGATCACAGGGAAGTCCCATTTTAATTTTTTGAGGAAACTCCACACTGTTTTCCGTAACGGCTGTACTAATTTACATTTCCACTGAAAATGCCCGAGATTGCCTTTTTCTCACATCTTCTTTTGTCTTTACTAACAGGTGTGAAGTGATATCTCATTTTCATTTTGATTTACGTTTCTTTGATAATTAGTGATGTTGAACATGTCCTTCTTTTCCCCTCTTTTTTTTTTTTTTAATTGGTGCGTTATTGTTGTGTCTAATGGTGGAATTTGTTGTCACATATTCATACGCGCTCACAATGCCACCATGTAATTTGGCCAGTATCACTCCCGGAGCTGCCTCCCTCCCCCCCCCTCCCCCCATTCCTGGGTTCTGTTCCTCTATTTATTTTTCTTCTTTTGAGAAGTGTTTATTCAGGCCCTTTGTGCATGTTTAAATAAGGTTAGTTGTCTTATTGATGCTGATTTGTTTGAATTCCTTATATATTTTATTATTGACCCCTTGTTATGGTTTGGATATGAGGTGTCCTTCAAAAGCTCCTGTATTCATGCTGGAATGTTCAGAGGTGAAATGATCAGATTCCGAGAGCGGGAACCTGACCCGTCCATCCTAGTTTGAATGGACTGACTGGATGGTAACTGCAGGCAGGTGGGGCCTGTCTGGAGGAGGTGGGTCCCTGGGCGTGTGCTCTGAAAGGGTTCAGCTTCTGTGTGTCAACTTCTGGGTGGCCCCTTTCTCTTCTCTCTCTCTCTCTCTTTCTTGGCCACAATGAGGTGAGCCGTATTCCTCTACCATGTCCTTCCGTTATGATGCTCCAGCTCACTTGGGCCCAGAGCAATGGAACTGGCCAACCATGGACTGAATCTCTGAAATCATAAGCTCAAAATAAACTTTTATTCCTCTAAGTTGACTTTGTCCAGCGTTTTGGTCACAGTGATGTAAAGCTGACTAACACAGCCCTTATCCCACGTGTGGTTTGCAAGTCGTGTCTTCTTCTATGGGTCGTCACTTCACTCTGTTAATTATTTTCTTTTCTATGCAGAATCATTTAAAAAAAATTTGATGCTATCTCATTTATCTTTTTTTTGCTTTCATAGCCCATGCTTTTGACATATACATTTTTTTTTTTTTTTTGGTACCGGGGATTGAACTCAGGGGCACTCAACCACTGGGCCACATCCCCAGCCCTTTTTTGTATTTTATTAGAGACAGGGTCTCACTGAGTTGCTAAGTGCCTCGCCATTGCTGAGGCTGGCTTTGAACTCGCGATCCTCCTGCCTCAGCCTCCCAAAGTGCTGGGATTACAGGCATGCGCCACCGCGCCCGGCCTTGACATATACATTTAAAAAAAAAACCTTATTGACCAGAATAATGTCAAAGTGTCTGTTTTTTTTTTTTCCTTGTAGTTTTATAGTTTCAGATCTAAAAGTTTAAGTCTTAGATGAACTTTAAATCGTTTTTTTTTTTTGCATATATGTAGGGTCCAGTTTCCTTCCTTGCGCATGCATATCCAGTTTTCCCAGCGCCCTTGATCCTTTTCCATGCTATGTCTCTTGTTTTTTTGTCTCTCTCCCTCAGATCTAAACTTGCTCTATGTATCTAGGTGTTCCAATGTAAGGTGCGCATGTATTTACCATTGTTTTACACTTTTGATCAGCCGACCTCTTTATCATTACACAGTGACCTTCTTCATCCCTTGAGATGGTTTTCAACTTCAAGTGGGTTTTGTCTGATGTAAGTGTAGCTGCTATTGGCTTCCTGTGGCTTCCATTGGCTGGAATGTCTTTTTCCCATTCTGTCTTTTTCTGCCTCTGTGTATCCTTAAATCTAAAATGAATCTCTTATGGACAACAAATATTTGGATTTTGTTTTTCTTTTTAGAATTCATTCAGTCACTCTGTCTTTTGATAAGAGAATTCAATCCATTGCATCAGGTTATTATTTATAAGTAAGGATGTGCGATGGCTGTCTGTCAATTTTTTTTCTGGCTGTTTTGTAAGTCCTTTGTTCCTTTATTCTTTTGCTATCTACCTTTGTGACTTGATGGTTTTCTGTAGTGCTTATGCTTTCTTTCTTTATTTTTTTTTTGTGTCTTTATTCCATTTTTTCTCTTTCTGGCATCTATGAGGCTTACATAAAACAACAGTCCAGTGTGAACTGTTGGCAACTTAACTTGAAACACACTTAAAACCTCTACTTTTGCCCTCTCTCCTCATTTTATATTTTGAAGTCACAGTTTACGTATTTTATATTGTGTGTCACTTAGCAAATTATTGTAACTGTAGTTATTTTTAATAGTTTTTTTTTTCCTCTTAACTTTTGTAGCAGAGATACACGTGTTTTACACACTGCCATTACAGTATTAGAGTATTCGGAATTTCAGAGTATTCGGAATTTGACACATATACCTTAACAAGCAGATCCTATGTTCTCATGTTTTGATGTTAGTAACCAAGTTCCTTTCATTTCTTTTGAGGAACTTCCTTTAGCACTTCTTATAAAGTAGATCCAGTGGTAATGAACTCCCTTTCCTTTTGTTTGGGAGTGTTTATCCCTCCTTCATTTGATCGTATGAAAGCTATTATGAAGGACAGCCTTGCCAGGCATAGTGTTCTTGGTTGACATTTTTTCCCCAGTTCTTTGGATGTATCACCCCATTCTCTCCTGGCCTGCTGAGTTTCTTCTAGGAATGCCCCTGGCAGTCTCTCAGGGATTTCCTGGGTAAGCCACTCTTCTCTTGCTGCTTTTATAATTCTTTATCTTTGACTTTTGGAATTTAATTATAAGGTGTCTTAATGAACATTTCTTTCTTTCTTTTTTTTGGTACCAGTGATTAAACCCAGGATGCTTAACCTCTGGGCCTTATCCCCAGCCCTTTTTAAAATATTTTATTTGGAGACTGGGTCTTCTGAGTTGCTTAGGGCCTTATCAAGTTGCTGAGGCGGGCTTTGAACTCACAATCCTCCTGCCTCAGCCTCCCGAGCCACTGGGATTACAGGCATACCCCACCATGTCTGGCTAATGAACGTTTCTTTATGTTTAATCTATTCTTTCATTCATATTCATGGATCTGCACATTTGTTTCCTTCTCCTGGTTTGCAAAGTTTTCTGTCACCATTTCTTCATATAAGTTTTCCCCCTCTGGCTGTCCCTCTCTCTGCTCCTTATGAGATTCCCATAATGTCTATGCATTGTTTTGCTTTATGGTGTCTCATCAGTCCCATGGATTTTCTTTACTCTTTTTCATGCATTCTTATTTCTGTTTCTCTGTGTAATTTAAGATGACCTCTTAAACCCCATTGTCTTTTTTTTTTTTTTTTTTTTTTTTTTTTTTTTTTTGGACAAATCACCAGGGCTTAAACTCTGGGGCACTCAGCCACTGAGCCACATCCCCAGCCTCACTTTGTATTTTATTTAGAGACAGGGTCTCACTGAGTTGCTTAGCTCACTGTTGCTGAGGCTGGCTTTGAACTCGTGATCCTCTTCTCTCAGCCTCTGGGGCTGCTGGGATTCCAGGGGTGTACCACTGTGCTCAACCCTTTTGTCTTTTTTCTGCCTGATTGAGTCTGCCGTTGGAGCACGCTATGAAATGTTTCATTTCTGTACAATTGTGTTCTTCAACTCCAGAAGTTCTGTGTGGTTATGTCTTATGGTTTCTATCTCGTTGTTGAACTTCTAATTTTGCTCAAGCATTGTTTGTGTGTATTCTGTTTTAGCTCACTGAACTTCTTTAAGGCCCTCTTTGAGTTCTGTGTCAGGCACTTGTAGATCTCCATGTCTTCAGGGTTGGCTGCTAGTGCTCCTTTGGTGGAGTCATGTTTTCCAGGTTACTAGTGATCCTGGCCTTGTGTTGATGTCTGCACACTTTAAGAATCAGGCATCTCTTCCTGTCTTTACAGACTGGCTTTGGCAGGGAAAGCCCCTCACAGGAGCCTGTGTGGAGATTCTTGGTGTGCTGACGCGGGGTCTGTGGCTGGTTTGAGATTGCAGGCCTCAGGTGGGCTGGGCTGGTGCCTAGGTTAGCAGGTGGGAGGCCGCCTTGCTGCTGTGTCTATGGGGACGGGCCTGGGACCTGGGTCTGCTGGGGAGGCCAGAGACTGCCTCCATGTGGGCAGGCCCAGTTGCAACATGTCCACAGAGGCCAGCCTGGTTCTGTGGGCCACTGTGATGGTCCTGACGACTGTGTGTAGGGACAGGCCACAGCCAGCATCCTCAGCAGCCAACTGAGCACTAGGGCAGGCCTTAAACCAAGGTCTACAGGGGCAGACCTGGTGCTGGGCCAACCTGAGGCCTGGGTCCCTGAGGATGGGCCTGGCTTTGTGCCAGGGAGGCAGCCCGTCCTGGTATCAACAGGGCTGAACCTGGTGCTGGGGAGCCTGGGCTCGGCCTGGAGCCAGGCCTGTGGGGCCATCTTAGGGGGCTGGACCTGGGCCTGCAGTGGCCAGCTTGCTTCCTGGAGCCTCAGGCAGGCCTGGAAGCCTGGTCTTCAGGGTCAGCCTGGAGCTTGGGGCCAGGGCTGGCTTGGTACCGGGGAGAGCCTGAGCATGGGTTCACCTGAGCAGGCCCAGTGCTGGGCCGTGGAGGAGCTGGGTGCTCACTTCCATCTCTCCCCACCCGCGCTCTCCCCACGAGAGAAGGCCCGCGCTCTGGACCCTCTCCTTGGATCCCCAGGATCTCCTGCAGAGGCTTTGTCACCTGTGGCTGGTCATTCAGGCTGATGTCACCTGGAGGGGTCTGCACGGGAGCTCCCGTTCTTCCATCTAACTGACATCCTTAAAGAAGTTTCTTATTAGCAACGTCAGCCGTGATTACCCCGCAGGCTGTTTTGGGCTCTCTGCTTCCTGGGATTTGGAAGGGCCGCTGCCCTTTCCACAGGGGCTTGGCGCCTTCGCCCGTTGTTTTGTGTGGAACACTCTGTGTTTATCTTTTGAGAAGTCTGTGCCAGACACAATCGTTCTGGTCTTGTACTGGTTGCGAAACACGTTCTCTGTGTTTGTTGCTGTGGGAAACTAGCTTCAGGTTTGGGATGTACGTCAGTGCGGCGGATTTGGGCACAGACCTTTCCTCTGACTTGGTCAGGGAAGGAGAGAGGAAGGCAGCGAATTAGATTCTGGGTTTGAGATTCATTTAATGACTCTAAGGAAAAGATGTTTTCTGTTGTTTCCTTCAATGACATACGGTTTAATCACGGCATTTTCATATTCAGAATCCCCAAACATCACTCATCTGACTTCCCTGAACTGACATTCAATTCAGTTAAATTCATTCACAAACACACCATATACACACACACAAGCACATGTGTGCACACACCACACACACACACACACACACACACACACACACACACACGTAGAACCTAGTGTCAGTTCCAGGCAGTGGGGACCCAGCAGTGAACAGAGTGAATGTAAAGTTGTCGAGAAGCCAAAAGAGACATGGAGAAAAATGAGCCATTTTTGCAGGTGTCCTGGGCCCTCTAACCTGCGTGTCTCGGCATGGGGGAGGCTGACAGCGGAGAGGGAGGTACTAACACAGGCACAGGCGTGAACGTGGTGCAGGACAAACGTGACACCAGAAAAAACCAAGTTCACATCTGATTCAAAGGAGAAGAAAACACATCTAGTGGGGGGAGTTAGAAACCTTTGGGGGGTGGCATTTGAAATGGGTTTAAAGAATGCTTGCTGGTGCAGTCACTTCCCACAACTCCAAACCTGTCTTTATATGCTCCGCTTTCTGATGCTGGGCAGCAAACCCCATTCTTCCTCCTCTGGAGGAGCCTCAGAGGCTGAAAAAGAAAGGACTTGCTTCTTCCTTGCTGCTTCCTGATGCTGTCACCTGCCGCAGCTTGGCTTCACCCTGGCCGCCGTGCCATGCCGTGTTAGTTTGGGTTTACGGCAGCTCGGCCTGGGGCCAGCTTCTTCCTGCTGCCTTGGAGACTCCTGCACCCGCCAGCTGGCACCCTGCCCGGAGCCAAGGGACCAGCCTGCAAGTTCCCTCTCAGCGTCCAAGTTCTAGTACCCCCACTTGCTCCTGTTGTCTCCTCGGGCCTAGGGGGGAGGCGACTCCTGCGGTTCCCGCCTCTGTGGCACTTGGTGGTCGTCTTTGCCTTTGAGATTCTCTCGTGCCCTGTTAGCGCTTTTTGATAGTATCTTCTTATCTTATAAAGTGGCGGGGTTTCCCCCCCCCCCGAAAGGATCTTGACTCGTACACAAGTTGGTACCGGGAAGAGTCCAAGGAAATGGACACTCAACAATGAGGTTTGGGGATCAGGTTGGTCATGTCCTTGGACTTGAGTGCAGACAGAGCTCCTGGAGCATGTGACTGTGATGCAGCACCCCACGCAGCCACCTTGGCTTGACGGTGGGGAAGGACCGACAGAGGCCGGTCCCTTGAGGAAGCAAGTGACTGCTGCGCTTTTCCATATGACAGGGGTGGTGACCTAGCTCTAGTGTACCAAAGCACTGGAGAAAGGAATGATGGGCTCAGGGCTCCAGACTCTCCGCTGGGGTCATGCCAGAGAGCTGGTGTGCTCGTGTGGTGGATCTAAAAGAGCCGCATTTCTTGCAGCTTTAGGAACAACTTTGTGAAAAATCAGAACAAATTTTCGTTGGAAAGTTTCCGAATGGACACGCAAGCGGCTCGTCCGGCCAAGTCTTCCAGTGAAGCCAAGAATCCCTGAATCACTTTGAGCTCCTCTTGCTGGTACACAGCAGGTCCGAGGGTGCTGAAGGCTGCCACTGTGGCCTCCCCTGGGCAATTGCTTTGCAAAGGGATGCTGCTCTCTTCAAGTTCTGCCCCAGCCCATCCTTTGTTGCCAGTAGCCTCATAACAGAGTTAGACCTCAGCATGCTCCAGGGGAACAAGTACAAAGTCTGACCCAGGAGGAGACAATATAGATGGGTTTCAGAGGTGCCTGCTCTCCAGGCAGGGAGATGACCATAAACACAAACTTGGAGGTGGGGTTGCTCGCCGAGCCAGCTGTGAATCATACAGTTTGTTTGCAAAGGGACGCTGCAATGTAGTTACCAGGAAGACTGGAAGAGTAGGACAATCCATGTCGGGAGGCACCTTGCACGTGATTTAAATGGAGAAAGAGGAACCAGGGACGGGGCGTGAGCAGGAGTGACGTGCTGAGAGGCTCACTTTAAGAGGTGGAGCCAGGGGCCAAATAGGCTGGACGATGACTGGAAACTCAGGCCTGGGCCAGTCAGAAGTATAGTTCGGTATTAAGAAATAATAGCTGCATATAAATAACTCTTGAGTCCTTTTATTCTCTATTTTCCCTAATTATTCTATGGCACGGAGATGGTGTTTTCTTCTTTATTAATTTGTATTTGTCTATGCACTGCTTTCTCCTAATAGAAGGCGATCTATACAAGTCGGAACAATTCCTATCTAACCCACTCTTGAATCCCCAGTCCTAGAATACACCCTGGCACATAACATGCACTCAAAACCTGTCGGTGCAAAGCATGGATTCTATTTGCTTTTTATGATTGTTTTTTTTACTGAGACTTTTAAACTGGACAGCGTGATAATTATTCCGGAGCTGGGGGTGGGCACTGGGGAGTTAACTGCAGCTGAGCAGGCATCTGAGAAATGAGGAGATTATTTCGCACCCTACTGTCTGCTGAGTGTTCTGCTGGCTGGAGACTGAGAAGAGGTTGGGGAACAACACAAACGACAGCACAGCGTTAGCTGAGAGGAGGCAGGTGACGGAGTGAAATGCAAGAACACTCTGCCATTATCTTGTCAGAAAAGTTTTGAGAAGTTAGAGTCTCTGCACCGGAGGGTCTGGGCCAGAGAGCTGGGCTCCAGAGCCTGTCCTTAATTTGTGCCAGGCTGAAGTGGGGTCATACCACCAGCTGTGCCTCCACAGCGGGGCGCACCCACCTCCGCACAGAGGCTTCAGCCTGCAGGCTTTCTGCCCCTGGTTCTGGAGCCCGTCCGCCCCGCAGTGGAAGGCGTGCACTGACCAGCTGCGGGGCTGGGTGGCGTTGCCCTGGGCAGTGTGGATCCCGACCCGGGTTTGCACTTGTCCCTCACAAGGCTTTGGTAAGTCCTCCCAGGTTGGCCCCACTGGCCTTGAGAACGTGCCGGCGGCCATCCCCAGGGAGGCTGGATGACCAAGGACGTAAGCCCTTGCAGCATGCTGTCTTTGAACTGAGGCCGTCCATGGCCAGGCTACTCCAGCCAGCGACTGAGCATGGCGGGATGCTAAGCACCAGTGCCTGGTGGACACACGACTCCTCTATGCGGTCTGGTCAGTCCTTCCTCCGAGTGCTTGGTGGCCTAGGACACCCCGGCCCAGCTCCCCTCCCCCCCTGCGCTTGGGGTCAAGTGGATCCCTGCTGGGGATCCCCTCTCCAAACCCTTCCCCCATTATTCTACAGGCGCTCTCCTAATGAAGTCCTTGCGCCATGCCCTGGTATATACTTGTTGGAAGATCCGTTCTTAGCGAACACACTCATTCTCTGTGGCTTGACTTTTACCTTCTTTGTCTTTATAAAAAAATTTTTGGTACCGTGGATTGAACTCAAGGCCACTCAACCACTGAGCCACATCCCCAGCCCTTTTTTGTATTTTATTTAGAGACAGGGTTTCACTGAGTTGTGTAGCACTTTGAGGTTGTTGAGGCTGGCTTTGAACTTGAGATCTTCTTGCCTCAGCCTCCCAAGCTGCTAGGATTACAGGCGTGCACCGCCATGCCCAGCTTCTTCTTTCTCTTTTAAATCACGGCTGGAACACTGCTCTGATCCCCAGGCTACTTGATTGGACCCTGCTGCTCTGGTATCAAGTCTGATTCTTATTACCAGTCCCTCCTTTCCAAGTAGGAGCTGGATTCTTTTCTAAGTCGCCTGGTGCTAGCTGGAATATTACTCAAATGGGTGGACTACCTAGAACCACAGTGTTCTTCTGGAACCATCTGCAAGACTTTGACTGTTGCTATAACTGAGAAACCCATTGCCTTTGTCGTTGTTGCTACAACCCAGAAACCAGGAAACTCACTCCTTTTCCCTCCTCTTGGAAATCAACTATGAGTTCAAGAATCTGGACCCTGCAATTTTTATAACTGGCCACCCAAGTATGGTCCTCACCCTGGAGTGAGCAGGAAGTTGCATAAGCCTTTGGGCTCCGCGACTCTGGATCCTGTTCCCTTTATACCAGCCTGTGTTGAGCTCACAGCTTCCCACACGTCAAGAGTAGCAAGAATTAAAGTGCCAATCACCTGTGTGAGTGTACTGCCTCCAGGAAGGTGATATTTTTAGCTGTTATCAGTCTTTTTTAGTGGGAGTCAATTGCAGGTCCTTTATTGAGAATAGTGTGGTTATGGAACCAACCTAGATGCCCCTCAGTAGATGAGTGGATAAAGAAAATATGGTATATATACAAAATGGAATTTTACTCAGCAATAAGAGAGAATAAAATAATGGCATTTGCAGGTAAATGGATGAAGTTGGAGAATATAATGCTAAGTGAAATTAGTCAATCTCAAAAATCCAAGTACCGAATGTTTGCTCTGATATAAGGAGGCTGGTTCACAGAGTTGTTGGAAGGGGGTACATAGGATCAGAGGAACACTAGAATGGTCAACGGAAAGGGAGGGGAGGGAGGGAGTAAGGGGGGGGTTGGAAAAAAATTGGTGGTTGAATGAGATGGATATCATTATCCTAAATGCATGATTGAAGATCTGAATGGTACTTATATACTTTGTATACAAGCAGTTGTATGTAAAAAGATACTATACTTGTGCATGATGAATAAGTAAATAAATAATAAAAAAAATTAAAAAAAAACATAAATGTGTTGCATTGTGTAGAACTAAAGCAAATAAATAAATATTAAAAAATAATAAAAAAAAAAAAAGAGAATAGTGTGAAAGCGGAAGAGATGCCGAGGCAGTGGATGTTTGAAAAATACCCTGAGGGCACCAAAGCAGGAGGAGGAGGCTGGTGACTTTGAAGTGACCCTGTTGCCTCCGTGGTTCTCCAGGGTCGGGCAGTGCCTTGGGCTTCCTCCACACCTGTCTCAGGACTCGCTCCTTTCTGTGGATACCTGCACAGTCCCACACCCAACAGGAGGCCGCACCGTTCCACGTGCAGAGTAGTATTGCCACTTCATCCTCTGGCAATCGCAGATGGGCACGTATCGTGGTCAGCGGACGTCTCCAACATACAAAGCCCTTATTTTCAGTTCTTCATGCATAGTTACATCTGGAAACGGGTTGGTGAAAAGGAGTTATGGATACAGTTAGTACGAGAGTCTGAGAGCAAGGTCTGGCTAGCGAAGGCTCCCCCTCAGAATCAGCAGTAGGTGGTCAGCATCTCCTCTGCCAAGCAGACCCTCACTGGGGTCTGAGTGTTGGGTTACTGGTACTTCCTGGCTATTCCCTCCCAGGAGATTGTGCCTGTGAGGCAAGGGAAGCCCCCCGGTTCTCCCAAGGCCTCTGAGTGTATTTATTTTCTCATCCGTGATAGGGTCATAGAGAATTTCCTGGCAAGCTTGCTGCTGCTTTTGAAAGGGGATGATGAAGTAAATAAGGAAGTACTTTTTTAAAATTATTTTTTATTCTAAGATGATATAAATGACAGCAGAATGCATTACATTTTATATTACACATATAGAGCACTTTTTTTTTTTTTTTTTTTTTACAAATCTCTGGTTGTATGCAAAGTATATTCACACCATTCGTGACTTCATACATGCACTTAGGGTAATGATATCCATCTCATTCTACCATCTTTTTTTTTTTTCTTCACCCTTTTGTCCCCTCCCTCCCCATTGGCCATTCTAGTGTTCCTCTAATCCTCCTATGCTCCCCATCCCAACCCGACTGTGAATTGGCCTCCTTATATCAGAGAAAACATTTGGCATTTGGCTTTTTGGGATTGGCTAACTTCACTTAGCATTATATTCTCTAACTCCATCCATTTTCCTGCAAATGCCATGATTTTATTCTCTCTTATTGCTGAGTAATATTCCATTGTGTGTATATACCACATTTTCTTTATCCATTCATCTACTGAAGGGCATCTAGGTTGGTTCCACAGTTTAGCTATTGTGAATTGTGCTGCTATCAACATTGATGTGGCTGTGTCCCTGTAGTATGCTGTTTTCATGTCTTTTGGGTAAAGACCAAGGAGTGGGATAGCTGGGTCATAAGGTGGTTCCATTCCCAGTTTTCCAAGGTATCTCCATACTGCTTTCCATATTGGGACTGCAAAATAAGGAAGTGCTTACAGAGGAAACAAGGTACTGCTATGTGCATGGAGATGGTGACAATAGCTCACCAGGTCCCCGTGCACCTCTGACCATGCAGGGAGAGATGGGCTCCCTGGCTTAGTAGCATTGGCTTCTTTTCATTAGTTGATGATTAAGCCTGAAATATTCAGCTTTAAAATCATGGATATTCTTGTGCCTCAGTCAGTTTGGGCTGGCAGAATGAAACGCCATGAACTTGGTAGTGGAACCACACACACGTCTCTTGCAGTTCTGCAGGTTGAAGTCTGGGCGAGTGCCTGCTTCTCGAGGAGGGTCTCATGCCGGGCACGGGCAGCTGTCTGCCTGAGCCGTCTCACGGTAGGAGGAGTTGGCTAGCACCGGCCTCCTCTTACGGTGCACGAACCCCCACAAGGGCTCTACCCTCGTGTTCCCATGACCTCCCCAGGACACCACCTCCAAATACCGTCACACTGGAATTAGGGCTTCAACGTGTAGATCTGGGCAAGACACGAACATTCAGTCCATCGCATGTGACGAGGAGACTGTGACAAAAGTGGGTGTTTCCGGAATCTGGCTGTCTTTGTCTTTCAAGTCCTCCTTGCTTCTGTCACGTGAACGTGTCAGATACAGGATGTGAGTTAGACTCAACCTCGGCCATCAACTGGCCTATTTTAAAGACCTTTTCAAGAAAAACAGACTGGTTATCAAAAGGTTTTACTTAAGAAAACATAATTTTTATTGATTTAATATTAATAAATGCTAATTATTGGCATGATTTGCTACAATAGCTTATTTTTGATACTATACTCCTTGATAACAGCTAATTGTGTCACCAGGGGCTGTAAAAGTAAGTTCACATTATATTATCTGAATGTCAATGGAAAGATCATTTTCCATAATGAATGTCACAATTTAAGATTAAGTAACAAGCTATATTAATTTTTAAAATATTTTTATAGTAGACGGGCACAATACCTTTATTTTATTTTTATGTGGTGCTGAGGATCGAACCCAGTGCCTCAAGCATGCTAGGCGAGTGCTCTACCAACTAAGCTATATTATTTTAATGATTAAGAATGATTAATGTTTGAGGAGGTAGATATACTTAACCCATAAACATTACACAATGTATACATGTGTCAAAACATCGCATGATAGCCCCAAACGTACATCATTTTTATGTTTTGTCTGGTGGTTAAAAAACAAAACTTAATTTAAATTTAAAAATTGAATGTTACGGAATTCTATTTAAATGCACATGTGTCAAGAAGTGCAAGACTGCACATTAAAATGTACATATGAGATACAGTTCACATATGCAAATTTAATTACAAATTTGATGAGTTCTATTGTCTACTTAATTATTCATTGAAGCAAAGGAGGATGGAGTGGAAAATAAAACAGGCAGAATTCATGATCATCTTCTAATTGGAGACGAGAAAGGGGGAATAGATAATAAAGAAGTCAACAACAACCAAAAAAAATCAGGAAAAAAGTACCAAGAAAGGTGTGAGGTGGGGTTATGCTGACGTAAAACCGTGGAGGAAGCCCCCCGTCTTAAACTGTCCTACGTAAGTGGAGACCTGAATGTAAGAAGGCAGAGCCACTCGAACTGTTCTTGGTTGGGAAGGAGTTAGCGGAAGGAAGTTGTCCCGGAGGAGTATAGAGCAGGAGAAGGTGTAAGACCAGGTAAAAAGGCAGAGAGGGATCGCGTAGGTCCTGCAGGACTTTGGTCTCATTCTAGTCACAGTGGCCAACCACTGTCCAGGTGTGAGCATGGCGGTGGCAAGATCCTACTTGTGTTTGGGAAAGATCACTCCGGTCGGCGCGCAGAAACAATTAGGAGCAAGACTGGCATTAGACACTCTCAGGGGCCTCTCAGAGTAGCGGCTCGGAAGAGGGCAGAGGCTTGAGGCAGAGGACGTCAGTCGCTGGCTGAGCTGCGGGCAGGGAGTGGTGGGGTTATGACTGAGCTGTGTCCCCAGATCTAGATGTCAAATCTTTACCCCAAGCACCTCAAAATGTGACTGTATTTGACAGGGGTGACCTGGTTGGAATAAGTGTATAGGGTGGGTCCAATCAATATGACCATGTCTTCAGGAGAGGAGATCAGGACACAGGCACACACATGCAGAAGACCTGGGAGACTCAGAAGGAAGAAGATGCCATCTACAAGCCAACGAGAAGCCTCAGGAGAACCAACCCTGATGACAGCTTTACTCCGTCCAGACTCTGTAACTGTGAAAATTATATTTCTGCTCTTTAAGCCCCCCAGTCCATGGCATTTTGTCATAGCAGCACTGGCTGACTAATACATGAGATAAGAAAGTAATTGAGGATTATATATAGGTTTTTGGCTTGATAAATTACATACTTAGAGGTCTTACTACCTGCATGAATAAGACTGAGGAAGAAACAGGTTTGGGGTAGCATAGGGTGTTGGTGATGGGGGTAATGAAGAGGTAAATTTGGCTTTTCTACATTTGAAATGCTTATTTACGTGGGGAAAAAAAAGATATTGAGTAGAGAGTGGTATGTATAAACCTGGAAATTTCATCCATTTTATTATACGAATGGTTCACGTAAATAACCTTGCATGTTTCCGTCCATCCCAGCCACTTGTGGATATAAACATTACGGGCTGGTTATATGCGGGAGTCACCTCTCAGTGCCAGCAGTTTGGACTCTTGTTTTGTCTTGAAGGGAGCTCTGAGCTGTGTGATTTCTGTCTCTAAAAGTCAACAAAACTTGGAAGGACACAGACGGGTCACATGTCACCTTGAGAAGCCAGTCCAAATCAGGAGGCAGTTGCAACATTCTGAAAGCATTTACCGGACTGGACGGCATGAGATGTGGCTTGGATCCGAACTCTGCCCTTTCTAGACGACTGGAATCTGGAGTATAATCTCAGAATCACATTTTTTTGTGCATTTTATTATGAACTCTTAACAGGGTTTTTTTTTCCCCTCTCCCTTTAGGGTACTTTTGGAATTTGTTATTATTATTATTATTATTATTTGCCTAATTGGGGAGTGCTGGTTATGATAGGTCCTGCAAAGCCCTGCACAAGAATGACCCCATATTTCAAACTAATTTTGGAACTCACTGGGCGTGTGTTTGTAGTTACAAAGCCTGAAGACGTCCTACACGTTACTACCGGGGGGGGGGGGGGGGGGATGGTGACGTGTGTGTGTGTGTGTGTGTGTGTGTGTGTGTGTGTGTGTATGTGTGTGTGTGTGTACCCTACTGACATATGCCCATGTATGTCAGGCAGATAGAGTATTCTAAAATACTTGCTATTACCAGGGAGCCTTGTATCAAATTGTGTTGAACCACTGGCCTAGGATATTTTGATGGGTGCCATTAGGGAGAACAATGGGCCCAGGATATATTCCTAGAGGGACTCACATTTATTCTTTTGATATCATCTCCAACCAAGATTGTATGTGCTGTCAGACTCACAATGATAGGAGTGAAAGATGTCTGTCTTAAAAACTGAGTTTATAGCTCTCTCTACCTCAAGGGTATTATGAGTTCCTATTTTTGTAATAAGACCCATAACTACCTTGTGAATGTATATGCGATATTGAATTGTATTTGTTTGCTTAAAAATTTTTGCTTGTATCAACACTTAAAATAAATGAGATTTTTTTTCTGACATTTCTTCATTAAAAAAAAATACACTGTTAGGAAAATGGAAGACCTCAGAAAGGTCTGTGATAAGACTCACCTCAAAGATTATCCTGAGAATTAATTAAGACTGAATATTTAAATTAAACTCTAATCCATGTGCTGGCAATTTCTGAAAATCTTGGGCAACTGAAAGTGCAGAGGCTGGATTTCTTTTATAAAATTATTATTTAAATTGATATATAATAATTGTACATATTTGTAAGGTACAGTGTGACTCATCAGTACATTTGATACATGCTGTCAGTGCAGAGGCTGATTTCTATAAAAATGTTTTGGCTTGTTACAGCCAAGCTAAGATTTTTTTCAGTTATCTGCTACACTTTGGGCTGTAGCAGGCAGAACAGGGACAGTGTTCAACTTGGCCTTCTCATCCGACCACCCAGCATGATGGCTTGGCCATACTGGGCTACCACTTAATGTCCAGGGAACTGATATAAGATATTTGCAAAGACAATTTATTAATAAACCACAATCAACCTTATGTTGAACTGTTGCTGAAAACAATAGCTAATGGACATTTTTTTTAAAAAAAATGCTACATGTCATTAAGACTATCTCTAGATTACGGCATATTAATAACAATAAATAGCATTATGTGGTGACACACAGCATGGAGAATCAGACCGAAGATTTATCTGAGTAGAAAGAAAGAGATAGTTAAGGATAGCAACTGCTTGTCACCCGCAGGTGTGGGCCTCCTGACAGCAGGACACGGAAGGACCTGCTTGTTCATCCGTCCTCACCTCCTGGGCTGAAAACACCATGGAGGTAGAGACGGGGTTTATGGCCCGGCATAGGCCCCAACAAGTAAAAAGAGCTTCGTGAATGTGTTGTATGCATGCATTTTTAGACAAATTACTATTGCATTATTTTTCAAGTACAGATCTTGGTCACCAGGGGCTCCTTTCTGGAGCTGGCCACCATAGTAGTGAAAGCAGTCACTCGGTAGCAGAGGGCAGTGCTCCAGGACTGTGGGAGACACAGGGACAGCCATTTCTGGTTACAGATGTTGGGCTGTTTCCAACATTTTGTTATTAAAAACACCACAGAAGAGGGAAGCTTCATGGAAAATTAATTATGGATTTAAAACTGTTTGAAAAATAATCCCAACGAAAGGACCTCATGAGCCTTTTATTCACGGACATGGATGTTAAGTTCGTGGATTACAGTGCTTACATCCACATAGATTTGGTGAGGGTTTTGAAGTATAAATATTCCCGGTATGTGAAACGTCAGTGGTAAGAATGTTTCCTCTTAATCGTTTTGAGCAGATGCTTTTCTACGTAGTCTCCTGGTTGATAGACAGATGGACCACAGGGCCTCTCAGACTGGCCACACAACTGCTGTGGCCCTCTGGTGGCCTGTGCCACCACTCTAGGCTCCGGCCAGTTGGCTTCATGGTCTCACTTTGACCCCTGTCCGTTGGCTTCTTTTGTCTTTCCCTCCCCTCCTGTAGAGTCTGACCCCTACTTCTTTTTGCCCAAGAGGACAGATTTGGTCATTGTATTAATCAAGTCTTTTTATTCTCAATTATTTATTTATTTTTAATCGTCAAATAGTAATTTTATATGTTTGTGGGGTACACTTGCAGTGTTTTGATATATGTATGCAGTGTGGCCTGATTAAAGCAAGCTAATTAATGTATCCATTTTCTCACTTAAGGTACCATTTTTTGTGGTGAGACGGGCCGTGTGGATTCCAGCCAGGGAGTCAAGCTTGGAAACCCCGGGGCCCACGTATCTGTAGCATGAAGGGGTAAGCTGGTTTGGTGAAGGCGTTCCAGCACCTGATGTCTGACAAGGTCACAGCATGGGGAATATAGCCACAAGGCTGCTGTATCTGGAAACCGGAACCATTTGATTTAATGTGTTTTTTTATTATTGATACTTATGATGTGGACGATGAGATATTTGCCAGTTCCAAGGGAGAAAACATGTTGTTTGGACCTGAAGGATTATTCCCAGAATGGGACTAAAAAACATAATTAAGAAATGTCCACAGGTGTGCAATGTTTCCCAAGAAATGAATAACAACAATGTTCTTTTGAAAGTTCACAAAAACAAAATTACAGATCAAGATTTCTGGGAGAAACTTGGGCAACAGGAGTTGTTTGTTCCTCAGTTAATAATTCCTACTGAGCCTTTTGTTCTAGGGCCACAATCCTTGCAAAGGCCTAATTACAGAGAAGGAATTATTTTACCCACAGTACAGGGCCCACCATACGTAGCCTACCTGATTGAGGGAAGATTATGGTATCCTCCAACAGACCCTCCTTTACCTTACACAGGGATTTATGATGAGGATGGAAAACACATAGTTAATATTGATGGCAAATGGTTTGACATACCCGGTTGACTTACAAAACCTACATTTTAGTCAAAGATTACAAGGATTTAAGGCCTGGTACACTTTAACAAAAGAATAAAGAAACTCTCTGAGAAAGCAGTTCAACCAGTTTTATGAGAAAATAAATGTAGGCACTAATTAAAATAAGTTTTATAAGATATATTTTTAGAATAATGTTAGAAATATTTTCAGATTCTTAAGTCTTTATGTGTGTGCATTTTTAGATGCTTTAAGATTATAGATTTTAGGGAAGGGAGGGTAAGGGAGGGAGCAAGAGGGGAGGGGGGGGAGAAAAAGAAAAAAAAAGGTGGTTGAATGAGACAGATATAATTTTCCTTATTGCATGATTGAAGACCTGAATTGTACGATTATACTTTGTATACAAACAGTTGTATGTAAAAAGATACTAAATATATGCACTATGAGTTGTACATATTAAAAATTAAAAAAAAAAAAAGAAGAGGGCTAAAAATGATAAGGAATTTTCCTTTACATTCTCTGGTTATAACAATTTCCATCTCTCCAAGACTTGTAAAATGCCTGAAAGTTTATTTTTTGCAGACTGTAGCTCTTACAATTAAAACTTGCTAATGACACAAGAAAAAAATAAATAAATAAAACAAACAAACAAAAAAAGATTATAGATTTTAGGTTATAGTTCATAAATTTTAGGTTATCAAAAGCATAAGACTTAAGGGGACTTTATTTATTTATTTGGTTCAAAATATGGTTTTATTCCCATTTTTTTAAAATTTATTTTTATTCTAATTTGTTATACATGTTTGCAGAGTACATTTCATTTCATATTACATATAAAGAGCACAATTTTTCAAGTTGCTGGTTTTATATAAAGTGTTTTTACAACAATTGTGTCTTCATACATGAATTTAGGGTAATCATGGATAACTCAGTCTGCTATTATTCCTATCCCCTTGTTCCCCTTCCCCCTCTTTGTTCTATTTAAAGTTCTTTTATTCCTTTCATCCCCACTCCCTTGCCTTTATAAGTTAGTATCTTCATATCAAAGAGATCATTCAACCTTTGGTTTTTTGGGATTGGCTAACTTCACTTAGCATTATTTTTTTCTAACTCCATCCATTTACCTGCAAATGCCATGATTTTATTATCTTTTGGTGCTGAGTAGTGTTCCATTGTGTATATATACCAAAGTTTCCCTATCCATTCATCTGCTGATAGGCATCCGGGTTGGTTCCACAATCTAGCTATTGTGAATTGTGCTGCTATAAACATTGATGTGGCTGTGTCCCTGTCGTAAGCTGTTTTTAAGTCCTTTGGGAATAGACCAAGGAGTGGGATGGCTGGGTCAAATGGTGTTTCCATTCCAAGTTTTCCTAGGAGTCTCCATACTGCTTTCCAGATTGGCTTCACCAATTTGCAGTTCCACTAGCAATGTAAGAGTGTGCCTTTTTCCCCACATCCTCGCCAGCATTTATTGTTGTTTGTTTTTTTGATAGCTGCCATTCTGACTGGAATAAGATGAAATCTTAGAGTAGTTTTGATTTGCATTTCTCTAATGGCTAGAGATGTTGAACATTTTTTTTTCATATATTTGTTGATTGTTTGCATATCATCTTCTGAGAAGTGTCTGTTTAGTTCCTTGGCCCATTTATTGATTGGGTTATTTGGTTTTTTTTTTTTTTTTTTTTTTTTTTTGGTGTTAAGGCTTTGAGAGCTTTATAAATTTAAGGAGACTTTTAGTTGGGAACCTTAGATTAGAAATAAAGTACAGGTGTATTTAAAGTTAAAGATTAATAATAGGTTAGGAGACATAGAATCTGGTTATGTAGTCTGGCACCTGTTAAACAAGGAACTGTTACATTCTGGGAGAATTACACATATCTGAAAGTTGTAAATCAATGACGTATTTTGTTAGAATGATTTTGTACCCATAATGAAAGAAAAAATCATATAAATAAAGACCCAGAGAAAGCAGGGTTAGCTTTCTCTCTGGAGACTGCTCGAAGAGAAGGAGTCCTCGTCCCATTCCTTGCGCCGACGCCACTCATCCTTCAGGACCCCTGGATCTCCTCCCGGGGCTGGACCCCGGCACTGGTGTGATTCCTCCATTGACCAGAACAGAGCAGCGGCCAAGACTGCTGTGAGTCCTACCCCTGCTCTTTCTGAGCCCGGGTAGTGCTCAGACAGACAGGTGGCAGCCTCCTGTGAAAGGTCCGACTGCATTTCCCTTTTTCCTTGTAGAACCCGTTTCTTGGTGGCAGTGCTGGCTTGCGGGAGAGGTGGCATGCCCACAGGGAACTGTTCCTCTCAGCAGCTGACCAGAGCTTCTCTTGGCTCTGTGGTCCAGGGGGTCTGTCAGCCTCCCTGTGGAATTCTGGGCTATTCGGGATGCTCTTCTTTCCTGTGGTTATTCGGTGGTTAGTTTCTGTTGCGGGGAGTGGAACGGGAGAATGTTTATTTTGCCATCTTGCTGACACACTTCCATTCTTTGTTTCTGATACTCTAGCATGTTGGGACTGTGCTCATCCTGAAGGGATCTGTCTTTACCTCCCAGGCTAAAAACTGAGTAGGCCGAGAAAATGTGCATCTGCTGGCATAAAACCCAGCACACAGAAGCAGCTTCACAACTACATAACGCATACATGGATTAAAATCACAGTCCCTTGTAAGACTAACTAATTCCCAAAGAACAAATGACTCACCTGCTGAGTTTGCCTGTCTACAAACACAAGATCCAGAGCCCGTACCCCAGCCACTTCTTTTATTGTGTTCTCATACTCCCAGAAACTGTCCCTTGCCCCAGTCACTGCAGAGCCAATATGGGACACCTGGGGACAACTCCTATGTCCCAGAGACTGCTCACATATTAAAACTCACCCATGCCCCTGCCTTGCCTGTTCCTTCCCTCAGAACCACGGTGAAAGCTTTTGCCTGTTTTCCTCCTCCTCTCCCCACTGCTTGACCCTGGTGCTTCCCCACGTGGCCTCTGGTGCCCTGGGATGCCTCCTCTGCTGGGGAATCTGTGCGTGTGACTCTGTCTTCCGTGGCAGTTGTCTCTGATCGGTGGGCCTCACCCTTCCGGGACAGGATACCTGAGGTAGCATCAGAGCTTAACACCTGGGGCAACTCGCAGGTGGGGGCTCCAAGAGCACGGCCCTGGCATCGGCGCGGTCCGGGCTGCATTGCATCATGGTGGGCAGCAAGGGTGGCAGTGGTGACATCCCCAACCGGAGTGGAGGAGAGAATGGCCCCGTGCCACAGTGACCCAAGGCCCTTCTGCTAGGCCCCACTTCAAAGCTCTACCGCCTCCCGACAGTGCCACCTGGGGACCAACTGTCTTCAAACTTCAGCAGTGATAAACTAGCACCGGAGTTCCTCATGCCTTCCCAACTAAGAACTTGTGTCTGGGACACTTGAAGGAGGCAGAACAAAGCTTGCTTCAACATGATGAGCAGAAATTTATTGGCTGGGAGTAGTTTCCAGGTACTGGTCCAGGCACCAGGGATACAGAGACAGAGAAAATAATACCCACGTCCTTACAGAGCTTACATTCCAATGAGCATACATAGATGATTCCCAAATAAAGACAGGCCACGTAGAAGCCATAAAGCAAGAGGACAGGAGGTGCGGCGTTACAAGGGACTGCGTTTCTGTCTAGAGTGAGGAGGAAGTTGACATTTGAGCAGAGGCTTGTGGGTGCTGAGATTCGATTACAGGTAAAATTGAGTTTGGCGAAGCGTTCGCGTCCGGGGAAATGTGCTCACTTGTGGGGAGACAGTTTTGGGTTAGCCTCTGGGACATCTCAGAAGATCCCAGAGTAGATACTCCTCGGCCAACATTTCTGATGAAGCAGAAGGGAAAAGGGAAAAGGCAAAAATAAGATAAGAAAAAAAAAGAAGACAGAAGTAACAGAGGAAGACGAGGAGGAAGAGGAGGAGCCCTTTGACAACCAGTGATGCCCACAGACCACTTTATCCAGTATGTAATAATCAGACTTTAGAGATTCTAAGTATCACATTTTAAAATAAAATGTATCAATTCTCACTTTTTAAAATAAAAACTTAGGCTTAGCATGTTACATCAGATGTTCAATTATAAGAGTTGTATTAGTCTTTGGTTACAGTTTTGGCAAAATATTTAGTTTTTGAAAAGCCTATCTGTTCAACTGAAAGATGTATGTGGTACTGTTGCTCATGATTGTTGTTGTTTTGTTGCTACACTTTGGAGAGTTTGTTTCCTTACTGAGGACATGAATAAAATTAGCTACTTTGTGTTAACTTAGTATACTGGCCAGGTGTCTGCGGTATCTTGACTAGGAAACAGGAGGTATTGCCCAGAGCAGGTTGCATGAAATAAAAATAGAACATAAAGCCAGCGCCTCCTCTAGAATCCTGCATATGGTGGAGGTAGCCTGGGAATATCTATGATAACCATGATTCTGCTTGATTTGTATTTTGTTTACATGTGAAGCGCATATTTCAAACATTGGCTAAAGAAGGAAAGGAATTGTGTCAAGCTGTTTCAGGAGATGATGTAGGTTGGACCTGAAGAACCCCATTCTGATCATGCTGTGAGCGTGGAGATGAAGGAGAGTGGCTGACGATCGCTGAGGCCGATGTGATTCCGACAGGGCCTCCTTGGAAGCCTAGGCAGCCCATGGCTCACGGCCCAGTGTCTGCAGGGTGCTGCGAATGATCCTGAACAGGAAGGCGGGACGAGCAGAATCTCAGGTTTCAAATAGCGAAGTTCCCACCAGGGCATCGACAGTAACTTTCAGAGACTGCAGGAATGGTGGTTAGACCCACGCAAGGAGGAGAGCAAGGAGCAGAGCGGGGAGAGCCAGGAGCCTGAAGAGCCGCAGGGGCAGGCGCGGCTTCTGCATCTCCCCGACGGCGCGCGTCCTCGTGGGCCTCAGCGTCCGGTCCCACTGGGTCAGGATGGCGTTCCTGGCTCCTGGCCACTTCCCTGGGCCCACCAGCCTGAACTGGTAGGGGCTGCAGGGGCCAAAGAAAACTTCCAGGGCCAATCTGGGATCCGTGAGGAACAGCCACGGGACGCTGGGCTTCACCCCAATGAAGGAGGCCAGCTCGTCCATGTAGACAATGTAATCCGTCTGGATGGTGTCGCTTGTGCCGAACCTGGGGGCAGGAGAAGGAGCGCCAAGTGGGCGACCAAAGCCAAACCTTATGTAGAACGAGAACAGGGAGAGTGCCCCATCCTTTCCTCAGGGGACACCAGTGTCAATCTTTGGTTGCTTGCTTAGCTTATACTCAAGTTTTTTTTTTTTTTTTTTTTTTTTAAATAGATGTGATATATATATATATATATATATATATATATATATATATATATATATATATTTAGTTGTAGGTGGACACAATACCTTTATCTTATTTATGTGGTGCTGAGGATCGAACCCAGGGCCTCACACATGCAAGACGGGCGCTCTACCGTTGAGCCATAGCCCCAGCCCCTATACTCAACTTTTCTCATAGAACTCGCATATCGACCTCATTTGGAAATTCCCTAAAGCGGCAGGGCAGCCGAGAAGAACACTTTTTATCCCCGTTAGCAAACAAACAAATCGTTCCTTGCTCGAGTTAATCAGGGACAGCGCTGGGAGGGGGGCTTTGATCCCCATCCCCGTGTTGGTGAGTCGTGTCTATCAGGGCATCCACAGCTGGGTGCCCCCAAAGGCCTTTGATCTCTGATCCTCTCTGGGTCTCCTTTCTGTGAGGTATTGCGGAGACCCAGAGGGACACACTGAGCCTCACACGCAGACTCCCGCCTGCCAGTCACCTTGTGTCCGCGTTCAACAGGAGCTCTTCCCTAGCTCTTCCTCTCCGTGAGCTAGAGGTGGTGGGCTCACAGCTGTCACCCTGATGACTTCATTTAGGGCCATCTGAGGCAAAGCAAGTCCCACAGATTCCCACAGCCCCGGACCTCGGCCGACAACAGCTGCTCTTACCATTGGAGCTTTTTCCCCATCTTCTCGTCAATATCACTCATCATGTCTTTCTTAGAAGGCAAAGTACAAGTTCCTGAGAGAGATGGAAAGGAAAGACAGCAGGTGAACGAGTCTGGCATAGCAAGAGCCTTCCGCTTTCCCTTGTTAACAAGTTATGAGTCACATTCGTTATTTCCATTTTTTTTTTCAGTCTAGTAAAATAAAATGCTGATGAAATGAAGTAGTAATCATTTTGAGACAGACACGATCCACTCCTAGTCTTATCGGAACTGAGGCACATCACAATAATTAAAAGCCACTGTCTGAATAGCTTTATCTTTATTCTTAAACTGGTTACCAGATGTTTCATATCAGTTTCAGGGATGATATTCTAATTTTTCAGTCATATTTTTAAGCCAAACAGAGGTGAACTGGCAGGATGTTTTGTCAAGATTAAAAAAAAAAAAAACCCAAATAAACAAAACTCCATAGGAAATAATACTGCTTTGCTGGAAGAGGGAATTTCCAGCAGGTAAGACATAGAATTTAGCGAAGCCTCCAGGCTCCCGTGGACCACCCACAGGTCTTCCTTAAGATGTAGGGCATGCACTGTCCCCAAGTCACCAGGACATAGAGGAGCCTTAGAAGACAAGATCTGACATGGAGCTGCTCACAAAGGTTTACAGAGTTCTCTGAAATAAGCCAGAATGGTTTCTGTCCAGAGACCTTTCCATTTTGAAAGGCTTCTTTGGCAGTCTTGGAATCACTTTGGATGGGATTAGAACCCCTGTCTCAGGTATGGTGGCTCAGACCCTACCAGCACTTGCTAACCCCCTTCCTACACTCCTGAGAGAGAGGTGGGGTCACTGAGCAGCGGCTTCCACACCTTGGAACCTGTCTTGTCCTTGGGCAGGATGAGATTTGGGGAGAAGCTGACTGTGTTCATGGTCCACCAGCTGCTGCCACTGGGCTGCTTCTCACTGGCCCTCTGGTTCTCCCAAAAGAGGCCGCTTGCTTTATTTCCTGTCTGCCCTAGTCTGAGCATTCCCTTTTCTGTCGAGCCCAAGTTACGACTCCTGTCCTCACAGAGAGTGAGCGTCCACCCTTCCTTAGGTTCCAGCTCTCTGGGCCTGAGTCCTAAGTGGCACCAAGTGCAATCTCGAGCCATCGCCCTCCTGTCTGCTGTCTCCCGAGCAACACCAGCCTCGGGGTAGCAGCAGCACCCGCTGCCCGGGTGGGGGAGTCACCACTGGGAGATCACTGATGTGTGGGAGTTCCTGCCGTGGATGGCAGCCTGGTGGTGAGAGGGGTCAGGATAGGCAGAGGTGGCCGCCAAGTTCCTGTGAGTAGAAGAATCTTTAAACCCCATAAGTCAGGTAGGACTGGAAGCCTCAGCTATGGCTGTAAAAGGCAGTAGGCCACCCAAGCCTCCCTCATCCAGAAATTTTACGCTCAAGGTTCAACTCAACTTTATGCAATGAACTTTGACGTCTCCCCCCCCGCCCAGTCATGACCCTGCTCGCAACAGCAGAAGTTCCGTGCATCTGACCCCAGGAGGAGGACACTACCCAGGCCAAGTCTGTCGTGTCCTTTTTCTTTTTTTAATAACATAGGAAGTCAGTCCTCTTATATCTAGAAATGGGCCTTCTGCCACACCTCCCACTTTCCGCCTCTAATCCTGCGCGGCTATCCTTCGCTGACGCACAGAGGGAAGATGGGGGTCGCACAGAACCCAACACTCAAGCTTTTCACAGCCTGGGCGCCTGAGTGGCCTGGCTACAGGCTTGAAGCACCTTTTCCTATTTATCTTCCAAGCAACGTCATCCCACTGAATCTTGAAATCACAATCTTATGAAGCTGTCATGCACTTAAGATCAAGAACTCGGTGTTCTTAAGTCTAGTGAGCGACCTTGGGTGGTTATCAGCTCAAAGGAGTCATCAATGACAAAAAGCTTCCTTAATAATATCTTACTACTGCATATCATAATCCAACGTGGGAGAGTTCAAATGGCTCATAAAATAGAGCACCAAAGAACACAGAGTTACAGATTCTCAAAACCAGATGGGATCCTTGGAACAGGACCATTGTTGTCACGAGGACTCAACGACATTGTCATTGGCACCTGTCACTGAACTCTGGCCCCTTACCCTTTATGACTCGGGCTGCCCAGCGGGCCTGCAGGTCAGTTGTGGGGATGGCAGCCCCCAGGGACTGGACAAGGCCGATCACAGCCAAGGTCGACTTCTCGAGCTGAGGGGGGAAGATGCCTTTGAACAAGGTGACCTCATTGTTTCTGCTGTTGGTGATAGAGTCATCAAGGAAGGGGTAGGCATTACGATAGCCTGTGCAGAGGATGACGCAGTCGATGGCTTCAAACACCGTCCCGTCCTCAAAAATGGCTGAGGTCTCTGTGAACTTCTTCACGTTCGGCTTGACGGACACCCTGCCGCAGAGGATGTGGGCGGGCAGATCGTCATTGAACACGGGCTCTTTCCTCAGGGCTCTGTGCGGACAGGGAGACGAGCGTCAGAACAGCAGTATTTCCCCGTGGGTCACGTACACATTGATCAGGAAGGAGAATACGGCCCGAGCTATTCTTCTGAGCTGTGGAGTAACCAACATAGTGAAAAACAAAACGGAAGCGAGGCAACTTTGCTGGCCCCGCATCTATTTTCTAGGAGGTTCCTCTTCTCGTCCATTCCAAGCTCATTCCAAAGCCAAGCATGAACCCCACACCCAACCCAAATGAGGCAGGTTGTTCTACATCCCTTGGCCTGATTGAGGCTTTGCCTTTATATTAGTTTCCCATCCTTTGCCTTTTCTCCTCCTTTCAGAGACCCAGTTACAATCCTCATGCTCTAGAGGAGTGAGGGCCCTCCCTCCTTTACTTGCAGGCTCTCTGGCCTGAGACCCAGGTGGAACCCGCGTGAAGACTCTTATTTCCTAGATCGGGAAAAACCTGGACGCGAAGGCTCCTGCTACTCACACTCTTTTCTTTGCTGCCTATTTATTACCTGTGAACCTTGATAACGTCAAGGGTTCTTAGGTCCTCTGTGCCTCAGTTTTCTCATCTGGCAGGAACACTCACACCTGCCTCGGGTCCTGGGGAGACCTCAATAACAGGAAGGGGTTTGCAGTCTCTAGCGTGTGCTCGGGTGCTGAAAACTGTCAGCTGCTGTTCCCGATAGACTCCAAACTCGCCATTGTAACATAAAGAAAGTCAAACAGGGGCAAGGAGGTAGCAGGCCGGCTAGTGCCGCTGGGCTTTCACAGAGGGGGCCTGAGCCCCCCCAGGTGAGGGACAGGGCACCTAGAAATCTCGTTGGCCAGGAGAGGAGGGGGCCGGTCTGAGGCTTTGGGCCCTGGAGGTCTGAAAAGAGAGATTTCCAGTTTGTTTTGCTCAGCGACATCCCTAGTGGACACAGACCCATCTGCACTCCCTGCAGGGCCTGAGGAAAGGGCGGGTTATCGGGTGGCGGCAGGTGCCGTGAGGGCCACAGCGGGACTCTCCTGGGAGGAGACCAAGCCAGACCAGGAGACTGGGGGGGGGGGGGGATCCGGCTGGGAAACCCGGGCTCAAGGCGCCATCACCTGCCATTCCCTTGAGCCACCAGCACCCGCCTCCCCTCTGCCACCACAGCGAGCTGCTCTTGTCAGGGCCCCCCGAGTCCCACGGCCACTCGTAGTGCCTGGCCCAGCCGTCGGCTTCCTCCTGCTGGAAACAGCGTCCTCCTCGGGCTCCCGGGTCATGCCCTCTGGGCTCCTTCCTGTCCCCTGGCTGTGCGCCTCAGAACCCTGCTGTGGCTTCTCCTCCGACTCTTAAACCGCAGCACAGCCCGGGACTCGGCCCCAGCCCTGCCGCCTCTCCGCCTGCACTCCTTCTTCCAGAGAGCCATCAGATTTAACCTGCCCTCGGAACCCCTCTTCCATCTTGGATGTCACACTCCGCATCCTACCTGAAGCCTAAGAGGCACGCCGGCGCTCGCTCACCTGTCTCAGGTGGGACCCCTGCTTTCCCAGGCTCCTCTCCCCCAGTGAGCGGCAGCTCCACCCAACAGAAGACCCTGTCTGGGGCGGCCTCGGGGCTATCTTGGAATCTGCCACTTCTGACCTCTCACTGTGGCAAGCCCCATCCCAGCGGCCGCCCTCTGTCACCTGGGTGTTGACAGTAGTTCTTCCCTGGCCCCGTTACCGCTGCCTGGCTCTGCGCTGTGCATGGGACGGCGACCACGGCCACTGGAGTGACCAACCTCCGTGCAAACTTAGAGCTTGTCACTGACATGCTCAGATGCCTGTGGCTTCCTGTCACAGACCAGGTCACACGGGCTGGCTATGTGCACATCTGCCTCCTTGGCAGCATGTCTCCTCTGGCCCAGGAGGGCACCCACTCCTGCCTCGATCTTGCCCTCCTGCCCCCAGGGCAGTGGGCCACGCCGACACACCCTCAGGTCCACTTCCTCACCTCTGAGGACGCTGCTGGAAACTGTCCTGATGGCGCTGGCCACCGCCCTTGCTCATGGCAACCTACCCAGAGGGCCACTCGTTAGCTTGTCTGTTTCCTGTTACTTGTTGTTGCTGCTGTAGCCACGGGACTTAACGGGGACTGGCAGGTGATGACCACTGAACTGATGTTGATTGAACTGATGACTTCACTCTGAGGTTTGGTCTTTTCGTCCGTATCAAAGTCATCTCTTACCATGAGATGGGCTTGGAGGAGTCGCAGGAGCCAGCGAGGAGGAAGCTCAAGTTGTGGCCATAGTTCAGTGAGGGGGACCTGCTCGGGGGGTGCAATGAGTGTGTCCCGGGGGAAGCTCTCTTGTCTTGCTTGCCTTTGCCAGTAAGTGTGAGGCAGCGAGCAAGTAGCCAAGAACAAGGGGCTCTGGAGCCAGCAGACCTGGCTCTGTTCTGAACGCTACTTCTCCTTGCTGGCTGGGGGGGGGGGGGGGGGGCTTTGGTGAAGTTAGGAACTACATGGAACCTCAGTTTTCTTGTCTCTAAAATGGGGGTGCTAATGGAGCTCTCTTTAGAGTTGTGTGGATAAAATGAGATAATACATGTTGGGGCCTAGCAGAGGCTTAAGAAGACTCCGACTTGAATTAAGTGCTTAAAACATTAAGTGCTGTTATCACAGGGACCGATCGCTTAGGCCTGGCGTAACTGTAGCTGTGCAGCCGTGCGAATCCGCTGCGGAGGACGTGTGGAAATCTCTCCTAAGTCTGATGGAGGAGATGGGATCACTACCCCAACATTCTGATTTGCTTTGTGGTTACACCACACTTTCAGGGGTGTTGACACTAAACAAGAGTCCGCAGGAACACCAGGTCCAGCCCCACGTCACCTGTTCGAAGGCATCAGGCCGTAGTTCTCGTGCTTGAACTTTGAGTTCATCTGCTTCGCGTACCACCAGTCGGAGACGGCTGTCGGCAAGCTGTTGTTGAGGAGCGTTCGGAAGCGGGTGATGAGCACCATGTCCCAGGGGTAGCCGTCGTCCCAGACCCGGCTCAGCACCCAGGATCCGCTTCTGGAGCTGATGACCACCTGCCAACGCACCAAGTCAGCCATGAAACTTGTCCGTTCGGCGTGGACGCCGCCATGCGCTTCCTCGGGCCCCCTGCGGGGACGGTCACCCCCACCCGGCTCCGGGGGTGTTGCCGTAGGAAGCCCTCAGTGCCCAGCCCTCTTTGGAAGTTGCTTTGGCTGAAGAGATGGGCCCCGCTCGAGGTCTTGTGCCCTTCCTGAGTGCAGCCAGCGACCGGTCCTGCAGGTGTAAAAGGCTCAGACCATTAGTCATTCAGCTGCCCTGCTGCGCAGGCACGGGCTAGTTTTCATATTTCAATCCAACCTCCCCTGGTACAGGTGACCGATAGCGGAATTCTAGCCACATTTCCCTGAGTGCTTCCCTGACTGCTGCCATCTACGGACAAGAAATCATGGCCTAACAATGGGTATCGTGGACTAAATGCCTGCCTCCACCCTAGAACAAAAGGAGGACTTTGGAGTTGGAAAGCCATAGGCTCAAATCCTGGCTTCCTGCTGATGATGTGACTTGTGGGATTGGTGGGGGGCCCTCTAACTTCCTGATCCTGTTTCCGAGTGTCTAGGATGGGGAGGGTCAGTCCCACCACGTAACATCGGCGTGAGGGCTGATTCAGTGCTACCACCTTCACCACGCGGCTAACAGCACCGGGCACTTGGTACCTGCTTAGAAAACATCAGCTTCCTTTATGTGACTGCAGGTTATGTTCACCCCAAACGGTGCAGTTTTTTTCTTTTTAAAACCATTTATATATATATATATATATATATATATATATATATATATATTTATGTTTATATATATATATATATATATATAGTGTTATTTGAAGGTGTTTCTTATACAGGAAGCTAGACAAATAAAAAACAAGACTGAAGGATCAACTACTTGAGAGCCTTGGAAATGGTTTTTTCTTCCTGCTCATCCATCATGGGTACAAACACAAATTCCACAACACTGTGGTTTCATCATATCTTCCCTTAGCTCAAGAGGCTTAAATGATTTACCTTCACTTGTGGATGAATTCAAATTATTTAGCCTGCTGTTGAAGTCCTTGAAAAGACGACGTCACCTGGCCCTATTCTTTCTTTCCTGACTCAATTCCTGCAGCTACTCCATTCTTGGCATAGGAAGTCCAGAATCCCAGCTCTCTAAACTTCATCAGCTCAAATGTCAATGTCCTGTATGACCTTCAAGAAGACAGTGGCAGTGCGGGTCCTCGGTTGTCCTTTCTGTAAAGTGGGCGTAGCCAAGCGGAGCGCCCTTCCGCGCACCCACAAGGAGCTCATGTCTAGGGAGGCGTGTGAGCTCCTTGGTGCATGACGCAGGTCGCCCTGGGAAAGAGCCTCTGTCCTGCCGGAGGAGCCCCAGCAGCCACGAGTGCGCAGCTCGTCCTGTCTCCAGGCCTCTGCTCCCGCCAGGAGCCCTCCAAGCACAGCCCGCCTCCTCCACCCACGAGTCGGACGCGATCTTTCGAGGACTGGCTCAGGTCTGCCTGCCCTGGGGGGCCTCCTGCAGTCGCTTGGGCATCGGATCCCGGCATCCGCCCACACTCCAGTGGCAGCTCTCCCACCGTCACCCATTCTGCCTAGCCTCGAGGTCATGTGTGACTCGCACCCATCGGGGTGTGATTTCCTTGGCTAGCTCTTACACTCCTCGAGAAGAGAGGCCGTGCGGTCGGTTTCCCGTGTTCCTCCCCGTGCCAAGTAGTGTGTCGAAACAGACGCACAGGAATCCATGTTCATGCCCTGCGTCCTGTCACGGTCACCCTGCTTCAGTGACCACCACGGCACCACGAGGTCCAGGTGGGCCAGTGTTGGGGATGGCCGGTGCACCTCTGGGGATGACCCACGTTGGGGACCCGTGACATCTGGAGATGCGATTCCTACCTCTGGGATTCTGAGGGCCGACCCTTACAGAATCTGCCAAAGCTAGCAGGTGACATCTGCATGAGCTGGTTCCTGAGGACCCCCTGTCGCCATCTCCTCCCTCTTCCCAGCCTCTCCTCAGCTGGTCCTTTCCCAAAGCCCCGGAGCTGCAGCCACGGGACCTCCTCTCAGCTCCGCGAGACACGAAGCTCCTGCTTCAACACCCGCCTGGAGGGCTCTTCTGACATCCTGCCTCTCTCTCAGCTTCTAGTTCTCAGCCTACAGGTCCTCAGGGCAAAGGGTCCCAGGTCCTTCCTGTTCCCCCGGGAAGTAGGTGGCCTCCACTGAGGGCCTGGTGACAGGCTGTCGCTTTCTCTTCTAGTCTTTTCACAGCTTTAACTTGCACACGTGAGCATGCACTTAGGCAAGGACATGCTGTTTGCACTGCACTGAGTCCCGCGGAGGGCTGCTGGCGGCTTGGCTCCTCACTCCCGCCAACACGCACCCTGGTGCCTGGCACCCTCGGGCTTGCAACAGATACCACGGAATGCAGCAGGAGGAACCCGAGACTCAGAGGCAGTGGACAACTTGCCCACAAGTCTCAGTCATAACCTTAACCCTGAATCCACTCCTGTTTTAGAGAAGTCAGTCAGACAGGTGTGAGGCACCAAATGTGTTAAAGAAAGACCGTTGGGCTGGGCGCGGTGGTGCACGCCTGTAATCCCAGCATCTTGGGAGGCTGAGGCAGGAGGATCATGAATTAAAAGCCAGCCTCAGCAAAAAGCGAGGCCCTAAGCAACTCAGTGAGACCCTGTCTTTAAATAAAATACAAAAAATGGGGCTGGGGATGTGGCTCAGTGGTCGAGTGCCCCTGAGTTCAATCCCTGGTACCCAAGGGAAAAAAAAAAAAAAAGACTGTTGGTGCCAGCATCACTCCTTGCCTCTGCCTGTCATCTAGGAAGCTGAGCCTCTTGAAGTACCTCTTAGCTTTCACGAGGAGCCCTGTCCCCACCTCAGACCCTACCTCCCAATGGCGTCAGTTGTTCTGTTGTGTCCCTGGGTGTGGGGCCATACCTTTTCAGCCACTCGACTGAGCTCTATGGCGATGTCAGAGCCCGAATTCCCCAGGCCGATCACCAGCACCCGCTTGCCTGTCCACAGCCCCGGGGCCTTGTACTCCCTGCTGTGGAAGCACTCGCCTCGGAAATGCTGCAGACCTGCGTGAGAAGGGGGAGACACTGCCATTAAAAAAATCAAACAAACTACTTTAACACAGCTGGGCAGAGTCACAAAAATGAGGACTCTTCATGCTCCAAGTGTGTTCAATGGAGCAGAGATATCTTTCGTACCTGTTGGTACTTTTTATTTGAAGAAAAAAAGACACGTGGGCATGGGTAGAGTGTGTCCCCCAAAGGGTCATGTGCTGGAAATCCAGGCCCCAGCGTGGTGGGGTGAGAGGTGGTGGGACCCTCAGGAGGGGGACCTTGAAGGAGGAAATCTGGCCACCGGGGGTGCTGCCCTTGGAAGGGAGAAATGCTGGTTTGGTGGAGTGAGATTATTTCCATGAGACCAAGCCAGGCCCCCAAATCCCTCTTGCTTCTGTCCCACCGTGGAATCTACCCCTTTGGCAAACAGCTGGCTCCTTTTCCATTTCAGTGCTGGGTGATGATGAAGCCAGGGGTCCCTTGCTAGAATGTTAGCACCATGACACTTGGTTCTTCCAGCCTTTGGAATCATGAGCCAAATGCACCTCTTTATTTCATAATGTATCCAGCCTCAGATATTCTATTATAGCAACAGAAGTTATAGTAATACAGACATCATTAATTTATTCCTTTTTGTCAAATATGTACAATGGCAGCCTAAATTTCAGACGTACCTGGAAAGGACTCTTTTGGTAGATTGGGGTATACATGATGTCCAGAACAGACCATGACAGCATCAAAGACAGCCGACTCTTTTTTACCATTCTTTTCCGTTTCAACATCCCACTGGCCAGTAATCGAGAAATCAGGACGTTTACTTATACTGGACACAAGCGTCTGGGAGAAATGCAGAAAGAAAGCTTTCTTTCCCATGCTATGTGGTAGATTTGGCAAAAACAGTATGAACAATGTTCTTAATAGACAGAGTGGCTTAGGAAAAAATTCATTAGTAAGATATATATTCAAAATTCAAAATTCTCTTCAAAGAAAGCAAACCATGACATGTGGGTGTGGGTGTGTGCGTTTTACTCTTGCACAGTTTCTAGTGGACCACCAGTACTTTCTGCAGCACAAGACTAACACCGCTGTGAGATGTAACAGTGAGTTCAATCACAGTTCACAAGAGGCCCATGCCACATGGAAGTACTGTGGTAGCCAGCGCTTTCTGTCATAACAGCCACACCCCAACTTCTAGACGCTGCACTTTGAATATTAGTGTTGTACTAAAGTGAAAGATATCTTCTATATTCGGGACACAAGTTTTTCTCAGGCTTTCTTAGGTGTAAGAGTTGGCTAGAAAGCTTGTAAAAGCACAGACTCCTGGGCCACATTGCCAGATCTCTGGTTCAGGAGGCTGGGGGAGGCCATGAAGATCTCAACTTCAACCAGACTCCCAGGTGACAGTGCGGCTGCTGGGGCTATGCTGAGCAGCTCTGGTCCAGCTCATCAGTGAACATCTAGTCATGGCTGAGTGACTAACTGCTCCTTCTTCTAAAAAAATCTTTCAGGGGCTGGGATTGTGGCTCAGCGGTAGAGCGCTCGCCTAGCACGACGTGCGCGGCCCGGGTTCGATTCTCAGCACCATGTAAAACTAAAACCACATTGTATACAACTAAAGCAAATAAATAAATATTAAATAAAAAAAGAATGTAATGAAAAGAGCCCAATCTCTGGAAGTCACTACCATTAAGGTTTAAAAAAAAAAAAAAAATCTTTCAATTCTTCTGGTTATACTGGAAGGAGAATTTTTGTTGGATATTAATTGCTCTTAAAATTTTTATTACGTATGTTTCATACATATGCGAGAACATGCACATATGTATAACATCGTTTTGGAGACAGGATCTCGCTAAGTTGCGTAAGGCTGGCCTCAAGCTTGCAATCTTCCCACCTCAGCCTCCCGAGCCCCTGGGATTACAGGCATGCACCACTGCACTTGGCTAAGGGTCTTTAATTTCTAAATTTGTGGATATTTTGCATGTATTTATTTGTTATTGATTTCTAAGCTAGTGCCATTTTGGTCCAAGAATTTCCTATAGTCAAATATTTGTTAATTTCTCATGTGTTCTAGAGAATAAGTCATGTTCTCTGAATCTAGGATTGGAGAAGCCACCCTATTAAAAAGTGTTGTCAAATAGGAAAAGAATACTGAAAGGAAAAATGGGAGTAGAGCAACAGGCTTGGACCTCCTCCTCAGGACTCCTGAGGTCAGCTGTTTCTTACCTCAAATTGTATGTATTTCAGAAGGCCCTTTTCTTTGGCAAATGAGGTGAGGTACTGCTGGAGCTTGCTGTTGTGCATGAAGATGGGGAAGTCCTCGGGGTAGGGGAAGTCTGGAAAGCACATCATCTCCTTGGAAGAGTTTGCAAAGACCGAGGGGTAGATGCTCGCCCTGCCCTCCTCCACTTGTTCCTGTGAGTGAAGGAAATTGGTACCTGAGCATACTGATCCTGTTCACCCCAGTTCTAAACAATCACCCAGGCGAGAGTCAGCCTTCACCCCCAGGGAGACTCAGGAAGATGACACGTAGGTCAACTTCACCTTTGAAAAATACGTAGCTAGAATTCTTTTGTCTCCTCAAGACATTAAACATGGTGATGGATGTTTTCCAAAACCCCAAAAGTCTTGAATGATTTCAGTGTGTCACCTCATGAGCAGGAGTGGTTGATTTACAAACGAGTGGTCAAAGCATAACAGCAAACAGTGACGGGGTTGCCAACTATTTACGAGATTTGTAGATGTTAACATTTTTAAAATTTAACCTTTTAAAAATTGAGCTTTCCACCACATATAAAGTATCTATTTTGAACCAAACACACTGCATTTATAGTACTTATGTAGAAAACAAAGTTTTAACTTTCAGAAGGTAAAAGTATCTGACTTGGTTCTACTAACTCTGAGAAGCTATAGAAAGAACCACCCCTCTAAAATCTTAGAGAGGCCAGGAAGCGGCGATGCAGAAAGGAAAAGAACATTAAGGAATGATCGGTGATGAGAAGATCAGGACCTCGAGTTGTGGCTTTCGACTCGGCCATATGCTGGGACAAACTAGGGCACTTTATAAACCAGGGTCCCTCCCACAGCGTTGGCCAGGAGCTTTAAACGTACCCAAGTAGCTGTTCAGCCAAGGCTGGCAGTCACAGTGCAGAGGGAAACAAAACAGAAGTCAAAGGCGACAGACAGGGGTCACTGTGCACCAGCCCTCCTGGGACACACCTGCTGGAGCTGTGAGCTCTGCATGCAAAATGGTGACGTGAGTCAAAGGCTTCAAATTGAAAATCCACTCTGAGGTTAAGAAGAGAGGAACCTTGATGCGGCTGTGTGGAGCCACCAAGGCACTGTGTGACGGGGCCACAGCAGCAATGCCTTTCTATCTCAGCAGCTCTCCCAACAATAAATCAGCACGCTGGATTTTGACAACACAAGATCACTGCAGATCTCCCTGTTGCTGGTTCTATAATGACAAGTACCAAGCCCTGGGAATCTCTAATTAGGGCTCATGCAACTCACAGCTGTTAGGCTCCGTCTCAATATTTTTAAACTTAATCCCAGCTACAAATGTCCCTTTCTCTTACAAGGCAACTTCTGTAAGTCCCAGGGATTAGGACGCGGTTTGATGAGTGCATCTGTGCACCCATCACAAACGGACGGAAGCAGGTGGGGCATCCAGGCTTGTTTCCTCACACAGCTGTCTCATTAATTATATGGTTTTGCAAGGCCAAGGTCAGCCCTGAAACTCTTTACATTTTTAAAATTCAAAAAAAAAATTTCAATTATACAGATTTATAGGGTAGAGTGTATTGATTCAATGCATGTATACACTGTGTAATGATCAAATCAAGGTAGTTAAGATTTCCATTTCCTTATACTTTTTTTTTTAAATAGGATCTTGTAAAGTTTCCCAGGCTGACCTCAAATACCTGAATAGCTGGGATCACAGGTGTGCACCATAATGCCTGGCTTGGCATTTAAAAAGACTTTGGGATTGGTGTGTAATAATGAAGCATATTTATGGAGTAGAGTGTGATATTTTCAGTATGCAGGCTCAGTACATACTGATCAAATTGGGGTGATGAACTTCCTACCTCCTGGTCATTACTTTGTGTTTAGAGCCTTCAAGCTCCTCTCTTCCAGTAACTCACAGATATAGAATAGGATATCGTGAGCTATAGCTCCCATACTGTTCTGTAGAACACTAGAACTTCTTACTTCTCTTTAATTGTGTGTGGGTACCTGTGATCTAACTTCCTCTGCTGTCCCTGTGCCCGGCTTGCCCCAGCCCCCAGGAATCACTACATACATTCTGATTTTTTTTTTTTTAATATCCACAAATGAGAAAGAACAGCAGAATTCGTCTGTGTCTGACTGACTTCACTTAATATAATGTCCTCCAGTTCCATACATTTTGCTGCAAATGATAGGATATCATTCTTTAGAAGGTTGAATAATGTTCCACTGTGTGTATATAGCACATTTTCTTTGCTGATGGGCACCTGGGCTGGTTCCCCTATACCAGTGTCTTCAAGTGTTTTTCCTAAGTTTTCTTCTAGTACTTTTATAGTGCTAGGTCTTACAGGTTAGGTCTTTGATCCATTTTGAGTTTTGTTTTAAAAGGGCAAGTGGGGTCAAATTTGAGTCTTTTGCATGTGAATATCCAGTTTGCAAAACACCTTTTACAGAAGAGGCTGTGCCTTTTCCAACCAATAACAAGACTGCTGAGAAAGAAATCATGAGAGGAGTCCCATTCACAACAACAGCAACAAAATACCAGTTATAAATTTAACCAAGAAAGTGAAAGACCTGTTCAATCAAAATGACACACATCTGATGAAAAATATTAAACAGGACTTCTCAAAAAAAAAATGGAAAGACCTCCCATGTTCATGGATGGGAAAAATTAATGTTAAAATGTTCATACTACCCAAAGCAACTTACAAATTCAGTGAAATCCACATCAAAACACCAATGACATTCCTCATAGAACTAGATAAAATGATCTTAAAATTCATATGGCAGTGCAAAAGACCTTGAATAGCCACATCCCAATCTGGAGCAAAAAGAACAAAGCTGGGAGGGTCACGTTGCTCAACTTCAAAGTACACAGCAAAGCTACGGCAGTCACGGAGAGCTCGGCATTGGCATGAGAACAGACTCAACCAAGGGAACAGCACAGCGTGCCCAGAAATCACCCCACACCACAGCCAAGCGGTCCTTGGCAGAGGTGAGCCCCAAGAGCAAGAGCACCCGCAACTTGAAGATCTACCGTCAGAATCACTAAGAGGCCCTTTGGTGGCCTCCTGTTTTCTAAGTGAGAATTATACACGTGTATTATGTAAACCTAACCAATATTTGACCATGGGTTTTTATATCCAAATGGCGGTTGTTAATGATTTACCAGAGGTGCGTTCTGGGCACACAAGGCCAACTTCCAAGGGCAGCCATTGTGCAGTTTACTTCCAACGAGCAGCGAGGAGTTCCCTTCCAGCCTGACCCAGTTTGTGGATTCCCACCCTCCAGAGGGATTGTGACTGCCACAGTGCTGTTCACCCGTCCCTCTGCCCGCCCCTGCCCACTGCCACCTCCTGCTCACCGAGAACTTCCACAGCCCGCCCACGTCACCGCTCCTCTCAAAGCAGGTGGGCTCCAGCCCCTCCTCCAGGCAGCTCCTGATGGCGGCCAAGCCACTGACACCGGCTCCCACGATGGCCACTCTCCTCCCCATGGTGCCTGGGCGGGGGACATTGACAGCATCAGTATTCCTGAAAACGTAGTTTTGTATTGCTTTTGCCATGATGAAATCTTTCCTTTTGCACCCAAGAAAACAGTATTAAAAAAAAAAAAAAAAAAGAGAAATCAGAACTCTGGCTAGTATGTTTTGTATGTCTCTAATTTCCAAAGACAATGTTTTCTTCCAAAACATGAAACACTTTTAGTCTAATCTCCAAAACTGAGAGATGGATGATCCAGCATATTTAATCTTTTTTTTTTTTTTTTGCATTTGGCCTTTTGTCATTCACTCTTTACTAGAGAATGAGCAGAAGAAAGGAAAGGAGATTCACCTCTAAGCCACACACCCAGCACCCAGCCACCTCCTGTGAGTGTAGGCCTGAGTGAAGACACAAGTACTGAAGTGTGTGTGTGCATGAGCACCCTCAGTATCTGTGCAGACTTGTTTCCAGGCCTCTACCCCATCCTGACACCCACATCTGCAGATCTCCACGTCCCTTCTATAAAATGGCCTAGTATTTGTATCTAATCCATGCACATCCTCCTGGATACTTTAAATCATTGCTATTACTTTTAATACCTAATATTATGCAAGTGCTATGTATATAATTGTTGCCATGTATTGTTTAAGGAATAAAGGCAAGAAAAAAAGCAGTGTGTGTGTGTGTGTGTGTGTGTGTGTGTTGTGTGTGTGTTGAGACCAGATTCAGAGATCACAGATTCAGAGATCACAGGACTACTTATAGTTTTGATCCATGGTTACATGAATCCTCAGGTGCGAAACCAACAGACCCAGGGACCAGCCACACACACACACACACACACACACACACACACCCCTGCATCTTCATTCTACTTGACATAGACTGGGGAGGTCTACATCTCAACATGCCATGGAGTCAGCCCCTTTCCTTCTTGATAACCTTCTTCCTTTTCACTGAAAAAGAAAGAAAGGTTGTTCCTGAAAACAAACTTCTTCCCACTAGCTGCTCCCCCACCTCCCTTCTTTTCTAAAAAGTTACATTTCCTAGCCTTTCCTTGTTCCTGATACTATCAATAGATTCCACTACTACTTTTCCCTCTATTTTTTACTTTCTAGGTAAAGTCACCAAAGTATGTAAAAACAAGACATAGACTCTGCCTGGGCTAATGTCCTTCTCCTTCCAGCCACACCTGGGCTAACGCCACAGCAGGCTCCTCTTCGTTGCCCGGGCTGGCCACGCTCCCTTTCAGCCCTCGCAGCACCAGTCCTTTCCTCTTACCTCTTCTCTGTCTTCTTCTGTCTGTCCAAGTCCTGTCTGGACTTCTGGGTGATTTTTAAGAGCAAATGTTCCACTGGACTCCGATTCTGGAGGGGTTATTGGAAAAGGGAGGAGCTGTTCTTAAAGAGGTAGGGATTTCTTGATCCTCTAAAGAATGAGCACACCCTAGTCTCCTGTGACATTTGGGGCTTAGGGCCTGTCTCTGGTCTCCCAGCCCCACATTCCTGTCAGTCATGATGAGCACGTTAGGGTGACACCCCAGGGTCCTGGCTCCAGGAGTCAGGCTATTCCTCCCAGGTGGTTTGGTCATTGTCCACTCAAATCTCATGATGTGTTGTTTCAAAGCTTACCTTCTTTTTCTTGTTCCTAGTGCTTTGTGGGAAGCCCTCAGCAGCCTTCAAAGCCTGTGGGAAGTTAGGCTCCGAGCTGAGAGAGCCAGCAGCAAAGGTGGCTGTCCTCTGCCATGTAAACCATTCTTAGCTTGGGAGTCACAAGAACAATGGGGCCAAACTTGGCCACCGGTTAACTAAGCTTCAGAGGAAGCACATTGCTCAAGTGAACCGTTGCTCAGGGTTTTTGTGGGTCTTCTGAGAAGTGAACGTACTTACAAGCTTCAGACTAGGAGCTTGCAACTGGGTCTTGAAAGAATTTCATGGGAATTTCCAAATGAAGATTGAGGATGCCTCTTGCAACTCAATTTGCCCCCTATAGTGCTCCCTCTAGTGGGCAAAGGTGCTCACTGCACTCCTGTTCCCCTCAGGCAGGTGGCCTGCCGAGTGGGGACTGTGCCCTTCCATCTGTTGACTTACCAGCTTACTTAGAGGTGAGCCTCAACCAGCTGCAACAGTGACCAAGAGAGACGTAAAACGAAAGTTTAAAAGTTCAATAAATAAATCAATAAGTAAAACCGGGTCCAAAATGTTTTAAGTAACAGTAGATGCGTGTTAGTCTGAATGTTGGGTGCATTACTATCAAGACAAGTTCCTTCTAAGAAAGCTTTTTGAGCTCTGCTCTGGGAGAGCATTGATTTCCAAAACTGGGTGTTCGTTCTTATTCAGACATATGTACATTAATAGAAGAACAAAGTAGAATATTTATATCCAGGTGCATTTCAGGTCTAAGGGGTATTGTTGAAGAGTAAATATAGAAAGGATTTCTTTTTCTTCAAAAGAAAAAGTTTACCCCTTTGTGTACACAAAATTATCCTGAGAAGCAATTTAAAGTGACTTAGGCTCAACACTTGGCTGTCATGGTGGAACCGTAGGAAGGTGTTCTTGAGGGGTCAGGAAGTCAAAGGCATTGAACCAGACTCTTCAGAGAGCAATAGGGAGGGAGCTAACCAAGCCAAGGCAGCCACAGTGGAGAGGTAGGAGAATCCCAGACAGGAGAAAAACCCGGAATTCAGAGGGAGAGGCAGACAGCACCAAACAGATTGTGAGCAAAGGGAGAGGGCCTGGGAATTCATGCTGCTGAGGGAAATATCACGGGATTTTACTGGTTAATATTCATGTGATACTTGAATGTATCGTTCTGGGCAAAAGCTACCAGGAGGCAGCCTAGCATCCTGAGGACTTGATGAAGATAATGGTCAGAAGCCTGTGACACTACACCTCGCGTTTACATGCACAGCGTGGAAACCACCAGCAATCTGAAGAGAACTCGATTAGAAAACTCATTCCAAATTATAGTGGAAATTTTCAAAATGGCTTTCAGGAGTGTTCTGTTTGAGTGAACACACATACCAAACCTGAGTGTCACACAATTGGTAGATGGGACTAAATACAATCTGTATATCTTTTAATGATATGTATGTAAGTACCTTATGTTCTTGAAATGGAGTACGTGTGTTGAAGAAGGTATTTGTAAAGCATTTACAAAACCTGATTAGGTAATTAACCCATCAAAGGGTTCTCTAGAGGAACAAAGCCGACAGGATTTACAGATCGGCGATTATCAGAAGGGGATTTATTAGATTGGCCTCCAGGATCAGAACTGGATAGTCCCCGTGGCTGTCTGCAGGGTGGCGAACTGGAGGAACCAGTCACTGCTCAGTCCAAGAAGTTGATGGCTCAGAACAAGAGGGACCACGATGCAGCCCCAGTCCAGGGTGGAAGGGAACTCCCTGGAGAGTCGCTGGCCAGAGTCTGCTTTGGAACAGTGAAGGGACAGGGCTCCGACATCCTCAGGAGGAATCCACGCACCTGCTGAAGCCTCCACACGAGCTTCCTTGGTCTTCCGCCCTTTCCTTCCATCCAGGCCCACAACCTGTTGGGCTGTGCCACCCACATTTAGGATGGGCCTCCCTCTCAGTGCGCTGTCCCACATGCCCGTAATTCCTAGGAGCATCCTCATCGACACACCCAGAAGTCTCTTAACTTAGGCATCTCTTGATCCAATTAAGTTGACAATTCAGATTAACCGGGATCTCCTCAAACAAAACCCGAACCCACTTTCGGAAGTAAATTCTACAGGATTTATCATCTGTTAGTAATCCAATAAGTGCATCTTTAAGTTTTTCAAAGAGATAGATTTCTGAAAAGCTGAGACAGAGGCTGTTTGCTCAATGAGTGTACTTTCCAAATGAGCCACCTGAGCGTGAGTCCCCAGGACCGAGAATGCCTGGCAGTCCAGAGTAATAGGAGGCGAATACCAGGTGTGCAGTGACCGCCTCTGTGCTTTGAGCAAGAGCTGCTACTGAGCTCCTGCAGTGATCACTGACCAGGGTGCAGAAGTAAACAGGTGGGCAGTGTCAGACTTTGAGGACAACACAGTTGGATGTAAAATAAAGATCAGATACAAACCTACCTCCTTGACTTCCTAAGACATCAGTTTTGTCTCCAAAGGAAGATTAATTACATCAGCAAGTAGAAATATGCACATTCCATTTTAGCAGGAATAATCTAGTTGTCAAACTCTGTCCAAAATAACTTTGCTCTGATTGCACAATTTTCTGTACCCACGACGTCGGCGTGTCAGATGGTTGTAAACTATATTATGCATATATTTTCCTACCAATGATGATAACAGCTTTGGGATGTCCTGCTCTAGGACAGACTGGTTCATGTATCCGTGTAGCATTAAAGTCTGGAGCAAGTGTGAGGCGGAGAATGTGGACTCTCTGGCTGGCTTTCCTGTGGTGGTCTTCCTCCAGGTCGACTGGTACTGAGACGAGTGTCTACACCACTGGGCTGGAACCCACTGTTAAATATGTAGCTGTTAACTGATGAAAACTGAAGTATAGCCAGTCCTGTCAAACCCTCTCCTACTTCCTCATAGAGCAGCACAGCTTTCCTTTCTTTTTTCAAGCTTTACTGAAGTATAGCCAACAAATAGGTGTATATATTGAAGGTGTACAACGCGTCTCATTTTCTCTAAACATATTTTAAGGTGTACAGCATCTCTCGTTTCTCTATGGCTAGGGATTAAATGGCATGACTTTTTTGGAAATGGACACAATTAAAGTAATTAACCTCACAGTTGTTGTGTTGGTGTGTGTGTGTGTGTGTGTGTGTGTGTGTGTGTGTGTGTGTGTGAGATGAGGACACTTAAGACCGTCTCCTTTAGCAAATTTCAAGTATACAATGCTGCATTATTTACTATAGTCATTGTGTCTCTCTGTTTGTGCTGCCTTAACTAACTGAGGATGAGTAATTTATAAACAAGAGAAGTTTTTTTTGTTGTTGTTGTTGTTTTTTTTAAATATACTTAGTTTAATAATATCTGTACCAAATTCACTTCTGTTTTTATTGATCTCCCTTTCACTGAAAGAAAAAAAATTAAAAAAACAAATTTTCACTAAAAAGTCCTTTATCTAATTTAAACCACATGAGCAAATTGAAAGCAAAGATACAGATGGGTGAAAGTCACAAAAAATCTGTAATACTTTTTGTTTCCTCACAATTCCGGAGGCTTGGAAAGTCCCAGGTCAAAGTGCTGGCAGGTGCAGTGTCTGGAGAGTGCCTGTATCTCCCAGCTGTCACCCCGAGGTGGCCTTACATGGTTGGAAGAGATGAAGGGCAAAGAACAGGCCTTGCTAATTCCTCTGGTCCTTTTAAAAAGTTTTTTTTTAATTGTTAAATAAACATTGTACATAGTATTATGGAGTATAGTGTGGTGCTTAAATACATATATACATTGTGTATAATCACAATCAAATCAGTATATTTTGTATCCAACTCCTCATACATTTATCATTTATTTGTGGTAAGAACATTTAAAAAATCCTCTTTTCTAGCTATTTTGAAATATTAATTGCAATACTGATGACCACAGCTACTCTACTGTGCAGAGGACTGTCAGAACTTACTTCTCCTGTCTTACTGTGACTTTGTATCCGTTGACCAACCTCTCCCTAGCCTACCTGGCCTCTCAGCCACGCATCTGCTGTCTACCTCCACGAGATCAACTGCTTTCCATTTCACAGGTTTTGCTTATAAGTGAGCTCATGTGGAATTGATCTTTCTGTGCCTGGCTTATTTCACATTAACCACAAACTGCTGTAGGTCATCCATGTTGTCACAAGCAGTCGGGTTTCATTCTCCTTGCAATGGCTGAGTTCTGTTCTACAGCGGACATACACGACCCTTTCGGTTCACATTCACTGTTTCTTTCTTTCTTTCTTTTTTTATTCTAAGTTGTTATAAATGACAGCAGAATGCATTACATTTCATATTATACTTATAGAGCACATTTTTACATAGTTCTGGTTGTATACAAAGTATATTCACACCATTCGTGTCTTCATACATGCACTTAGGGTAATGATATCCATCTCATTCTACCATCTTTTTTTTTTCTTCACCCTTTTGCCCCTCCCTTCTCCTCCATCCCCATTGACCTTTCTAGTGTTCCTCTAGTCCTCCTATGCTCCCCGTCCCAACCCCACTGTGAACTGGCCTCCTTATATCAGAGAAAACATTTGGCATTTGGCTTTTTGGGATTGGCTAACTTCACTTAGCATTATATTCTCTAACTCCATCCATTTACCTGCAAATGTCATGAATTTATTCTCTTTTATTGCTGAATAATACTCCATTGTATATACATACCACATTTTCTTTACCCATTCATCTACTGAAGGGCATCTAGGTTGGTTCCACAGTTTAGCTATTGTGAATTGTGCGGCAATAAACATTGATGTGTCTGTTTCCCTGTAGTATGCTGTTTTTAAGACCCTTGGATATAGACCAAGGAGTGGGATATCTGGGTCAAATGGTGGTTCCATTCCCAGTTTTCCAAGGAATCTCCATACTGCTTTCCATATTGGCTGCACCATTTTGTAGTCCCACCAACAATGTATGAGTGTGCCTTTTTCTCCACATCCTCACCAACATTTATTGTTGTTTGTGTTCTTAACGGACACCCGGGCTGATTCTTCATCTTGGCTATTGTGCACAGTGCTGCACTGAACACGGAAGACATATCTTGACATACTGATTTCTTTCCTTTGGGAATACACCAAGTGCAGGAGTCCTGTTTGGGGAGATTGTAAGCTGCCTGTCAAGGCCAGCCATGGCGCCGCGGGAGGAAAAAACTCTCGGAGGCAGAGTAAAGCTATTACTACTTTTACTTCTACTTTCTTCTTAGAGCTTAGAGAGGGAAAGAAAGATTTTTAGAGAGAAAGATTAGAGAGAGCTTTTCTTCTTGTCTTCTTTAGCTTAGAGAGAGAGAAAGAAAGATAGAGCTTAGCTTAGAGAAAGATTATTTTTTAGAGCTTCTTTCTTCTTTCTTCTTTCTTCTTCCTTCCTCGGGAGCCTCGGCCTAACTCTGACCAGCCATTACTTCTTCTATCTGGTTTCTCTTCTGTAACTGCTCTGCCTACGTTCTGGCCGCTCTGATTCTTTTCTTCTCCGACCCGAACTCTTCTTCTGACCGACCGAGCGACTGCACGACTGACTGAATGAATTCTCCGTTCTCCTAACTCGGACCGCTTTTACCCGGTTATATACCTTCAGCTTTGCGGGTGCCTACAGGTGCGTCACATACATATCAGGTGGAACTTATGGCTTCCAGCTAGCTGCAACAGCCCTTCCTAATTAGGGCTCCTTCAGGAGATGGCTAAGATTGCGGTTGACTTTGGGCCATAGAGATGTTTGGGCATTGCCGCCTTCCGTAGTCTCACGAGACTTGGCCCGGGATCTTGAGAGACTTGGGCCGAGATTGCTGATCGGGTCGGCGCATTTTGGTGTGTGGGTTTTTGGTGGTGTGTGTGGTACATGTTAAAGTCGTTGTTAGAGCCAGAGAGAGAAGTTATCAAAATAAAAAGCCTGTTTGTTTCCAGTTCGCCTCTGAACTTCTTCCCTTGGCTTTGTTGCTCCAAGCGGCCATCGCTTCAGGCGACAACAACCAAGGAGTATTATGGAAAACAGCATGGAGACTGCTGGGCCGTGAAGTTCCACTTTTCATATTTTGAGGAATCTCCTACTGTTTTGCATAATTGGACATGGCTTGAGGGTGTCCTCCAAGCCGGGTCCTCAGTGACAGGAGATCAGATCACTGTAGGTGTGGTCCTCAGAAGGGATTTGCATAGCTCTTACAGGACTCTGGCTAGTTCTCACAAGAGGGTTTTAGAAAAGAGCCAGAATGTCTCTCGCCCACTCCCTGACCTCCTCCTCTCACATGCACTCAAACATATGCTGCCCACCACGGGACACAGTCAGGGGGGCTCTCACCAGACCTGAGCATAGGTCAGCACCATGCTCTCAAACCTCCAAAAGGGAGGCTACACAAACCTTTTTTCTTTATATATTCCCAGTTGCAGGAATTTTGTTATAGCAATGGAAAAAGGACCAGCAATGGCTACCAATTCACATTCCCACCATTAGTGTATGAGTTCCCCTTTTTCCCTAGCCATGCCAGTAATTGATTTGTTTTGGTCTTTTTGATAATATCCATTTTAATTAGGGTAAGTGATCACTTGCTGTGGTTTTGATTTGCATTTTCCTGGTAACTAGTGATGTTTAATATTTTTTCATGGAACTATTTGTATGTTTTCTGAGAAATGTCTATTCAGGTCTCCCAAAGTCTTAACTGGTTTCAGAATCGACATTAAAGTCTCAGTTCAAAGTTTCATCCAAATATAATCCAAGTCAGATACACGGGAGCCCAAGGCGGGAGTCCTTCTGAGGTCAGCAGCTCTCCAGCGATGAACGCGGGAAGCTCGGTTATGGGTTCTGACATAAAACGGGGACAGACGTTCCCACGCCAGAAGGGAAAACGGGCATGGAGAAAGGAACAACACCGTCCTACGTAAGTCCAAAAGATCATATCAACTGTGAACAGAGATAAGTTAACTTCTTCCTTTCTGATATTGATGTATTGTTTCCTTTTTTTTTTTTTTTTTTCATGCCTGAGTGCTCTGTCCGGGGCTTCCAGTACGTTATTATGTGCAGCCTGTGGGAGGGGTTACCCTAGTCTTGTTCCTGATCTAGAGGCAAAGTTGCTTTTCAACCTCTGACCACAAAGCCAGCTGTGGAGACTTGTCCTATTGGTCTTTATTTTATTGAGGTAGATTTCTTCTGTACCTAATTTCTTGCGCGTGTTTGTCATGAAAGAATGTTGAATTTTGTCAAGTGTTTTTTTTTTTCTGAATCCATTGAGATTATCTTAGGGTTTTTATCCTTCATTCTGTTAATGTGACATATCACATTTATTCATTTGTGTGTGTTGAACCATCCTTGCATCCCAGGAATAAATTCCACCTGATCATACTGTATGACCATTTTTTTTAAATGTGATTTTGAATTCAGTTTGGTAGATTTCTGTTGAGGATTCTTGCACTTGTGTTCATCAGGGGCATTGGCCTAGAATTTTCTTTTCTTGTAGTATTTATATGTACTTATCAGGGTTGTGCTGGCCTTGCGAAACCAGCGTGGAAGCATTCTGCCCTCCTCAATGCTTTGAAAGACTTAGAGGAAGATTGGCATTGATTCTTCTTTAAATGACAGATAGAATTCACCTGTGAAGGCATTGGGTGGAGTCACCTTTTGTTCCTGGGAGGTTTTAATTACTTATTTAACCTCTTTATTTGTTATTGGTATGTTTAATATTTCTATTTCTTTATGTTTAGATCTTATAATTTGTGTGCTTCTAGGAATTTATCCATTAATTGTCCAAATACCCCTGACATTTCTTTGCATTTCTGTGGTATTAATGCAGTGTCTCCTCTTCCAGTTTTTAATTTAATTGAGTGGAGTCTGAGTCCTCTTCCTTTTTTTTTTTTTTTTTTTTTTTTTTTGTTTTTTTTTTTGGTTAGTATAGCTAAAGATTTTAAATTTTGCTTATTTTCAGAAACAAATTTTTAAATTTCTTCAGTTGTCTGTTTTTCATTTATTTCTGTTCTCATCATTATCATTTCCTTACTTCTGCTCACTGTAAGCTTAGATTATAATTTTTCTCACATATGAGATGCAGGATTATGTTGCCTGAGACCAATTTTTTCCTATTCTTTTTTCTTTTCTTTCTTTTTTCTTTTTGTGGTTCTGGGGTTGAACCCAGGGCCTTGCTCATGCTAGGCAAGTGCTCCACCACAGAAGTGTATACCCAGTCCTTTTTCTTTCTTAATGTAGGAATTTTTCACTATGAACCTCTTTCTGAAGATGCCGTTCCAGCTTCCCATAAGCTCACTTATGCTGTGTTTCCATTTTCAATCATCTCAAGATACGTTTTGGTTTCTCTCTTGATTTCTTCTTTGACCTGTTGGTTGTTCAAGTGTGTGTTATTCAATGTCCAGGTGGTTCTAAATATTACAACAGTCCCTACGATTTTGATTTCTGTTCTAATACCACTGTGGTCAGAAGGGGTGATCGATAAGCTTTCAATCTTCTTAAAAATGTTAAGATCTGTTTTGTGGCCTAACATATCACCTGGAGAATGGCACACGTGTGCTTCAGAAGAGCTTGTGTCCTCCTGTTGTGGAAGGGAATATTCTGGGTGTCTCTTATGTCTATTTGGTCTCTAGTACTAGTCAAATCTGCTGTTCTTGTATTGACTTTCTGTCTGAATGATCAGTCCATTCTTGAAAGTGCGGTACTGAGTCATTTACTGCTATTGTATTGCTGCCCATGTCTGTCTCTCTGTCCCCCTTAATATTTATATATTTAGGCGTGCCCAAAGTTGGATGAATATAAATCCAAAATTATTATAGTCTCTTGACTAACTGGCCCCTATTTCTTTGTCCCTGTAACAGTTTTTGTCTTAAAATCTGTTTTGCAAAGTCTCAACACCCTGCTCTCTTTGGTTATCATTTGCACAGAATGTATTTTGCCATCTCTTCCCTTTTGCCTATGTGTGTCCTTAAAGACAAAGTGAGTCTCTTGTATGAAGCATATTGTTGGATTTAGTGATTTTTTTTTTTTTTAAATCCATTCATCCATTATGTGTCTTTAATTGGTGATTTTAATCTATTTATATTTAAAATAACTATTGACAGGTTAGGACTCACTAGTGCCATTTTTTTTTTTTTTTGGTAGGTTTTTTCTTCCTGTCTTCCTGTCTTTCGTAGTGGCATGCTTTGGTTACTTTCTTTTTATCTGTTGTGTTTCCACTGGAGGTTTTTTCCTTTGGGTCAACGTAGTGCATATACAAAATATCACATAGTATATTTAAGTTGATAAAAACTTCAAATCAATAAAAATCTACATTTTCACTTTCCCCTCAACATTTTATGCTAAACATGCCACACTTTGCGTCTTTTACATTTTATGTCCATTAACAAATTAACATAGCTATCATTACTTTTAATACTTTTCTGTTCTAAATTTTATGGTAGAAGTTAAAAAAATACTCATATACCACTATTAAGTTATTACTCTACTACATATTCATGTTTTCCAGTGAGTTTTATGCTTCCGTGTTATTGCTGAGTATCCTCTCATTTCAACTAAAGGATTCCCTTCTACATTTCTTGTAATGGAGGTCTAGTGTTTATAAACTCCCTCAGTTTTTATTGCTTTGGCTTTATCTCTCCTTTATTTCTGATGGATAGGCTTGCTGCATGCAATACTCTTTATACACAGTTTTGATAAATTGCTTTTTCTCTTGGTACTTTCAAAATTCTCTCTTTTCTAAAATTTTTGACAATTTGGTTATGATGCATGTAGGGTGATCTTTGAGTTGATATGTTGACTTTTGAGTCTGGTTGTCCATATTCTTCCCAAGTGGTGGGAAGTTATCAGCAATTATTTATTAAATATGCTGTTTTTGCTCCTTTTTCTCTCTTGTCTCCCTCTGGAATTCCCATAACCATATGTTTATTTGTTTAGTGAAAGGTCTCATAGGTCCCATGTTCCTTCTCTACCATTTTTTTTTTTTTTTGGCTGCTTTCAACTAAATTATCTTTGGGTTCACTGATGGTCTCTTCTGCATGATTAAGTTTGTTATTGAAGCTTTCTATTGAGTTTTTCAATTCTGTTATTATACTCTTCAGTTTCAGAACTCCTTTTTAGTGTTTCCTATTTTCTTATTTTTTATTTTGTCTATGCATCTTTCCCCAATTTTACTTGGCTGTCTCTATGCTCTCTTGCATTTTAATGAGCATCTTTAAGATGAGCATCTTTAAGATGAGCATTTTGATTCCTTTGTAGCTCTCTGTTTCTTTGGCATCCATTGCTGTTGCTTTATTGATGTAATTTGGTGGCATCACATTGGTTTGATTTTCTCATGATCCATGGAGCCTTATATTGGTGTCTGTGCATTTGAAGCAGTAAACACCTTGCTAGTCCTTACATATGAGTTTTGTTATGCAAAGAGCTTCTTCTGTTGACTCCCTTGGCTGAGATGATGGCCTGTGGGATCACAGTCAGGTGGACAGAACCATGTCAGAGGTCTCTGCTGTGTCTACAGTAGCACTTGCAAATGGCGGACTTGCTATCAGCATTCTGGTTTGGCATGGTTCTTGCCTAGTCTCAGCGTCAATGTGATCGCCCCCATGATCTTGGTCTAAAGCACTGGAATCAGGATTCAGTTGAAGGTTTAAAGTCGTGTGCAAGATGGTGGGCCTATTACTAAGTGCATGAATGGGTGTGACTTCTGGGTTCCTGAAAAGGCTTCTGCTAAGTCACTGGGAGAGTTACTGTGTGGGCAGGATCATTCCAGTACTGCAGGAGAAAGTGATGTCACCAAGTTACAAGGATTTTTTAAGGTCCACAGTCAGAAATGAGATCTGCAGGTCTGCCTTTGTTGCATGGATGGACAGCTCTCTAGCCAGATCCTTCAGTGAGCAGGACTGCCTCTGGACCTTGACTGAAAGGGGTTGGAATTGAGACACAGGGACACTAGGATCCATCGTCAGACGAAGGTCAGCAGGCTTTCCTCTTGGCGTGTCTTGCTTATGCCTCTTGCAGGGTTCCTGCTAGTGCATAAGTGTCCCTGGCGTGTGGTTAGAGCTGGGTCATGGGCTGCTGCAGGGGCCAGGGGCAGGACCATGGTCAGTGGGCTGTTGCTTGAGGCATGGGGGTGCATAGTTCTATCAGGGAGCTTGGGGGACAGTGCTGGTGGTAGGACTAAGGCCAGTGGGGTTATGGCTAAACCCATAGAGGGACAGGGCTATTTCTGGATCTGTAACCAGGGCCACAGTTAGTAAGCATGTCACCCAGACATAGGCCTGCCTTATCAAAATGGGTATCCATGGTCTTGGGCTTCCCTGGGGTTTCATAACTTCCTATCTGAATCCCCAAACTCCAATGTCAACACTTTTGTCCAAGTATTGATGCCAAAGTATTTTTGCTGTGGGGGGAATACAAGTGGGAGTCCACATATTCCACCATTTGTACCCGATTTTCATTGAATTTTAGAGAAACTTTTGCTTTTTTTGACTTCTAATTGATTTACTAGGAACAGAGTACTTATTTATTTTTCAAAAAATTTTTAGTTGTAGGTGGACACAATCCCTTTATTTTATCTATTTATTTTTAGGTGGTGCTGAGGATAGAACCCAGTGCCTCAGACGTGCAAGGCAAGTGCTCCACCACTGAGCTACAGCCCCAGCCCTATATATTTCTTGTGACTATGTTGTTATATCCGATAGTGCTTAATGGCTGAAAGGTTCATATAAAATGTTGATGGGCTTTATAGATTTGGAATTGATCACCAAAACTGCTGCAGAACATTTCAGTCACTGGCTCTTCATAGGTCATGTTCTGAAGCTCATTTCTCACCTGCACAACAGCACAGGCAGTGCCAGGTTAGGCTTGGTCAGCCCCTGGCACCTCCTATTACCAAGTCAAGAACCTTTGGAGTTTCATAGCCAGAAGAATGCTTGGTTTGCTTCCAAAGACATATTTTCAGCTAGTATCTCAGGTAACTGTGGGACCTAAATTACTGATGTGAAATTACACAAAATGTTGTTTAACTGTCAATATTTAATTTCAATAATGAGAATGGTAGTGATGGTGATAAAAATAAAGCGCTTGGGATTTTCTTTTAAAAAAAAAGGACATAGATTATTTTATACAGCAACTTCATCTTCGGGGAATCTAGTCTATAGAAACATAAATACAAGTATGTTCAACAAATCATACAGATAAGTTTATTTCAATTTCATTCAAAGTATTAAAAAAACTGGAGATAAAATGATTGCTTATTGTTAGATAAATGGACGATTTTTTTCTATTCCCTCTGTGGGATATTCTTTTTTTTAAAAAAAATTTATTTATTTGCTTTAGTTGTACACAACGTGTTTATTTATGTGGTGCTGAGGATCGAACCTGGGTTGTGCATGTGCTAGGCGAGTGCTCTACCGCTGAGCCACAACCCCAGCCCTAGGATATTCTTTGGTTACCAAAAAGCATAAATTAAAGTTATAATGGATGGCTTGGGAAATACCCCATGAAGTATTGGGAAGGAAAAAAGCAATATGCATAAAAATGCTTATAATATCTTAATTTCTAAAATAAACACTGATTTAAAGAAAATTCTGCATAAATGTGAACATAAAACACTCACTTACATAATCTATAGTGGATTTTTATAAGGGAAAAAAATGTGGATGTCTATATACACCTCATTGTTAATGTTTTTCCTTAACATATGTGAGGCTCATTTGTGAGTAGATGAAAATACTAAGACCAAAAACCAAACAAACGAATGAATAAAATGGGAAAAAATGAACTACAAATTTTCTCACTAGGAAAAAACTTAGACCAATATCTCTAATGAATATAGATGCAAAAAATTCTCAATAAAATTCTGGCAAATCGAATACAAGAACATATCAAAAAGAAAGTGTACCATGATCAAGTAGGGTTCATCCCAGGGATGCAAGGTTGGTTCAACATACGAAAATCAATAAATGTAATTCATCACATCAATAGACTCAAAGATAAATAGAACAAAGGGGAGGTAGGGAAGGGGATGTGGTAAGGGGATAGAAATAATGGCAGAATGAGTTGGACATCAATACACTAAGTGCATGTATAAAAACTCAAATGGTGTGAAAATACTTTGTGTAAAACCAGTGACTTGAAATACTGTGCTTTTTATATGTAATATAAAGGAATTGCACTCTGCAAGCATGTATAACAAATTAGAATAAATAAATAATTTTTAAAAATCATATGATCATCTCAATAGATGCAGAGAAAGCATTTGACAAAATACAGCACCCCTTCGTGTTCAAAACACTAGAAAAACTAGGGATATCAGGAACATACCTCAATATTGTAAAGGCCATCTATGCTAAGCCAATATCATTCTAAATGGAGAAAAATTGAAAGATTTTCCTCTAAAAAACTGGAACAAGACAGGGATGCCCTCTCTCACCACTTCTATTTAACATAGTTCTTGAAGAAACTCTACCCAGAGCAATCAGACAGACGAAAGAAATTAAAGGGATACAGATAGAAAGAACTCAAATTATCACTATTTGCAGATGATATGATTTATATCTAGAAGACCCAAAACATTTCACCACAAATCTTCTAGAACTAATAAATAAGTTCAGCAAAGTAGCTGGATATAAAATCAACACTCATAAATCAAAGGCATTTCAGTACATCAGTGACAAATCCTCAGAAAGAGAAACCAGGAAACCATGCCACTTACAATAGCCTCAAAACAAAAACAAAAACAAAAACAAAACAAAACAAAAACAAAAACAATCCAACTTGGGAATCAACTTAACAAAAGAGGTGAAAGACCTATACAATGAAACTACAGCATGCTAAAGAAAGAAATTAAAGAAGACTTTAGAAGATGGAAAGATCTACCTTGTTCCTGGATAGGCAGAATTAATATTGTCAAAATGACCATACTACCTACCAAAAGCACTATACAGATTCAATGCAATCCCAATCAAAATCCCAATGACATTCCTCACAGAAAGAGAAAAAGCAGTCATGAAATTCATCTGGAAAAAATAAGAGACCCAGAAAAGCTAAGGCAATCCTTAGCAAGAAGAGTGAAGATCGTGGGCATTACTATTCCAGACCTTAAACAATACTACAGAGCAATAGTAACAAAAACAGCATGGTATTGGCACCAAAATAGACCTGCAGACCAATGGTACAGAATAGCGAACACAGCAACTAACCCACATAATTACAGTTATCTTATATTAGACAAAGGCACCAAAAATGTACATCGGTGAAAAGATAGCCTCTTCAACAAATGGTGCTGGGAAAACTGGAAATCCACATGTAACAAAATAAAATTAAGCCTCTATTTCTCACCATATACAAACCTCAACTCAGAGTGGATCAAGGACCTAGGAATTAAACCACCTTGCACCTAATGAAAGAAAAAGTAGGCCCAAATCTCTATCATGTCAGACGAGGCCCCGACTTCCTTAATAAGACCCTTATAGCACAAGAATTAAAACCAAGAATCAATAAATGGGATGGATTCAAACTAAAAAGCTTCTTCTTAGCAAAAGAAACAATCAGTGAGGTGAATAAAGAACCTACAGAATGGGATCAAATCTTTACCACATGCACATCAGATAGAGCACTAATCTCTAGGATATATAAAGAACTCAAAAACCTTAACACTAAAAAGACAAATAACCCAATCAATAAATGGGCCAAAGAAATGAACAGTCACTTCTCAGAAGAGGACATACAATCAATCAACAAATATATGAAAAAATGTTCAACATCTCTAGCAATTAGAGAAATGCAAATCAAAACTACTCTAAGATTTCATCTCACTCCAGTCAGAATGGCAGCTATCAAGAATACAAAGAATAATAAGTGTTGGCAAGGATGTGGGGAATACTCATAAATTGCTGGTGGGACTGTAAAATGGTGCAGCCAATATGGAAAGCAGTATGGAGATTCCTTGGAAAACTTGGAATGGAACCACCATTTTTTCCCCCACCAGTCCCAGGTAACATTTATTTATTTATTTATTTAAATCTAAATTTAATTTAATTTGTTATACATGCTTTTAGAGTGTAATTCCTTTCATATTACTTATAAAGAGCACAGTTTTCCAAGTCATTGGTTTTACACAAAGTAGTTTCATACCATTTGAGCTTTTATACATGCACTTAGTATAGTGATGTCCAACTCCTTCTGCCATTATTTCTATCCCCTTGCCCCTTTCCCTCTCCTCCACTCCCTCCCCTTTGTTTTAATTAACATTCCTTCATTCCTCTCATCCCCCTTCCCTTGCCACTATAATTCAGTATCATCATAGAAAAGGAATCAATTGACCTTTGGTTTTCTGGGATTGGCTGACTTCACTTAGCATTACTTTCTCCAACTCCATCCATTTACCTGCAAATGCCATGATTTTATTCTCTTTTAGTGCTGAGTAGTGTATATATACCAAAGTTTCCCTGTCCATTCATCTATTGATGGGCATCTGGGTTGTTTTCATAATCTAGCTATTGTGAATTGTGCGGCTATAAACATTGATGTGGCTGTGTCCCTGTAGTATGCTGTTTTTAAGTCCTTTGGGTATAGACTGAGGAGTGGGATCCTAGATCTAGTAAACGCATTCAGCAAAGTGGCTGGATATAAAATCAATACCCATAAATCTAAGGCATTTCTGTACATCAGTGACAAATCTTCAGAAAGAGAAACTAGGAAATCCACCCCATTTACTGTAACCTCAAACAAACAAACAAACAAACAAAATACTTGGGAATCAACCTAACAAAAGAAGTGAAAGACCTGTACAATGAAAACTACAGCACACTAAAGAAAGAAATCAAGGAAGATCTTAGAAGATGGAAAGATCTACCTTGTTCATGGATGGGTAGAACTAATATTGTCAAAATGACTATTCTATCAAAAGCACTATACAATTTCAATGCAATTCCAATAAAAATCCCAATACCATTCCTCATAAAAATAGAAAAAGAAATCATGAAATTCATTTGGAAAAATAAGAGACCCAGAATAGCCAAAACAATTCTTAGCAAGAAGAGTGAAGCTGGTGGCATTACTGTTCCAGACCTTAAATTGTATTACAAAGCAATAGTAACTAAAACAGCATGGTATTGGCACCAAAATAGACCAGTAGACCAATGGTACAGAATAGAAGACACAGAAACTAACCCACACAGATACAGTTATTTTATATTAGACAAAGGTGCCAAAAACATACATTGGAGAAAAGACAGCCTCTTCAACAAATGGTGTTGGGAAAACTGGAAATCCTTATGTAATAAAATGAAATTAAACCTCTATCTTTCTCCGTGCACAAACCTCAACTCAAAGTGGATCAAGAACCTAGGAATTAAACCAGAGACCTTACACCTAATAGAGGAAAAAGTAGGCCCAAATCTCCAACATGTTGGATTAGGCCCCAACTTCCTCAATAAGACCCTTATAGCGTAAGAACTAAAACCAAGCATTAATAAATGGGATGGATTTAGCCGGGCGCGGTGGCGCACGCCTGTAATCCCAGCACTTTGGGAGGCTGAGGCAGGAGGATCGCGAGTTCAAAGCCAGCCTCAGCAATGGCAAGGCACTTAGCAACTCAGGGAGACCCTGTCTCTAATAAAAACACAAAAAAAGGGCTGGGGATGTTGCCCAGTGGTCGAGTGCCCCTGAGTTCAATCCCCGATACCACAAAAAAAATAAAAATAAAAATAAAAATAAATGGGATGGATTTAAACTAAAAAGCTTCTAATCAGCAAAAGAAACAATCAGTGAGAACCTACAGAATGGGAGCAAATCTTTACCACATGCACATCAGACAGAACATTAACTTCAAGGATATACAAAGTGCTCAAAAACCCTTACATCAAACAAACAAACAAAAACAAACAATCCAATCAATAAATGGGCTAAGGAACTGAACAGACACTTCTCAGAAGATGATATACAATCAATCAACAAATATATGAAAAAATGTTTAACATCTCTAGCCATTAGAGAAATGCAAATCCAAACTGCTCTAAGATTTCATCTCACTCCAGTCAGAATGGCAGCTATCAAAAACACAAACAACAGAAAAGGGCACACTCTTACATTGCTGGTAGGGTTGCAAATTGGTGCAGCCAATATGGAAAGCAGTATGGAGATTCCTAGGAAAACTGGGAATGGTACCACCATTTGGAACCACCATTTGACCCAGCTATCCCACTCCTTGGTTTATACTGAAAGGACTTAAAAACAGCATACTACAGGGACACAGCCACATCAATGTTTATAGCAGCTCAATTCACAATAGCTAAATTGTGGAAGCAACCTAGATGCCCTTCAGTAGATGAATGGATAAAGAAACTGTGGTATATATACACAATGGAGTATTACTTGGCATTGAAAGAGAATAAAATCATGGCATTTGCAGGTAAATGGATGGAGCTGGAGAGTATAATGCTAAGTGAAGTAAGCCAATCCCCAAAAACCAAAGGTTGAATGTTTTCTTTTATATGAGGATGCTGACTCATAATGGCGATGGGGCGGGGGAGCATGGGAGGAATGGAGGAACTTTAGATAGGGCAAAGGGGAGGGAGGGGAAGGAAGTGGGTAGGAATGACGGTGGAATGAGTTAGACATCATTACCCTAAGTACATGTATGAAGACACGAATGGTGTGAAAATATTTTGTGTACAACCAGTGACTTGAAAAATTCTGCTTTATATGTGTAATATGAAATGAATTGCATTCTTCCATCATGTATAACAAATTAGAATACATAAATAATTTAATTTAAAAAAAAGCCAGTGTAAATTTGAACAGGAGTTTAAGACAAAGTTTAGCTGTGTGGTTCCCGGCCTTTGGATGCACTGTTGGGAAATACTGACAGGAAGTGGGATCAGCAACGGCACTGTGTGGTGCCTTCATGTGGTGTCCTGTACAAGTGGCCGGTCACTGCTCCTCACGCTGCTAATGTGACCCCAGGGGCAGGGAAACCAAATGGGCCTTCCTTAAGGGCATTTACGACTCTGAGTTCCCTTCAGGAGAGTTACTGAAATTCCAAACACCCTAAGTCACCAGGAAAGGCAGCAATTATTAGACTAGCCTTCCAGAGCCGGAGCCTTGGGGAATAAGGAGATCACTTTTATAACTCATTAGAGAGAGAGAGAGAGTCCTTGTCTTGGTTGCTTTGATAATGTTTTTGGCGGGGAGAATGGGGACAGGATGGAGTTTTGGGCCCAATTCTACTCTCTAGATTGTATGATTGGACCTGGATTAATGTACAAGGGCCAAATACTGTTTCCATGGCTGGTTTGGGACCCGTGGAGAGCAGAGACAGTAGTTTGGCCATCACTCTAGGGACGCTGGCCTCTCCATTCATACAGTCCACGTACTGCCATTGCTCTCAGGTCCAACATCACCTGAGACACACCTGGGGCAAAAGAGGGAGCCAAACCGGAACCCGTCCCGCTGAGGTTATTCTTGTCTGTGTTGCGGAATACTAATTTCCAAAAATTTACTTCTTTCTACTTAAAAACACTTAATTTTAGAACCCAACAGGACCAAGGATTAACATTCCAATGGGCCTCACTGGACACTTTGGCCAGGGCAATTTTCTATTGTGTGGGAAAACCCTTAGGGCTCAGGGTCATTAAGCTGCCCTGAAAAACTGCCATCCCATGTTTGCAGAAGCTCCTCCGGGGAGGTTTTGCTGTCTCTGAGAACCACTTACAGCTCAGCCCACTTGTTTTATTTTAGATAAAAAGACATGTGAAGGAGGTTAATCGTTTTGTTCAAATTGTAACTGACAAGTTCATCAGATATTTCACAAACACCTACTATGTGCTAGGCACTGAGTAAGGTATTGAGGATATGAAGATTCATAAGACGCAGAGTGCAGGGCTTAGCAAAGAAGCCATGTGAAGAGTTGATTTCCCTGTTACACATCACCCACTTCATTCATTAATCCATTAAGAGAGTGACAACAGTGGGCCTGGTCCCATTCCAAGCATTAGTGATCTCTAACTCACATTGTTGCTATTTTCCTCTTGAACTCCTAAGAGTCTGACATACAGTATCATGTATTTAGAATTTTGGATCCTCTCCTTAAGTTTTGAAATAGTTCTTCCATTTCACTCTCCCTCCTGCCCAGGATATCATCAAAGAAGGAGACCTATCATTGATTGGCCCCTCAGTAACACAGGAGTCACTTAGAAGTTACCATCAAAAAATAAAACTCTTTGAAATCGCTTTAAAAAGTTTGAAGTTTATGAAAATGCTAAATATGGTAATAAAAATGTTACAGTGAATATTATTGTGGATTACCTAGAGATGAATCAAGATTTGCTGTCTACAGTGAATATTATTGTGGATTATCTAGAGATCAATCAAGATTTGCAGGACAGCATGTATTTATTTATATGAGACCCAGTGTGTTTGTCAGCTAGCTTTGTTGGCTTGACTTCTGAAGCTGCCGGAAGAGCTTCAATTATTCTTTTACCTTTTCATCCAAGAACAACAAGAACTGCTTTCATACACAACTCAGCATTTTGTGGAGTGATAAAAGTTAAGGCTTTGATATGGTCCCTATCTTAGAGCAAAATGGATTTTTTCTTTCATTCCCAGGAACTTCAGAGGCTCTGAGAGTCCCTGTTTACTTTGACATCTGAACTTTCCATTTCTGTACTGTCACCAACGCCTCGGTTATCATCATCACCCTAGAAGCTTTTCTTTCTAAAAACAGATGATAGATTCTTGCGGAGTGTAGGAATCACGTCCGCTGTTCTCACTCGGATCTTCCTCAGCAGCCTGACGGTGCCCTCTTCACCAACAGGTTACTCTCACCTGGTTACTTGCTGGATGGTCCACGGTTCAGAACTGCAGCCCAGTTTGGGAATCAGAAGCCCAGGACAGCACAAGAGAGGAACTCCTAGCCGTTTCCGGGTAGCCAGGGCCACTTCCATTTAGGAAACTTTGACAAAGGTGGTTGTGCTGCTTCTCATTGACCTTCACTCGCCTTTTGGATAATTTCAACTATCCTGACACCTTCGCTAGGGATCACGATCAGTCTTGGGGAGAAGTGTAGAGCACGACGCTCTTCACTTGGAGACCTTAGAGTCTGGTCTCCAAAACAGATCAAGGGAGGAATCCCTTGAGGTGGTCGTGTCCCTGAAGCACACTGGAGCAGTGGTCCTTCAATGCCAGTGAACGGCGGAATGACAAGCCACAGCTCAGCGTGACCACCGCCGGCCACATCCCAAGCCTGCTCCACCAAACAGAGGACCCAGCCCAGGCACCAATCACGGGCCCTGCAACACCACGCCCTTCCTGCCACCCTCAAGAAAAGAATGTCACACCTGCCTGAGGCCTGGGAATCACTGAGTGACAGATCTGGAGAGCCCAGGGCGCCCACGGACCCACCGCACCGGATTTGCTGCCCTGGACCGCACAGGCCAAGGTGCTGGCTGCCGAGTCCCGCTCCCAGGGGGCAGGCGTGGGAGACACACCCCCGTGGCAGCAGCAGTGCTGTGTCTGTGCTTCTCCCAGCCACGGTGGCCAGCCTGAGTGACAGTTGTCATTCTGAACTTCAATTCTCTCTCTTTCAGAAGATGAGGTTATTAACTCCTTATTGACTCAGGTGGATTCTTACAGCAGCAAATTCCTACCTCAAAGAAATATCTCCCGTTACACAGGGGGCTCTGGGGTCTCAAGTAGACCAAGCTCAGGGGAACGGCACTGTGCTCCGAATGAGGTCAGCAAAGCTCCTTTCCACCTAGACACTGTCGACCTTGAAGCGCCAGCATATGGAGCCGGTGGGAAGTAGGCCCTGGGGAGAGGCCAGTCTGTGGGTCTCGCCACCTCCTCCACGCTTCCATGGTCTGCCTTGTTTGTGACTTCGCATTGAATTGTTGCTACAGCTTGCGTTAGTGTTTGATTCCCTATATTTGTCTTGTCTCTCTAATCACCTTTTAAACTCTCCGAGGGCAGGGAATACATCGTACATTCATGGGCGTGAGTGTCTTTGGTGCCCAACATTTGCCATTTACTCAGCAAATACCTTGTGACAAAAACAGTCAGGTGAGATCATAAGTATGAAAATACTTTTTTATTCCAAACCATAAAATCAAATCTCTGCAGCCTGAGGGGCATGACCATAGGCCTATTAAGAAACAGGCAGTCTGTGACGCATGCCCCGGTTTATCTGCCCTACAAAATACAATCTCCTCTGACTTTCCCGCAGTGTGATATGGTGATTACATTCTATAGGCAAGCAGGGAGTTTCCAGGGCCGCACGGCGCGGGGAGTACCACACACTGCTCTAGGGCTCGAAGGTGACTCTGGGAAGGGCGAATTGTGGAGTCCCCCACCCGCTGTAGCAGTGTGCTGTGTCGCTGCCTGAAGCGATGGCCGCTTGGAGCAACGACGCCGCGGGAATAAGTTCAGAGGCAGACTGGAAACGAACAGGCTCTTTATTCTGCTAGCTTCTCTCTCAGGCTCCAACAACAACTCCAACACCATCCACACTCCTGCAACCACCACCAATGGCGCTGACCGGATCCACAATGTCCCGGGCCAAGTCTCGCGCGATCATGCAAATGGCGGTAATGCTTGAACATCTTTATGGCTTACAGCTAACCGCAATCTTAGCGATCTCCTTAATTAGGGCTCCTACAGTGCTGGTCGTCTCTGGACCCCCAGGGTGAACAAGCTGAGCGCTTACCACCATGTTAGAGAAGCCTCCACCAGGAACTCCCACCGACCCCCGTGCCGTCAGCCAGCACCATCTTTTACTTCTTACTTTTTCTTACTGTTTGCCCTGTGCCTCATGGGAGGCTGTAAGGATTCCTGTTGGTTTTATTCACTCCTGTAACCCCTTCAATTAAACAGTGGCCAGCACATGGAGACACTTGACAGTATCATGAGATGGAAACCTTCCTAGACACATCATCTCTGCCCCTGACGCCGCCCAAGAGCCCTGTTCTGACCAAGCCACCATGAAGTTGACTTGGCAGCTGGCTTAGGCTCTCCCCAGGGCCTGAGGAAGAGAGGAGCCAGGTGAGGCCCTTTGAGGTTTTGATGGTACTAACAGGCGCTAGGCTTTGCTGGCATCGAACAGAAACTCCAGAAGTACTTAAATCTCTTTTTAGTTTTGATCTATGTGGCCAGTCGGATTCCTTACAATTACCTGTGTCACATCAGATCACCTAGTGGGAAACACCTGGTTCCCCGCCTCCTGGCTCTGACAGCGCGTGGGCCACTTCACTCTGAGTCTTAGTTTCCTCCAGTGCCAAGGATGATAATACCTGCATCACATGCTGCTCTGGAGAGGGAACAAGGTCACGTGACAGCCCTTGGTACCCTGTAGGTATCCAGCGTGCAGCCGCAGTTTTTGAGTCCCTAAGATAGACCAGATACCACTTGAAGTCTTGCATATGCATTGTCCCTAATCCTCGCTAGAGTCCACAAGTGTAAGCTGTCTGTCGTGGCCAGCCACAAACGCTGCGGGAAGAAAACTCTCGGAGGCAGAGTAAAGCTATTACTACTTTTACTTCTACTTTCTTAGAGAGAGCTTAGAGAGAGAAAGAAAGATTTTTCTTCTTCATAGAAAGAGCTTAGAGAGAAAGATTAGAGATAGCTTTTTCTTCTTCTTCTTAGAGCTTAGAGAGAAAGATAGAGCTTTTTCTTCTTCATCTTCTTAGAGCTTAGAGAGAAAGAGAGAGAGCTTGAAAGAGAGAGATTTCTTCTTTAGAGAGAGAGAGAGCTTAGCTTTTAGAGTTTCTTTCTTCTTTGTTCTTTCTTCTTTCTTCCTTGGGAGCCTCGGCCTGACTCTGACCAGGAATTACTTCTTCTATCTGGTTTCTCTTCTGTAACCGCTCTGCCTACGTTCTGGCCGCTCTGATTCTTTTCTTCTTCTCCAACCCGAACTCTTCTTCCGACCAAGCTACTGCATGACTGACTGAATGAATTCATTCTTCTCCTGACTCCGACCGCTTTCACCCGGTTATATACCTTTAGCTTTGCGGGTGCCTCACGTGCATTTACAGGTGCGTCACATACATACTTATTATCAGGTGGAACTTATGGCTTCCAGCTGACCGCAATAGCCATCTCCCTAATTGGGGCTCCTTCACACAGGATTGATGATGTTATCTTTTCCATTTTACAGACAAGAAAACTGCAGCTTGATTTCACAAGCGACACCATTAATGTTAAGTCTCAGCACATTTGAGCAGATATTTTGCACTAACTAGGCCGCACACCGGTGTGCTAAGTACTACCAACCCATGGCAAGATTAATGTTCAAACGGATCACAGGCTTTGCCAAAATCTGCATCGATGAATCTGCAGCTTCTGTCTTCATTCTTCATAACCCGCTCCTGTAATACTCCTTCATCCTTCCCAAGAGGAACAGGCCGGGTTCGAAGAATCTTTCTCCATGCCTGGTCACTGGTGTCAAGGTTACAGAAAAATCCCTGAAGAATTTTCAACAATTATCAAAAAATTAAAAAGAATATTTTATAATACAAATAATATGAAATTTTTTTTTTTTTTTTTTTTTTTTGTGGTACCGGGGATTGAACTCAGGGGCACTCGACCACTGGGTCACATCCCCAGACCTTTTTTGTATTTTATTTAGAGACAGGGTCTCACTGAGTTGCTAAGTGCCTCGCCGTTGCTGAGGCTGGCTTTGAACTCACGATCCTCCTGCCTCAGCCTCCCAAAGTGCTGGGATTACAGGCGTGAGCCACCGCGCCCGGCTAAATAATATGAAATTTCTGGGTGAAAGAGCACTGAGTGAATCTTTCACTTTATCACAGACCCAGGATCAAGCTGGCGGCACGGAGCACGGCAGCTGTCGGAATTGCTTTTTCTTTTTCAGTTTGCTGATGTGTTGGTCTCCCCAGAGGGACCATGAAATTCAGCGCCATGCTGCCAGTTTCTAATGCAGGACTGGTGAGTGGATATTCAAGATGTGCTCAATCGAATAAAAATGGACCGAGTGAGTGAATGAGGATGGGGAACATTTCAAACCATATTTCATGAAGTCATTCTAAATTTATGTTCCATGCGTGACTCGAATGCTTTAGAGTAGAGGCTGTAGTCCCATGTTATGGATCAATACACATTTTCTTTTGGGTTGACACATTGGGTTGCTTTCCCCAGTGGTCACAGGCCAAGGCCCATGTATTTGGTGACCAACCTCTACCTGGCGTTAGAGAGCACAGCATCCTTTGCGGTCGCAGCAGCGAACATTTACCTTGCACGTTCTGTGTGCACTGCTCTGGGCTTGTCCCACTCAGTGTGCAGAACAGCATGTGAAGAAGGTGCCATTATCATTGCCATCACAACGCAGTGAGGAAACCAAGGCACTTGAGATACAGTCACTCACACGAGGTCACACAGCTAGTAAGTGGCATTGCTGGGACTGGAACCCAAGTCATCAGGTTCCAGAATCTAAGGGCTCAGTCACTACTTCATACAGCCTCCTTCTAGCAACCAATCCAGTGGGTAAATAAAAACAACCGTAATTCCTACACGGTGGGACGTTATTTTGATAAATTAACTAAATTTGTTTTGTTGTCAGTCACTATTTCCTCTAACTTGATAATCCTCCTTCAAATAGCACTGTCTTGAAGCCCTTAGGGACAGCATGACAGAATAAAAGATAAGAAAACAAGAGAATTAAATTGTGAGGTCTGGGCATAAGCAATAGATTTGGAAGAATAGCATTTTATCTCCTCATCAGGGCAAGTGGGCTGGAGGAGCGAGAACTCAGGTCGCGTTTTGGCCACTCCTCTCCCAAATTCCTGTGTTACTTTTCATCACTGTGACAAAATTTAAGAGAAAAACAACTTAGAAAAGGAAGGATTTGTTTTGACTCATGGCTTCAGAGATTTCAGTCATGCTCGACTGGCTCCATTGCTGTGGGCCTGAGACAGGCAGGACACCAGGGAGGTGGCAGGTGGCAGAAGAAAGCTGCTGAACTCATGGCAGCCAGGAAGGAGAGGGTGGGTGGGGAAGGGACTGCCTCACAGAAAGCACTTGGTAAATATTAACTCACTGACGAATGAAAGAAATTCAGGGAGTGTGCCAGGGCTTGGTTTTGGAAGAGAACCTGGGTGTCCTTGTGATGCCCCAGGGCCACTCCTTCCCTGTATGACTGACACTAGCTCTGTCTGGGGCCAGCTCTTGATCAAGCAAGACCCATATACATATATTCTTTTCATCCCCAATAGGAATATATTTTTCCTACAACAAGTACGGCTATCATGGAGGTAACGGATGTAAAGGTTTTTGATAGTCGGGGTCTTCTTAGAATGTAAAGTTCTGTAATCACAGTGTGATTGTTAAGGCGAGATTGCAATAAATCACTGAGTCAATCTTAAAAGCAGGAGATGGGAACTTTATTCACCAATTGGCGGTCCAGATCCACCAGCCTGGTGAGCCAAGGGGCAGGCTGCAAGTCCACACCCTTTGACCCCCTCCCAGGGTTTGAGTACACCTTTTATAGTCCATGTTAAAGCATAAGTGGCTGTTGCTATGCTTCTAAACCATAGACAAAGCTCATGAGATCTAAAATCATAAGCAGAAAAGGGAGTGGGCCAAAATGTCTCTAGTTAAAGAATGGTTAACATTTGTCTTTAGTACAAGTTAAAGAATGGTTATTAACAGCTAGACAATCAATCTCTGACAGAGTACAGAGTCTAAGAAAAATGGGAACCAAAGAGAGAACACTTTCACGTTGTCTAAAAATTGCCATTTTGTGTTGCCAAACGTGCTGTGCTAAGCAACTGTTGGTGGGCACAGAGGCGGGGTCTTCCCGTGGGAGAAGCATTTCCTACAGGATGTGGAGTCTCAGGGCAAAATGGGGTCTGTGTGGTCATTGCCCACATAGCCTGGCCCATAACATGATGACCTCACAAAGCGAGGAAGCCGCAGACCTGAGGAATCGAGAGCCAGCTGGTTGCCATCAGAAGGTCTGGGGTGGCATCTAGTTGTGCCTCACAGAAAATTACTCTATGTGATCTGATCTCCTTATCCATAAAAAAGTGAATTTAAACATTGTTTGCCTTGGGAAGGTTGCTATGTGAATTAAATGAAAGGTCTAAAATTCTTAGCTCAATGAAAGGTGACGGCCACCCTCAGCGTGGACGCACAGGTGCCGTGGGGAGAGAGCAGGACGCCCGTGAAAGCCACAGAGCCGGGCAGGCGTCTGCTGCTTCACAATCAAGGCGGGAAAAGATAAAAATAGCAAAGAATCTTTACAAGTCAACATTAATGCTTGGACAGAACAGTATTTTTTAAGTGTCTTGTTTATTAAGGACTTAACCCATGTTTGGAATTCCTTGAGTTTCTCTGAGTGCATGAGTTCTGTTTATTTTAGAATTTTCTGCAGTAGTTAGAGAATGTTTCATAATTGGAGTTATTTCATGAATGTTTTGGTAAATATATCTGTAAATCAGTGGACATTTTATGAGTAAAGAATGAACCAAAACACTCCCAAATTCCAAGATGTTATATAATGACTTGTGCAGTTACCACTGTTTTTATATCAGACCCTACTGATTTATGGCTGCTGTATCTTCTTGGTGCACATTGTGAAATTCCTCTGCCTGGCTTGTTTATTAGAACCAACGTTCATCTTAGACACCATCAGCCCAGACGACGCCTACTACTGGGGTTCTTTATCACTTGTCCATTCTCCTCTATTAAAAAGACACTTTTTTAGTATTTTTTGGTTATAGTCATAACCTCTCAATGAAATGTCTTCCTCTGTATCTGATAGTTTGCAAAGGAAAATTTTATCTTGAGACATTTTTCATATTTGTAGGTGGTAAAAGGGACACTGAAAGGAAGAACTCATGTGATTAAAAAAAAACAAATGGGATCCCAAAGTATCAAGATTAAATTTTCTGACGCTGGGGAATAGTGCAGTCTCCTGGCCTCAGAATACAGTTCTGAGTGGTGATCTAATTCCAATCACATGAATATTATATAAGTACAGTTCTCATATTCTTTGATTAAGAACCTCTGAAAAGAGTGCTTTTTACCAGTCTCCTTCCAAGGTAAGGATTCCGAATTCAACTAGATTAATTTCCCTCCCTGACTGGGCAGGTGGTCAGGGAGAGGTGCAGGGGGAGGTCCCACTGAAGAGCGTGGGGTTCTATGGGCATCTGGGTGGTCTAAGGTGGTACAAGATGGTGGGTCTGACTTCTCGAGGCCTCAGTTCTTCCATCTTTACTGGGGCTGGAGGACAACGCGGGATACTGACCCTTGCCAGAGGTGTGCTACCGCATTTTGACGTATTCAAAGTGCTACGGAGGTGCACGCCCACCGCTGGCTCCCACAGCCACAGTCCCCAACCGTTGTCCTCTCTTAACCTCAACTGCAAAACCACAGTGCTGTTTGGTGGCTCTTCTGGCTACGCCCGCCCCTCCTCGGCCTCCCGCAGATTGCCATCGAACCAATTTTTCCTGACTGTCTAATGAAGTCACGACCCTGCTCCAGATCATGGCTTCATGCCAAGCCTGCATTTCTCCGCATCACATGGTTTTGAAATCTCTGAAACATTTATCTGGTTCCTAATATGGGCCAACAATTGTACAAAGCATTGGGGATTCGATGGCAAATGCTACCCAGTCCTTACCACAAAGAGCTTGTAGACAAGGATGTTCAGTTTCTCTCTTCAGTAAGAGGGACTAAAACTCATTCATTGGACCCACATGTATTTGAGTGCTCGCTAAGTGACAGCCACTGCTCTAGGACTTAAGACTGAGTGGTCACTTCCACAGTGCTTACCTTTTGGGTTGGACTACTCATAAGAGTAGTAGATGCATATCATTAAAAAAGTAAAAATCTACTCTTTCACATCATATCTTTTCTTTCTACCTCTCCCCCCAGGTTACTCACCATTAATGGCTTGTGGATGTTTCCAGGCTTTCTGTGTGTATGCCACTATCTGTGTGTATTTTATTTTTAAGCAAATGGGCCCGACTCTAATTCTGGTGTATTAAGCTGAATCACATCTTAACATCTCTGAAATGGGGACACACATTAGAATCAATGCCATCTTATAGTTTTAGTTTGGCAGAAATGTTTTCTGTTTTACTTGTGGTACCTAAAGAGAGGGTGGATCTCGAGATTGTGTCAGTGACTGTGGCATTGTGGTGACAAGGGACTTGGCCATGAGAACAGAAAACCAGTAGAGTCCCAGGAACTACACTGGGCTGAAAGATAGACATGGGAACAGGTAGTGTAACAACACTCACCGAACCAGACATTCAGGAGCTAAGGACGCAGGGCTGGCGGGTGGCACTGTTGTCATTGCCTGTGGGCTGGACCATAGGTGCCCCTTCACCTCCCAGGAGCACGCTGGAGCAAAACATCCTTAAGACTCTGCTCACTCCAAGGGCCTAAGGGAGAGACCATTCCCTTGCTAGAGCTGCATCTGTTGGTTCATAACCACTATCTCAGTCTTCAAAGCCAGCAGAGTAACAGCTTCAAAAATTTCTTTCCTGCTGAACTCCCGTTTTGCTCTAATAAAGGCTCTTGTGATTACATTGGGACCACCTGAATAGGCCACTATAACCTGCCCTTCTCACAATTCGCAATCTCCCCTGCAAATGTTCCCTCACCACGTAAAGCGCCCTGTTCACAGATTCAGGGAGCAGGAATGGGATGGCCTTGGGAAGGTCCCTGTTGGCCCTACCTCTCGAGGTGTCCTGATAGTTTAGTGGACGGGAAAAGAAGGTTGCCTTGGTTGTGAAAGGTGCATTCTGGGTGATATAGCATATTATGGGCTAAGGGGAAAATTAAAATGATTCATTTTTCATCATTTCCATTAAGTAGCACTTATAACCATGTGACCGTGTTTGCTGGGGCACGAGGGGACGTGGTCCGTTGGCATTTCACTGACTGGGCAGGTATTGGCTGAGCACACACCAGGGCCAGGCGCTGCAGTCCCAGAACACACGACCTCGTGTAAGAGCTGACCCTTGCTTTCCAGAAACTCCAATTTTCCAGAGCAGAAGGAAATAGATAATTTCACTACCGTCTCGTGGATGCAGGGAGTAGTATATATAACCCAGGGTGTTCAGCAAAACGCCCCGGCAGCACCCCCAGTGCAGCCTGGGGAGGTGTGGAGGGGCATCCCAGCTCCGTCCCTCAGGGTGCAATGGTGTGACTGAGGGATTGTGGCGCGGGGAAGTCACCTCTGCGGGCTGTTGCCCCCACACCCCACCCGGGAGCTTGACACCTGCGAGGTGGGGCGGGCGGTGGGAGGGGGCTGCGCGGGAAAGGGGAGCGAGGTCAAGGTGGAGCCCACCAGCCTCCAGCACTGCCTCCAGCACTGACGTCGACCGTGAGCGCTCTGCAGGAGGAGCTGGTGTCCCTTGTCAACAGACCTAAACACACCTGGCCCTAGAGTCAGGCACTGGAGGAGGCTCCAGGGGGCGGCTGTGTCCCCCAGGGAGAGGGAACCCAGCAGGGAAACCAGGGGGCCCTGTGAGCGCAGCCAGCAGGCTGCAGAACACACACTCCGGTCACGGTCACGGTCACGGAGAAGGGTGCGCATCGAAGCACAGGTGTCTGCTGTGGCCGGGGTGGGGCGCCAGGTGGGAGGAGGGAGGATGCGCCGGGGACTCACGTCGCGCAAGGTCACTGTAGTTTACGTGGTCCAGGCAGCATAGGACTGGGTCCTGAGGGCCACGGGGAGCCGTCACCATGAGCGACTGTCCAAGCTGAGGCCTTAGGGCACCCTGTGCCTTCCCTGGGTCTCCCCCCCCCCTCGCATGCCCACAGCTGGCTTCACAGCTTGCTCCCCGCACCCTTGGCCTCGGGGTCTCCCTGGCGCACCCCTTCCTCCCTTCCCCCTTTCCCTTCACCTGCCCTGAGGAGCCTCATTCATGCCATCCAAGTGTCCCCCTGCCTAGCACAGATGTGGCATTCAGAAGGTGCCCAGCGGATGCTGGTGACTGAGCCCAGTCCCAACTGCCTTTCGACAAACACTTCACTTAAACAGCTGGCCCGCTGTCTGCCACACCGGAGGGTGCCAGCGACCACCAGTGACAAGATGAGAGGGAGGTTGCATCTGTACTGAACGCTCCAGACCTTTGTCGTCTGGTCACGATTTCCTGGACACTATTGTGTAACAACAGGCGTAGGTAGTGTTTACATTGCCATTTTGCATCTGGGACTTGAGCATGGCAGACTTTGATACGTGTGAGGTTACTGGAACCAAAATGCCACCAAGACTGGGGGGGTGGGGGGCTGTGTTTTCCCTTGAGTCAGTGGGTTTGATCACTGTCAGACAGATGGGCACCGATTTTCCAGACTTCTTTAATAGGGGATTAAGAAGGGGAGGTGAGAGCTTCCGGCTCCCTCCAGAACAGCACCTAGGATGGGCTCAGGGAATTCAGAGGGCAAGGAAGAGCTCGCTCTACTCCTGCTCTATGCCCTGCTCCAAGTCCTCCGACCTGTAGCTCTTGATCAGAATCTCCTCCTCCTCCTCTTCCACCAAGGCCTCCTTAATGTCCTTCAGGGGATCCACAGGGGTGTAGCTGTAGTTCTTGGGCCAGTTGTAAAGAGGCTTCAATTTTTTGGTGGAGATGAACTTGAACCACCTTCGGAAGGTCTGTTTGATCGTTGAGGAGGTCATCGTGTGAGCTATTTCCTTAAAAATATCATGGGTTTTTCCTGCTAACTCCCGGATCACCGGGTCTTCATCCTGGATTGTTCTTTCAATAACTGCAACAGCAAAAGGGCACTGGGTGTGAGGCGGCTCCCTCTCAGAGGCCAAGAAGCTCCAGCCCCGAGCAACCCCTCCATGGTCCCCCCTCCCTCTTCTCACTCTCCCTCACCCTTAGGGAGACAACAGCATCCCATTAAAAGAAAAGTGGAGACATTCACTGAACGTTTACTGAGTTCCTATTATGTGCTTGGTAGCATCAACATACATTCATGAAGCTTATGTACACACATTATATTGACCATAATAATGAAAACTGTTTGGTATCCATCTATGTGATTAGGGACTGCTTAAAAGTTCAGGTTCTCCTAGAATGAAGTAGTGCACACCCTTTAACAAGATGAGGTAGGCACGTGTTCCTTACCATGGGAAGGTGTTTGATACATGAGTACGTGAAAAAAGTTATAAGACAGTTATGATAGTTCTAAACGCTAACTAGGTAATGCCATGCATGCTGTAAAAGAAATATGGGGATAACACAGATACCAGAATGCTCCTGGGATCCTAGGCAGACAGCAGGCAGCGGGGAAGGATCGTTTCATTTATTAATACAAGAAGTAGAATAAGGAGGGACCTTTAGAAAAGAAAGGACGGGGAGAAGGAGCAGGAGGAGAGAAAGAGGAAAGAGATCTTAAGAAAGGCCAAGGGAGAATCCCAGTGCTGGTGTTTAGCAGGTCTCCCACCCGCGGAATGAATGAACGAGAGCGCCCCCTGGTGAGCACGCGAGGTCGAGGAGGTGACAGCAGAAGTTCAGAGGTGGTGAGGAAGGGGGGACTCGGCTGGGGCATGCTGGCAGTGGAGGGCGTGAATGGGGGATCTCTGTACCTGCAGCTCAACTTTGCTGTGAACCTAAAACTGCCCTAAAAAATAAAGCCTCCTTTTTTTTTTTTTTTTTTTTTTTTTTTTTTTTTTTTTTTTTTTTTTTTTTTTAAATGAAGGAATGAAGGCAGCTCCCCTATTTTCTAACTCACTTTAATTCTGACCTTAAAAAAGCAATAGAGGCTAAGACCCAGACATGGTGAGAGAACCCCCTTACCCTTCTGGAGCTCCCTCCTCTGCAGGTGGGATATGCACCGCTGCCAACTAAAGGGGAGCTTCTGCGAGGGAGGGGACTGTGGTTTGTTTTGCTGTTGAAGCCCCAGAAGCTAGAAGAGTGCTGTCACTCAGGGGAGCCTGGGCACGCACTTGCTGGTTGGAGGAGCGGAGGCGTCCCCAACACCGCAGTTCCCAAGGGCTCCAGGGGAGTGGTCAGGTTGCAGGGAAAGATACGGGGAGGGAGAGAGAGAGCGAGAGACACAGGACAGAGAGACCAGGGATGCCCCCACCCTGTCCTCTCATTGACTCCCCAGCCACCCACAGCCACTACTGCCCTCCTGCCCTCTGGGCACTCACACGGAGAACTCCCATGACCAGAGGCACGAGTGGAGAATTCATCTGGGCCTATGTGTAAATGTGCCATTATAACCTCAGTACTCACCCTCCAGCATGACTTCGATTTCGTCTTTGAGCAGTAAATACGCACCCAATTTTGCCAAGTACCCTAGTTCAGAGTGAAATTAAAGTTATGCCAAAATACACGAGGAAACTGCATTCTCTGGTGCTGTCTGGCTACATTCTTTGCTTTCTTTAAAGCAAAGTATCTACAGATGATCTTCCAATCCTTTTTTAGTGCTTTCAAATGGTTATTATTTCATAAAACGATTTACTGAAACACATGTATGTGTTGACCCATTACAGTCTCAAGTTTTCAATTCTGCAAACATTTTAATGAAATTGACCCAGGTGTGCTAAAATAGGTTGTAAACCGTCATCTAGCACTTCCTATATAATTTGTTATCATTGATAATATTAATAAATATCATCACAAATCATTTACCTACTACTTTTTTCAAAAGAATAGAGCTTGAAAAAAAAAGTAATTGTTTATTGTTTATTGCTAATATCTAATTGATCTTTGTATATTGACGCTGCATCTAGAAACTTTGATAAATTTATTTAATTTGAGTAGCTTTTAAGAATTCTATCCAATGTTCTAAACATGCAACATTTTTATGGAAATGTTGGAAGTTTTATTTTCTTTTATTCAAACTTAGATATTTTATTTCTTGCTCTTGCCTTATTTCAGTTGTGCATAATTCATAGCCATTATCTCTTCAGATAGTTTCTTTGCCTCACTCCCTCCTTTCTCCTCCTGTGACACAAACATCAAAACTTCCATCCATGTCTCATATTATCTTATGCTCTTTTCACATTTTCCATTTTTATTTCTCTAAGCGTTGATCTTGAGGCTGAATATTTTGTTGTGACATATTGAATTCTCTCATCCTCTTTTAGTTTCTAAGTGGCTGCTAATGTCATCCGTAAAGTTCTGCATTCCATCTCATTATTTAATCATTCAAATATATTAGTCATGTGTATTTTAAATTTTATAGCTAATGTCTTCAATAACTACACATCCTGGATTCCACTTCTATGTTTCTTTTCTTCCAATTAAAAACATTTCTAGCCGGGCGCGTGGCGCACGCCTGTAATCCCAGCACTTTGGGAGGCTGAGGCAGGAGGATCGCGAGTTCAAAGCCAGCCTCAGCCATGGTGAGGCACTTAGCAACTCAGTGAGACCCTGTCTCTAATAAAAACCAAAAAAAGGGCTGGGGATGTGGCCCAGTGGTTGAGTGCCTCTGAGTTCAATCCCTGGTACCAAAAAAAAAAAAAAAAAAAAAAAAAAAAAAAATTTCTATAAGACTGACTAATTTTGGCTAAATATAAGCTGTTGTATGAAGATGGGTATTTTCTGCATTTCAAAGAGCCCTTCTTAGAGAAAGAGGTAATTTACAGTGTCGCTAGTGCGATTGCTCTTTTCTTGCTACCTGGCCAAAATGTATAGTATAAAACTTTTTTTTTTTTTTTTTTTTCCCTTCAGTACTGGGGATTGAACCCAGCGGCTCTCTACCACTAAGCCACATCTCCAGCTCTTTTTACTTTTTATTTTGAGACAGGATCTCACTAAGTTGCTGAGGCTGACCTCCAACTTGTGATCCTCCTGCCTCAGCCTCCCTAGTAGCTTCGATTACACCAGAGTATCCAGCTAGCATAAAACTGTTGATTTTCATCAACCGCATGGACGGAAACATTTTATCATCCAATTTGCTTTACTGTTTTGTGTAAAGTTGTGAAAGGTTATATGTAAATGCCAAATACATGCATTTTTTCATGTTCTTTGCCCATTTTTCTACTGAATTAGTTATCTTATGGATTTATAAGAATTCCTTTGATAATGAGAATTTACCGTTTATCTGTGATAAGTATAAATATTCTACCTCAATTTAGCTTTTAGCTTTATTTCTACTGGTTTTGCCTCGGCAAAAATAAAGTTTCATTTTTATGTAGTTAACAATCTTTTGTATGGCTACTAGGTTTAGACTTTTATTTAGAAAGCTTTTCCTTCTTCCATGATTATGAGGCAGATTTTTCTGGATTGTTTTTATCTTGTTTTATTTATAACTATGAGGTGATTTTTTAGCATTTGACTCTTTGATCATAGGGAATTTATTTAATGTAAAAAGTTACAAAGGAATAAAATAATTCAAAAAATTCCAAGTGGCTAACCAGGTGTCCCTACATCATCTAAGAAGCCCACCACTCACTTTCTAAAATGCTGCCTGAGCTGGGGCTGTCTGGGTGGTGCTCTCTTGCATTCATCTGTCTGATCATTGCCTGCAATTTGATGGGGACAGTTCCCCCTCCTCATTCGTTTTGCATAGAAGGTTGTTCTTTCATGCTATCTTTTCTACTCAGTTTTAGAATCAGCATGCTAGTTTAAACAAAACAAAACCTATTGATGTTCTAATTAGCATCTGGTTCCATGTATAAATTTAGGAAAGGATCCATACATTTTTGAGGGGGTTACTGGGGACCGAACTCAGAGGCACTCAACCACTGGACCACATCCCCAGCCTATTTTGTATTTTATTTAGAGACAGGGTCTCACTGAGTTGCTTAGTGCCTTGCTTTCGCTGAGGCTGGCTTTGAACTGTTGATCTTCCTGTCTCAGCCTCCGGAGCTGCTGGGCTTACAGGCGTGCACCACCACATTTTTTTGTTTGTTTGTTTGTTTTGATTTTATCTTTCCCTAAACATGATTTATACCTTTCTCTTTATTCAAACTTTCTTTGTGTCCTTCACTAATGTCTGCAAGTTTTCTTCACAGGTATATTGCATACATTCCAAAGTTCGATTTTAGATGTCCCTGCCTCCCCTCTGTCTATCCTTCCTTCCTTCCTTCTTTCCTCTTCCCATCTCTCTTCCTCTCTCAGCTTCATTCCTTCCTCTTTTCAGGAGCCCTCCCTCCCTCCCTCCTCTCCTCCTTCCCTCCCTCCTCTCCTCCCATAACTAGCTGTAGTTATTTATGTATTTATTTATAACTTATAGGAGATTTCCCCCTTTAACTGCTCAAAGAATTCTTTAAGTCCAAAGTCCAATAATTAGGAAATGTCTTAATGTTGTGTTCTGTATCAATTCCTAAAAAGATGATTTATCATCTCAGTGCATTTAATCAAGTCTTTTTATTTTTTTAAAATTATATTCTTGGTCCTTTCTTGGTGGTAATTATTCAATTCTCTTCTCCAGGGACATTGTTTAGGCACATTAATTTTCATCATTTTCCTATCTACCATTATGCCTCAACTTTTAAGACCATTCCTTGCTGTTTTTTTTTTTTTTTTTTTTTTTTTTCCTGTTTTGCTAGCATTTCTCACTTTGGGGTTACCAACACTATATTCTCTCTGTTGCTGGTTCCAGGGCAGTTTTCACTCTCTGTGATGGTCGTAGTTTTCTTGCACTTTCCCCTCTGGTTGGAAGCTCAGTTCTCGCGGTTCCTATTGCCCCATCACTTATTCCCTGTGCGCTTGTGAAGATGTTAGATCTTTTTTTGGATTATGGTTTTCATTTGCTCTAGATACATCTTCTAAAATTTGTTTTTCTTTTCTCCTGTCTCTTTTCTTGCCCTTGAAATATCTCTATCCAAAGAGCGCGCTGTTTACTTTTTTAAAAAAATGCACTGAGCTTTGAATCTTGTGATTGCTGTATGCTGGAGTTTATTTGTGGAAAGTCCAGGTGTGTCGGGACCTTACACTGTCTGCCAAGGGGATGGAAAAGCTCTGGCTTTCCGGCTGCTTGCCACATGACCACGCCCTGTTACAGGACCTAGGCTAAGCAGGGGGCGTGGCTGTGAGAACTGAAACCACCCCAAGGATAGGCCAATGGCTCCACCAATGGCATCCACCCATGCTCCTTATGTGTCCCTGTGATCCTTCTGCTGATTGGCCCGTGTCCTCTATAAGCCCGTCCAACTTCCTCAATAAACCAAGTTCTGGCATTCTACTGACTGGGCTCCCCGACGTGGCTCTGAGTCTTTTGAAGGCGGGGTAGGAGGCGTTGGTGGCCTTTACTTTCCCAATCCAGTCTCATCGTTGAGGTAGGCCCCTCTGGCTTCAATTGGTAGACAGAAGAGGTCCATCCTGGGTATGGGGGTGGGATTAGAGACCTCAACCCCTTATAATAATCCGACACAGGTGGAGTTCAGCGCAGTGGGGCCTGGCACTGGTCTGACACTGGGGTCTTTCCGCACAGGGCGTGTGTATAGTTTTCTTTACTCTACCATGAGCGTGGCCGTGTGTTCCCATGCCTGGCAGAACTCAAGACTGTCGCCTCCCCTGAGTGACATATGATGTGACCTTTCACTTCCTCTCTTCCCCGCTGCCCCTGACGTTACATGGTGCCAAACAGGCTCAAGGCAGGATCCCACCACCACCTGGGGACTCACTGCCCACCTGGGAACGCCCAACAAGGCATTGTTCGTTTGGATCGTCACCGGGAGCATCTCAGGGGAAGGAACTTGGCTCAAGTTGAGCTCGACCAGGACTTCAGCTGTCTCCTCTTGAGTCTCGCTGGGCTCCACCTGCCTCTACTTTTCTAGAAAAGCGCTTCCTCATTTGTTGTAGTGTGTGGCTGCAGATGTCCAGGTTTTGTTGAAGATGGCGTTGGCGCACGTTTTAAAATTATTCTTTGGATAGTGACTTTAAGCAGTGAAAGGAATGATGAGCCATGATAGGTCTCTGTCTTAAAATTTGAAATCTGCCCCGTTGAATGCATTTTGTGCGATGATTTGATCAGACGTACACCAACTGTGCGTTACCAGGACAACTCTATTCTCGCCTCAGGCATTAACCTCTGTTCATCACAGATGTCACCGTGACAGGCGCTGGATATCACAAACAAACCGAATTTTGTGACTTTTAATGCAGACTTACACTGCTAGCCTATTCTGTACCTTTAAGGACAAGAAAGAAGAATTAAATTTATTTACCTACTAAAATAACTGATCCCCTCCTCAGATATTCTCGGGAGCTCCCCAGGAACCCTAGCGTATCAGATATCAAATCTGTAATGTAGCTCTCGTGAGAAGCAACCTAAGAATAAAAAGGGGAAAACACCAGCTCTCAATTGTTGAAAAAACACGAGAGGCTTCAAGACAAAGAACACCGATTGCCTCCTCTGTGTCAGCACCAGTGAAGCCTGGGGGACTTCTGTGTGTGAGCCACACTCTCTGGCCACTTGCAGGTGTTGAGGTGTTCACCGTGTGACTCTGGAACCCCCCTGTGCTGAGCTCTCTGCCACCCCCACGTGTCTACCACTGCTCATGCTGGTTTTCAGAGGACCAGGCCACGAGGGGAGGCAAAGGAACTCCAAGAACTAGAGGAAGTGGAAAATGCTAATTTTCTGCCATCTCAAGCCCTGGCTACAGTCACACTTACTTGTTATCTTTTCTCCACATTCTTTCCTCAAGATCCCCCTTTGCCCTCCCTCCCTCTCCTCACTTTGCGATCCTTGCAGTTTTGCCCGTGAGTTTGAACGGTAGAAAAAGGGAAGGGCTACGTACAAGATGGTTGCAGATGTTGAGCACCACCAGCTCAAAACTGTAATTTTCATCTTTGAGATAATATAATGTTGACCACTTCAGTTGTGAGGCACAAATTCTTAATGTGTATTTACATGCCTGTGAGATAGAAAAAGGTCCCTAAAGATCTCTTCTTTTGTGTTTGCATAAAACATTGTGATTTTCTGCAAATTTAAGAGAAAAAGAAATAGTCTTACTTTTGATACTCTTATCTCCTTATCCTCCAAAAACAGGATCAAGGGCACTAAGTTTCCAAGGACCAGAGGGTTCAGCATCCAGGTGTACTGACTCATATCCTTCAGCAGCTCTCCAAAGTGGCGGATGGCCATGCTCCGAATGCCTCCATTGCTCTGCACGGTGCGTACGGAAAAGAGAAAGGGCCCGTCTGAGCATACTGCCAGCACTGCTTCCTCTCATCAGTGGGATCGGTCTGTCTGTCTCACATGCCTATATGCACATATTCAGATGTAGGAAATCATTATTGATTTTTAGGGACGATCTGGTCTACATAGCTCTTCTTTTGGTTTTCGCGTAAGATTCAGTTACCCATTATCCACAGTAGCCACGCTGTAGAATCAACCTGATGCACACTAATGGAAGAATGGCTAAAGGCCACACGTGTCTCTGCCCCACGAGCACTCGTGGTCATAATAAAGAAGAAGATCCTGTCTTGCAGAAAACACGACTGACCCTGGAGGACACGATGTGACGTGAACTTGGCCAGGCACAGCACAGAGAGCCAAGTCCTGCCTGCTGTACTCACGCACACAACTGAAGGAGTCACACTCATGAGGCAGAGTGGAACAGTGGTCACCAGGAGCTGGGGGTCTTGGGGTGGAGGAATGCAAGACGTGTTCATTAGAGGGTCCGAAGCTTCACTTAGACAGGATAACTGAATTTTGGAGTGCTGACAATGTATAGCACATTGACTATGGTTATCATACTGTATTTTGTACTCGAAAATTGTAAAGAGATTAGATCTTAAAATGTTCTTACCCTAAAAAAAGATATGTGAAAAGATGGAGTACATTGGTTAGCTTGATTTAATCATTTCACAGTGTGTGCATATATCAAAATGTTACATTGGACAAAAATAATGTATGTAATTTTCATTTGTCAGTTATGCTTTAACTGGGAAAAATACTGAAACTGGTTGTAAAAAAAAAAAAAAAAAACTTTTACTTACCAGAATTCAGACTGCGTTAAAAAAAGGCTTGTGTAAAAAGTGATTTTCTTAAATTTAGGAAGATGTTTAGTACTTAATCATGTCCTCTAAACTGGAATAATCTGTGTAATTGGGGATAACTGTGTTCAAGGCGGGAGGACTTGGCCAATGACTAGCAATGGGAGTGGCTCGCCTATGGGCGTACAACAAGAAATAGGAGGTGATTGCATTAGGAAGATTCTAGAAGAAAAAAATCTCAAGTCAGAGTAAGAGACTATTTTAAAAAATACAATATCATCTTCTACTATTAACACCATTAAGCTACAGTCCTCCTTCACCCACGGACAGAGACTGTTTGTTCTTTAATTCGCCTTTCTTGTGGACAAACTTTTCTAGATTGTCACAGTACAGTTAAAAAATAACTAAAGGGCCTGGCAAAGACTCATGCCTGGAAAAGGAAAGCTGGCTCTGAAGGAGAAGGCTGCCCCCTGTTGGCGAGGACAGGCTATGACAGGATGCTCCACTGGCTGGCCACTGGGGCTTCTGCTGAACCCTGACCACCTACCGTCCACTCTGCTCAGCTTCTGACTCACGTGATCCATCAGAGAACAGTAGCTGGAAGCGATTTTGGTGCACAGTAAGGAGTAGGTCACCCTGTCCAGTTTGCTTAGAAGTTTCCGGAGGGTGAGCAAGGCCCGGATGACAACGGTCTTTTCCTTGGAAAGGAAGGCTTCCAGGATGGACATCAGTAAGCTGCCGACATTTTCTATCTGCATGCAAAAAGAGGAAGATGGTGGGATTTTGGAACTGGAGGAGACTGGAGCTAATGTTTGGTCTGCACAACTCAGTCTGGTGTGCTTAGCCCTGGCTCGTGAGAGTCACTTGTCAAGGTGTCAAAAATTTTGTGACCTTTTATTTTTAAAAAGTCATTATTAAAAGTTAAATTGTATTAGTTTAGCATTAAATGAAACCAAAGGCAATACTACAAAGTGATGGATTCCCGCCTTATTTTGAGGCTGTGTGTGTTCTTTCTGAATGTGGGAATAGTAATGCACCATGGTGAATCTCGGCTCCACTTCATGTTTAACGACATTCTTTTGATAACTTGGAGGTAGCCATGGTGGGAGGGTTTATAGAAACTTGGCCTCATTTCCAGAGTGCTGGTTGTTAAACATCGATTGACAACCCACAGGAACACGAGCTCCAGGCCAGATGGCAGTGACCTGCTCAGACACGAGACCTGCTGAGCCACTGAGGCAGGTCCTGGGAACCAACTCAGGTCAGATCCAAGGAGAACAGGAGTGAGGAAAGACAGAAATGGGAGACAGCAAAGAAGACAAAGAAAGGCAGGAAGAAATGAAATAGAGGAAACGAATAAATGTTCTGTGTCAAGATAATAGCTTTAAGGAGATAGAAATATATAGTTAAGGACGCCATCAGTGCTAGAGGCCACCCACTGTCCTGCTGGAATGTTGAGTCTTCGTCCACAGCAGGGAAACCTCAGCCTAGATCACTGCAGAACTTCTCTTTCCCTCTCCTTGCTAGAATCCCCCTTTCATTGTTAATAACATTGGCCAGAGCTCTGGAGGAAGCAATGGAGAACTTGCTGCTTCCTAAAGGCATGTACGCTGTTGATAAACCCGTTCACTTGCATGATTTATTTAAAGCAAATAGACCATGGCTCACGCCATTCTAAATGCAAAAGCTGTGTCTACAGACAGGCCTTGAGCTTTTGGAGACTATGCTGAATAGGTAATTGAGTTGTTGTCATCAGTTATATTATTAGTTATTATTTATCATTAGGCTCATTATTAAATCAACAATGAATTTTGCAGCATCTACAATCTCAGCATTGTACAGACACTTGGGAATTTGGAATTACAGTACACAGAGGCACGCTTAGATTCCAACCAGGTAAGACCGTGACTCTCAGCTGTAACCTGTATTAGAATCAACCGAAGAGTCCTTTAAAACACAGACTGAGGGTCCTCAACCCAGAATTCCTGACTGTCCCACAGGGTGTGGGGGGGCCCCCATGATGTGTGTTTTCTAACAGGCTGGTGGCGGCCCGAGAACCGTACTTTGGGGCTCCATGACACGAGGCAGTGCTTGGGGCTGGGAGAAGAGCATGTCTGGAGGGCACGGTGACAAATCATGAGTGCAATGAATGATTGTATGGAATAAATAAGGTGATAAAAGCCCCTCAGTCGACTTACATCCTCTTCATTTAACTCAGTATTCTTATTGAAAAGAAAAGAAACAGCCAGGTGTGGAGTGGTTTTAGCTATACAGAAACCGAAAGAATATCAATGTTTTATCCTAAAGATATTGAGCAGCATCAAAATATCAAATTATGATTTTGGCGGTGCAGGCAGACACGACCCCCACCCCCACGCACATCATTGACGACGGGAGCCATGTGGGCGATTTTCTGGAGGCTCAACTTGCTGACCACAGGGTTGGAATCATTGATCCACTTTCTGTAGAGGACCAGAAATTCTTCCGGGAATGGGTCCTTGAAGAAGTTATTCAGAAGCTGAAAGAAAACAGTTAATAGGTTAATGATGGAGTTGGGCCACCTGGTATGATTTCTGCCTGGCATCAAAGTCAAGGCATTTTCAGCCAATGAATACAAATCACACTCCAACTCCAAGAGCGTCTGTGTCCTCCTCTCCCCGTTTGGGTGCTCCTAGGAGAGGGGACGGCAATTAGAATAACCCGTAGATGCTTTGCTTCGTTTTCACGGCTTCTCTCCCTCGTTGGAAACTGAATGACCCATTTCATACTCACTCAGAGGGTGGAGTTTTTTGACAAGGGGTGTTGCCAACAGGGGATGCCTATAAACGGCCTGGTGAGCAAAACAGTCCTGGCCCATGACCCCATGAGTTGCAGATGAGCTGAGAGGCTGGTGCCGTGCAAGGCAATACTAGACACTGTTCACACCAGGTGTGGTGGTGCACACCTGTAATCCCAGCACTTGGGAGGCTGAGGTAGGAGGATGGCGAATTCAAAGCCGGCCTCAGCAATGGCGAGGCACTTAGCAACTCAGTGAGACTCTGTCTCTAATAAAATACAAAAAAAAGGGCTGGGGGTGTGGCCTAGTGGCCAAGTGCCCCTGAGTTCAATTCTACTAGACACTGTTCCAAAGAAAGCAGAGTCTGAGCTGAGGCCAGGACCAGGAGGGAAAGCTGACAGAGGCTGCGAGAACACTCACCAGGTACTGGATTCAGACTGTGTGGTGTAAATTTGACTTTAGAATGCAGAGTGTTATTTAGGTTTAGATGTGAAGGCCGAGTTGGCATGAGCTGGATGAACTGCTCAAAAAAGACACCTTCAGGGATGGTGATCATGTACCCGAAGGCCCTAGGTTGATGAGGCAGGGTGTGGCTGAGCACCTTATAAAAGAGCAGCCGTAGGGCAGGGGAGAAGGCGGACAGGTGGTGGTGAGGCTGGAGGCAGGAGGGACCTGGGGGCCACGTTGAGGAGGTTTAGTTTTTAACAGCCAATGCCCCGAAGACATGATTATCACGAGCCACCTTTCACCTAATAACAGGCAGTCAAATATGTGTATTTTAAAAATCCCTTAGGTATACAATGACAGCTTTCAAAACACACGATATTCATGGAAGAATTGGAAACATTGCTAAGATAGATAAAGTGCACAGGAAAACGGAGGGAGCGGAAGAAGGGGAGGGAGTGCTACAGCAGGAGAGAGTGAGGGGGGTCAGGCTTCCTTAACGATCTTCCAGATCTTCCAGAGAACTTTCCCCCCCTAATCAAACACCATATCAGAAAGTGTGGACCGCTTCCCTAGAGCAAGACAGTATTTAACCATGGCGTGGAACCGAAAGAAAGCCAAAGAGCCCATGGAATTGCAAGGCACCCCTCCCCCAGTTTGTGGGTCAACATCTTAAACCACAGCAGTCGGAGGGAGGGACGTGTAATCAGGATGGCTACAAAACAATAAAAAGTAACAAGGTGATTATACGATATTTACGGTACGGTCGGAAACAGACGTGTCACCTGCGTTTACCTGCCTTACTGAGAAAGAAACACTAAAATCAATGAGGGCAGCCTCCTCCCATCCAGTTAAGACTCCCCTCCCAGGGCCCTGCCCCATCTGCACTCCCCCCGCGGTTCTCCTAAGTCTTGGTGAGAAGGTTCTGCTTGGTAAAGACCAGGGCAGGGACCCGTACACAGCCCAAGTTACCCTAGAAACTCACTTCAGTGAAGAATATTATTGTGACGATATTGTCTTCCGATCTTCTAGGACCTTCCACGGAGATCTTGTAGAAATAATGTAGAGTCTCTGGAAACTGGGGGAAGTTGAATTCACTGAGAGTCCTGTAAAGGAGACGAAGCTCCGGATGAGCAGAGAAAAGAACACGCACTGGCCAAATCCTGAGAGTGAAGAGACGGTGGCTGCCCTGAGACTTCAACTCCCAGCTGGAAAGGACAAGACACCCTCCACTGTCCCCTAATCCAGGGTAAGCTGCAGCCCTCTACAGATTCTGCAGACTCTGCAGCGTCAGGTACCCCTGGACCTGCCCCCCTTTCTTTCTGACATCACTCCTCCATCGCATCTCCCCCATCCTTGGCCACACAGCAGGAGGAGCTATTTCTGTGCAAGTTCCCAGTCCTTGACCAAAGGGAGAAGAAAGAGATATCTAAAACCCCATTCAGGACAGCCACACGGGTCACCTATGTGGTTTTGAATCAAGCTTTTCCTTTGTTTGTTGGTTTATTTACTTTTGGTACCGGGGATTGAACTCAGGGGCACTCAACCACTGGGCCACATCCCCCGCCCTATTTTGTATTTTATAGAGAGACAGGGTCTCACTGAGTTGCTTAGCACCTCACTGTTTCTGAGGCCGGCTTTGAACTCGCCATCCTCCTGTCTCAGCCTCCCAAGCCACTGGGATTACAGGCGTGCCCCTCCTCTTCCTTTGAATGCCATAAGGAAGGAGGGAGTCAGGCCCTCTCCTCGGTTGCTCAGGAGAAGAGGCGGCGAGCTCTGGTGCACTCAGCCATCCTCCACACACACTCGGGCAGTGGCGGGCTCATGGTGGTCCTGACACATGGGCCTGGGTCAGCTTGGTAGAGGCAGGACCGGGAAGGGTGACGAGACCGAGTTTCCATGTCAGGCCTCCACACTGGTTTCCTTAAACTTTGATGCGCGTTCAGACCAGCTGGGGAACTTGCTAATACAAGAGTCTAAATTTTAACTCCCAGTGAAAATGCTGTTGCTGCTGGTCTGTACCAAGCTTGGAGTTGGAGGATCCTCAGGTGCTAAGGACAGAGTGACGCTTAACTAGGGACCACTTGTAGGATGCAGAGCTACTACACTTTACGCAGGAAGTGCAAACAGGTGGCCATTTTTAAAGCACCCGTGAACCACATAGGGTGTGCTTTCTGGGTTGGGCACAATTCAAACCGTCTCTCACGTTGACAAGGCACCGTATCTCAATTCTTGACCAGAAAATCGGATCCCTGCAATCCTGAGTGTGCTATTCACTGAACCACTAGCCAGAAAACACCCCTTTCCAGTATGTGAAAATGGAAAGTTCTGTTCCATTATGACTTCCAAAACGTATCTGGCTCATTGAACACAGTTCTTCACTGGAGCTCTTGAAAGCACATCTAGAAAGATCTGGAGCCGGAAGAGCAGGAATCAGCGAACACCAGAAGGGAAAAGTTACAGGCTTACCTTTAGTTCTCTGAAAGGTGCCTGCAAGAGAAACCTCTTCTATGGAGAGAGGATAACTGGGTGTCGTCAAGTAAAAGGGAAGGACAGGGAAAATATCCCCCCAAAACTCCTCAAAACAGTTGGAGGAATAGAATCCAACGCCAGCCCAGATCGTTTGGAGAGATTTAGACACTGGAGGAGATGCCGACTGTGTTCTCTCGTGTCCGGCGTGAAGGAAGGTGGGGAAGTGGCGCAGAGACCAAGCCCCCGCCTCGGAGCCCCCTTTCTTACTTGGCAAGGAGGTAAACCCCGTGGTGGTGATACAGCACTTGGGAAAACTGGTTCCAGCAGTTCTTTTTCTTCAGAGCCGCGTCCACCTCCTCTAATCCGGAGCAGTTCAGCAGAGCCCTCAGGGCGTCCCGGGCATAGCTAGGACCCCCGAAGAGCAGGTGTTAAAGGACAGCAAACGTCACGTAACTAAGTGTGCACGACCTGCCCCTTCATCCCTTCCTAGGCAGGATGAGGCCTGGAGACAGGAGCAGGAGGGTGCCAAAGGCTGTCAGCTCAGCAGCAGAAGCGGGGGCGGGGGAGGTCCAGTTAAAACGGTGCGTAAGAGCCCGGCTACCCCCAGCGCCTCGCTACTTTATGGGCTTATTTGTAAGAGACGTCGGACAACCGAACAGCTTGCTGAGGTGTCCCTTTGCCTTGGTGGATGCCATAAATTAGACAGGGTATGTTTCCCTGTGCTGGGGTGGTTCGCCTAAAGAGCAGGGGCCGGTATGCGGCTCAAGGGCCAGATGCTGTCTCAGGGTGCCCCGGCTGGCTTAGATGTCCACACCGGCAAGGGCAGCAGCTGACAGTGGGGCTGGGCTCTCCCTACAGGGCTGGGCGCCGTGCTCTCCATTTCCTCCCTCACCCTGCCCCCTAGAGAGAGCGACGGGAGGGGACAGTGTTCTGGGGCCTGGGGCCCTCCACTCGCACACCCAGGGGAGGTCCTGTCTGGGTCCTCGGGTGGCGCTTCTCTGACGCGCTCCGCCCTCCCGAGGAGAGGACAGGCAGTCAGTGAATGCACCCACAGGACGCAGGAGCCCCAGGGACCCCGGCGGCTGGAGGCTGTCTCTCGTCCCTGCGCAGCGGGGGGCGCGCTCACAGGGGCCTGTCCTGGGGCGTCACCCTCAGCTGGCTGCTGTAGAAGAGCTGCAGCATGAGCGCCAACAGGAGGTGCGGGAAGAACTGGGCCACGGCCTTCTTGTAAGAACCCACAGGCAGGAACGTGCGCAGGGCCTGCGACGCCTGTGGGGAGGAGGGACAAGGACCCGTGAGCCTTGGCCGGGAAGAAGGGCGGGACTCTGCCACCCTCCCGCCCCCGGGGAGGCAGCTGCTGGCCTGTGGCCCACCCAGCACAGCAGAACCAAGAGCTCCAGGGCACCTGCCGACCCGGCTGCCAACCCAGCATGCAGCAAGCTGGCTCCCAAGGAGGGCACCCGTCCCAAGGTCCCCTCATAAGTGGCCGTGCAGAAGAGTCCTACCAACAACCAGGCCCTCCCTGGGCTTGGGCAGCCAGGGAAGTGGCCCAGGCAAGGGGTGGGCCGGCTGGTGCGCCGGTCGTTTGGCGTGCTGACCCCTGCCATGCCGGCACAGCAGAACGCCGCGTCCCTGCACCTCACCTCACCGTGTTCCTGCTATGTCTCTGTAAAACCTGAATTTATTCCCGGCAATGGTGATTGGGGATGCATGCGCTGGACCCAAGTGAAATCAGCCCCTTCACAAGTCCAGATGACCATGTGATCTAGCTGGCCCCGCCTCTCCGCCACCCACACCTGTGCCCTGCTCAGTTCACCCAGATTCCTGGGCCTGCTGGCGTTCCCCCACACGGGCGAGCTTCTGTCACCACAGGGCATTTGCTTTTCTGTTCTTCCTGGACATGTGCAAGGACCCCCCCTCCCCAGACTCAGGTGTCTGACCAGAGGTCACCTCAGCAGAGAGGCCTGCCCTGCCCGCTGACCTAACCCAGCCTCCCCACCCGCACCAACTTATGTTTCTTTTGACCCGTGTCACACTTGTTTGTCCCTCGCCTCTGTGCTCAGCAGAACGCGAGCCCCCAGGCCTGACAGGTGTTGGAGGACGGGGTGCCCGAGGGGGGGCACTGGGTGCGGGAAGTGTGACTGAGCCCGTGCAGGAGGGATCCCCCCCAGGAGCACCGGGCCGGCCGGAGACGTGTGTCCTTTACCGCCACAGGCATCATGTTGGTGGCGTCCAGGGAGAAGCGTCTCTTCTCCTCCATGTCCTCCTCCGTCTCCCCGGGCTTCCCCTTCAGGATCAACAGGATGGTCTTCAGCACAAGGGGGGCCACGCTGGCCTCGGAGCCCGCCGCCTGCCACATCAGGATCAGGGTGCTGTGGACGCAGAGGGCTGAGGCCTTAGGGGAAGCCCGCGTGGCCTGGCCTCTCTGCCTGACACAGCGGGGGACTCAGGGAGATGGCCTGGGTCCTACCTCTCTAAGCCCCAGGGCGGAGCAGGCCCGCCCCAGGCAGACTGGATTCCTGTTCTAGTGATCCCGTGCGCGCGTGAGTTAGCCTCAGAAACAGAGGGAGAAGACAAATAAGAGCTTTTGGAAAATCCAGTCTGCATGTCTGTGTGTTCATTTCTTACTGCTATTCAAAAGTCCACCAAGTTCAATGTCAAGAACTGATCAGTTTTCTGCACCCCAAACTCTGCTCTTCTAGCTCATGATCTTGCTAGTCCAGGAATAGTGGCCCATTTAAAGACTGGCATGGGGATACAAATGTAAATACATCAAGATGTAGGCAATTCTTTAAAACCCTAAATAAAATAACTAACTAAACAAATAAAAATAAAAACCCGAGTTCACTTTGCAAATGCTTCATATTTTAGTGGTGACACAGATGTGACTAGAGCCCTGGCTTCTTCCCTCTCGTCCCACGCTCCTTTCCCTACACACTGAGCCACTGTTTATGGTTATTCCTACCTTTGCTTATCTTAAAACCTGCTGCATCTCTTTTTGCCAATGTACTCCTGATCCACTGTTGGTCTCTGCAGGGTTCTGATGCCTACAGCTCAGTCTCTCTGGCGCCTACTGTGGGGCCCTGGACTGCTGGAACTTGGATGTACCCAGCTTTATTGTTTTTTTTTTTTTTTTTTTTTTTTTTCGAGCAGCTCCTGCCCTCAGGGCTCACTGAGAACCACGTGGACAGCCAATCTCACAGGCCTCATTTTCTTGCATCTTGTTCATAACTTCTGGCTGACCACTCTCCCAAGCTTCTCTAGCTCGGCTCCCAGTCCTTGCCTTTTCTACTCCAGTCCGTGCCCACCATTGCAGAAGACCCGTGGCCACCCTGCGAGTCTTCCTGGCTCTGCACGTGCCTGCTCCCGTGCCTCCCTGCACGTCATCTGCACTGGACTCACCAGCAGGTTTTGCCCCCCATGGATATATTTCCCCCCTCCAAAAGCCTGAAGGGCGGATAAGAGGGTACACACAGCGGTGCCTCACTCTTGAAGGAGAGGACGCTGAGTCTTAGGGAGATCTTTCCAGGAATGTGATGGATAGTGAGGTATGCTGTGGGTTTAAGCCTCCTAAAAATAAGCGATCTTTCAGTCAGGGGGAAAAAAAGGTATATGCTTTGTTCAGAACATAAACAAAGCACTCTCTGAATTTTTTTCCCTAAAAAAAAAAAAAAATGAGTAAATTCATAAATGGGAAGAAAAGATCCTTCATCATTTTGAGGAGAAGTTTGTTCCTGTGTGATCTGTGATAGAATATAGTTTAAAGCCTCAGATAATCGACATTTCTTGAGGGCCTACTGTGAGCCAGGTATTGTACAAGGTTACAAATAATATATATGATCTTATCTAAGCCTTACAATCATCCAACATGATGTAAAAATAGATATCACCAGAAAAGAGAGACTGGGCCTAACCATGATGGATGGAGATTTGAGCCAAGTCCACCTGACCGTGGAGCCTGAGAGGAAACCTGGATGGGGGTGCACGAGGGGTGGGGAGTCTCCTTACTCGTCAGCGGGCACCGGGTAGTCCATGAGTTGGAAGATGACCTTCTTGGGTGAAGTGCGCGTCAGCAAGGTGGTGACCCGCAGCATAGAGTCCTTCATACTGTGGGAGGGATCTTTAGACAGTTTCTTATAAATAAAATCCACAATCTTAGACACCTGGAAGAGAAATTCCTCAGGTCAACCCAAGTGTCCTGTTGCAGGGCCAACTTTCAACTAAGGTGAAGGAGCCCCAATTAGGGAGATGGCTATTGCGGTCAGCTGGAAGCCATAAGTTCCACCTGATAATAAGTATGTATATGACGCACCTGTAAATGCACATGAGGCACCCACAAAGCTAAAGGTATATAACCGGGTGAAAGCGGTCGGAGTCAGGAGAAGAATGAATTTATTCAGTCAGTCGTGCAGTCGCTCAGTCAGAAGAAGAGTTCGGGTCGGAGAAGAAGAAAAGAATCAGAGTGGCCAGAACGTAGGCAGAGCGGTTATAGAAGAGAAACCAGATAGAAGAAGTAATTGCTGGTCAGAGTCAGGCCGAGGCTCCCGAGGAAGAAAGAAGAAAGAAAAAAGAAGAAAGAAGCTCTAAAAGCTAAGCTCTCTCTCTCTCTAAAGAAGAAATCTCTCTCTTTCAAGCTCTCTCTCTTTCTCTCTAAGCTCTAAGAAGATGAAGAAGAAAAAGCTCTATCTTTCTCTCTAATATAAAAAGAAGAAAAAGCTATCTCTAATCTTTCTCTCTAAGCTCTTTCTAAGAAAAAGAAAAATCTTTCTTTCTCTCTCTAAGCTCTCTCTAAAAAAGTAGAAGTAAAAGTAGTAATAGCTTTACTCTGCCTCCGAGTTTTTCTCCCGCGGCGTTGTGGCTGGCCACGACAGACAACTTACACTAAGGCATTGCTCCAGCGAAAATTCAGAATGATCAGGGCAGCAAAGAAGCACCGGCAGGCCGGGCGCGGTGGCGCACGCCTGTAATCCCAGCACTTGGGAGGCTGAGGCAGGAGGATCCCGAGTTCAAAGCCAGCCTCAGCAATGGCGAGGCACTTGGCAGCTCAGTGAGACCCTGTCTCTAATAAAATACAAAAAAATAAAAGGGCTGGGGATGTGGCCCAGTGGTCGAGTGCCCCTGAGTTCAATCCCTGGTACCAAAAAAAAAAAAAAAAAAGCACCGGCAGAAAGTGTGTGTGACGTGTGTGACTTCACAGTGCGTTTATGTTGAAGGGGGACCAGCAGTGGGAGGAAGCTGGGCAAGGGAGGGAGGAGGGGAGGTGCTGGGGGGGTGAGGTTGATCAAGTTATGTTGTGTGCCCGTAGGAGCATGCCACAATGAATGTCGTTATTCTGTGTTACTATGTGGAGATAATTTTTAAAAGCTGGCATTTATGAATATTGGAGAAATGCCCATTTTGTTTTGGGAGGCTAGACTTCATTATATAGGGCATAGAAGCTTAATGATAGGAGATATATATATATATATATATATATATATATATATATATACACACACACACACACACACATATGTATATATATGCATATATATATGTATATCTATCTATCTATAGATCTTTCAAGTTCTTAAAGAAGAAAGTCAAAACAATTGAGTAGAATAATGATGGGCATATTTATCTCAAAAATGGTTCTGAAAATTAAAGACCCGAATCTGCATATTGAAGGCACGTACTGGGATGAGAGGAATCACCAGAGTGGTAAGCACTGAGCCATAATCTTGCAAACGCTACTCACAGGTTCCATGTTTGTTTTACTTCTTTCTCCTTTCTTGCCCTGTCTTGAACAGGAGAGTTCAGCTAGACCTGGGACTTGTCTGAAAGCAGTGAAGTGTGATATAGTGCAGAGCTTTCCTGTACCACGGTGCTCCAGGCACAGAGAGACCTACACCATGTCACCTCCAGGGACCTCTTCACTGTAGGGTCCAGAGCTGCCGCCGCTTGTCCTTCTCCTTCTCTGAATGCAGCTCAGCCCTAAGACAAGCCAGCCCTGGGACTGGGTGCTCCATGTGAGGGTGACGATCTCGTCCATACTCAGAGAAACACTTGACCTGCTAGATGCACGCAGAGCTCATATGGCCACTCGTGATCGTGTGCCATGGAGGGGATTTTCAGGAATATTTTTAACCACGTGCACCCTCTGTGCTTGGCAGCCCAGTTGTCTGGGGGAGCTGGGGGAGGGTGATAAAGTCAGAGGACCCTATTTTCGTTCAGTTCTATGTGGTCGTGGTTTTCGGTCACAGAGGATGCTTGTATCTGGCTTTCTGGTGGTGTCTTTATCTCCCGGGACTTGGAATGGCTTCACCTAGCCTCCCTTGGATGCTCTTTCCTCCTCTGTTAAGGGAGAACTCTTTGGAGCAGAGTGAGCGGGGTAGTTGTTGTGGGAGGTCCTTGAAAAAAAAAGTCCCTTGCCCTCTTTCCCTCTTGCAATGCCCCCTTTTCCTTCTGCCTGCCACCATGAGATGATACTACAAGGAGGCCCTTGCTAGATGCAGGACCCTCGATCTGGGACTTCCCAGGCTCCAGAACTGTAAGAAATGAATCTCTACTTGTTTTAATCACTCCGTCTCAGGGGTTCTGTTAAAGCTACTACACAAAGCACACTAAGGCAGAAACCCATAAATTCTCTTCATTTTTCTTTACTCATCAGCAAGGAGAGATGTTAGACTATGCGAATGACAACAAGTAAAATAAAAGCAGCTGAGTTAGTTCTTTGTAGTGTTCACTCGTTTGGTAAGAATGAAATGCATTTGTGTGTATATGCTGTAAAACATAAATTGTTTTATTTTGGTGATTATGCATGAGTTAAATGCCCTTTAATAGACTTTTGTAACTGGCACTTTGCAATATAGATGCGGATAGCAAAATTTATGCTAATAGTTTAAAATTATTTAAAATTAAAATTGTTCTTTTTATTTAGAAAAACGTTAAATTGCGGGGGCACCTGGCAATCCAACCAGTGTTTGACAAGTATCCACTGGGAGAATGATGTTTGCAAGGACTCATCATCTCGAGATAATGCCAGATGTATGCCTCTGGGCTCTGGTGCCTTTTCTGCACTATCTTCCTAATAATATAACACTCATACTATTTTCTAGTGGTGATTGCTGGGGGTGAGGGGAATACTACAGCATTTTCTGAGAAAATTAATAAAATATTAGAAACCATAACCCCTTCCCTACCACAAATAGTAAATAATTTTCTGCCACCGTGTGATGTGTCTTTTTCCTGGGGTGATTGTTTTAAACATGTATTGTTATATATGAGAACAGTCACCTGTTTCTCCAGTTATGAGTACGCAAAAAGCACATAGTCTCACTGATAGTAATCAGAAACAGAATAAAATCAAAGTACTTCCTGCTAAAGAGACCCCATGGGAAAAGGTCCCTTTGGTGCCTGTGACCCCGTTCTAGTAAGATTTACTTTACTAAACAATATGGCAATTATCTACAAGGAAATTTGCCATGGTAACCAGTGAGATCACTGCCCTCTTGACTAACCCGAACTTAAAGTTTAACTTAGGGAAGAATAGAGTCATAAGGTCTAATATGCTTACTATTATGAAATATAAGTGCTAAGTACATTTAGGTAGAAATAGGAACTTAAGATCAACTTTACTGATTATATTCATAAATTCAAGATCAACTTTACTGATCATATTCATAGATTTAGAACAATAGCAAGGGATGTGGTGGGGGTGTTATTATCTCATACAGTCACTTTTTCCAGTAAGCCTGTTCTGTACAAAGAATTCTATGCATCTTATGCTAACCACATTCTTGGCATGTTAAACTTTAAAAAATGTATAAAAACTGTGTGGGAACTCAATAAACTGGTCAGCATTCTGCACTGGCCTGTGAGTCTGTGTGGTTGCTGTCCATCCATTGCCGACGCTGCCTACCCCGTCACAACCCCTGGACCAGGAAGACCCCCGACCCTGCTAGGGCTGGACCCCGACATTAAATAGCAAATAAACAATGAATACTTGAGACAAGGAGACCTCAGAAGAAAGGTGAACAACTTATGTGCTGACCACATAATGACACTGTTCTTCCCATGTGGTGAGGACACAGGCCCATCTTTCATTTTTCCTATACTCCACAAACTAGGCCAGTTAACCCTATGCCAAGCGGAGGGTCCTTGAAAACTGTCCTTAAAGGCTGTGCAGGTTTCAATTATAACCCTACTGTTATTGTTATTGATAGATTTATTTAAAAAAAAAAAACAGATCAAATATGGCAAAATATTATAATTTAACATGATTGATGAGTGGATATTCATTATCATAGTCTCTAAAATTTTCTATATGGTGAAATATTTCATAAAAAAGAAGCCTCATTTTAGTAAAGTGACAGGATGAATAATGGCGAGAACTATGAACTGAGAGAAATAGATTTAGAGCAAAGTCGAAAAGTAGACTTGAGAAAATAAGCCCGCCCCCCTCCACTCCCTGCTGAGTCTTACCATGGTGACCTTCTGGGCATGATATTGCAAAGTCAAAATCAATATAGAGGCTGCCTCAGACGCAGTGTCATAATTGGCATCAGACAGTTTTATTAGGAGGGTCCACACGAAGTCAGTCAGCAAGGAGGCCAGTAAATTATTTCCTACACTCTGAAACCAAAAGGAGAGTTGTGACCTCAGCCCTCATAGCAATGTAGGAAAATGCTAAACTCAGATACCCGGGAAAGCTCTACGGCCAGGCAGGGCCACGAGAATTTCATGGGCCTTTGTGGGCCCTTCCTTTATTAAAAAAAAAATAGAAGTTATATTTTCTAATAGTGTTAGTATAAAGGTGACTGTAATCCAAGAATAATTTTATTCAATTTTGTGTTCTGATTTTAAAACAATTCTGCTGTCCCGGTATTGTGAACATCTTCAGGTTTGGACATGAGTTTGCTCGGGTCAAAAACAAGTATGCTGAGCAGATGCAGGAGGAGGTCAAGGTGACTCAAATGTGCACACTTTTTCTCATTCCCACATCAACAACTAGGAAGGGAGAGAGGGTCTGTCTCCCACAATTGAGGTCAAAGAATTACTATGCAAACAACCCTCTTCTAAAGTTAAAGGAATATCAGTGGACCAAAACATTGGAATAAAATTGTGTGATTATGGACCTAGGAGAGGTCTCCTTGGCCTTTACATGAGAAAAAGTCACATTCTTCCAAGTTCAGAAGGTACCCAATCCCACCAGTAAAGCTTTTCTGTGTCACCTCCGCAGGGAGGGGTGATTGCTTTTGTCAATGGAAAAGGACTGAGGTCTGAGTGAGATAGGGTGCCCACCACCCCTCCTTCCAGTGGGCAGGGGGTGAAGGACGGTGATCCTGGAGAGCTGTGGACAAAAACCAGGAGAGGGCAACCAAGGCTCGGTGAACCGAACTGAATATCACAGATAGTTGGCCTTCCTTGAAGAAAGCCAGATTGAATAGAAGATGCTGACTTAAAAAAAAAAAAAAAAAAGCAGGAGGAGAAATATTCCCTTTTGAATATTTGTTTACTCAAAAATTTTAATTTAATCTCTCTCTAAAAGTTGTGGAAGTTTCTCAGGGCAACTTAGAACAAAAGTTGGATGTTTCTGTGATGTGAAGATGTGGGTCTGGAGGTAGGCACATCAGAGGCTGCTGTTCACATCACCAGATGAGATGTACCCATGCACCGAGCCACAGTGTCATCCCACGCTCTAGAGACCCCTTGTCACCCCCTTGCTGTGTGTTCTGGATGCTACTTGTCCCAACAGTTGCATGATATGATAAGGACTTGATATTTCACCACTTGCCATGCTGCACATACACTTCAGTAAACACGCATTTGTGAAGAACCTCTTCTTGTAAACAAATGAATTGTTTTGAATTATTTCCTTCTCACAAATTCCCATGAGTGAAATTACTAGGTGGGTTTTTTTTTTTTTTTTTTTTTGGAATAAACGTTATTTTTTAAATCAATGATACTTTGATGGCCCTCTGTGGGTCCTTTATAAGACAGTGTCCTCTTTTACAAACTGTTACTATATAAAAGGACAGAGCCTTCGTGTGTGAACAGCCTTTTTGTTTTCAATGCAATCCTCCCATTTCAGTGGTGCTTTGCTTCAGCGCCTTGAGCTAACAACCTGGCTGTGCGATCTTTGGACTGTGACTGTGGCCCTCTCAATCTCCTTGCTACAACTGCGGATTCTATCAACCCACCTACCGGTCTTCCTGTTCCAACCTTGAATGCTCCAAACTCACCTATTCTGCCTTCTTCGGAAAGGCCCTACCTCTGTACTGTCCAGCTACTGCTCCTACCCCCGTGGCCAGCATTGAACTTGCTTTGGTCTCAACTGGGAACTGAAAAACAGGTCATAAACACAAGGACCCAGGGCACCCCAATCCAAGGAATTCCAAACCCGGTAGACATTAAGCGCAAAAGAGAGAGACCTGGAGGTTGTGATAGCAACTTTTATAAACCACTTGCAAGAGGCCCTGAGGAGGCTCCCAGTCCCAGCCTCACTAGCCCATCATGGAGTTCAGGTTTTAACTCTAGGGCACCATGGAGATGGCAGGGTGGATGAGAACGGTTTGCTGGCAAACGTACTCAGATGCCTCATTTCCTCACGAAAGCAACCAACTTCATGGTCAACCAGGCTTGCAATAGTCGTGGGGTGGTGTGTAGGAAAACCCCTTGATTTTGGAAAGATACGCCATCCTGCGTATGCATATTTCAGTTATCTTTGTACTATTTTTTGCTATGTCATGCTAGAGGCTTTATTTCAGCATTTCTTCAGCCTCCCACAATTCCAACCAGGAGAGGAGAAACTTCAGCCAGGGAAGGAGAAACTGCTTATGCCTCTAGTTTTAGGAACTCTAGGCCCTTCCTCCCCCAGAACATGAGCTAGCCTGAAGGGGCCGCCCCAGGAGTTTTTCTGAGTGACTGGCTCCAAGTGTCTGGCTAGAAATCTGTCCACTTGAAAGCCCAGTCTGTGCCTAGTGCTGGGTAACTTTTTGAGCCTATGGATAAACCTATGGATTTTGGAGAAAGCCAGAAAGTATGTAGAGCTATGGGACTTTATGATTCACCCAGGATTAGAACAATTTACGTGGTACTGAGGCTTATCATACACATTTCAAAACTTGATTGTCTTATTTATGGCTCTTTTAAACAAAAATCTACATCATGATTTCTGATGTTTTCAGGGTAAATTATGTCATATTGAAAATCCTCTGAATTGGGGACTCCGTTAATTTTGCTAAGTAATTAATCAGAAGTTACCCATTTTTAGTAAGCTATTTGTTAGCCAAATAAAAAACAGTGTAGCTAGGAAACGTTCATCTTATTTGCATTTTATAACCATTAAAATATTTATAAAATAAATATTCATTATTAGAAAATGCTATAAAGTGCTATTCTTAAGAATAAGAGACTTAATTCTTACTGATAGGAATAAAAGTCAGGAAAGCAAGTGCTCTGTATGTCATTTGCCTAAGTGGGGTGACAATACCTGAGCAATCTTGTCGTTGTCTCGTTGCAAGTTCTTGGGTTGGAATTCTACTTGAGGAGCAGCAGGCATGTGGGAATAACTTCCCCGTATGTTATAATTTGCAGGTATATTTTTTTCAAGGTCTGTTGTATTAAGGAAAAGAGTTTAGAGTTTCTACTTGATCAATGGTTCCTTTGATGATATTGCTTTTTCCAATTTTCTTTTCCTCCCCAATTCTACAGAGCTGGTCTTCTGAATATGTTACTCTCTGCCCATAGTTTTGTCACATAAAATATTATAATGGCACTGACCCAGAATTTATAAAATATTTAAAAGACACCATGTGAAAAATGAAGGACATAAATAATTTTTAGAGGTTGACTAGATATCAGATGCATTTAGGCCATCAAATGTGATGTTCAGTGACCTAGAGAAGCTATTTCTAAGTTGCAGGGTTCATTGGTCAGAGAGCTAACTTAGAGGCACTTTGAAAAGGGCTGAGGAGTGGCGGGAAGATGTGATTTTAAGAATTTCATTCCATAAATAGCTTTATGGAGCTGTAATTGACATATACTACTTAAAGGGCACAACTTTGTAAATTTTTGCATATGCATAACCCCACGAACTCATTACTGCAGTCAAGAAATGAGCATACCTGTCGCTTCCAGGTTTCTGCACGTCTTTCCCCATCACCTCACACCTGCTTCCTCTACCTGCCTCTGGGTTCCAAAGCAACAACTCATCGACCTTCTGCCTGTGCCTTCTGTCAAGGTTGTATTTTCTAATTTTTTTTGTAAGTGAAGTCATATAGTACCCACCCTTTCCCCCACATTTTTATTAGTGCATTATAGTTGTACATAATGATGGGAGTCTACTCTTTCTGATTGATTTCTTTTACTCAGCAAAATGATTGAAATTTACCCCCGTTGTTGCATGAATCCACAGCTCATTCCTTTGTGCTGATGACTACTGTGTTCTATTGCAGGTGCATGCTACAGTGTCTTTATCCATTCATCTGTTGGCAAACACTTGGGTTGTCTTTCATTTTTTAGTAAATACCAAGTTGGGGAATGACTAGATCACTTGATAGATGTATATTTACATATTTAGGATGCTGCCAAATTAATTTTCACCAACAACGTAGGAGTAACTGAACTCCTGCTGTATGCATAGTTGATCATGCATTTCATGGTCAGTCATTTCAATTTTAGACATCCTATTGGGTATGTAGTAATGGTTTTGAGTTTCGTTTCTTTAACGACTCTAAACTGAACATCATTTGATGTGCGTCTTTGTCAAAATGACCATTCAAATCTATTATATATTTTCAGATTGATTGTCTTTTTTCTCACTGAGCTTTGAATGTTCTTTGTGAATTCTGGATATGACTCTTTTATCAGATATGTAATTTGCAAGGATTTTCTCCCCGTTCATGGCTTAGTGACTAAGAGTGTCTGTCAAAGAGCCGAAATGCTTAATTTATCATTTTTTTCATTGATGCATCATTTTTTTGGTATTGTATATAAAAAATCGTGACCTAACCCCAAACCCAAAGATTTCTTCCAGTTTTACTGTTTTACATCTGGTTCAATCATATATTTTAAATTAAATTTCTAAAATTGTCATTTTTCATGTATTAACATATTTTAATTTTTAGTTGACACATCGTAACCCTACACATTTCTGGGGTACACTGTGACACTTCAGCACAGGTGTGCAATGTGTAACGATCAGATCAGGGTATATACATCACCTCATAGGACTGTGGTAAACACAAGTTAAGACAGTGCATGCACATCCTTGTCTTGTCTCAAAGCTTTCATAAAATTCCTTCAGTCTTACACCACTAGCTATGATGTAGTTTTAGGATTTCCACAGACACACTTTATTAGGTGAATAGAGTTCTACTTTATTCTTAGTCACTTTTTTAAAAAAACAAGGAATGGATGATAGACTTCATCAAATGCTCTTTGTCTACTAAAATGACTACGTAGTTTTATTTTTCATTTGTTTATGTGGTACATCACATTGATTTATTTTCAAACACTAAATTGATTGTGCTCCTGGGGTAAATTACATGTACTCATGATTATTTTCTTTTATGTATCATTGTATTTGATATGCTAAACTTAGGAATTTTTTGCATCTATGTACATGAATGGGCATTGGCTAATTTTTTTTCCTTGACTATTTTTGGTTTGATATCAGAATTATGCTGACATCAGAGAATGAGCTGGAAGCATTCTCTCATTGTCACATTTCAGGAAGAATTTGTATAGAATGGGTATAGAAATGGCAGGATTTCTTTGTTAAACTTTTACAACATCATTTCTGTCTGGAGTTTTCTTTGTGGGTCTGAAGTTTTCTTTGCAAAAAGGCTTTAACTACAAATTGAGTTCTGTTGATAGATATAAGGGCATTCAGGTTATCAATGTCCTCACAAGTAGCTTTAATAGATTGTATCCTTTAGTTAATTTTTTTTTTGTTTTCTCTAAGTTGTCAAATTTATTGGCATGAAATTATTTATAATGTCCCTTGTTATTCTTTTAACATCCAGACTCTCTAGCAATGTCATTTCTGTCATCCCTGACGTTGTTCACTTATGTCTTCTCCCTTTTGGTCCCCAAGGTCTTCTCAAAGCATCTGATTCTGGTTTCATTGTTTGATTTTTTTTTTTCTTGATCAATTTCTGCTTTCCATTACATGAAGTTTTATTCTCATCTTCATTCCTTCCCTCTTCTGCTTCCTATGGTTGTGTTTGCTTCTCTTTCTCCAGTTTTGCAGGGTAGAAGCTGAGATCATTGATTCTCCTCCTCTCTCAGACAATTCATCCTGTGAATTTTCTCTCCTTATTCCCCTTTACCTACAACCCAGAGATTTTAGAATTTTTAAAATTTGAAAATTTGATCTTCATTTAGTTCAAAATACTCTTCATTTTCCTTTCTCTGTCCTGTGGGTTATTTAGAAATATGTTATCTGATTTTTAAATATTTTGGGTTTTCTAGGCTATCTTTTTTAATTTAAAATTTAATTCCATATAATTAGAATAATTAATTTCTTGATGTTTATCACCTAAATATCATCTATTTTGGAAAATGTTCTGTTTAACAAAAGCATTAAAAATGTTCATACTTTTATAATTAGTGGAGTGTTCTATAAATGTTGATCCTTACTGTTTTTTTTTTTTGTGTGTGTGTGTGTGTGTGTGTGTAATTACGCATTGTTGAGAGTTGGGTATTAAATTCTCTAACTGCAATTGTGGATCTTTCTTTACAGTTCTGTTTGCTTACATTTCGATTTCTTAGGATAATGTATTTTTGTTTTCAGGCACATAAGTGTTTAGGATTGTTATGTCTACTACTTAATTACTTTTTTGTCATTATTAAATGACTCTGTTTTCCTCTAGAAGCATTCTTTGTTCTAAAATATCTTTCAGGTATTAACATAGCCAATCCAGTTTTCTTTTGATTAGAGTTAGCATGTTGTATCATTTTCCAACTTTTAACTTTTAATTTATTTGTACCTTTATGTGTAAAGTGGGTTTCTTATAGGCAGCACTTAGTTGAGTCTTGCTTTTTATCCAATTTGACAATCTCTGTCTTTTCATTTGGGATATTTAGAACATTTACCTTTATTGTAATGTGGTTAAATTGTTCCCTTAACTATTTTTTATTTTTTATTTTTCTCATCTGTTCTTCTTTCTACATCCCCCTTTGCCTTCTTTTGGATTAAGTATTTCTTATAATCCCATTTTATTCCCATTTTGGTTCATTATCTAAGTCTTTGTTATGTTATCTTAGTAGTTGCTTAGGGTTTATATAATACATTTTCATCATATCACTGTTTACTTATGTGATATTTCATGACTTTGTGCATACAGGAAACTTAAAACTGTATTCATATGTTTTTCCCCTTCAACTCTTTGTGCTATTGTTTCATACATTTTTATTTTTTGTGTGTTCAACAGTTGATTTTTGTATTATTTTTTGTGTTCAACACTTGATTATTAAAGAAACTTAAATAACAAAGATATTTTAAATATTTATTTACATAGCTGCAATTTTCCATTCATTTTGTTCCCTTCAGTTAGATCTAAAATTTTATCTGGTATCATTTTTTTTTTTCTTGAAGGATTCCTTTAAGATTTCTTGAGGCGCAGATCTGTGTTCTATCACAATGCATTCCATCAGCTTGTATACCTAAAATCTTTATTTTACTTTGAATTTTGGATGATATTTTTATGGGATTCTAGACTGACAGCTTTGGTTTCTGTTCTTTTTTTTTTTTTTTTTTTTTTTTTTGGTGCAGGGATTGAACTCAGGGTCACTCAACCACTGGGCCACATCCCCAGCCCTTTTTTGTATTTTATTTAGAGACAGGGTCTCACTGAGTTGCTTAGTGCCTCGCCATTGCTGAGGCTGGCTTTGAACTCGCGATCCTCCTGCCTCAGCCTCCCAAGTGCTGGGGTTATAGGTGTACGCCACTGCACCTGGCTCAGGTTTCTGTTCTTTTTGATGTTGCTTCATTGCCTATGGCTTACATTGTTTCTAATGAGAAATCTGTGGCATGTGATGTGTCTTTTTTCTCTGGTTTCTTCTCAGATTTCTTATTGTCATTGGTTATGAACAATTTAATTATCATGTACCTTGACGCTGTCTTCTTCATCTTTTTCTAGCTATATTGAGCTATTTGGATCTATGAGTATGTAGCTTTTATCAAATTTGGAAAACTTCCAGCTATTATTCTTTGATTAATTTTCTGTCTCATTTTTTCATATTTAGGGACTCAGATTAGACATGTATTGGGTTGACTATAATAGTCTCACAGCTCACTGAAGCTCTGTTCATTTTTTTCAGTCTTTTATTTCCATTTGTTTTTTTTTTGCTAATTACTATGTTTACAAGCTCACTAATCTTTTTTTGCAGTGTTAATATATATAATAACGTATATGCTGATATTTATAGAAACAACATATATATATATATACACACATATGTGTGTGTATGTATATTTAAATGTCATGTCATATATGTGTTGCTTCTTATTTGAGGGTAAGTTTGTCCTCTGACATTTCATCCCTGATACAGACAGAGGATTCTAAAAATATTCTAAAGCTTTGTTCTGAGACACAGTTAGGTTGCGTGGAAATAGTTTGGTACTTTCCATTCTTGCATTTAAGCTGTGTTAGGCAAACCATTGAAGCATTTATTCTAGTCTTAGGCTGAGTTTTCCCCACCACTGAAGGAAGACTCTTCTGGGCATTCTAGCTGACGACCCACTAGAGGGAAAAAATATGCCTTTATTTTTTAAAGTCCACTAGGAACCTCTCTCCTTCCCACCGGCCCTGCCTCTACCTGGCCTTCCCATCCCCACACCAACACCCAACACTTCCCTAAGCACAGTACTTTATAGATGCTGAGGAACCAACCAGACTACTAGAATTTCTTGACAATGCCAGGAAGATTTTTTTAAAATCATGTTTTAGAAAGTGAAGCTATAGATCTTGAGATGGGATACAGAAATTCACAGACATTCAGCCTTCCCGGGACTCCCCAGGAGAATTATTAGGGGCAGGTTCTCAGTGACCTTCAGCAGGTGGGCTCCAGTAACCGTCTTACCGTTCTGCCACTTGGCGATGCAGAGCAGGTGGTACATTCCCATGGAGGCCTGGTTCACAATGGCGTTTTCAGCATGGGAACACTGAAGACACAGCTCTGCGGCCAGGACACCCAGACACGGGGCATCAACGCTTGTCTGACGGAGAAACGGGAGAAAAACCATTTGTTATGCCCAGTCAACACGGTGTCTCCTCAAGCCCCTCAGCTACAGAGTGGGGTTCAAGGATAAGCCTCAGAGTTTTAAAACTCTGCCCTCAGATCCTGGCTCTGTCGCTGTGAGATGAAGATGAGGAAATGCCATAGTGACCGGCAAAGTGGCTGACAGCAACAGTGCTCAACTGGTGTTAGCTTCTACTCCACAAAGTGGGGAGCAGACCCCTGGGATAGTGTTGCCGCCTGCAGCAACGATACCGCGGGAAAGAATTCGGAAGCAGACTGGAAAATGAATAGGCTCTTTATTCTTGCTTCTTGTAACCTCTCTCTTGACTCCAACAACCTCTCCATCTCCAACCACCCTCTAGCCAACCTCACCCAGTTAAATAACTTTTGCCTTAACAAGTATACACGTGTCAACAGCTCAGACTTACAGGTGTGTCACATAGTGTTCACGGGCATAGAAAGATTCTTAGATAAATGCATGAATATCAGGTGAAAATACTGAAACACCTCTTATGGCTCTCAGCTAGCCGCCATCTTAACTATCTCCTTATTAGGGCTCTTACAGGATAGGAGGGAGCAGGGGGATGCAGTTGTCCAGAATCTTGGAAGCTTCCTTTTCTCCTGTGAAATGCTTTAGATGACTCTGTAAGTCACGGGGGAAATGTGATATTTTTCCTCCTGAAATTGCTCCGATTCTTCCCAAAGGAATTCATGTTTTAAAAACTCAAAGCCTTTGCTTCTGGTGCCCGAGCCATCACCATAATGCTCATGTCTTGCCCCCGACAAGTTCTTTGACACATGGGCTCGACTGACTCTTCTGGCCAGACCCCGTGCAATTAGAGAGAAGGGCGCAGGCGTGAGGGAGGAGAGAGGGAAGACACACGTGTGTTTGTGAAGGTGCGAGTATCCTTTACCAGTTGTGTGTGTTTAAACAATTAGGGACTCTGCCCACAGACAGGGTTAGCAAACTTTGGTGTGGCCTGCAGGGTGCTCCTGTCTCCAGGGCAAGTGGTCACACACCCCCAGACAGGAGCTTTGGTGTCTGGAGCAAGAGTTGATGGTAAAAGAATCCAAGTGAACCTTCCAGAGAGGTCCCAAGACCTGCTTCCTCCTCTTTCTACCTTTTCCCATTTACCTTTTCTCATGCATTTCCCCTGCCCCCCACCCCCCGAGGAGGAACTACGTGGGTCATGAGCCATGGTCATGGCTGGACTGGGATTCTGAGGGTGCTGGTCTCAGTGGGTGACAGGAAGATAGTACCTCTTTCCCTGCGGGAGTCCTTCTTGGGCTCTTTCCACCCACACTTTGTGTAAGACTGGCCCGGGCTCATCCCCTTTTAGGAAGCACGGAACTTAGAAGACTCTGCAAGCAGAGGGCAGGAGCTGCCCCTAGTCTAGGCCCGGGGAAGAAATGTTGTCATCCCCTGGATGTCCTCCTTTGGAGCCTTCCAGGTTTCTTCGCTCCCATTTGATGGTAGGATCTTAAGGGCCTCCACCATCTCTGTGTTATGGGTCTAAGCAGGGGAGAAAGGGTGAGGAATTCTCTGACCTTGCTGGCATGACGGAGAAGGACTTCTCCCAGCTACACCACTGAAGCTGAGGACCATTTGGGGGACTGACCCCAGGACTGACTGCATGCAGGTTCTGCCTTTGACTTCTCTGATTTCCCTTCTCATGAACTTGTGATGTACAATGATGAGCAGGTGCTGTTGTACATGGGGCAGTTAGTGGTTTCCTTGTGTTTCCTAGACAAGACCTATGGAGGTGCAGTCCTAGCGGGATAGGTGTGGCCGTGTCTAGACTGCTAGTGGGGTGTGGCTGGGGTAGACCAAGGCAGCAGGAAGGCAGTGCACTGACTTAAACCCTGCGTGGTCCCTTCAGAAGTGTGCCACCCAGTCACCTCTCCTCCAGCATCAGGCTCTGAGAGCTTTAGTACAAGATGGCCCTGATGTCCTAGAGAATCTATCCAAGTGCTACAAAGCAGCAGAACCAGGGCCTGGAGAAAAGCAGCTTCACTCCCTAACTCCAAGCACTGCTGCTGAATTTTCTGGCCCTTCCTGGCTGGATTCCTTCGCAGGCCTGGGCCCCCCACCCCCCAGTTCTTCACCTAACAATAACCGTAGTTTTAAGTGCCAGATTTCAGAGGCAGCCTCTTCTGAGTTTTCTAACTGCTTCTGAGGCAGGAGTAGACAGGCAGATAGAAATGGGGACCTCTGCAAATGGGGGACCCACAGCCCGGATTGAAACCCTAGGCTAAAACTTGTTATTTTTGTCTGGTTTTGGCTGCCTGGATGCCCACACCTCTGTCTTTGCCCCAGGCTTCCCTGACTACCCTAACATTAGCCCACCCCAAGGAGAAGGAGCCGTTTTGAACCCAAACAATTCTTTTTTGGTAAGGAACAAGTCCAGGACAAACTCAGGTTAGCAACTACATTAAACCATCCCATCATGGGAATCCAAAATTAAAACCGTACACTTCCAACTGCATCGGAGAAAGAGAACGACCAAGGGGGACTCTCCAGTGAAAGGTTAGTTCCTCCTCAAAAGAGTCTATAAGGCCCATGTGATGGCACACACTGGAATCCCAGCAGCCCAGGAGGCTGAGGCAGGAGGATCACTGATAAACCAACCTAATTTCATCTTAAGACTGGGAGCCATCCTGTCAAAAAGTTATGAAAAGCCCACTTCAGTTTTCTATGAAATGCTGAGATTCTATTTGGCTTGAGCTTATTGTCTGGCATTCATGCCCAGGCCTTGAGCTCACTCAGGCCTGGCTTTCCTTGACCAGATAACAACTCTCTCTCTCTCAAACTAACGGTGCCTCATAAACTTTTTTTTTTTAATTTTTTTATTTTTATAATTTTTAATATGTACAATTCATAGTGCATATATTTAGTATCTTTTTACATACAACTGTTTGTATACAAAGTATATTCGTACAATTCAGTTCTTCAATCATGCATTAAGGAAAATGATATCCGTCTCATTCAACCACCTTTTTTTTTTCCCCTCCCTCCCCGCTTGCTCCCTCCCTTACCCTCCCTTCCCTTGACCATTCTAGTGTTCCTCTAATCCTCCTATGTACCCCCATCCAACAATATTTTGAAAAAGCCTCCTTATATAAGAGAGAACATTTGGTACTTGGATTTTTGAGACTGACTAACTTCACTTAGCATTATGTCTTCCAACTTCATCCATTTACCTGCAAATGCCATTAATTTGTTTTCTTTTATTGCTGAGTAAAATTCCATTGTGCGTATATACCACATTTTCTTAATCCACTCATTTACTGAGGGACATCTAGGTTGGTTCCACAACCTAGCTATTGTGAATTGTGCAGCTACAAACATTGAGATAGCTGTGTCACTGTAATATGCTGTTTTTAAGTCCTTTGGGAATAGACCCAAGAGTGGGATGGCTGGGTCATAGAATGATTCCATTCCCAGTTTTCCAAGAAATCTCCATACTGCTTTCCACAACGGTTGCACCATTTTGCAGTCCCACCAGCAATGTATGAGTGTGCCTTTTTCTCCACATCCTCTCCAACATTTATTGTTGCTTGTGTTCTTGATGGCTGCCATTCTGACTGGAGTGAAGTGAAATCTTAGAGTAGTTTTGATTTGCATTTCTCTAATTGCCAGCGATGTTGAACATTTTTTCATGTATTTGTTGATTAATCGTGTATCTTCTTCTGAGAGGTGTCTTCTCAATTCCTTAGCCCATTTATTGATTGGGTTATTTGTTTTTTTAGTGTAAAGTTTTTTGAGTTCTTTATATATTCTAGAGATTAGTGCTCTATCTGATGTGCATGTATTAAATATTTGTTCCCAATTAGTTGGCTCTCTATTCACCTCACTGATTGTTTCTTTTGCTGAAAAGAAGCTTTTTAGTTTAAATCTATCCCATTCATTAATTCTTGGTAGTAATTCTTGCGCTACAGGATTCTTATTAAGGAACTTGGGGCCTAATCCAACATGTTGGAAATTGGAGCTTACTTTTTCTTCTATTAGGTGTATTGTCTCTGGTCTAATTCCTAGGTCTTTGATCCACTTTGAATTGAGTTTTGTGCATGGTGAGAGATAAAGGTTTAATTTCATTTTGTTGCATATGGATTTCCAGTTTTCCCAGCACCATTTGTTGAAGAGGCTATCCTTTCTCCACTGTACATTTTTGGCACCTTTGTCTAATATAAGATAGCTGTAATTAAATGTATTAGTCTCTGTATCCTCAATTCTGTACCATTGGTCCACCAGTCTGTTTTGGTGCCAATACCATGCTGTTTTTGTTACTATTGCTCTATAGTATAATTTAAAGTCTGGTATGGTGATGCCCCCTGCTTCACTTTTCTTGCTCAGGATTGCTTTGGCTATTCTGGGTCTCTTATTTTTCCAGATGAATTTCATGACTGCTATTTCTATTTCTTTGAAGAATGACATTGGGATTTTGATTGGAATTGCATTAAATCTGTATAATGCTTTTGGTAGTATGGACATTTTGACAATATTAATTCTACCTATCCAAGAGCAAGGTAGGTCTTTCCATCTTCTGAGTTCATCTATAATTTCTTTCTTTAGTGTTCTATAATTTTCGTTATAGAGGTCTTTCACCTCTTTCGTTAGGTTGATTCCCAGGTATTTTATTTTTTTTGATGCTATTGCAAATGGGGTATTTTTCATCATTTCCCTTTCAGAGTCTTTGTCGCTGATGTACACAAATGCCTTTGACTTATGTGTATTGATTTTGTATCCTGCAACTTTGCCAAATTCGTTTACTAGTTGTAAAAGTTTTCTGGTAGAGTTTTTTTTGGGTCTTCTAGGTAGATTATCATGTCATCAGCAAATAGTGCTAATTTGAGCTCTTCTTTTCCTATCTCGATCCCTTTAATTTCTTTGGTCTGTCTAATTGCTCTGGCCAGAGTTTCCAGTACTATGTTAAATAGCAGTGGTGAAAGGGGACATCCCTGTCTTGTTCCAGTTTTTAGAGGGAATGCTTTCAATTTTTCTCCATTTAAGATAATGTTAGCTCGGGGCCTTGCATAAATAGCTTTTATTATGTTAAGATATGTTCCTGATATTCCTAGTTTTTCTAGTGTTTTGAACATAAAGGGGTGTTGTATTTTGTCAAATGCTTTTTCTGCGTCAATTGAGATGATCATATGATTTTTGTCTTTAAGTCTATTGATGTGATGTATTATGTTTATTGATTTCCGAATATTGAACCAGCCTTGCATCCCTGGGATAAACCCCACTTGATCGTGGTGCACTATCTTTTTGATATGTTTTTGTATCCGATTTGCCAGGATTTTGTTGAGGATTTTTGCATCTATGTTCATTAAAGATATGGGCCTGAAGTTTTCTTTTTTGGATGTGTCTTTGCCTGGCTTTGGAATTAATGTAATATTGGCCTCATAGAAAGAGTCTGGAAGAGCTCCCTCTTTTTCTATTTCTTGAAATAGTTTGAAGAGCATTGGTATTAGTTCTTCTTTGAAAGTCTTATAGAACTCGGCTGTAAACCCATCAGGTCCTGGACTTTTCCTTGTTGGTAGCTTTTTGATGACATCTTCTATTTCTTCGCTTGTAATTGATCTATTTAAATTATGTATAGCCTCAACATCCAGTTTAGGCAAATCATATGACTCTAGAAATCTGTCAATGCATTCAGTATTTTCTATTTTATTAGAGTACAAGTTTTCAAAGTAATTTCTAATTATATTCTGTATATCTGAGGTGTTTGTTGTGTGATATTCCCTTTTTCATCACAAATGTTAGTAATTTGAGTTTTTTCTCTTCTTCTTTTCGTTAGCATTGCTAAGGGTCTGTCAATTTTGTTTATTTTTTCAAAGAACCAACTTTTAGTTTTGTCAATTCTTTGAATGGTTTCCTTAGTCTCAATTTCATTAATTTTCTGCTCTGATTTTAATTATTTCCTGTCTTCTACTGCTCTTGGTGTTTGTCTGTTCTTCTTTTTCTAATGCTTTGAGGTGTGATGTTAAGTCATTCATTTGTTGGGTTTTTTTCCTCTTAAGGAATGAACTCAGTGCAATGAATTTTCCTCTTACTACTGCCTTCATAGTGTCCCAGAGATTTCTATATGATGTATCTGTGTTCTCATTTACCTCTAGGAATTTTTTGATCTCCTCTTTGATGTCTTCTTCAACCCTTGTTCATTCAGTAGCATGTTGTTTAGCTTCCAGTTGATGGAGTAGTTTTTCTTATTCCTTGTTTTGTCGTTGATTTCCAATTTCATCCCTTTATGGTCCGATAGCATGCAGGGTAGTATCTCTATTTTTTTATATTTGCTGAGAGTTGCCTTGTGACATAATATATGGTCTATTTTGGAGAAGGAGCCATGTGCTGCTGAGAAAAATGTGTATTCGTTTACTGAGGGATGAAATATTCTATATATGTCTGTTAGGTCTAAATTGTTAATTGTTTTGAGGAGGCTTAAAGTTTCTTTGTTTAGCTTTTGTTTGGATGATCTATCCATCGGTGAGAGAGGTGTGTTGAAGTCCCCTAGAATAACTGTGTTGTGGTCTATTTTACTCTTGAACTTAAGAAGCATTTGTTTGATGAATGTAGGTGCTCCACTATTTGGGGCATACAGATTTATGATTGTTATATCCTGTTGATGGATGGTTCCCTTAAGTAATAAGAAATATCCATCTTTGTCCCTCTTGATTAATTTTGGTTTGAAATCTACTTTATTTGATATGAGAATGGAAACCCCTGCTTGCTTCCGCTGGCCATGTGAGTGATAAGACTTTTCCCAGCCTTTCACTTTCAGTCTGTTGATGTCTTTTTCTATGTGGTGTGTTTCTTGGAGACAGCAAATTGTTGGGTCATTTCTTTTAATCCATTCTGATAATCTGTGTCTTTTGATTGGCGAGTTTAGGCCATTAACATTCAGGGTTATTATTGAGATGTGATTTTTATTCCCATCCATTTTTATTTGAATTATGGTCTTTAGTTTGATTTGGTTTCTCTTCTGGTTGGTATTTCCTTTAGTTTAATATCTCCCTTTGTTGATTTTCGTTATCATCTTTCTCTTTTTCTTCATGAAAAATGTTGCCCAGGATGCTCAGAAGTGCTGGCTTTCGAGTTGTGAAATCTTTCAACTTTTGCTTGTCGTGGAAGGTTTTTATCTCATCTTCGAATCTAAAGCTTAATTTTGCTGGATATAAGATTCTTGGTTGACATCCCTTTTCTTTCAGAGCTTGAAATATGCTATTCCAGGATCTTCTTGCTTTTAAGGTCTGGGTTGAAAAATCTGAACATAGTCTGATTGGTTTCCCCCTATATGTAATTTGCTTCCTTTCTCTTGTGGCTTTTAGTATTCTCTCCTTGCTCAGTGTATTAGGCATTTTCATTATAATGTGTCTAGGTGTGGATCTGTTGAGATTTTGTTTGTTTGGTGTTCGGTATGCCTCTTGAATTTGGTTTTCCATTTCATTCCTCAAGCTTGGAAAATTTTCTGTAATTATTTCATTAAATAGATTACTCATTCCTTTGGCTTGAAACTCTGCCCCTTCCTCTACGCTGATCACTCTTAAGTTTGGTCTTTTTATGCTGTCCCATAATTCTTGGATGTTATGTTCATGATTACTAACAAGTTTTGCTGTATGGTTTAAATTCTTCTCTAGGACATATATTTTGTCTTCATTGTCTGAGATTCTATCTTCCAGGTGGTCTATTCTGTTGGAGATGTTTTCAATTGAGCTTTTATTTTGGTTTATTGCTTCTTTCATTTCTGGAATTTCTGTTTGGATTCTCTTTAGAGCCTCTATTTCCCTATTGAAGTAATCTTTTACTTCCTGTATTTGTTTTTGGAGTTCTTTGTCAAAATGATCTTTTGCCTCCTGTACCTGCTCCCTCATCTCATTTTTGAGTTCATTCTTAAGTTCCATAAACATTTGGCATATGTAATTTCTAAATTCCATCTCTGGCATTTGACCAACTGTGCTTGCCATGACATCTACCGATGAGGTATCTTGATTTGTTTGTGTCATTTTCTTTCCTTGTTTTTTCATGTTGCTTGTGTGTCTATTCTTCCTGCACTGTGGGACCTTGACTGTTTTGATTTTACCTTAAAGCCTTATGTTGTTCCTGTAGTACAATGCTATCAGATCACCTTATAATTCCTTTATACTTTTAAAACCTAACACTTTCTATTCAGAAAATCCAAGTTTGGTCACAATGTACAGATTTTGTTAACCCAGATATTATTTCCAATTTACTCTGTACGTTTCTGATAGGGTTTTATAGCTTCAAGTATTGGATACAGAGGTGTTATGTTTAGGAAGAAGGAAGTGTTTTGAATTGTTCTTTCTTGGAAAGTATGAAAAGAGATATCTATTGAAATGGTTTAGTGGAAGTGGTTTAGTATCAGTAGATGATGGAAGAAAGAGAATGGGGTTGACAATTAGGTAAAAAGATCAATTTATATATATAGTAAGTTGGAAAAGAAAAAAAATGATAAAAGAGTAGGAATTGGTGTAAGAGAGAGGAGAGAGAGAATCAAGGAAATAGAGAGTAAACTATATATAACACCACTTTGCTACCCAGTTCAATTGCGCCGGTTCTAGAAATCCCAAGTTTTGCGTATAACTTGTTTTTGCCTCTGTTTAGTATGCACTGGCAGGATGTAAACATGAAAGATGAAGGAGGAAGAAAAGATACAAGAGTGAGAAGGAGGAAAAGAATGAAAGAAAAAAGGAGCGGAAGCAAATAAACACACTAACAATCAATGTGGAAGGAAAAAAAAAAAAAAGCAGAACAAAACAAAGCCAAAAAAAGAAAAAGAAAAATAAACAAACAAACAAACATACAAAAAAAAAAAAAAAACCCTCCCTGCAATCCAAAAAATCAAGCAGACCAATAAAAAGAAAAGGAAAAAAAAAAAAAAAAAAGTCAAACCCCAAGTCTCAGACAAAACGGGCCCTGGGAAGCCCCCTCTTTTTTTCCTTTCCAGTTCAAACCAATTGCTATTGGATCACAGTCTGTGATCCTGTCAGTGAAATCAAGGCTGCATCCTAGGCCAGCGGCTGCACGGTTCAGTGAAGGAGTGGCCCAGGGGGACCGTGTGTGTCAGCAGATGAATGGCGCTGGGAAGGGGACCTTCCAGAAGGGACCCCCTCCCCAAGCCCACCCACAGTTGCAGCCCCCTGTGGCCGCTGTGCCAGCCTCAGAAACGCCTTCCCCTGCTGACCACCCAAGTCTCACCCAATTGTGCGTTGTCTTCAGAGAGCTGGAGAGTCCCTGGATTGATGCAGCAGTCGCTCTCCGTCTCCTTCCCTTTGTCAGGACCAGCCCCTGAAGCTTTCAAAGATGGCGGTGCTCTCCTTCCAGTCAACAGCAGCTCCGCAGACTCCTGTATGCTTGCCGATCGCACCGGGAAGCCACACCTGTGACTGTAGTGCAGACAGCGCTGCTTCAGACTGGCCCGCTCCACTCTGCCCCTGTTTGCTAATCACAGATCTCTGCGCCGCTCTGTCCGGGGCCCCACTACTGAGGGTCGCGTCCGGCGGAGTGTGGCTCCGAACTGGTGTGTGGCCCCGCGGTCTCCCGTGGTTCCCCAGCACCAAATCCCGCCGGCTGTTATCGCTGGTCTTTATCGCCGGTTTCACGCTGGTGTGCAGTGAGTTTGGCTGGGGTTGCAGTAGTAGCGCGGTCTCCCCACACTGACTTTGTTTCGCACGGCCTGTGCACCACCCAGGCGGTTTTGCAGGATCCTCGCGGCTCCAGCCGCTGCAGACAGCTTGTCTCTTTCTCTCTCTGGTAGTGGTAATCAAACCATCCAGGAGATCGGTATTTTCAGTCCATATATATATGATGAAAGGCAATTTATCTGCTTTGTTGGATTCTTTCCATGGAGCTGTCCTGAAGTGCGGCTTCCTCTAATCCGCCATCTTGGATCCGCCCGCCTCATAAACTTTTGATATGGGGGTTGACTACACCCCCCTTTTCCTTGGAATGCAATGCCATGTAGGTGATTAGTTTGCTACTTGCTTTGAATTACACATGTCTGACCTTGTTAGCTGTAAGTTCCCAAGATTTTTTGTAACTCTGAAATATAAAAACCTTGTCTTCCCTGAGAGCGGGGCTGACCCCAAGCCCAGTGTTTGGGAGGGGCAGCCCTGGCCAGCTTTCTTTGTGTGTATACAATATAAGCTTGCTTTAATTTAAAATTGGAGTTGGTGGTCTTTTCTTTGCGTCTTGGATCAACATTTTTGGAGGCCCCAGCGAGATTCAGACAACTACAAATTCTGAAGCCGGACCTTCGCTCTGGGACTCCGGGGTGGAGTGCTACCCTAGGGGGTGCGCACCTTGAGACGTTCCAAGGCCCCAGGGTGTGCCTTCAGTCCTTCAGACTACTGGAGTGAACTGCCACATCAAAAATTAGCAAGCATCCAGTGGAAAAAAACCTCCACAGGTAAGTGGTGCCCTAGTAACATCTGGTATCTGCTTTTGAGATCTCTTCTGGGGACAGTGAGGTGCCTGGAAAGGCACATACTCTCCTGTCCAGGGCAGTAGCGAAAGGTAGCACTGCTTTCTGGTTCTGGTCAGGAATTCCCACTGGGGACAGAGAGGTGCCTGACGAGGCACATATGCACTCCTGTCCAGAGCATTAGCAAGACGTTGCACTGCTCCCTGGTTGGTTTGGCGCCTGGTTCTTGTTCTTTTGTGTATTGTCCTGTGTTCTGTTTTTTGTTTTGTTTTTTGTTTTTGTTTTCTGCTTTCTCATTGTGTGTCTTCTCTGTTGTAAATGTAAAAATTGAACAACATGGGTAATAAGACAAGTAAGCCTGATACTCCTTTGAACTGTGTTTTAAGAAATTTTGACAAACTTTATCCCCATTTTGTTAAGCAGGATTATGATTATCCCATCACCAAGAAACACCTCCGAACATTCTGAGAGATAGAATGGCCCACCTTCGGAGTCGGCTGGCCCCCTGAGGGCACCTTTGATCCCCAAGTGGCATGGGCTATATCTAACATCACTCTTTGGTAATCCTGGCCACCCAGATCAAATAGGATATATTCTACCCTGGGCGGAAGCAACAACTAATTTCCCCGCCTGGATGAAGTTTAGATGGTCCGGAACAGACAGGGAGGGCAAGCCCTGGTTATGGCTAGGAGAACTCCCCAGGGTCCCTCAAACACAAATCATAAATCCACTAAGAGCCCTGTCCTACAGGACTCTCCGGAGGATTCCCTCCTTCCCCCAGATGCTTCGGCTCCTCTTTATCCTCCTGCCGCGGGTGCAGTCGCAGCTGCTCCACTAACTACTCCACCATCTCCCTCTCCCTCCCCTCAACCGCTTCCTCAATCGCCCCACTCAACCACTCCTCCAGCTCTAGTCTTCCCAAAGGAGCCAGCCCCTGTTTTTTTCTCCTCCCCATACCCTACAGGGCCACCCTTATGGAAGGCCTGACTCAGTTGCTTCCCCTGGCTGACCTGCCAGTTCCATTTCTATTAATATCCCTGAAGTGGAGCCGACTCCGGCCCCCATTCTTCCTCTCCACCAGATTCCAGAAGGTTGCTACGTGTAAGTTCCATTTTCCACAACAGACCTTTATAACTGGAAAAACCAGAATCCCCTTTTAGCAAGGATCCTAGTTCCTTGATTTCTCTGGTTGATTCTGTTTTCTTTAATCACCTCTCCACCTGGGATGACTGTCAACAGATTCTCCATACTCTCTTCACCACAGAGGAAAGGAAGCAAATCCTGGCAGAAGCGGCTAAAGCGCTGCCTGGGATAAGTGCTCTTACAAGCGATGAAAAAACAGAAGTGATTGAACGAGCTTTACCTAGGAGAAGACCAAGCTGGGACTATGGGACAACTGAAGGTAGGAGAGCACTCGGTGAGTACCACCAGACTCTGTTAGAGGGCCTTAAGAGGGCAACTCAAAAACCCACAAATCTTTCTAAGGTAGCAGATGTGAAACAGGGGCCAAATGAATCGCCTTCAGCGTTTCTCAAGCGCCTCCTGGAGGCATACCGTCTATATACTCCTATAGACCCTGAGGACCCGACAAGCCTCAAGGCGATTAATCTGGCTTTTGTGACTCAGTCAGCCCCAGACATCCGTAAAAAGATTCAAAAGATAGATGGCTTTGCAGGAAAATCCAGGTCAGAATTATTGGAAATAGTCCAAAAGGTGTTTGAAAGTAGAGATAGCCGAGATGATCTACTGATAAGGAAAGTAAACAGGGCCACAGTGGCTGCATTACAGGCTTCTGAAACCTCAAATCCTAGACAAAGGCAGACCACATACAACAGAAACAAAAAGCGGTCTCCTCTGCTACAAAACCAGTGTGCTTATTGCAAAGAAATTGGACATTGGAAAAATGAGTGCCCCCAACATAATCCGAAGAGCTTGCCCCGATCACAGGCCAGAGCTCCTCAGCCAAAACCAGTTTTAACTTTAGAAGAATAGGGGGGCCATGGCTCTTTCAAACTAGGCTCCCAAGAGCCCATGGTAACTTTCTCAATGGGGGCCAACCTGTAAATTTCCTAGTGGATACAGGAGCTTCACATTCAGTGTTACAGAAGCCCATAGGACCCCTCACTAATGAAACCATGGAAGTGCAAGGGGCAACAGGAGAAATTAAAAAGTATAAATGGACTACAGACTGGACTGTTAACATAGGACAAGGAACTGTAACTCACTCTTTCATTGTTATCCCTGAATGCCCTTTCCCGTTGCTGGGACGGGACCTTTTAAGCAAACTTCAGGCAATTATTTCATTTTCTGGAGATATGCCTACATTAGAATTGGGGAATCCTGCAAAGGCCCTAACTATAGCCTTCCATTAAGTGAGGAGTATCTGCTTTTTCAAAATCCTATCCAAACTTCAGAAGGAAAATGGGAGAAATTATTAATTCAAGAAATTCCTACAGTTTGGGCTGAGGATAACCCTCCAGGGCTAGCTGAGCATGTGCCACCAGTTGTAATACAACTAACATCTGGGGCTATGCCCATCCGGGTTAAACAATACCCCATCAGTTTTGAAGCCAAAGAAGGAATTAAAACCCACATCAGGCGTCTCCTAGAAGTGGGGATACTAATTAGATGTCAATCGGCTGGGAACACCCCCTTGTTGCCTGTCCAAAAGCCTGGGACTCGAGATTAAAGACCAGTACAGGACTTAAGGGAAGTGAACAAACGGGTAGAAACTATACACCCAACTGTCCCTAACCCCTACACTTTGCTCAGTTTGTTGCCACCAGAACATACAGTTTATACTGTATTGGATTTGAAAGACGCATTTTTCTCCATCCCTTTGTCAAAACTGAGTCAACCTATCTTCGCTTTCGAATGGACTGATTTGGAGATGGGGATATTGGGACAACTGACCTAGACTCAACTACCTCAGGGATTTAAAAATTTCTCCCACTATCTTTGATGAAACTCTCAATCAAGATCTGAGACTGTTTCGCAGTAAGTACCCTGAGGTAACCTTGCTCCAATATGTGGATGATCTCCTGTTAGCAGCAAAAGACAAAGAGGACTGTTTAAGGGCCACCCGGGGTTTGCTAGGAACCTTGGCTCAATTGGGGTACTGAATCTCCAAGAAAAAGGCAAAAATCTGTTCCTCTCGGGTTACTTATTTGGGATATGAACTGAGGGAAGGGAAAAGACTGTTATCCCAAGCCCGCATAGAAGCCATAATGAAGATCCCAACCCCAACCACTAAAAAGCAGGTTAGGGAATTTCTAGGGGCAATTGGATACTGCCGCCTTTAGATACCTAGATTTGCTGAAATTGCCAAGCCGTTGTATACTGCAACTGCAGGAGGCAAATCACCTTTAATTTGGACTGAGGAAAATGAATTGGCCTTCAAAAATTTAAAAGAGGCTCTGGTTCAGGCCCCTGCCTTAACCCTCCCTGATATATCTAAGCCCTTCCATCTTTATGTTCATGAGAGAAAGGGTATTGCTAAAGGAGTTCTTACCCAAAATTTAGGGCCATGGAAAAGACCAATTGCCTACATTTCAAAAAGGCTGGATCCTGTAGCATCAGGATGGCCCCCTTGTTTTACGAGCCATAGCAGCTACTGCGATACTGGTAAAGGAAGCAGATAAGCTTTCTCTGGGGCAGACTCTCACTGTGATTGCCCCTCACACAGTGGAAACCCTATTGAGGGATGCCACCAGTCGAAGGATGTCAAATGCCCGTCTCACTCAGTACCAGGCTCTCCTCCTAGACAAGGACAGATTGACCTTCAGTAAATCCCTCGCAATCAATCCTGCAACCCTGCTGCCTGATGATAACCCAGAGGAGCCAATTCATGACTGCTCAGAGATGCTGGATGTCATCCAAGGTACCCGACCAGACCTGACTGACATTCCTCTCACCAACAGAGACGCAGACCTTTACACCGATGGTAGCAGTTATGTCCGGGATGGAATAAGGTATGAGGCAGCAGCAGTAGTTATGGGCCAAAAAGAAATTATCTGGGCACAGGCTTTGCCCAGAGGCTCATCAGCCCAAAAAGCAGAAATCATTGCAGTAATACAGGCATTGAGATGGGCAGAAGGAAAACGAGTAAACATTTACACAGACAGCCATTATGCTTTTGCTACAGTACATGTGCATGGACAGATATACAAACAAAGAGGATTTTTAACTTCAGATGAAAAGACTATCAAAAATAAACAAGAAATCCTTCAATTACTGGAGGCTATCTGGTTGCCAGATAAACTGGCTATTATCCACTGGCCTGGACACCGTAAAGACAATAGCCCCCAGACCCAAGGTAATAACTTGGACGATCAAACAGCCAGGGAAATAGCCCTTGGGGAGTCAAAATGCCAAACTATTCTTGAACTCTCAAATTGCCCAAAACTCCCCAGTTAAAATTGAGAAAGAAACTCCTTCATACACTACTGAAGAGATAAACTTATACTCCTCTATGGGAGCCCAACAAAACTGTCACGGCTGGTGGACTCTCCCAGATGGGTAAATTTGCATACCTAAGCTTTTAGGAAGAAAATGGTTAACTGATCTTCATCAGGTGATGCATTTATCCCCCAAGAAGACTTCAGAACTAATTTCACCCCATGTTTGGTTCCCGGGGACACCGAGGGATACTCCAGAACGTCTCAAATTGCTGCATGACATGTGCACAGGTAAATGCTAAAAAGAACCATCTTCCACAGGGAAACAGAAGTCAAGGTACTGTACCTGGTGAATTTTGAAAATTGGACTTTACTGAAATTAAACCAGGACTATATAGATATAAATACTTGTTAGTCTTTGTTGAAACTGTCTCAGGCTGGGTAGAAGCCTTTCCAACTCGAACAGAGACAGCACAAATAGTAGTTAAAAAACTAATAACTGAGATTGTTCCTAGATTTGGCCTTCCTCTAACTTTGGGGTCTGACAATGGCCCGGCCTTCACGGCCAAATTATCTCAATTAATTTCAAGAGCCCTTAATATAAACTGGAAATTACATTGTATGTACCATCCTCAAAGTTCAGGAAAGGTAGAAAGGATGAATAGAACATTAAAGGAAACTTTGACTAAATTAATACTTGAGACTGGTGGTAACTGGGTTGATCTCCTGCCTGTTGCTCTTTTGAGGGCCCATTGCACTCCTTACCGGGAAAAATTTACCCCTTATGAAATAATTTATGGGCGGCCACCGCCTTTGGTTCCCAGAGTACACCAAGATCTGGTGGGAGACATTCCAATCTCAGAAACACTCAAAGGACTACAACTAATCATAGATAAGATCTTTCCCCAGGTCCAGGCTGCTCAGCCCGTTGGACACAGACTGCCCGATCATTCATTCCAACCAGGCGATGCTGTGCTGATACGATATTTAAGAACTAACAGCCTTGAGCCCAGGTGGAAGGGCCCTTACATCGTGATTCTCCACACTCCTACTGCCGTCAAAGTTGCTGGTATTCCTGCCTGGATCCATCACTCACAGCTAAAGAAGGCACCTACAGAAACCACGGAGGAAGAACCCACTGGAGGAGAATCCAGCAGCCAGAGGTGGAAAGTGACTGAGCGTGGGCCTTTTAAAGTTAAAATTACTAAGGTTTAATATTTTGTCACTAGATTCTTATTGCTTTTCCTGTTATTATAAGCATTATGCTAATAATTTTTGCCTGTTAGAGTATACATGTATCCTTAGGTTTCAGCTATGCTGGCCTCAACAAACCTTGTACCCCATCTGTAGCCCAAGAAAGACCTGCTATTGCAGGATCTCCACTAATACTAAATTGTACTTACTCTTGTCAAGATCCAGTAATTGGCCCTATCAAATGGTATAAAGATAACCAAGAAATTTTTAGTCAGGTATTCAGGGAGGGACCATGGAAAAATCTTACAGACCAATCTCAAGGAGATAAAATATAAATTTTGAAATCTATAAATACTCTGCTCACCCTCAAGATTCAGGACAGTATTCCTGTACTAAGCTAAAAAAAGGGGCCCCAATAGATACTGTTTATTCAAAAGTTACTTTAAAGGTAGATGTTTCTATGAGTCCCCTAAATTCTGTAAACTACTCAAAACTTTTGGTTACAATTGGCTGTTGACACTATAGACAAAAGTTCCTTCTGTGTACAAGAAGGAAACTCCATCCATCAATTGCTAGCTAACAATCTTATGGGTCTATCTATAAAATATACTTACTATGTTAAAGTCACTGGTGATAGAGCAACGCAGCAAGACAGGCCAGTGTACCATGCAGAGCCAGCTTTGCCAGCTTCACTGGTTATTCAAAAGCATTGTTTATGCATAAATTGCATCCTTCCCCGATCCCCCCACAATTGTTCTATTGAGCAAAATATCTCCCTACCCAATGGCAAATGACTGCCAACAGGATGGGTTTTTCTCTGTAATAAAGCAACCTTCCAGGCTTTGCCTACAAACTTTTCTGGGATCTGTTCTATTGGACGGATCTTTCCTTTACTGCCATCCCTGACAGCTCCCCACCAAATTGCCCAAAGTCTGCCCTCCAACTGAGATGACAATTTAATCTTCCTAGACCCACTAGACACTGCAATTGCAGCAGCTTTTCTTTTGCCACTTCCGGGTCTAGTTGTAGAAATACAAAAAGAAATCACAAAATTAGCCTGTACTTTTAGCAAAACAGCTAGTCTTACTGCACAAGTTTTGACAGAAATTAATCAAGAGATGAAAAAACTTCGAACCTCAATGTTACAAAATAGAGCGGCTATTGATTTTCTTTTATTGAAACATCACTTGGGTTGCCAACAATTCCCAGACATGTGCTGTTTTAATATTACAGATTATTCTAACGTTATCCAACAACAGGTAGATGAGATAAGACAGGAGATTAACAAAATTAAAACGAGTAATTATTGGTTAGGCTTGGGAGATTGGTTTCCATGGTTAACTTGTCTCTTAGGTCCTATAATTTGTATCCTTCTCTTACTAGTTATTGTCCCATGTGTTATTAAACTATATGCTCCAGTTTATTGGGCTGCAACTTAATTCTATTATGTACCATCGATAAAATCAGCCTATATGATTACTCCCTTTCAAAGATTTGAAAAGAAAAAAAAAGGGGGGGGGAATGATAAACCAACCTAATTTCATCTTAAGACTGAGAGCCATCCTGTCAAAAAGTTATGAAAAGCCCACTTCAGTTTTCTATGAAATGCTAGGATTCTTATTTGGCCTGAGCTTATTGTCTGGCATTCATGCCCAGGCCTTGAGCTCACTCAGGCCTGGCTTTCCTTGACCAGATAACAACTCTCTCTCTCTCAAACTAACGGTGCCTCATAAACTTTTGATATGGGGTTTGACTACACCCCCTTTTCCTTGGAATGCAATGCCATGTAGGTGATTAGTTTGCTACTTGCTTTGAATTACACATGTCTGACCTTGTTAGCTGTAAGTTCCCAAGATTTTTTTGTAACTCTTTAAACTATAAAAACCTTGTCTTCCCTGAGAGCAGGGCTGACCCCAAGCCCAGTGTTTGGGAGGGGCAGCCCTGGCCAGCTCTCTTTGTGTGTATACAATATAAGCTTGCTTTAATTTAAAATTGGAGTTGGTGGTCTTTTCTTTGCGTCTTGGATCAACAATCACAAGTTCAAGAGCCTCAGCAACTTAATGAGGTTCTAAGCAACTTAGCGAGACCCTGTCTCTAAATAAAATATAAAATGGCTGGGGATGTGGCTCCTTGGGTAAGCACCCCAGTTTCAATCCCCAGTACCAAACAAACAAACAAAACACCCAAACAGAAACCCCTGGACAGAGACCCTGTTTAGGATTCCTGCCAAGCTGTGGGAGCTTTCCTTGCTTTCTTCTAATAAGTCTGCTACGGCATCGTCACCCTCTGTCATCTGCGTACTTCATTCTTCGAGTGCATAAGACAAGAACCCTCCAGCGTTCACTGTCCCTCTGAAAGTCACCCCACACCTCCAAACAACAGCCTGCTTCACTTCTGCTTCTAGCACGCGTCGGGGGTCCGCCTGTCTGTTGCTGCTCAGGAGTCAGCTCAGTCACATCCTCCACCTTGACACGATCCTCTTCGTAGAGCAGATGGACCATGACAGTCTGTGACGATGGTCAATTTTTCTACCTCCGTGTTTTAACTTTTCGTTCTTGTTTCGTGAAACAGAGGTGTCTTACTGATTCTCTAACTCACAGGTAAGTCGTTGGCAGCGCTCTTCTCTTTAACTCCCCCTCGCGTTTCTAGTTTCCTACTCTTGCCACCTGTCCTTTTTTTTTTAATTACGGCAAAATTTATACATGATATGAAAATTGCCATTTTGACCATTTTAAAGTACATACTTTAGTTGGCAGGAAGTACCCTGCTAATGCCGGGCAACCCTTGCCAATACCTCATTCCAGAACTTTCCGTGGCCTCTGGTACAAGCCCTCTGCCAGGAAGCAGTGACTGATGGTCTCTCCTCCCGGCCTGGCAGCCTGCATCACTCAGGGTTCTCCTGTCGCCTAGGTCACATACAGGGGATCATGTAACACGCAGCCCTCTCTTGGGGGTCGGCTTCTTTCACTTAGCACGACGTTTTCACGCTTCGGCCATGTGGTAGTGTATCACACCCCCCACACGCGATGGAGGAATGCACCCTCGTACCACTACGCCAGGTTTTGTTGGTCCACTTGTCTGTCAATGGGCATCTGGGTTGTTTCCGTTCTTGGCAATTTGAATTTTGCGGCAGTAAACACTTGTGAACAAGTTTTTGTTTGAACATCTATCTTAAATTTTGGGGGTGTGTACCCAGGAAGATTGTTTGGTCGTGTGGCAATCTGATGTTGAACTTGTTGAAGAACACTTCACCTGTTCCCTGCACTTTCATTTTTATGTTGTTGTGTTCATAACATTTGTATTGTGATCAGTAATTCCTTTAAGGATTTTAGTGCTTGGTCTTTGAGTGATGTTAAAAGTTGAAAATCGCCGGGCGCGGTGGCGCACGCCTGTAATCCCAGCACTTTGGGAAGCTGAGGCAGGAGGATCGCGAGTTCAAAGCCAGCCTCAGCAATGGCGAGGCACTTGGCAACTCAGTGAGACCCTGTCTCTAAATAAAATACAAAAAAGGGCTGAGGATGTGGCCCAGTGGTCGAGTGCCCCTGAGTTCAATCCCCGGTACCACAAAAAAAAAAAAAAAAAAAAAAAAAAAAAAAAAAAAAAGTTGAAAATCAATAATAAGGTCTTGTAAATAAGTAATGTTGTTCAATGCATAGTTCATGCTCAAGTTAGTTATATTTCCTTTTGGCACATACATATGCCTTCTCTGCTCTTTTTGAAAATAAATTCTCATCTGTGTCTTGAATTATCTGCTTTTGATAGTCATCCCCCCCCCCTCTATTTGCCTTTGCAGGTCTCTTAATTGCAGGGGTTTCTCAAATGTCCGGCAAATTTTGATGTCTTTTCCTATCTGAGAACAAAATGCCCCTTGGGGGGGCTTTGTCTGTAGCAAGGCTGGCCAGCTGGTGCACCTTGCTTCAGGGTGGCTGGGAGTGGAGGCTGGGGTCTGCCTGCAGCATTTAAACAAAATGCATGATTTCTTTTTTCAGAGAACTTAACATTGTTTTTCGTGTTAGTCAGCTTTTCACTGCTGTGACGAAGATACCTGACAAGAACAACTTAGAGGAGGAAAAGTTTATTGGGGTTCCCAGTTTCAGAGGTTTCTGTCCATGCTCGGTCAACTCCATTACTCTGGGCCAGAGGTGATGGTGGATGGTGTGGCAGAGGGGAGCTTCTCAGCTCACAGCAACTGGAAAATAGAGTGGAGGGGAGGGCAGGAACAGATACAGTCCAAGGCCATGCCCCCAGTGACCTCCTTCAGCCTCACGTCCTCCGCCTGCAGTTACCACTGAGTAGTCCATTCAGCTACCCACAGGTGAATCCCCCAAACGGATCAGCCCACTGCTGAGGTCCGAGCCTGATCAGCGCTTAACAACCCACCTCTGAACCTCACTGCACTGGGGTCACACTCTCAACACACGAGCGTGCCGCAGCCAAACCACAGTAGATTGGGGGGGGGGGCGGGAGAAAGAAAGAAAGAAGGAAGGAAGGAAGTCCTCAAATTCCATCTGCTGAGGAGCTCATTGTACATCAAGGGGAAGGGGACACTGAGCCTTGTGATCGTGCTGGTTGACTTTCGATGACTGCTTCAGTTGATGTGCATGCATCAGCCTGTCCTTGACTCCCTCCCTTCATCATTGCTTGGGATTTGCAGCTGCAGACCCCATGATGCCCCTTTCCGCTGTCCTACCCTAGTGGTGATGGGTGCCTGCTTTTGGTTCTGTGGACAGACTTTTCTATTACCATCTTTATCTCCTCTGTCTTCCAGAAGTTTGCTGACATAGCTAGCCCACTGAAAAGGCTTCACCAAGCCTCTTTGTGGATGTGAATTTTTATTTTAAAAAATTCTGTTACTATCGTGTTGTGAGGACTCTGGAGGGAGAGGAGGAAAACACACAGGGAGCACCTGTTAGATTTAACTGGGCATCTTCCATCCATTTCTAAATGCTGATGTGCCAAAGGAGTAAAGGTAGGGAAAGTCTCTGTGACTGCAATAAGATGATGTGTTTAGCTTCACACTTCTTTTCCTGTTGAAAGCCGGATACTTCAATTAAAGGGAAGAATAACCTTTGCGTGTAGGAGTTTCTCTACCCTGATGAGCACATGAATTGTGTGAGGGGAATTATCACTTTACAATCACAAATCAGAACAAAATGCAAATAATAATTGGAAGTCTTCACTAGGACAAGAGCCTCTGAGGCTAAGCAGGATGTAGGCAGGATGGTTGAAGAAAATGTCTTTTTCCATTGTACGGATAGCACAAGAGGACATAATAGGTCATTATTTAATTAGAGCAGAACCAAAAAAACTTCATTGTCTGTCTTATGTCTGACACAGTGATACAGAAATCAGGCCTGTGAAAGCTCAGCTTTAATTCATTTACAATATTTATTGATTATTTTGTCCTATAATCCCCTCCTCCAATAATCTCACTGAATTACTCATTTTTAGAAGACATTATTTTAATAAGAAAGTTTCCTTAATGAAGTTTATGCTTCCATGACTATCTGTGGTGAGCTGGCTGATTCTAGCTGTTTCAATGTTCTGAAAAATGCTGGTGTACCTCCACCTCGTGGCACTTAGTGAACACTAAGTGAACACTAATAAGTGAACACTAATAAGAGCTGAGTGGCAAGTAATGCCACCTGGTCTTTCAAACAATCCTGTTAAAGCAAGAAATCCTCAACTAATGCTCGAGAGTCTTCTGCTACACCCCTGAATTTACACAGTTGATCCCTCATGGATGGAAAGAGGCCTGGGCGCAGGGGTAATGCAAAGACAGGGCGGGGGGGGGGGGCAATAAAGAGGCAACTCCAAAATGCCCTACCTGCTGCCTAAGCCTACTAAGATGCAGGCATCCAAATGCAGAGAGAGGCATGCAAATAGCCCTCCTCAAATAGTTGGCATCAAATACTTGCAGAGCGCATATTGTGCTAGGAGCTATACAGACAGCAGACTTGAGTGGCACTTAATCCCGAGCCTCACTTGCAAGATTTTCCATGCTGAGCCTTCTGGATATTTGTATAGAACCCCAAGCCATTTTAGAAGTCAGGAGTGCTGGGGGCTGCCTTCCCAAATCAGAGAATCAGGAGATTTACACAAGCCACTCAGTCTCTCTTTGGGCACTGAAATAGGGGATCAGCATGATGAAGACATCGTGGACTGTGCTCCCCTGAATAAGTAAATTCTATTATGCTCCCAGCTGGCTTTAAAACAAAGTACTAACAACTCAGCCATTTTGAAGGCTGATCTAGTTATTTTTGTTTTGATATGTCTGGGGTTTATGCAAGTACTAGAAAATAGACACATGAGGAGCATCCCAAATGTTCATTTCCAATTCCCTTTACACTGAACTACTCCTGAAATGCCTCAAGTCATCAGAAAAGCTGTTAGTAGAGTATATTTAATAATCCCTGTAGCATGAGTTGGGAAACAGACTGAAGGTACAGTAGCCACAAGAGAGAAATATTCACAGTATGACGTTTCTGAGAGTGAATGATGATGTGAGTCTAGAAGACCCTGGAACTTATGAAGGTGTGGGAAATGGGCACTCTTATAGTCACAGGAACACAGATTGGAGGACAGTGGTGCATAACTAAACTTTGACCTCCCGCATGTCCTGTCCAGCCTTTGCCTTCCTGAGCTGTTTTAAGTACATACGGATTAGCATGAATGTGACCGATTTTTACTGTTTGAAGTTGTAAAAACTAAAACACACCATAGGACTCACCAATGGAAAAGTAGTTCAGTGGATTGTAATATATCGAGTGCACAGACTGTGTTTGAAAGGATGAAATGAAGCTGCGTATATTAACATGAAAATATCAGCGGGCATGTTGTCCAGTGAAGAAAGCCAGTTGCAGCACCATGTGCAAATATGATGTGACTTCAGTAAAGAAGCAGGCGGTGACAAAGGACCTCCCAGCGTGTGCGTGTACACATGGGTGTAGACAAAGAAAGTGGTTTTGGACATACGTCACACCAACAAGCTGGGAATGTGGGTGGAGAGGAAAGAAAAGGAAGACTTACGCTCCATCTCTAATGTACTCAAGAATTGCTTGTATAAATTTAAAATAGGGGGCTGAGGTTGTAGCTCAGTGGTAGAGTGCTTGCCTCTCACGCGTGAGTCTCTGGGTTCGATCCTCAGCACCACATAAAAATAAATAAAGATTTTTAAAAATCTAAAAATATTTTTAAAAAATTTAAAATAGAAGGCCGGGCACAGTGGCGCACGCCTGTAATCCCAGCACTGGGAGGCCGAGGCAGGAGGATCGCGAGTTCAAAGCCAGCCTCAGCCATGGCGAGGCACTTAGCAACTCAGTGAGACCCTGTCTCTAATAAAATACAAAAAAAAAAAAAAAAAAAAAAAGGGCTGGGGATGTGGCCCAGGGGTCGAGTTTCCCTGAGTTCAATCCCTGGTACCAAAAAAAAAAAAATTTTAAAATAGATAAATAATGATTTTGGAAAATAAAAGAAGAATATAAGGAGGAAGGGTGAGAAATAATGTTCATTGGAGAATCCAGAGAGTCAGAAAAACCTGGTATCAACATGTTCCTGCTGTTTCTCTAAAGCACAATGCTTCTTTACCAGTTTTTGAGAAATTCTGCTCCCCTGACTTAAAGCCATGCAGGATGTTGGCTCCTTACCAGATACTGCGGAGTGCCAACCCAGTAATACCAAGCAGACACCCGGCACTCTCGAGACCTAGGGCATGGCAGGCAGCACCCTGGAAAGGCAGTCTTGAGAACCAGCCATTGTTCATGGAGTGACTTACATCTCGTATGACTTTCTTAGAGGCAAAGCACAACACCCTGCTGATGATCGTCATTGCTTTCTCTTGCTGCTGCCAATTCTCTTCACTCATCCACATAATCATTTCCTGTTGGGAACACAAGAGCCACCTTAGAACCATGGCATTTCCATTTCCTGAGGAGCCCTCTTTCTAGTCACCAGTGTGGGGGTCTTATGGTCTCTTGATTAATCCACGCTTCACCTAACTTTATCTAAAAGTACTGGACAACAAACAGTCAGTGTACTACTACATCTACTATGGTAACTACAAGTCAGATTTATTTTATTTGATTCTATTTAACAAGGGACGAATAAACACCGTGACAGTCCTTCTGTCAGGCATCATGAAAGTGTAGCCCGGGTCTGGATGGGATCATCAGCTGCTTCACGTCTTCTTTTTCTAAGTACAAATATTTATTAAAAAGAACATGGAATCTGCTCTTCTGCTTTAAAAGATAACTGAAATGTTATCTGATCAGAAATGTTGTCTTTTCTCATCTTCCAGAGGACACCAATTCCTACGCGAAGTCACCACCCAGAAATGTTCTGATCCTTGGTTAGAGAGTTCGTTAGTGGAGGCAGTTTAGTTAGAAAATTCTTGGTAATTTTCATTCAAGTCTGTCTTCCAGTACCTTCTCTTTGTTCTAAATCCTAAGAGCAGGGATACATTTCCCACCTTGGGAAGGGAATAGCCTGCACATGCTAATGAGCGCCAGCTGACTTCTTAGGCCACCTGTTGGAGGCCACTGTACTTCTGCCAATGGTTGGCCAATCTCTTCCTCCTTACCTCTGCCATATGGCACAATGTTCTGAAGTCCATTTCCTAAGGCAGAGGGGTTTCTAAATCTCAGAAGGGTCGGACTCTGCCTTCTCTGGGTGTGAGGTTCTAGCCTTTTTGAGGGTTGGGGAGTTCCCAGGCATGATAGCGTCAAGAACAAAGCAGCCAAGAAACTGGCTCCCAAGTTGTGGTGGCTTCACCAGAATGGCATTGCTCCTCTGCTTCTGTTCCCTTTTCTCCAAAATGGAAGAAATGATCATAGCTTCCTCGTGGTGTGATTTGAGGGATTACAATATGCACTCACATCCTCAGTACCCAAAATAAAATGTTCAGTAAGAGGAAGCGGATAGCAGCGTGGGCAGTTAGCAGGACATGCAGGGGGAGGAGGAGTGATTATCACTTTAAGGGGTTATGAGGATAACATTTCAAACACACAAAAATATTTGGCTCAGATTTGGCACAAATTAGCTCAATCCCTTTTTACTTTCCTTCACGTTCTTTCTCTTGTCTTCGAGGATACCAATCCGTCTTCTTTACTTTGGTTTGCACAACTGATGGATGCTTCTGGTAGGGTAAGTCAATGTTTTTCCTGACTCCTAACGTCACCATATTAGGAATGCAAAAATCTAAGAACCTAAGACATCCCGTGCGGTCTTCTCTGGCTGGGACATGAATGATGCGGTGAGTTCTGTGGACAATGGGGCTTCTACCTGCACAACTAGACTAGGCTCTGCCCTTGCAGGAGCTCTCGCAGTGGTCTGTTCCTGTGACAAGTTTCTGCCTGGGCCGTCAGGATGGCTGTGACATCTTTTGACATCTGAGTGGAGGCTCCCATGCTTCACAGCTCATGCACGCTGTGTGCCTGCAGAGTCAGCACTGCGTGCGTGCTGCCAAGACACGGGGACCTCTAGAGCAGTGAGTGGAGCCACGCCTCCGCCTCCCTGTGTCACGGCCGAGGCAGGCAGGGGTGCTGTGTTGAGATTCAGGGCCGAGTCAGCAGAGGAGCAAATACTGAGGGCCTCTGGGCACCTCGCTAGAGACCTTGCCCTTAAGGTCCTACCTTACCTCTGAAATGCCTTCAAGATCACTCCCCCATTGTATTGATGGGCAGAACCTGGCTTTCCTCATGTTAATCTCTTGAGCAAATAGTCCCTTGGCTATTATATATACCCTTAACGTTCTCTCTCAAACTTTTTTTTTTTTTTTAATTCTTTACATGATCAGGCCAATATAATCCCTGATTATAAATTTCACCTTTAAGTCCCTTTTCTCTTTTCTTATTTTACTGCAAGCCGTCAAAACAAGCCACATGGCACCTTGAGGTCCTTGCTAAGTAGAGATCTCTTCTGTCAGGTGTCCTCATTCAGCATCAAGTTCTGCCTTCCCCAAAGTCCTAGAATGCAGACATGGTTCCCCCAAGCTCTTTGCAGCTGAGTAGTAAGGGTGACCTTCACTCCTGTTTCCACTGCCTCGTGCCTCGTTTCTTTCTGAAGCCTCATGAGAATGGCCTGGTTCTGCTCACAGCCACTTATGTGATCTCTAGGAAGATCCGGCTTTCCCTGCAGCCCTTGTCTTCCTCCACCTCCTCAGCATAATGCCTTCAGTGCTCCATTCACACCATCTGGCTCTTCCAGCCTCAGTTGCAGAACAGTTTTCACGTCTTCAGGTGAGAGGGACAGTCTCACTTCTTGCTATTAATTTTGTCTATTAGTCCAAGTGTGTTATTAGAACAGACTGTCTGAAGCTGGGTAATTTATAAGGAATAGAATAGAGAGATTTATTTTTTACAGTTCTGGAGGCTGGAAATCCACCATATCTTCAAGGAGTCCTTATGAGGTGAGGGACATTTTGCTGCATCATTACATGGCAGAGAGCAGACAGGGAAGAAAGCACACAGGAAAGAGGAGGGAAGGGGGCAAATTCATCCTTTTATCAAGGACCCACTTCCGTGATAATGACATTAATCCATTCACAAGGAAAGAGTCCTCACGATCTAATCAACTTGTAAAGGTCTCACCATGCAATACTGTTGCATTGGGGATTAAGATCCTGATGGATCGACTTTGGGGGACATATCCAAACCATAGAATGTGGTATGCATGAGGACAGAGGGTCTGACAGTTCCCTCACCCCAGAACTGATGGAAATGAAATGTCCTTCCAGCACTGTCACAGTGTTGTCCATTGTCCTGTGGACTTGAAAGCAGTTTAGGCCAATACTGGTCTCTGCTACCCCATGCCATGTTCACCCATAGTCACCACATAAGGCTTGCCTTCTCAAGTGGTCATTGATGCTACCTCTCCAAATTGATTTCTTAATAATACACTTCTGTAACTCGAATAAAGGGAGTGATTTTGTTTTGTGAGTAATTTCCCTCCACAAGAAACAAATTTCAGTCACCAAATACTAGGAGTAGATATAAAAATGACAAATTAGAAGTAAGGGAGCTATAGTGAGCTCTTTATATTCATGACAAATAAAACTGCTTATTTCCTCTTACCTTTAGGATCTGTAATTTGTAGAGGTCTTTAGACACTAAGATCAGAAGAGTGTCCTCAAATATGTGTAAAATATTTTGGTATAAATTCTGAAATACAAAAAAAAAAAAATCACATAACCAGCCTTACATAAGAATTGACCAAATATATATTATTTTGCATCTGGGTGTTTGAAGTTTGCCCGATAAACTGAAGGTAAAAAAAGGAGTGAGGTGGCTATGTGGATAAAAGCTCACCCAATACCAGGCCAAGAATTGCTTCTTCAGCTTAGAGAGAAATTACATTGTGTAGATATTCCAAACCTATACTATGGGACTATTCTTATTTTCATCTTTCTCTGCTTCTATTTTCTTCTTCTTCTTCTTCTTCTTCTTCTTCTTCTTTTTTTTTTTTGGCAATACTTGTCCTTAAACTCCCTGCCCTTGTGAAACCAGTTTTAACTTAAAATATCTCCACCCATTTGTTTCTATAACCCCTATTTGATTCACTAAATCCCATGGGTCACAGAAGTCACAAGGAGTTTAGGGGTGTAGGTTAGCGCTGAAGAATTCTATTATATGTAAGTGAGGGAGAAGGTAACAAAGACTGGAACCTTCCAAGATGCAGTCTCAGCTTCCCTGTGGTGCAGAGCAGTCTCAACACAAGTGAAGGAAGACGGTCTCACCTCCTGTTCCTCAAGGTCTTCTCTGTCGATGCCCAATGCGCTTAACTTTTCAAAATTTGGTAGTTCTAATAGTATTCTAAAAGATGCTTCTGTTATGTCCAGCTGAGATTCATACTGCAGTACAGGATCCACGAAGCTGATAAGAAAAGGGTCTAACTGTTAAATGGATGAGATTTTGAAGATATCTTTATAGACTTTTTCCCTTAATGAGAGAAGGTATACAAGAAAGTAAAACCCAGACGACACATGGGTCTTAAATGTTCTCTTAGCAATGATCCCTTAAATATTAAGGAATCGATTTATTCATAAATACAATCTACATTAAGTTATTTAGAAATTGGAACATCTTTCTCCATGAACTCAAGAATGTAAGACAAAGCCCATAAACCCACACTAAGGTTTGAGGTCATTTAACTGTATGGTGCCACCATTTCCTAGCCAATGATACTATTTTTTTTTTATATTTTAATATTTCTGATTCAGGGGTGCATCTTTCAAGGCAATGTCAAAGAAAAACTGCCCATCCTCAACTAGAAAGACCATCTGCTTATCCGTGTGATATAGAAAGATTGGGGAGAGCATAAGAAAGAAAGAATAGTTGCTAAATCAGGATGATGGAATTTTGAGTCAATTTTTATTTCTTACAAATATATTTTTTAAAATAGGCAATTTCAAAGATATTCAATTCATGAAATCAGAGAGTGTTACGTTACCTGGAGTTTATGGCCAGGATTATGGACTGATGACACAGCAGGGACGCATACGCATTCCATAGTTCAGTAGCTGCGTTCTCCTAATACCATGAAAAAAAAAAATCAGCAATCACAACCTGGTCAGACAACATCCTGTGTAGTCCCTGCTATACTGAACCAAGGCACCAGAACAGACTAGAAAGTAATCCCAAGAGTTTGTAGAAGTATTAAGACTAGAAAAACTATCATTTCATCCCACAATAGTGTTTTGGCCTAAATGGTGGCCTGTATAGCCAACCACTGTGCTTCTATAATTAGCATTTGCAGATAGTAGTATTTTGTTAGGGGTGCTCTTTACCAGGCGTGCTTCCACATACTTCTGTAACTGCCAACTACAATCTCCAGGTGTACAGTCTACCTATAAAAATGCCAGCAGGGCGATTTAAGACAGACCTTACTGAAGAATGACCACATTCATGCCATTGAGTAAGAATCAACCCAGGTCGATGAGTGACTGTATAACTTGATTCTGTAACCATTAAAATTGCAATTAAAGATATCCCTTAGGAATTTATAATTTTTTATAAGAAGCTTGAGAAGTCCTCAATCATCTAAAACAATTTAGAGAAGGAAGAATAAAGACTGGAGGCATCACACTTTCTGGTTTCAAACTCTCTATCAAGTTGCAGTAATTAGAATTGTATGGCTGGGCATAAAAACAGACTCATAGAAAACACAGAATTGAGGTTCCAGAGATAAACCCACCCATATATGGTGCGTGCCAGGAACACACAATGGGGAAAGGATGTGTTCTCAGTAAATGGTGTTTGGGGGTCTACATTATCCACTACAGAGGAGTGAACTTGGACCCTCACCTTATGCCAATGCAAAAGTTAAATGGCAATGGATTAAAGACTTACATGTAAGATTAAGACTATAAAACTCCTAGTAGATAACTGGGAAAAGCCTCTTATTGTTGGTTTTGACATTGAGTTTATTTTGGGGGGGGGGGGTTACACCAAAAGTATAAGCAACAAAAATGAAAATAAACAAAGGAGATCACTTTTATCAAACTAAATTTTCTGCAAAGAAAAGAAAATGGGTCAAAAGATAAAAAGGTAATCTGTGGAATGGGATGTGATATTTGCAGACCATATATCTGATAAAGGGTTATTACCCCGAATATATAAGAAACTTCGCCCAATAACAAAAACTCAAATAATCTGATTAGAAAATGGGCAATGGACCTAAATAAACATTTTCCCAGAAAAGACATATAAATGGCCAACCAGTATATGAAAAAAATGCTCAACGCTCATCATCATGGAAATGCAAAGCAAACCCACAGTGAGCTGTCTCGCCTCACACCTGTTAGGATGGCTCTCCTAAAAGCACAAGAGATAACTGGTGCTGGAGCGCTCCTGGAGAAGAGAGGATAGTCCCACACTGCTGGTGGGAATGTAAACTGAGCCGCCGTTCCAGAGAACAACGTGGAGATTCCCGACGGCATGAAAAATAGAACTGGCCTGTGACCCAGTAATCTCACTGATGAGTGTACATCCAGAGGAATGAAACGAGAATCTCTACCGTGTGTGCACCGCCATGTTATCTGCAACGTTATTAACAATAACAGTTGCATATTATTGAGCTGTGGGAAAGAAGGCAACCCTCCCAGCTGAAGCATCATGGAGGACACTGGGCTAAGTGAATACGCTAGACACAGAATGACAAGCACCGTATTATCTCACTGATAGGTGGAATCTGAAATAAGGGAACTGCTAGAAGCTAGGAACAGAATGGTGGTTACCAGGGGTAAGGACAGCTGCTGGTCAGAGGGGACAAATTTCCAGATGTCAGATGAATAACTTCTGGACCGCATGGTTACTAGGGGTGAGCTGCAATGCTTATCATCCACACTGTGTTGCTTACTTGCTTACTCAGCAACAAATCGTCAATTAGTTGATCTACAATGCTGTGGACCACTGATTGCCTTCCGTTAACAAGCTTCTCTTTTTTTTTTTTTTTGTTTTCAGGGAGCCCAAATTGCTACTACAACTTCATTCCTGAGTAATCTTTGGCCAAATAAAGGCATAGCACTTTTTGGGGACAATTTCAAATCAACTTTGCTCAGTCCCTCTAGGACTTCAGTTTTCTCTCTCCCATGCCAAGTATTGTCTTCGTTGATGACAAAAATATTACCTATGAGTAACCACTAATCAAATGGCTTCTCTATTCAGTGTTGAAAAGTCTCCCTTTACACCATAAATCTTCAATGGGCAGAAAAAGCCTGTTTGTTATCCTCATCAACCACAGTTATCTGGTCAGGGTGGAGGTAGTAATGCTGACTTAGCAAGTCCAAGGTCATGAAGTAAAGGTATGCCAACAGATGGTCTAGTGACCCTGGAGGGAAAGACGGCGATTACTTATCACTACTGCCCAATGAGTATGTCCACATAAAAACAAACAAACCTATCACTGTTTGTTAAGACTTGGAGGTGAGGTGTCCTCCCAAATCTCCTGTGTCCATGCAGCAATGTTCAGAGGTGAAGTGACTGGACTGTGAGAGCTGGGACCTAATCAGTTTATTTATCCCAGTTTGAAAGAACTAACTTGGGTGGTAACTGTGGGAGGTGGAGCGTAGCTGGAGGAGGGGGTCACTGGGGTGTTCCTGCGGGGGCTACATCTTCCCTGGGGCATCTCCCCTTCATACCTGCTTCCTGACCCCACCGTGAGCTAAGCAGCTGTCCTCTGCTGGATCCTCCCCCATGATGAGCTCTTCCTTCACCTTGGGTCAGAGCAATAGAATCGTCCATCTATGGACTGAGACTCTGAAACTGTGAGCCCCCAATAAACTTTACCTTCTCTATGTTGTTCTTGTGGGGTGTATTGGTCACAATGACAAAAAGATGATGAAAACTCTATTGGAGGAACATTTAATTATAGCATTCAGGATGACCCACATAGATAGATTCTACCATGTGACCATGCAAGGCCTTAGTCCTTCAAACAGTTCCCCTAGGGCGTTACCCTCATTGCCCCGTCTCTCAGCATTCAGGTGCCAATTCGCTATACACGCATCTCAGTCCAGGCACGTCAAGAAACACTCTAGCTCGGCTCCCAGTTGATCCTTCAGTATGTTTTTGTGCATCTCAAATATTGAGGGGCTGGGAGTGTAGCTCAGTGGGTAGAGCACTGGTCTAGCATCCACAAGGCCCTGGGTTTGGTCCCCAGCACCGTGAGAAAGAGCAAACCCACCAAATTGTCAGATATTGAGGAATCCCAAAATTCAAAGCTATCAAAATTGAAGGATTTCCTAAAATATTTCAGTCTGATGTCTAACTAAGAGTAGTTCCACAAAGAATGGAGAAAACATAAGGAAGAAAATCACCCCATCAGTGGTGCAAGGTAATGTCTACAGGAAAATGTCTGAGATCTTTAAATTGATCTTTATGAGTGAGTGCTTAGTATACTGGAATAAAATGTACACCGAGGCCCATAGTTATAAAATTTTAATTTACTAAAAGTGAAGGTAATATTAAAGGCTTCCAAAGAGAGAAAGTAGCTGACAAATGTTGGGGAATCTGACCACTATTGGCCTATTCTCCAGTCATACCAATACCAGGGAGCAATGCAAATTATGCAAATGATGCCTTCAAATCTTTTAGGAAAAAAGGACTCGCAACCTAGAGGAGTGGCTATGATAATAATGATGATGGCCGTGTTTTAGGTGGTGATTTCATTTTCTTTTTTAAATTTGTTGTAGTTGTAGATGGAGACAGTACCTTTACTTTATTTATGTGGTGCTGAGGATCGAACCCAGGGCCTCACACATGCGAGACGAGCGCTCTACTGCTGAGCCATAGCCCCAGCCCCTGGTGGTGATTTCTTTTTACTCATCTATATTGCATGCATTTTTAAATGAGAACATATTGCTTTTGTAAAATTATAAAAGCATTTCAAATTGCTCTTATATCCACCTCACAAAGAAAATGTCCTTAAGTTCCCCAACGTAGAAACTGTGCAGACCACGTTCTCTGGTAGCAGTGCTGTAAGATTACATGTTAAAAACGTAACAATGGAACAACGGATGTTTTATGCAAAAAAAGACGAATTTGTACTCCTGACTCAGACATGCATGGCACAGCAATAACTCATAATGGATCACAAACATAAATCAAAGAGCTAAAACTGCAAATCTTTAAAAGAAGACATAGGAAAAAAAATCTTGGTTACCTTTGGATAGGAAAAATTTTTTTTCCTCTTTTCTCTTTTTGCATACAACACCAAAAGCAAGGCCCCCCAAAAGTTAAATAAACAAAAGAAAAAGATAGACTCAGTCAAAACCAAAACTAAAATCTTTTGCTCTTTAAATAACAATTAATAAAAAGAAAGGCAAACAATATACTGGTAGAAATTATTTGCTAATCGTATATTCTATTCTCAATAACATACAATGTATAGAATATCTCTGAAGAAATATGTGATATTTGCCTGAAGACAAAAAAAAAAAAAAAAAAAAAAAAAAAAAAAAGCTTAAGATTCAAGTAAGTGGAAAGAAAAAAAAAATGTTCCTGGTGATTAGTTTAAAGAGGTAAGTGATCTATAAACTAATCTGCAATTTAGCACTTTTAATCAAAATGCCAAAATAAATTTTGGGAGGAATTTGGCAAATATATTCCCAAGTTGTGTGGATCAACAGAACCAATAGAAAAAATATGTAATTAGAAGAGGGGATTCGTTAGCTTGGCGAGCATCACTAGAGGCCAGAGGGTCTCACCATGGCTGTGTGCAGGCTGGAGAGTTAGAGAGAGCAGCAGCTGCTCAGTCCAAGACTGGAAGCCTCAGAACAAGAGGGACCAGTGAGCAGCCCCGGCTGGTGATAGAGGGCCTGGAAGAGCCCTGGACAGTTGACCTTCAGACTGAAGACTCTGGAGTCTGAAGTCTGCAGTCTATGGCAGCAGCCAGAAGGAAGAATTGAGCTTGCGTACGTGTGTGAGGACCCCCCCCCACACACACACACTTTGTTCCATCCAGACCCCCAGCCTATTGGACAGAGCCACCCACATTCTGGGCAGGTTTTACCCCCTCAGTTTGCTGACCCACATGCCAATCATGTCTGGAGATATCCTCAAAGACCCACATTTTCCCAATTTTCTAAGTGCCTCTCAATCCAGTCAAGTTGACAATCAAGATTAACCGTTAAATTGCCAATGCATTTGTGAATAATTGGTAAGTTTTGCCTTATTGTATTAGGCAGGAAAAAGGAGAAGGGGGCCTGGGGGCCTCACCCAGGGGTGCAGCTATTGCCTAGCATGCCCAAGGCCCTGAGTTTGATCCCCAGCACTGCATTATATATTTTAAAAAGTAGATACAAAAGGATCCTGTGTTCTACACCTGAGCAGTCATCTCTAGTCTGAGATTGGTGGGGTGCTGTTGCCATTGCTGCCATCTGTGGAAACCACTGCAGCTGTCACAGGCACCAGAGGCTGCCTTTCCTCTTCACTCGGGTCTGCAGATGCCAGGGGGTAACTAAGTCAGACTTGGCATCTCTGTCTCCCTTTGGTGTCGGCTTCCTTTATTAAATTTTGGGTCAGTTTCCTGCCCAGCTCTGCATGTGGGTACATAATGCCAGTTTCATTAGCCTTAAATTTACCTAACCTTTCTTATCCCCTTTAGAAGCTGAGGACATCAAGATAAGAAGAAGTTAGGTATTTCCAAGATTTGCAGGGACATTCAACTGACTTTTAGGAATCCTGTGCCAGACCCCCTGGCGTGGCTCTAGAAGTCTCCGGTCATCATTCCCAGGATCAGCAGAGCCTTGCAAGCCCAGGACCCCGTGAGACTGTCCTCCTAAACAGGAGAAAGTGGCTCCTAGGAACCAAGTCCTGCCCCTTCCAGCATCACAGGTCTGCTAGGTGGGCACCTGCAGAGTGTGTGGCATCCCTCCGAACCACAGCAGTTTCCTTGACACAGGTGACAGTTAGACCGTGTGGACAGAACTGGGAGGACAATCAGCTCACCACAGTTTGACCCAGACCACGCCTCACTGTGCAGACCTCGCCTCATTGTGCAGACCTCACCTCACTGTGCAGACCTCCCTCCCTGGCCTCGCTCTCAGTGCTCTGGAACTGCCCGGTCCAGAAGCCACTTGGCTTAGACTCAACCCTGACCTCTACACCTAACAAGTGTATGTGGTTTCCTACGAGCCATCTGACTATTTCCGTGTGTGTGTGTGTGTGTGTGTGTGTGTGTGTGTGTGTACACCTCCTGTATGTAAAGCAAGTCTGTCATTCTCTTGAAATTAATTTTGTTTCAGGACTTGAATTTCTCCACAGCTAAGGGAAACAGGACTCTGCAGTTGAAAAACAAACTAAACCCTGGCATGGAGGGGCAGTTTTGACATCTTAGGAGCATGTTCTTTCTGTGCACTCCTAGCACCTGGTTCATTAATTCCTGTTTCCCCCCTGAGAGACAAATTGGTGGATGTGATAGCTTGCTTCTGTGATTGGAATGCCCCAAATGAAGTCCAGGCTTTGTACCTGAACTGTGCATGCCATGATTTTAGTCAGACTCTGCCTACCCTGTTGGCAATGGTCACGGAATATGCATGCCAGCAGATCAGCCCTCGTGACGTGAATCTCCATTTGGCAATCGCTGCTAGTGGAAAGCAGTTTCAAATCCACACGGGGAGACATCATCTTGCTTTTTATGTATCTTGCTAACTAAGCTTCCTCACTCACTGGAGAGGTAAAGAGGGATTTTAGGTGGCTGAGATGCAAAGAAAAAATCCAATGCTATAAGAATAAAGGCTGAGGAGGTAAAGGGTAAAAATTAAGATAAAATGGAGGATTTGGGGGTGAGGGACATTCACAGATATGCATAGCAAACAGCCCTTTCTAAGAGGAAGAGATGGATGGTAAATTTAGACATTGACCCCACAATGACAGGTCATCTATACAAGCGTCTCTCTAATGAACTTTTAAAGTATCACACCCTATTTATTTATTTATTGGTACGGGGGATTGGACTCAGGGGCACTTGACCACTGGGCCCCATCCCTAGCCCGCTTTTTTTGTATTTTATTAGAGACAGGGTCTCACTGAGTTGCTAAGAGCCTCGCCATTGCTGAGGCTGGCTTTGAACTCGCGATCCTCCTGCCTCAGCCTCCCAAAGTGCTGGGATTACAGGCGTGTGCCACCGCACCGGGCACACCGCATTTATTTAAATAGTTCAAAAAGTGAGACACCCACGGTGCAGTACAAGAGGGTGGATGGCGACCTGCCTCTTCATTCCGCCCTCACATTTAGCTTCTCTTCCTGGGCCCTGGCCCTGGAGTCTACAGCTGTTCCTGGTTTCCGGCGCCCGCCCCTGGTGGCAGGATGTGAAGACCGAGGAGGCTGACACCAGCGCGGACCGCCCGCAGCCTCAGCCTCCAGGTACCGGAGGAAGGGCTCCTACTTCCTCTGGAACTGCTCCAGTGCCCTGTCCCTCTTCTCTAACCACCCCTCACCCACCTTTCCCTGCTTGCTGGCTGTCTCCCTTACAGATTATTCTGTTTCCCAGAATTTTCCATGTCTTCGGGCAATTAAAACAACCCCAGGGTTATTGTTAATTGCAATCCTGTTTATTTAAAATCTTTACCTTCATAACTTACTACTCAAAGGTCTTTTTTGATCCCCAGGGCAGGCAAGAGTTTTGGTTTTAGGGTCAACACAGCTTGGTGGTCAGGCTGCCAACTCTGCAACCGGACCCTGTGAGTCTGATCCTGGCGCTGCCACTTGTGGTTACGTGACCACAGGCAGGCCACCTACTGCCTGAATGTCCTCATTTTAAAAATGGGGAGAACAGCAGCACTTACCCTAGAGGGACCTTGTGGAGGTCCTCAAGCATGCCTGACTGGCTGCCAATGCCAACTGCGTGTCAGCTAGTTTGTGGAACAAGGAAGGTCATTCCCTCCCTCATCTTCCCTGCCTTTTCTCTGGGGTTGCAGCTGTGGAATTAGAAAAAAATACGTGTGTGTGTGTGTGTGTGTGTGTGTGTCTGGCGTGATTTCTTGCCTCCTTCCTGTGGGTTGTGACTTCCCACTCTGCAGGTGGTGGCCACGGACATTCCTGTTGACCAGGAACGAGTGCCCATAGGGGAGTGTCCCTTTCAAGACCCAGCTACTTGCTCAGGGTGGTTCCGCTGTTCCTGGTTTTTAAACTCTGGAAGCACCAGCCGACTTGACGCATGCGCAGGGCTCCCCAACAGCCCGCTGCCCAGGTCCATCAGCCCCAAGTCTGCTCACATGGGCAGGGTCTGTCCCTCTGCACCTTCCCTGCTGTCAGAGCAATCCAACCCCCTTGGTGCAGTCGGTCCCACAGCTCTGCCCCCTCCGCAAACCCAAGGAAACCCTCACGACTGGGTCTGTGCCCACGACCCAGCCAAAGCTCCTAGCACCCCCACAGAGGCCCAGCCTGGATACCCAGTCTTCGGGATGGCCACTGGCACCCTCCGCGTGGACCAGCCCTCTGCCCCTCAGGACTGAAGTGCTGTTTCCCCAGCTGCTGTGCAGCATTTTCTCAACCAGGGATTGAGCTGGATTTCCACTCCGTGAGTTCGGGGCTGTGAATCTGGGTTCTTCCTTGGTTACGCAAATGAGTTTGAGCCCAAGCTCTTTACAAATGCCTGGAAGTTTGAACTTGGCTCCTCTTTGCTGATGAGATGCCACTTTTATGCAACTATATAGGAATTAACTTTGTATATGCTCTTGATGTATTTCTGCTGCATGGCCACCAGGTTTTAAGACATTTAATTATCAAAAATAAAACCAGTTCTATGGCCCTGTGGAATCTAGCCAGAGGCTGGCTAAACTAGCAAGATAGGTTTTTTCAGCTAAAGATTAGCTCTTGCTAATAGCCCCTCCCTACAGGGCATAGCATTACCCATTGAAAAGCTAATGGCCTTTTTGTGTGTCTGTAAAAGACTCTCCCTTATCCTTCAGCAAATCTAGGATAGATAAGATTAATCAATAGTAGGTACTTAGGATAACTATTTTGTTTTTCCCTGATTGACCCTGGAGTGTCCTGAAATTCTTTAAAGTAACCTTCTATAGTTAATTACTGGAATTCTCTAATGTAACCTCCCTTACTGGAATTCTCTCATGTAACCTCCCTTACTGGAATTCTTTATTGTAATCTATAGTTGAAATGTAAATTGCTGTGTTTGTTGGGATGTATAAAGCCCATGCTGAAAAAAGTAAAGAGAAGAAGGATCTCTGCAACCTGTCTCGTGTGTGTATCATTCCCATTCGCCGACGTGTTCCCTGACGTGTTTTCCCTCCAGCATCGGTCGGGCTCACCTTGACATCTTTGCTGAAGCCGGCCTTCAGCACTGCTGGGAGTGTTGGGAGCCGAGAGCTCTCCAAGCTCAAGATTATGTCCCCTCTGGCAACCTGCCTCCGCTGCCTGGGTGAGGATCATGAAGGCTCAGCTGACCCTTTGCCTCCAAGGGCAATGCAAAGGCCACCTCAGCTCCAAAACTGTGGGGGTAGCTGAAGCCTGCTTTGCACGTCCCTGTATTTCAGCTCCTCCCCCTGCAAGCCCGCCTTCTCCATCCCTAGTCCCCAGGAACTGATCCCAAGAGCAAAGCCGCCAAATTTCCTGGATGCAAACCTCTATCTTAGCATCTACTTCCTGAAGAATCATACCTAAAATCTACAAATGCACATTGCTGGCTTCCTTCCCTTGCCTTCCCAGGTTCCTTCTCCTGGAACGTACTTTACCCTCCTCTGGGTGCTCTGCTCCTCCTCATAGTCCAGCAGGTCTTCTCCAGCCTGAAGCTAGGTTGATAAAGATCCCTCTACGTGCACCTCTATCACCCCCTGCCCGTGAGAACTTCCTCACAGCTTACAGCAATTTTTAATTACTGACTTACTTTTCTTCCACTGGACTGTAAACAATTTTAGGCTAACGTTTGAGTTCTTTTTTTATTTTGTCTCTCAAAATGATAGCATAGTATTTGGCATATAGTAGGTGCTCAATAAATATTTTTAAATGAATGAATGACTGAGTGAATGAAATGCTAAGCTGTACCTTTGGTCTATCATGATGCTAACAATTTGAAAATGATAAAACAGCACTGAATAGCAGGTTTTATTGTCAAGTGTCCTGCTGTCCTGGCTGGCAAAATGAACCTGTCCATTAACAGTTCTCAATATTTTGCTTTAATTATCACTGACTTTGACCTCAGGCTCTTAAAGAAACAGTCTATACATGGTTTAGCAGCCACACTGGCCCATTCTTCTTTCTAAGGGAGAAAAATTGCATATCTTGTGGTAGCTTTTCCCTGTGACTTCTGTGTCAACTTAAACTTAGATATAAAAATGGTGGTAGGTTTTGTCAAAGGCTCAAGATTTCAATCCAGTTTTTACAGAGCTAGATAAATGCCTACAATGACAGCACTGTGCCATATTGTAGGGAACACAGAGACAGGTAATCACAACCTCTGTCCTCCAAGGATGGCAGACAAGCAAACTGTCCAAAAGTCTAGGGGAAAAAAAATACAGAATAAGATAAACACAAAAAGGAAAGGAGCAAGTGGCGGGGCTGTCACACAGGGGAGTGACACCATCAGTCAGGCTGGGCGAGGTGGCAGCCGGCTGAGAAGGGTCCCCAGGATGGGAGGAAGGATGTGAGACTGGGAGGACCTGGGAGATGGAGGGTGGGGGAAAGGCAGGAGGGGCAACACCTTAACGCTCTGCATTAGTGCTGAAGCCACTTCCGGGCACAGGAGGGCCGGCGAGGGCAGAGTGCTGTGGGGGCAGGGGGGCAGCAAGGCCAAGGCAGCGTTCAACCACGCGGCCTGTGTCCTGCCACCCGCTCAGGTACCCGCAAATGTTACTTGAAACATCCTTGTAAGAGAGTCAGTGAGCGAGTCTCTCCCCCTGGAGATGTCAGTGACCATGACGTCCTTACAGAAGGTCACGTACCAGGTGGTGCCACTTCATACTGGACTGCAGAATCTGGAGGCGACTCACTGCGGGAGAGGAGGGGACTGGTTAATAGTAGCAAGCACAGCCCTGTGTCACCTTCCCGGGACTGACCCCCGACCCGGAAGCTAGAGTCACACACACACGTGCGCGCGCGCGCGCACACACACACACACACACACACTGCACACGAGCTCACTGTGGCTGTTACTGAGAAACACTGAACAGAAACTAGCAAACAGCATGGCGTCACATAAAAAGAGTGATGCCCGAGGGCCCTGTGGCTTTTATCAGAGAGAGAGAGCGGGGCTAAAAGAAAACCTATGATGTGACTCTCAACATTAACTGTTAAAAAAAAAAAAAAAAAAAAGGAAAGAAAAATGTCATGATAATTTTTATTAAGGAAGAATTTTCAAAGATTTTAAATCTATACTTGATAACAATTCTTAATAAAACGGATACATAGTTAATTGTTTAACGTGAGAAACAGAAAAGCCAGCCCCGCTCCACACCGCCCCCCCCCCCGAAGTGCCATACAGTATTATTAGAAAATAGAAGTCCATTAAACTTATTAGTTTCTAAATTTCTTTGCTTTGTGATCAGAGAATATTTCTGCCATTCCACTGTTTGGAATTTATATAGAAATGTCTAGCCTGCTACCTGGTTACTCTTGTGAACGTCCTATGGGTATTGGGGACAAAGGTCCATTCCGTGTTTTCATGGATAGAGATTGGCAGGAGGGTCCCTCTCTCTCTCTCCCACATGCCTCTCTATCTTCCCCTGTTGTGCCTGACAGCCTTACTTGATTTTCAGCTCCTCAATGCCGTGCCAATAGAGGAGAATCAAATTCTTCTACTAAAAACTGCAAAACAGTATTAGATATTTTTACAAACACAAGGAAGTTTCCTATGATTTTATTTTGTCCTCCCAATTTTGATGCTACTGTGTTTTATGCTATGGCAATGGTATTATTTTTCTACAGCTGTGTTATCAAGTTGCCACAAATTTCACGGCTTGTAAAATCCCCACTTATTACCACACAGCTTCCATAGGTCGGAAGGTTCCCTTAGCCGTCTGTGCTCAGGGCCTCAACCAGAAATGCAAGTCATTAGCTGGGACCGCTCTTTCCTGGGGGGCTTGGGGTCCTCTTCCAAGACCATTTAGGTTGTCAGCAGAATTTGCTGCTCTGAGCCTGTCAGACTGAGGGCCCTGTTCTCTTGGTGGCCGTGGCTCAGGGCACTGTCATCCCCCTAAAAGCTGTCTACTGTTCCTTGCCGTGAGACCCCTGCACGGGCCTTCTCATGCTACCACTCTCTGTCTTGTTTCCAACAGTGTAGACCCAGAATTAAGAGGCTCATGTGATGAGCTCAGGCCCACTGTAGATGAACTCTAAGACAACTGGTCAGTAGCCTTACTTAACTGGTTAGTAATGTCCCTTTTGCCATTGCCCGTCATCATATTCAAGCCTCAGCCCACATCTTTCCTGACTTTTCATCTTCAAGGAAGAGTGATTTATATGGGGCATGAGTATCGGGACAGGGGCACTGGGGGCCACCTTGGAATTATTTTTGCCAGTTAGATTTTTCATAATTATCTTCATTATGGATTATGAACTTTCTTATTACATGATGCTTTTATAGAAATCACATTTGATTACCGAATGTCTTCTCTGATATAAGGAGGCTAATTCACAGTGTTGTTGGATGGGGGTACATAGGAGGATTAGAGGAACACTAGAATGGTCAAAGGAAAGGGAAGGGAAGGGAGGGAGCAAGAGGGGGGGGAAGGAAAAAATTGGTGGTTGAATGAGATTGATATCATTATCCTAAATGCATGATTGAAGATCTGAATGGTACTTATATACTTTGCATACAAATAGTTGTATGTAAAAAGATGCTATATATGTGCATTATGAATTGTAATACATACTACTACTATAAATAAACAAAAATAAACAACAACAACAAAAAAGAAATCACATTTGATGTTTTAAAGCTTAATTCAAAGCCCGGAATTTGAGTCGGTCTGATTAATTTTCCCCAATTCTGGTGAGCTCCTGTTTTTTTCCATTTCCTGTAAACTTTTCCCCATCTATTTATTTGCAGCTTTTTGAGAGATTTATAAATGTTGCCCATATGTAGCATGTTGCTGGGTTTTATTTACAATGTAACCAATTCCTTTCTCTTAATAGGTGAGTTCAATCCATTTTCCCCTAGGCAAACAGTGGAACTGTCTCCCTAGTTTATGCTGTAATTTTTGGTTTTGCCATTACCTTTAAGTTTCTTAGTATTTCTCTCTCTCTCTCTCTCCCTTCCCCCCCCCCTCGTGTGTGAGTGTGTCTCTGTGTGTGGTGTGTTCGTGTTTTCCTTGAATGTGAAAGGTTTGTCCTCTTGTGATGGTGATCAGGTTGACTATAACTTTTCACAATGTTTCTCAAAACTTCAGGATCTGTTGGTTTCGAACTGTGAGCAACGATGGGATTGGTTCATTTCCTCCTGGGGGGGGGGGGGGGGGGGGGGGGGGGGGGGGAAGCCTCTTCCTTGGGAGATTTTAGTTGATTGAATTGCTAAGTGGCACCTTTATGTCTTTGTACTCATTTTAATGGTTGCTTAATCACTTCCAAGTTTCAGTGAAGAAGAAATCCATGTACCGATGTACCTTCCCTCGTAGCTCGTATTTTCTGTAGGATTTTATTAGTTAAGTCATGCATATACTTTCAAGGTTTACAACATTTGCACTCAGCTTGGTGACAATAACCTCCCCACCCTTTTATGCCTTAGTACTGTGTTTAAATAGATTCAGGACACACAGCCAGGCTTTCTCTGCTCATCCTTGTTGGGTTGAAATGCATCTTCTATTTTATTTAGAGGGGTTCCAGGGACTCACATCCCTTGACTCCTTGCCGTGTGCTAGATAGCTGGTTACGCTTTTCTGAGTTCAAGTTTGGCTGGGTGTGACATCCTCAGGCCACCGTGTTCTCCCCAGGAGCTGTAGAGGCCAGGCTCCACTGCGATCTAGCACTGTCCTGGAAAAGCCAAAGGTCAGGTGGGTTTCTTGTTGTCACTCTTTTTTTCCACGAAGATTCATTGAAACTTTTATTTTTCTTGGATTTCCCAAGGATTCTTTGCTTATCTCTGAAAGGATTAACTCTGCAAGGGTGTAACTTTCCTTTGAGGGTTTTGAGTTAATTTAGGGACATAGTCTGTTGCACAATCTATATTTTCATGGGAAGTTTCATCAGAAGTGTACTTAAATATGTCTTCTTGTCTGTTACTTTGGTCTGTTCTAGGTCTGACCTCAGCCTTCTCCTTCATGCCCCTCACCAGGTTTTGAGCGCTGCCTGCTTTGAGGGGGCCGTTTTCAGCACAGCCTTTGTTTTTCGGAGAGTATTTTCCAATTCTCTCCTGAGTTGCACTAGTTCTTCGCTACATTTTTGCATCTCTACTCTGAGCTCACTTTATAGACAAAATCGGTCCATTCAATAATAATAATAATAATAAAATCTCATCTGCGTTTTGACAATATTTTCCCAGAGCTCCTTAACCGTCATTCATTTTTATGCCACGTTTCCACTTTGTTCCTTGTGAAATCTTTGTGTAGACACTTTTTCCTTATTACTCCTACAGACGGGCTATGTCCGGGTCCGACGCTGAGTTTGTCTGTCCGTCTGGTCTGCCAGTCCTGGTTGCTTCGGATGTCCCCGCTGGTGTTTCAGAGCTGTGGGGCCTGGGCCTCCTTCACCCTGTGCCGTCGCGCCCACCCCAGCTGGTCGGCGTGGTCTCCTCTCTCCAGCCTCACGGGCTTCTCCTGGGTTCAAAGTCAGAGCCCAAGGGGGTCCTTTGGGGTGCAGGTGCCACTTCCATTCCTCTGCCTGAGCTGCTGGCCCTGCCTCCCTCACGTTCTCATCTCCCAAGAACCAACCAGTGGTGTCTCCAGGAGAGAAAGTATCTTTGGACCCAAATGTCAACCAAAACCTCCATCCAGGCAGGTGGTGTTTCCCCAGGATCCAGCCTCATCTCTTGTAGGAGCCCTGATGGGGGAGATGGCTGAGATTGCGGTTGGCTGCGGGCCATAGAGATATTCGGACATTGCCGCCTTCCGTGGTCTCGCGGGACTTGGCCCGGGATCTCGCGGGACTCCAGCCGAGATCGGATCGGGTCTGCGCCATTTTTGTTTTGTGGGTTTCTTTGGTGGTGCGTGTTAGAGTCCTTGTTAGAGCCGGAGAGAGAAGTTATCAGAATAAAAAGCCTGTTGGTTTCCAGTTTGCTTCTGAACTTCTTCCCGCGGCTTCGTTGCTCCAAGCGGCCATCGCTTCAGGCGGCAATAATCTCTTAGCTGGAGCACTTTCATTACTATTTCCAAACATTCCACATCCTATTAAATGCATGTCAGTGAGTTCAAAGTTTGTTCTTTAAAATTCTCACAGGACCGAATGTAAAGGAATTTTAGGACAGGTCTAGGGTATCTCCCATATTACCCTCTTAGCTATGCTTTTTGTATATGTGATTTATTTAATAAGTAATGGTCATTTTTAAAAATTGATGTTTAAATCATTTAGTCTCAGGAGTTTTCCAGTAGCTGGTTATCTCCGCTGTGTCTCTATGCATTGAAGTCTAGCCTTGTTGAGGAGGAGGATGTGTTCTCTGGAGGGAAATGCAGTGTGAGATCTTGGTTGCTTAGAGTGAAATGGCACTTTGATGGGTACCAACTGACAGGTGGTTCAGAGAGCCAGAGGTACCTAGTGCCCTGAATGCCTGCTGGGTAGGAGAGAAGTGTTGAGCAGCGGGGAGCGCAGGTGGACATCGTGAAGGCCGGCGCTGTGTGTCGTCTTGACCCCAGGATTCTCGATACTGGATTGGACATCATTTCTGGCTGTGCCTGTGAGGACTGCTCAGGGCCAGACTGGCGTCTGACCTGGCAGACTGAGCAAGGCACGTCCCTGTCCAGTGTGCCTGGGCCTGTGCACTCTGCTGAGGACTTGAGTGGGACCACTGGGCAGAACGAGGTCCAGCTTGACACTGGCTCTGTCTGGCCCACAGACTCTTGAGTCTCAGGCCATTAGAGCTGCACTGGCACCTGTCACCAGCTCTCTGGCTCTTCAGCTTCCACACGATGCCACTGCCTTCCTGGGACCTGCTTGCAGAGGGCAGACTGTGGGGCTTCGCTGCCTCTGGAATCATGTGAACCCGTATCTGATAATGAACCCATTTCTACACATAGAGTCTGTTGCTCTGGGGGACCCTAAGATGACAGGAAGTTAGGGAATTAACTAATGACAATGCATTTTTCTGATTGGTAAATCTGACAGGAATTCTAGAGGAGGGCCTGTGGAGAAGAGATTTTCAAATATATCTATAGTTTTTTCTCTTAACAAAACAGCAGCAGCAGCAGCAACAACACAAAACAGTCACTTACTTGTCTGTGATTTCTGTATAATTGTTGGCAACACAAAGTATTGACAAGAAAATCTCGTATATGACTTCTTAACCAAAGATGAAGTACTTTGGATAGCTATCAACAACCACGAGAAGCCTTTCAAGTGTTGTTACTTGTCATGGCAACCAAGAACACCAGATATTCCATTCTGGAATGGACGGGGCCCCTGGCTGGAATGTCTTAGGGGTCCAAGTGGCTCTGCTGCTCTCTGAAATCTGAACATTTAAAATAGCGTAACGTGACAGCTCTGGAAATAAGATCCACCTTCCCTCTGGGGTTTGTGTTTCTACTTTTTATTGTTATAGACACTGTTTTTATTTCGTTAAGTAGCAACTTTCCCAGACTAACTTTATAAAGTGTGTGCATTATTGTCCTAGGGGGCTGATGAATTCTCTGTTCAGTTAGCATAGCGGTCATCAGGACTGGACAGAGAATTCTACAGGGGACCAGTAAGTCTTGTGGCCCTTACCAGGGGCTGACTCTGTGTGTGTGTGTGTGTGTGTGTGTGTGTGTGTGTGTGTGTTTGATGTCTTTGATACTGCTGGTTCTGCTCCCTCACATGTTGAAGTATAACATTAGCGAAGCACACAGAGGCAAGCATATAAAGCAGGGTTTGTTTAAAAAGGGGTAACATAGACCTCTCCTGGGAGGGAGAAGCGGGCCATAGGTGGTATCCTGGTATTCCAAGAAGTGAGGGATTTTGCCTTTTTCATATGTCCTAGGCTTCCTTTGTTCTCCTGCTCTTTTCCCCTTATCTCTCTTCTTCAGGTGTACATGACTAGGCCCAGGGATGCTCGGTGGGCTGGCCAAAAGGTGGGAAACAGGTGGGCTGAAGGGGGAAGAGCAGGATGGAGCAGCCAAGGACACAGTAACAACTTTATAACTCCCTGGGGGGGGGGGCAATTCCTGGGACACGTTACCTTGGCAACAGGTTAGAGCAGGCGCAGGTTCTTGATAAGGATGGAGGAAAAGCTCTGAAGGAATTACCACTTCAGTCCCTCAGGGGACAGTCTCCAACTTCCCAGACTCACTCACATTGGTCTCCTTTATCTGACTTGACTCGGTTTACCTGTCTATGCTGACTGCCTGTCTAATTCTGGCTTCAGCTTCACACTTCCAGAAGTTCACAGTTCTGCCTTGACTCTCCCTTACTGAACGCAACGAGCTCCAAGGTCAGCTGAAGCGAGTGATCAAGGCCTCCTCAGGTCTTCCTGGGCAAGTTCCAAGCCCTGCACATGACCAACCCACTTTTAGATTCCCAGGCATATGTCAGAGCCCTCAAAGCCCCTGTGTGTTGATTTGTTCTTCTTTTTCTAGGGCTTTGAGATGTAGTGTTAGGTCATTTATTTGTTGACTTTTTATTCTTTTAATGAATGTCCTCAATGCAATAAACTTTCCTTTTAGGGCTGCCTTCATAGTGTCCCAGAGATTTTGATATGTTGTATCAGTATTCTAATTTACCTCTAAGATTTTTTTTTTTTTTTTTTTTTTTTGGTACTGAGGATTGAACTCAGGGGTACTAAACCACTGGGCCACATCCCCAGCCCTTTTTTGTGTTTTCTTAGAGACAGGGTCTCACTGAGTTTCTAAGTGGCACGCCATTGCTGAGGCTGGCTTTGAACTCGTGATGCTGCCTCAGCCTCCCAGGTGCTGGGATTACAGGTGTGCACCACCATGCCGGCTCGAAGAATTTTTTAATCTCCTTTTGATGTTTTTTGCAACCCATTGTTCATTCAATAGCATATTATTTAGTCTCCAGGTGTTGGAATAGCTTGTATTTCTTTATTTTATTGTTGATTTCTAATTTCATTCCATTATGATCTGATAGAATTCAGGGTAGTATCTCTACTTTTTTGTATTTGCTAAGAGTTGCTTTATGGCATAATACATGATCTATTTTAGAGAAGGATCCATGTGCTGCTGAGAAGAAAGTGTATTTACTCGTTGATGGATGAAATATTCTATATATGTCTGTTAAGTCTAGTTATTGATTGTATTATTGAGTTCTATAGTTTCTTTGTTTGGCTTTTGTTTGGAAGATCTATCCAGTGGTGAAAGAGATGTATTAAAGTCACCCAGAATTATTGTGTTGTGGTCTATTTGACTCTTGAACTTGAGAAGAGTTTGATTGATGAATGTAGAGGCTCCATTGTTTGGGGCATATATATTTATAATCACTATGTCTTGCTGTATGGTTCCCGTAAGCAGTATGAAATGTCCTTCTTTGTCCCTTTTGGCTAACTTTGGCTTGAAGTCTACTTTATTTGATATGAGGATGGAGACCCCTGCTTGCTTCCGCAGCTCATGTGCATGGTATGTTTTTTCCCATCCTTTCACCTTCAGTCTGTGGATGTCGTTTCCTATGAGATGAGTCTCTGGAAAACAAACCAAAAAAAATCTGAAAAAATTGACAAAACAAAATGATGGTTCTTTGAAAAATAAATAAAATCGATAAAACTTTAGCCATGCTAATGAAGAGAAAGAGAGAGAAAACTCAAACTGCTAACATCCATGATGAAAAAGGAATTATCATGATGGACACTAGAAAAATACAGAAGATACTTAGAAATTATTCTTTGAAAATTTGTACTCTAATAAAATAGAAAATATTGAAAGCATTGACAAATTTCTAGAGTCATGTGATTTGCCCAAACTGAATCAGGATGATATACACAGGTTAAACACAGATCAATTTCCAGCAATGAAATAGAAGATGCCATCAGAGGCCTACCAACAAAGAAAAGCCCAGAACCAGTTGGATACACAGCTGAGTTCTACAAGACCTTCGAAGAAGAACTAACACCAATACTCCTCAAATTATTTTGTGAAACAGAAAAAGAGAGAACACTTTCAAACTCATTCTATGAGGCCAATATCACCCTGATTCCAAAACTAGACAAAGACACATTAAAGAAAGAAAACTTCCCATCAATATCTCTAATGAACATGGATGCAAGAATTCTCAATAAAATTCTGGCAAATCAAATACAAAAAACATATCAAAAAGATAGTGCACCACAATCAAGTGGGGTTCATCCCAGGGATGCAAGTTTGGTTCAACATAGGGAAATCAGTAAATGTGATTCATGACATCAATAGACTTAAAGTTAAGAATCATATGATCATCTCAATAGATGCAGAAAAGTCACTTAACAAAATACAGCACCCCTTAATGTTCAAAACACTAGAAAAACTAGGGATAACAGGAATATATCTCAACATTGTAAAAGCTATCCATGCTAAGCCCAGGCCAATATCATTCCAAATGGAGAAAAATTGAAAGCATTCCCTCTCAAAAACTGGAACAAGAGAGGAATGCCCTTTTTCACCACTACTATTTAACATAGTTCTTGAAAATCTAGCCAGAGCAATTAGACAGATGAAAGAAATTAAAGGAATACAGATAGGAAAAGAAGAACTCAAATTATCACCATTTGCCCATGATATGATATGATTCTATACCTAGAAGATCCAAAAAATTCCACCAGAAAACTTCTAGAACTAATAAATGAATTCAGCAAAGTAGCAGGATATAAAACCAACACCCATAAGTCAAAGGCATTTCTGTACATCAGTGACAAATCCTCTGAAAGAGAAAGTAGGAAAGTTACCCCATTTACAATAGCATAAAAAAAATACTTGGGAATCAATGAAAGAGGTGAAAGACATCTACAATGAAAATTCAGAATGCTAAAGAAAGAAATTAAAGAAGACCTTAGAAGATGGAAAGATCTCCTCTGTTCTTGGATAGGCAGAATTAATATTGTCAAAATCACCATACTACCAAAAGCACTATACAGATTCAATGCAATCCCAATCAAAATCCCAATGACATTCCTCATAGAAATAGAAAAATCAGTCATGAAATTCTTCTGGAAAAATAAGAGACCCAGAATAGCTAAAGCAATCCTTAGCAAGAAGAGTGAAGCAGGTGGCATCAGCATACCAGACCTTAAACTATACTACAGAGCAATAGTAACAAAAACAGCATGGTATTGGCACCAACATAGTTTGTAGACCCATGACAGAACAGAGGACACAGAGACAAACCCACATAAATACAGTTATCTCATATTAGACAAAGGTGCCAAAAACATACATTGGAGAAAAGATAGCCTCTTCAACAAATGGTGCTGGGAAAACTGGAAATCCATATGCAACAAAATGAAATCAAGCCCCTATCTCACACCATGCACAAAACTCAATTCAAAGTGGATCAAGGGCCTCTCACGTGCTAGGCGAGAGCTCTACTGCTGAGCCACAATCCCAGCCCCTTGCGACTTACTTTGTGTACAAAAAGAGACATGAAAAATTGTGCTCTATATGTGTACTTTGAATTGAAATGCATTCAGCTGTCATATATGACAAATTAGAATACATAAATTAATTAATTTAAAAAAAGAAGAAATGAACTGGAAGATAAAGACCTCATGAATGAAAATGATGGGAAATGGTCCTGGAATGAGGGGGGGCGGGAAAGATCAACTCTTTCAATTCTTTCTATCATATTGTGTTTCTTTTATTAAAGAAAATCTGAACACAGGAGTGTTTGTTATTTTCAGTGTTTAAAATTTAAGAAGGAAGTCATAATGGATTGGATCCCTCTGTTCTCTGGGAATTCCTTTGACTCTGTCCAAGTTTTACAGTCTACGGGTGGAAAGAGAACAAGAGGCAAGAGTACGACAAACGACTTCTGAACCACACTCCAGTCTGTCATACAGTGGTTTTGAGGTGGCTTTCAAGTGTGGAATGTTAGGTTCTGGTTTCCATTTTGCTTTCAAATAGTCACAAGTTCAAGCCAAACACAAAAGCCCGAACCATTGAGCTCTCCCTGGTGGTTCTCTGTCTGGCCAGGGAAGGGGCGCGGTTGGCATTGCTCCCCCTCCTCATGCCCAGTGCTGGTTGGAAACACCCCCACCATCCTGAAGAAGAGAAAGGAGCTGCTTTGTCATCACAACCACTTGAAAGAACATAGAATCTTCCGGAGACTGTGGCTGCCCCCTCAATGAGGTGGGAACACGCATATCAGTTCTTTGACAAGTAGGAAGTGGGAAATCTGAATGGCCCTGATGGGAAGTCGTTTTTGTGTGTGTGTGTGACTGTTTGACCAGGATGAAGATGAAACACAACCCAGCCCCTCTTGGCCTGTTAGCCAGAGAACCCTTCAAAGCCAAGTGTGCCCATTACAACATGGAACCACTAGGTGTCACTCAAGATCAAACCTGCAGGCATTGCCTTAGCCAGCGTCACCAGGGAGCAGAGCAGGAATGCCTAATGCTGCTGGAGAATTCACCAAGCTAGTGGAGAAAACTGAATTTCCACCCTTCCATGACACAATGGAAAGCGGCCTCCCTCCAGCCCAGGGCCCTCAGGAGACGGTTTCAGATGCCCTGGGCCATATCTATGTAGTGGTTGGAATCAGCCTTTGACAGAATCATAATTAAATAAGCTCGCAAAACTCAAGAAGTGTGGTAGAATGATGACTGCCACTAGAATGGCATTGAAATGCCAAACCTCAAGGCTGCCAGGGCCTCTGTGGGGAAGGCCATCTAAAATTTCAACAGCTGCCCCCAGGTGGTATAAGCCAGATATTTTGGATTCTCTTTGGACAGGGAGAATTCTGAAAAGCAGAGCTAGCAAGGAGTATGAATTCAGTCCCCAAGCGTGGAATGAACAGGACCTTCACCCAAAGTCTGTGAGGCAGTGGTCCTGACACTGCCAGTGTCACAAGCAGCACTCACGGGGTAAAGTCACAAATGATCGCTGCTCTCACTTCTCACTGCCCCTTTAAACTGTGTTAGGTAGGAAGGCTCTTTGCCTGTCCCTGGACAAAACATCTCAGGCACACGAATGGCATTTCTGACTTCCTGTTGCTGCTTCAACGTCTCACCGTCACTTTGAGCAGCAGAATGATTAAGTCATTTCAAACTGTCCAATTTCATAGAGTAACACAACTTTTCCCCTCAAAACTCACAGCTCTTCCTCCCTGAACTAGGACTGGCAGGGGCCATGCAGCCTCCAGAGGGGGTGAGGATGCTAGGTAGGCTCCCCTCTCGTGAGGGGAGAGGGCAGAGCAGCTTTCGAGGTGTTCGGACGTTTCCATTGGCAGCATTTGCCAGCGAGTCCCCAGATGCAAGCTGAGCAGTTTTTCCAGCTCATCAGTCTCCCAGTTTTGCATATACTTCTTTTTTTCTTTAATGAGGTAATTTATTAAACAATGTGGCATATCCCCCTCCTATAGAACTAGAAGGCCGAGACCCCAAAGAAAGAAGAAGGAAGAAAGAAGAGAGAAGAAAGAAGCTTTAATTTACTTTTTTTTTTTTTTTGTGGTACCAGGGATTGAACTCAGGGGCACTCACCCACTGGGCCACATCCCCAGCCCTTTTTTTAAAAGCATTTTATTAGAGACAGGGTCTCACTGAGTTGCTAAGTGCCTCACCATTGCTGAGGCTGGCTTTGAACTCGCGATCCTCCTGCCTCAGCCTCCCAAAGTGCTGGAAGAATCCCCAGCTTTTAGCTGAGTTTGGAACAAGGACTGCATTTCCCACCCTCTTTTATCACGACTCACGTGCCAGTCCTGGCACACCTCTTGAAATGAAGGGCCGGCTGTTTCCGTTTCCTCCTGGGCTGGTCGCAGCGAGGGCACCGCCATGCAGACTGGACGAGGAGGGGGAAACCCTGTGCCAAGGGCCTAATGAGCCTGGAACGACTCGCTGGCCTTCACCTGCCTGAGAAGGAAACGTCTGACCTCTTTCTCTTTTTGTTTTTATTTGTTCTAACTCGTTACACGCGACAGTAGAATGCATTTTGACACATCATACACAAATGGATATAACTTCTCATTCGTCTGGTTGTGCATGGCGTAGAGTTCGTTACACAGGTCATGTGATCACATGGGCACGTCGGTTTACACTCGGGTTTCTTTTCAGATCATATAAATCTTTTGACTTTTTTTTTCTTTTTTCATTATACATCAAAATAGAAAGGGCATGGTCAGAATGAGTAGGGACCATGCTGATTCTCTTATCACCCAGCATTTAATTAAAGGAAGAGTGAGTGAATAATGCTAAAAGCAACCCTGGATGGAAAGCAATACTTCATGCAAAAGCCAAGTGTATGTGTTGGGGGGGAGGGGAGGAGGGGTGTGCTCCATCCCGGCCTGTGCCTGCAGTGTATTGGATTTTAAATTATTTTTACATTTTAAGAAAATTTCTTTACAACTACAACAAAATTATACATTATTTGTCACAAATACTTCCTACCCTCAAATAAAAACAAAAATCTCCAACAGTGTTATGAAAAAAGATGCTCTATGTGTTTATTATGAATTATAATGCATACTACTATTATAAATACAACAACTTTTAATAAAGAAATTTTAAAAAATCTCCAAACAAAAGAACTAAATTTTCTAAGTTCTTCTGCAGGTGTGGAAACTTGGCAGGGAAGACTAGTACATTGTATTTATGCTTAGACATTATGATTCTTAGGATACCTTATTGAATTTAGAATAAAACTATTATAAGAAATAGCAAAATAAGCCGGGCGCGGTGGCGCACGCCTGTAATCCCAGCACTTTGGGAGGCTGAGGCAGGAGGATCGCGAGTTCAAAGCCAGCCTCAGCAATGGCGAGGCACTTAGCAACTCAGTGAGACCCTGTCTCTAATAAAAAACAAAAAAAGGGCTGGGAATGTGGCCCATGGTCAAGTGTCCCTGAGTTCAATCCCCAGTACCACAAAAAAAAAAAAAAAAAAAAAAAAAAAAAAAAAAATAGCAAAATAAGAAAGTCCATAAACAATTATGGCATAAAACCATTACATTCTCTTTTATGGTAAACCTGAAGACGTATTGTAAAAGAAGCCTGAGCTTCTTCTCTGGCCATCTTCAAATAGGAAACATCTGTTATACTCAGGTTACTTTTAAAGACCATAGACTACCTAGGGCAGCGTACTGATTTTTCACACTACCAAATTTCAAAAGTAGGCAGAAAACACAGGAACTCATCTACATTTGGTGAAAGCAAAAAAACAAAACAAACAAACAAAAAACAACTTTTAGAAATCATAATCTAGTCAAATACTAAAGTTTTTCAAGGCATTTAATAGGATGAAAACTCCCCAAAATACTCTGATGCACTTATGAAGCAGAAAGACCTGGAGATGGAGGTTTCACCCGCGAAAAGAAGAAACTGCATTTCTATTTCTGGGAGCTTTGACAAGAAACAAGAAACAAGGTACAAAATGTAGCAAGCCTGATGGCTTTAGGTGCTATTGAAAACACAAACAAACCAAAAAAACTGGAGAAGGAGGGTCAGCGACCTGGGCGTGGTCGCTCATACCTGGGAGGAGGACCTCCCAGGTAGAGGAACGGCAGGTGTCAGGCTGTGCAGCCAGAGCCCTGGGGGCTTCCTGTTGAGACTGCAGAACCCAAGCACGGGGTGGGGGCTTCCTGGAGGCAGACCTAAGTGAGAAAACCACAAGTACTAGGAGGGGAGAGGAGGGGCCTCCTAACCTGTTAGAGGCACCTGCTGTGCCTGTGCATGGAAGCAGAGGCCCTCCCTGGGACTGTATGAGGGAGGAAACCATCGGAGGGAGACCCTGGGCCGAGGAAGGACCTTCTGCTGCAGCCTTAGAATCAAGCAGAGGCACAGGAGCCAGGCAGGAGGTGATGGTGACACTTCAGGCCAGAGCCATGGTGATGGGCCAGAGAGAGGGAGAGCAGGTCAGCAGACCGGGTCAGATTCTAACTCTACCTGGAAAGTGGGGGTTCTGCGTGAGCTGACAGGTCTGACGTGCAGATGTGAGAGGAAGAGAGGCCATTAACAAGCGGAAGCGTGGACATTCTACTCTAAGACAGGTGAGCCCGTGTGGGCAGCCAGGGCTGTGCAGAAGAGAGGAGTGGATGTTAGGGTGTCCGCTGGGCAGATGGCCTGGGAAAGCTGAGTGCACTAGCTTAAGGTGGAGGCTGCATCACAAGGCCCTGGGGAATGTAAGGATTAGTCCACTTACATAGTCCAGCAAAAGAAATCCAAGTTTGGTTAAAGAGATAAATATTTTATTTTAAAAAAAGGCAAACATCTGAAAAACAAACAAACAAACAAACAAACAAACAAAAAACAACAGCAGAAAATGTCTAACCCCAGAAATGGAAGTTGTTTATTTCTGAGTGTAAACATGATGGGAAAAATAAAAAGGGAAAATATTGTTAGGCTCATGCACATCCAAATTTGAAATGCCATCAAAAACAAACAACATACATTAAAAACCAGAGGAAAATATGCCATAAATATGACGAACAGGTTAATAGTCTTAAATAAGAGGTTTCACAAATCAGTGACAAAAATACAAACAGCCAATACAAAAATGTGAAAAATCCCAAAGATACAATCTATGGAAAGAGGAAAGGCACATAAATATATTTTTAAATGTTCACCTTGACAAGCAATCAGAATGATGGGAATTAGAGCAAAGCAGCCCCGCCTTAGCATGTCACAGTGAGCGTCTGTCCCAGAGCTGGGGGAGCAACCTGCCTGGCCTCACCTAGTGCCCCTGGGAACACATTTCATCCCCAGCCACAGCATCGGGGATATCAATCAAGAGGCCTAGAAGATTTCACACCCTGTGACACAATCATGGCATTTCATTCAAAGTTGTGTTTGCAAAGGCATTCATCACAGTATTATGTAAACTCTGAGTCACGGGAATAAAGAAAGTATTGACAGAAGAAAATGCCCACCTCTATTAAGTCATGCCTAAAACTAAAAATAGCATGCAGCCATTGCAATTATGTTGTGGAGAACTCTTAAAGAAGGGAAAACGCTAATCGTATAATCTTTTACTAAATAAAATCAGACTGCAAACTACATACTTTGTGAATCTAATTATATAAACAAAGAGGCAAAGTAGCGCTCTCTATATAAAAATTAATAAATATTAAATATGCATAATCTGGAGCATATAGGAAAATAAGAATGAGAAGTTTTAAAAAGCCCACCCCTGAGATGTAAGTAAGGCTCTTGTTTGGGCTCAGAAAATGCAGCCCCTAAACAGACACTTTGATACCTTGAGACAACCCGGAGCTGCCTCAGAATCAAGTTCCCCCTGACCTCATCTTGTTGCCCACCCCACTCCCCCACCCCAAGTGCAGGAGGGGACCTCTAGAACACCCTCTTCTGACCAGTAGATGGAGTACCATTGTTTCAAGCCCCCTAACTGGGCATCTCATCAGATAACCAGGAAAGACTAACTGGTGGGTAAAGAAGAGACTAAAAGTCTCCATGCCCAGGTCATCTTATCCAGCGAGATCTTCATCTAGTCTAAGGGCATTCATTTTATTACAAATGGATTTCCAGTTTTCCCAGCACCGTTTGTTGAAGAGGCTCTCTCTTCTCCAATGTATGTTCATGGAGTCTTTGTCTAATATGAGATAACTGTATTTTTGTGGGTTCGTCTCTGTGTCTTTTATTCTGTACCATTGGTCTTCATGTCTGTTTTGGTGCCAACACCATGCCGTTTTTGTTATATAGTGAAGGAGCCCCAATTAGGGAGATGGCTGTTGCGGTCAGCTGGAAGCCATAAGTTCCACCTAATAATAAGTATGTATGTGACGCACCTGTAAATGCACGTGAGGCACCTGCAAAGCTAAAGGTATATAACCGGGTGAAAGCGGTCGGAGTCAGGAGAAGAATGAATTCATTCAGTCAGTCATGCAGTCGCTCGGTCGGAAGAAGAGTTCGGGTCGGAGAAGAAGAAAAGAATCGGAGCGGCCAGAACGTAGGCAGAGCGGTTACAGAAGAGAAACCAGATAGAAGAAGTAATTCCTGGTCAGAGTCAGGCCGAGGCTCCCAAGGAAGAAAGAAGAAAGAACAAAGAAGAAAGAAGCTCTAAAAGCTAAGCTCTCTCTCTCTCTCTAAAGAAGAAATCTCTCTCTTTTCAAGCTCTCTCTCTTTCTCTCTAAGCTCTAAGAAGAAGAAGAAAAAGCTATCTCTAATCTTTCTCTCTAAGCTCTTTCTAAGAAGAAGAAAAATCTTTCTTTCTCTCTCTAAGCTCTCTCTAAGAAAATAGAAGTAAAAGTAGTAATAGCTTTACTCTGCCTCCGAGAGTTTTCCTCCCGCGGTGTTTGTGGCTGGCCACGACAGGCAGCTTACAATATAGCTCTGTAGTATAATTTAGGGTCTGGTATTGTGATGCTTCCTGCTTCACTTTTCTTGCTGAAGATTGCTTTGGTTATTCTGGGCCTCTTATTTTTCCAAATGAATTTCATTGACTGCTTTTACTATTTCTATGAAGAACACCATTGGAAACTTAATAGGAATTGCATTGAATCTGTATAGTGCTTCTGGTAGTATGGCCATTTTGACAATATTAAGTCTGCTTATCCAAGAACATGGGAGATCTTTCCATCTTCTAAGGGCTTCTTCAATTTCTTTCTTTAGTGTTCCATGGTTTTCATTGTAGAGGTCTTTCACCTCTTTTGTTTGATTCCCAAATATTTTATTTTCTTTGAGGCTATTGTGAATGGGATAGTTTTCCTAATTTCTCCTTCAGTTGATTCATCACTAATGTATAGGAACACAATTGATTTATGGGTGTTTATTTTATATCCTGCTACTTTTCTGAATTCATTTATGAGTTCAAGGAGTTTTCTGGTGGTGTTTTGTTGGGTCTTCTAAATATAGAATCATGTTGTCAGCAAATAGGGATAGTTTGAGTACTTCTTTTCCTATCCAGTAGTTTCTTAAGGACCTTGGGTGGAAAATTTTTCTTTCCTTCATTTTTCAGCCCATTTATATTTCCAGAGAAATCCAATTCTGTGTTCTGATTTATTTACACTTTGGTCATCACAGTGTTTCTCAAGATCTGTTGCCAGTGGGCCTTTAAAACATGGTTCTACTGACTGGGAAGAGTTCTGAGTCCCACCTCCCCAGAGAGCACATACTAAGAGGAAGTGGCATTGCCCAGTAAAACTATTGGAATAAAGCCTCTTTTTCGCAAAAGGGACTTCCAGGGATAATCAGCCATAATGCTCCCACTCTTGATACAACCAAATGAAGGGAAAGAATATCTTGGTAGCTCTAAGCAATGAGAGATTAGTTTGGTGAGGGAGGGCCACAGCCATCCTGGGAATGACAGGAGCCATGCCAGGGCTCACATTTTAATTGGATTTTCAAAAAATTTTATGGTATTCAGCTTTTTTATGTTCCTTATGTATTTTGAATATTTCTTGGTCAGATGAATAGTTTGCAAATATTTCCCACAATTCTGTAGGGTTTTTTTTTCATAATTCTGTTAATCATTTCCTTTGCTGTATGGAAATTTCTTAGTTTGAAATAATTCCACGTGTCTACTCTTACTTCTGTTGTCTGTGCCTTTGGGGTCCTATCTAAAAGAAATCATGGCCTACACCAATGTTGGGAAGGGTACCACTCCCCCCTGGCTCTTTCCCTAATCTTCTGCTGCTTGGGCTCCCTCAGTGACTGTTTCTTCTCTCTACCTCTTAAGTATTCATTTTCCTCGGGGGTCTGTCTACACGCACTATCAGAATTCTCCAAGATGAGGAGGTGTAATCAGGACGTGGAGTCCCCAGTCATCTCACATAGAACACTAGCACCTGCTCTCCCTCCCCCACTGTGTTCTGGCAATGAAAAGGGAGTCCTCCACCATGTAGGCAAGGAAGGAAGCTACAGCACACTGGTTATGCACTCGGACCCTAGGCCGGGCAGCCTGCGTTCAAGTCTCAACTCTGCTACTTGGTAGCTGTGGGTTTGGGGTGTTGCATCAACTCTCTCTCTCTCTCATGCTTTTGAAAAAAGATTTGCCTAGTACCTACCTCCCAGAGTTATCATGAGGGTTAAATGATTAAATAATCAGTGACGCTTTTAAAAATCATCAGCATGTAGCACATGCTCAGTTAATATTAGCTATTATTGACAAAATGGGGTGGCTTCTCCCTAGTGTCCCACAGGTTAGCACCTTATTTATCATTACTAATATACATAGCTATACATAGCATCCTGTTGTGATAAGTGCTCTGTGAGTAAAAGAAATACCTCTTAATTAAGACTCATGTTTAGAACAATTATTTTTGCCTTAAGAAGACCTGGGAGAAAGAAGGGTACAACTACTTGGTCTGCAGAGAAGAAAAAAATGTCAAATAGATCAGGAACTAATGGATGAGGAGCTGGAAGAGGATGCTTGTACTTTCAAATAAAGATCCCTCTAAGGTCAGAGATTCCTATGTCCCAGTTTGTCGAGGACAGTCAATTACAGATTAGTAGAAAAATTTTAGCAAAGCGTTAAATAAAGCTATATCAGAGAAAAGAAACCGACTTTCACTTGTTGGATAAATGATTCGGTGAGAACGTGATATTTTAAAGATCCTCGTGAGGTGAAGAGGAGAACGCAGCCCTGGAGACAGCATGCGCTCTTACCGTGGCATTGCAGCATGACGGCCTTGCTCTGGCAAGGTGGTAACATAAGGACACACAGCCCTTAGGAGGCGGAGGACAAGGGGGACTCAGGTGCGGGATTCCAGTCCTGCTGCGTCAGGACCTCTGGTGCCGAGGGGAGGCACAGTTCAGGGGTGGGGTGATATTGAAGGTGTGACCTAAGGGGGAGCCCTATTAAGCAAACAGGGCGCTGAGTCAGGAAAGCCAAGACATGTGTTGGAGGGGCGAGAGAGGACACTGCACCCCAGGGCTCTGGGATGTGGTTGTCACTGTAAAAGAAGCCAGTGTGAGCAATGGACACATAGTGGCCAGATGTTGGACAGCCACCAGAAGCCCCCTGTGGCAGGGCACGGGGTCAGGGGAAGCAGGCGTTCCTGGGCAGATCCTGAGGAGCACTGCCCACCCGCAGGCCCACCTATTCAGCCTTGGGGTGAGGGCCCCTTTTCACTGAGTCAGATCAGACACATTCCAGAAAACCCATAAGCCGCCTTGAACAGAACCCCAAAAGTATCCCTTGATGGCTAAGCACAGTCTCTTAGGTGATTTTAACCACAGAGAGCTACTCTGGGGAAGAGGTCCCCTAAAGACCGGGACCAGGTCAAGCGGGTCCTGGAGCCATCTGTCCCCAATGCTAACGGAGAGATGCTCTACCACAGCAAGACTTCAGGATGACTGGTGAGCCCTGTGGCTAACAGAGCGCCCCTTCCCAAGCACAGAAGCTGTCTTTTCCATGCGTCCTCGCTAGCACACGTTCAGAGACAACACGGAGCACGGACAGGAGAATCTGCAGGGGGAATCTCATCCACATGCCGCCCCCAGTACACAGACTCCTGTGGTTACAAATGAAAGGCTGGGGACCGGGCTCTGGGCTGTTAGCAGGCCAGGGAAAGCCCATTGTCCTTTCAAGCTGGAATTCTCCTCCTCTGGGCAACACAGCAGCCCCAGGGATTGTGATGTGCTGCCCTGGAGGTCACTTGCTGCCTCTGGGGCGACCGGCCCACATCTGCCCAGCCCCACAGTGGCTCTGGATGGCAGGGAAGCTAGCTGAGCCCCCAGGAAATCCCAAGGCCAGACATCTCCAAACAACTCAAGAAGCTTTTGTATTCAATGAGATTTATAGCCCCCTGAGTCCCAAGAGCAGTCACTATGTGAAGTGGGGACTTTGAAAAGACTACTGGGGACTTATTTCTCAGAATTTGCACGAGCGCGCGCGCACACATACACACACACACACACACACACACATACACATACCACACTGGCTCAACATTTTGAGACCACAGGGTTTTTTTCGAGGAATCACACCATATTTGGCCAGAATTTTTGGGAACTTGGATTTCTGGTATTTAGCTGATGAAACTTTTTATTCTGTGCAGACAAAATGAGACACTCAAAACATCATGTCTTGTGGGTGGGGGTGGGTGTTTGAGGATGCAATGACAGCAGATCTTCCAAGAAACAAGGACCAGGCAACTGACTTCCTAGGACCAAATATCCCGAAGCCTGAGGAGTAAACTCGAGCCAGATGCAACACAGTTGGAGAGCTGATTACTCAACGGTTGACGCAGACTTCACAGGTTAAGGGCGCAGTCACCCACAAGTGACCTCCCTTCAGATGCCAGCCGCAAGGCTGTGATTCACAGGACACTGGCACTTCTGGCCCACTAGCTGTCAATCTGAGGTTTCCTGCTACTCCCTCAGGTTCTGCAGTTCACGGGAACGAGGTGCAGAACCAAGGAAGTGGCTGTGCTTGTGGTCACACGCTTATGATAAAGGACAAATCAGGAAGGACCAGCTGGAAGCAGGAAGCCATAGGAGGAAGGCTGGGAGGGTCCCAGCGTGATGTTTTTTTTGTCCTCAGGCACATCCGGGAAGCCCAACCGGGCATAACTGTCTGGGGTTTTTATTGGGGTTTCCTTACATAGGTATGGTTTACTGAGTCACTGACCGTATGGTGAAACTCAAGCTCCAGTGCTCTTCCCTCCTCAGAAGTCTGGCTGATACCACGTGACTCAGAGTCTCAACCCTCTAAGCATGAGGTGGTGGTCTTCACGGTAGGCCAGCCCCCTTTGGAAACTACCCCCCCCATTCTGAAATTACCCCCCATTCTGAAACTACCTAGCCAGCCCCAATTCATATTAGGTCTACCCCAGATGCCGCATTAGCGTCAACTCAGTGTGGCCTCAGCCACCCACCGTGAGGAGTGAAGACATATTTATCATCTGGGAAATTCTAAAAGTTTTAGAAGCTCCTTTCCAGGAACTAAGATTCAAGACCAGCCAAATTTTTCTTTACTATACAACTCCCAGCTGAAACCACTGCAGCCAAAGTGCAGTTTTGTAGGAAGTGGTGAGTCACAGAAGGGGACAACTGGGTCTCATTACACCTTGAGTGTACCCCATTCCAAACAAGTCTGGAGGAAGACAGTCAGGTTTATACAACAGAGTGAGTTCAAGGATCGTGGAAAGTCACGAAACGACTCTATGGCAGATGGCATAATATGCAGGTGTTAAAAATTATGCTCGAACGTGTTTAAAGACATGAGAAAAGTGCTTAAATAACGCGAAGTTCTACTTAAAGAGCAAACAAGGATGACAAAGACAGAAGGACAGACTCAGCCATGACTGCAGCAGGAGGGGAGGGGTGGGAACCGGCCCAGGAGGAGTGAAGCTGGAGAAAATGACCTTCCAGGAGACGCTAGGTCCTGGGATCATCTCGGCGCCCGAGAGGGCAGGAGCCTTCCAAGTCTGCATTGACCGTGAGATTAAACTGCTAAGACTTTGTGTCTTCTCACACACACCAGTATCGGATGGAAAAAGAAAGCTTCCACCTCACCTAACTGAAGGCAATAAAAAAAAAAAAAAAAAAAAAAAAAAAAAAAAGACGATGTCTGTCTTCTTATATTAGCTTTTATTTGACTATTGCTCAAATTTTCTACAGTGAATGTGTATTTTTCCCTAATTAAAAAATAACATACAACATGGTAAATTTGCATTAAGAATATTTTTATCATCTTATTCCTTCTTTTTTTTTTTTTTCTAGAAAAGATGTAAAATTCTTTCAACATTTTCTATAAGGAAAATCCTTTACTAGGTTTATTTAAAAAAAAAAAAAAAAAACCGAATGACAGGTCATTAGGAAGTGATGGTTTGCATGGCAAACATTCAGGTTAAAATTCCTTTCAAAATCAAGCATTTCTGATGAATATTTAAAGTGTTAGTGTGCAAAAACGAACTTTCTTCTCGATCCACATACTGCTGTGAAAAACGAGATATCTTTACACTTAAATTTTCATTATCTGCTACTTTACGCTGGGGTACATTTCCCTACAGTCCTGAGACTGTTAGTGCAGTTGCTACACAATGACGATTTTTAATTTTTTTGAAAGATAATGGTGTGATTCTACCATAAGGAAGCCATTCTCTCATTATACAAGAACTTGGGGGTGTTTGCTAGGTATGTCTGGTGAGATACTGTCAGATCAGGGTTATCCCCATGGTAGAAAGGAAATAATGATCAAGAGAATCTACATTTCATATGCAAAATCCTTCTATAACTTTTAATTTAATCTCTTATTCTGTATTAGATTTTCATCCATTTCATTCCTTAATTTTATCACGGAACTGCAATTACATTTTTAGAATAAATTCCTCGGAATGTCGTCCATTAAAAGTTACTTTTGACACCACCCACATAGAAATGATCATCTCCTGTTTAGAACCTGAGCTAAGAATGTTCTCTGTGGCTCTCTCCTATACTCTTTTTAATTAATTAATTAGTTAATTAATTAATTTTAATTACGTGTATATGACAGCAGAATGCATTTTGATTTATTGTACACAATTGCAGCACAACTTTTCATTTCTCTGGTTGTACACGATGTAGCGTCGCACCATATGTGCAGTCGTACATGTACCTAGGGTAATAATGTCCATCTCATTCCACCATCTTTCCTGTCCCCATGCCCCCTCTCCACCCTCCCTCCCCTTTGCCCAATCAAAGTTCCTCCATTTTTCCCATTGCCCCCCCCATTATGGATCAGCATCCACTTATCAGAGAGAACATCCGGCCTTTGGTTTTGTGGGATTAGCTTACTTCACTTAGCACGATATTCTCCAACCTCCATCCATTTACCTGCAAATGCCATAATTTTACTCTCTTTTAATGCTGAGTAATATTCCGTTGTGTATGTATGCCGTAGTTTCTTTATCCATTCCTCGATTGAAGGGCATCTAGGTTGCTTCCACAGTTTAGCTATTGTGAATTGTGCTGCTATAAACATTGGTGTGGCTGTGTCCCTGTAGTATGCTGTTTTTATTTTTCATTTTTTTAATGATCTTTTTTTTTAGTTGTAGTTGGACACAATACCTTTAATTAATTAATTTATTTATTTTTATGTGGTGCTGAGGATCGAACCCAGGGACGCGCACATGCTAGGCAAGCGCTCTACCACTGAGCCACAACCCCAGCCCATAGTATGCTGTTTTTAAGTCCTTTGGGTATAAAGCAAGGAGTGGGATAGCTGGGTCAAATGGTGGTTCCATTCCAAGTTTTCCAAGGAATCTCCATACTGCTTTCCAGATTGGCTGCACCAATTTGCAGTCCCCCCAGCAATGTATGAGTGTGCCTTTCCCCCCACATCCTCACCAACATTTATTGTTGTTGTATTCTTGATAACTGCCATTCTGACTGGAATGAGATGGAATCTTAGAGTAGTTTTGATTTGCATTTCTCTAATTACTAGAGATGTTGAACCTTTCTTCATATATTTGTTGATCGAAGGTGTATCTTCTTCTCAGAAGTGTCTGTTCAGCTCCTTAGCCCATTTATTGATTGGGTTGTTTGTTTGTTTGGTGTTATGTTTTTTGAGTTCTTCCTAGATCCTGGAGACTACTGCTCTATCTAAGGTGTATGTGGCAAAAATCTGCTCCCAAAATGTAGGCTCTCTGTTCACCTCATTGATTGCTTCTTTTGCTGAGAAGAAGCTTTTTAGTTTGAGTCCATCTCATTTACTAATTCTTGATTTTATTTCTTGCGCTTTAGGAGCCTTGTCAAGGAAGTCAGGGCCTACTCTGACATGATGAAGATTTGGGCTGTTCTCTTTATTCTATCTTCATTTCAAATCAGATTCTTTAGAATGACTCTACAAGGACTATTAGACTATTAGGCAGAGTTTTCTAAGTGTCACCAGCTGACCCCTGGAGTCCCCCAGATCCTACCAGAAGTCCACGAGGATGACACTGTTGTCTTAATAATGTAGTGATGGGACCCAGGCAGTGCTCTGTGCTGCCGCTAGTCCTCTAGCATGGGGCAACACAGTAGCACTCAGCTGTCCCAGCAGTCTGCCCTCTTCACTGCCACATATGGTCAAAACAACAAACAACAAACAGACAGACCAAGCAAACAAATGGGCAGAGCCAGGCGTGTCTTTTAGATATCCTGCAGGGTGAAATGGGAAGGACACACAGCAGCCCTGCGAGCTGACGCAGTAGGACAGTTCCCATTTTCAAAGAACAACGCTTTTGCCTCTGCGAGTGGTGACTGAGCTCCCCGCTTTCATTCATGAAACGTCTTTTCCTACTTGAAAGGAGTGACAGGCTGTGGTTATTCAGCCTTGGGTACTTGGCAAACGTCTTCTCAAAAAATGAATGAAGTGAGTCCATCACTTCGGGGAAAATGAGTATCTGTTGCCAACGAGGCAATTAAAGTTTTCAAGAGAAAATCAGAGTCTTGGAAAATTTTACCCACCACCATGAGTTTGAAAGCTTTCCAATATTTAAAGACTTTTCCAATGAAATTGAGGTTGATATTAATAAGTGTGATTTTGTGTCAGCATTTGGAGGATCTGCAAACTTGGTGAGCCAGCATGTTCCAAATTACCAATGAATAATGTTCCCGACTCAGGCATGGATGAAAAGATCTCCTCAAAGTGCAAGACAGACAAATAGACTCTGATGGAAAGTTTATTGGTCCAGTGTCAGGTTGCACTTTGCAACGAACCTTTAATAAATTGCTGCTTATTACATTTTAGTGTGGTAGCAAAGAGGAACTGTGAACATCTGAGAAGACACAAGGCAAGATGTGATGTCAAGAGAGACCTTGTCAAAGAAAAGGGAGGGGAGGGAGCAACGAGGAGGGAGGGGGGGAAAAAAGGAAAAAAAAAATTGGTGGTTGAATGAGATTGATATCATTATCCTAAATGCATGATTGAAGATCTGAATGGTACTTATATACTTTGTATACAAACAGTTGTATGTAAAAAGATGATATATATGTGCATTATGAATTATAATACATACTACTATTACAAATTTAAAAAAAAAAAGAAAAAGAAAAAAAAGAGACCTTGTAAGAAGGGTCCCATAGTCACTGGAATGGTGATTCTCTTGTAAGTAAGTATATTTGCTATCAAGAAATGTTGTCAAGACACTAAAAGATTTTATTGAAATTCCTGCTAGTTTGGAAGGTGCTTCCCCATGTGGAAGTGGTCTCTAAGAGTAGGAGCTGCTTTCTGGTTTTCTTTCCCATCAACCATTTACTGGATACAGAACCTTGAAACAGGACCCGTAGACCTTTGTAAAGGCCCATTTTGCTCAATAGTACCTTTTAAAAACCATGTTTTGAATAATGGCCTCAGTTTCAAACTTTCCCGTAAACATTTCTACAATTCAGCCTCTGAAATCTCCCAAGGAAAACTGGCCTATTAAAAGATAAGTGTGAATATGACTTTGAAACCCACTTTACCTCCCAAGTGCCTTGCAGATGAGAATTCTGTTCTTGGCACTGCAGAAAATATACGGTTGCTCTTGAAAAGTGCTGCCGGGAAAGAATTTGCTTACTTTGGATGTTCCTGCGAACAGTGAGGACACTCTCTTACAAAACAAACATTTCCTTGATTTCAGGGCATATTAATGGTATTTTCAGATGCGTCCAAACAGGCCTCAAAAATGATCCATGCTACTGTCATTATTGAGTTCCTGGAGCGACCATTCACGGGGTCTCATTAGCTGTGAGTGTTCAAATAAGAAAGGACACCAGGCCTGGAAGACGGAAGCCGTTGTTGGCTAAGCATCGACCCACAAAGCCCTTTGGAAGCTCAACTCTGCTAAAGAAAAGATGAGTGATGGAGAACGACCTGCTTCCTGTTAGCCAAAGCAACGCCCAGTTGTCTGCTCTGGTCCTCCTCGGCCTCCCTGAACAGATTTCTGTTTCCCAATTTCTCGGACCACTTGCCAAATCTGGAAATAAGACACCTGTAGTCCTATTTATAATTGCTTTCATGGATGAGTGGATTTTCCCCACAGATGTAATGTTGGGATATATGACACATATAACTTAACCTGCTGGAATCTTGGGGTCTGAATTCTGGGGACTATTTGATTGTCAGTTGTGTGATTTATTTAATTTATTATAATTTTTATTACTATTATTATTTTTTTAATTTTTTTTTGCAAATTATTTGTCTTCTCTTGGCCCCAGTTTTCTTCTTAGTAAAAGAAGGGGGTAAAGTAGATGATTGCTGTCACAAAGTTCCACAGTTTTATGAATACTGTCCTATAATTGGTTCTTGGGCTTCAGACAAAGCAATTGGTAAATATTTCCGTCCAAGCCCACTCTCCTCCCAGACCCACATACGAGTTAGATTTTGCCCTACTTAAGTTTGATTGTGGGCAAGAATACCTCACAGGTGGCACCATGAATATTCCAATACACCACACAGGGAGCCACTAACTGTCAAGTTTTCTCTATATGATATTAAGATCAATGAACCATCTCCTACAATTTTCCCCTCAGCTTTTCATCTAGTGGTTTTAGTGTCTATAGATGCTCATTGATTACCTCCATTATCTCATTAGCATTCCTAAAATGGTGATTTCTAATTACCATAATCACTCCTTCTCCATTCATTACCTTGGATTCTGATTCAAGAATCTCCCTTTATGAACCATGAAGCTCACGATAGAGTTAATCATCTTTCTGCCCATCATATGTGCCTTGCTTTGTTTTCTGAAGCAGTGTACAGTGTCAATTAGCTGCAAGAAGCGAATCTGTTTAAATTTGGAAAAGGCACTTGGTAAGATGGAGAGAATGTTGAAATACTTTAATTTACATGCCTGTCTTTCAACAACTCATTAGCTATTCTAATATATGAAAGATGGTCAGCCTAATTTTCATATTAAATTTTTTCTTGAGTTTTTAACTCTGTTTTGGATTCATTTACTCATTTGCTCACCTTTGCAAGGTGCTCTGCTAATCACTGACTAAACAAAACCAAATAGAATGGATAGCCTGTCTGGGCCCAGAGTGTAATGAGAAAAAAAAAAAAAATTAAACAATTGCACAAATTCTCCATGACCTGTTACTTATTATCACTTATGTATAATTTATGTCATGTATTTGTTACATTCACACACCATTCATATATCACGATGCTATGAAGCAAGCAACAGACATTCAGAGGTTGTGGCTAATAGAGGAGTCGGTCGTAGACCTTTGCTTCTTTAGAATCTCTATTTCTTAATCAGCCTTTTAGGCAACCAGCATTAAAACATTGGTTGTCTATGAAACTCATAGAATGACCAATTGGATACAATTTGTTAGAGAATGCTGTTTCTACTTAGGTTGATGATTATTATATTTCCCCAGAGTAGTTAACAATGAGCAAAATATCACTGGATCCCGACTGAAGTATTGACGGAAGCAGAGGAAGGAACACGTATCACTGAACCGCAGTAATGGAGATGTCTTCCCAGCATTCCGTGTAGGGAACTGGGAAGCAATTACACATCTCTGCTCTCACACACTGAAGTTCACTGGCGTTCACATCACAGTGGACAATGTGGGGTTTTGACATGAGAATTATTAAAACTTGATTAACACCAGACATCATTTGACCAATTATACAATTGTTAGTGACTTGCTCAGTGGCTATGTTTCAGCAACATATTTAGCCTTTGTACAAACAGACCTGTTATTTGGAGCCAGTGTTCAGTTTTTATTATTGAGGATATTAGGAATTGTAAAGAGATTTTGATTCTTCCCTTACATGTGAGGATTTCCTTCTCTTACAGGATAAAGAAATTGATAACAAGTTGTTAGGAACTGAAGAAAGCAAAGCAACAGCACGAGCAAGACAGAAGTAAGCCATTTTTAAAAACAGTTTGTGTTCGGAAATTGTTCACCTCCATCTCTGAAGCTGAGATATTTTTTCTTCCACGCTCCCCGTAAGAAGAGCTGGTTGTCCTGACAGCGGCCGCCACATTACCTTCTTCAGGGAGCATCTTCTCAATGCTCCTGGGTTGAAGTTGGATGTGGATAAACTGTCTAACCGGCCCAGCAGATGCTTTTATTCCCAATAATCTGTGACCGTGAGCTGAGTGTTTGGTAATGTAGGGGACAAAGGCAGGAAGAGAGGAGTCATCACATGTGGCTCCCCAGGGGACAGCACAGCTACAGAATAACCTCCTCTTCACAGAGCTCTGTTGAACAGTGCTGCTGTCAGAAATGGGGAGAAGATAACCTGTGGTAACAGATGGAGCAGGTCTTGAAAAGCCAGCATGTCCTCCACCACCATCACCGACCCAAGCAACAGGGCCTTGATCCTTTATCCACAGGGCCAGATCAAACTGCAGCTCTGGGGCTCCTTCCTCTCCACCTCTCGGGTAAAATCGAGGGAAGCGGCTCTTGTGTTTTTTTCTGATCATTCTTAGATGTAGGAGCCCTGTTTGAGGAGATGGCTTAAATTGCGGTTGACTATGGGCCATGGAGATTTGGGCATTGTCGCCTTCCGTAGTCTCACGGGACTTGGTCCGGGATCTCGAGTGACTTGGCCGAGATTGCTGATCGGGTCAGCGCCATTTTGGTGGTGTGTGTGGTGCGTGTTAGTCGTTGTTAGAGCCAGAGAGAAAAGTTATCAGAATAAAAAGCTGTTTGTTTCCAGTTCGCCTCTGAACTTCTTCCCGCGGCTTCGTTGCTCCAAGTGGCCATCGCTTCAGGCGGCAACACTTAGATGTGATTTTTACTCATTAAACTTATTTTAATAACTGTTTTGCCTAATCTCATCTGATCAACAAAACTCCAATCGTCACTGCCATGAGTTCTTAGTGTGCCCACTCTTTCTTCTGCTTGGCTATTTGTATCTCTGCCCCCTGCCTCTAGCCTTTGGCCCTTTTCAGATTCCCCTCTTTTCAGATGGTTGTAGGCTGGTCCTTAGGGGAAAACTCATCATTGTGTTTCTAGAGCATATAACAATGGCTGGCACTGTTGCCCAATGTGTAATTGTCATTCAATAAAGATGGGCACAATTTCGTTAAGTACATGAAGTCTAATTTTGCACTCAATTACTTGCCATACATCCATGTAGCCCATTTTCTTTCCAAGATAAAGAACATTTTAATCAACTCAGAGATATCTCTCCTGCTCCTTTATAGTCAATACCTGGGGCTCACCCACTGCTCTAATCCCAGAGACCATTGTTCTGAAGACTTTCAGCATAGAGTGGTTAACTAATACTGAACAGTTGAATGAAAACCAAACAGTATGCAAAGGAACCAAACACCGTGACCTCTTGTGTGTCTGTCTTCTTTGCTGTCAGAATGTTTTGAGAGTCAGCCATATTGCTGCACATATCATTCTTTGCATAGACAGCTCAGAGCTGGCTCACTCATCTGTTAGTGGATGTTTGGGTCAGTTTGAGTTTTGTAACTATTATGAATAAAGCTGCTCTGAGGATTTGCTTTTTTGGACAGATTTTTTTTTTCTCTTGGGTAAGTGCCTAATAGTGGGCTTGCTAGATTATAGGTGGGTATATGTCTAACTTCATGAAAGACTAGCAGAATATTTCCAAAGTAGTTTGACTCTACAACATTCTGCCAGAAATTTATGCAAAGTTAGATTTTCCCACATTCTCAATTGGTGTTTTCAGTCTCTAAATTTTAACTATTTGAGTGCATATTGATCTTGTGTCCTGTGACCTTGCCAAATTCACATCTTATTTGTAATAGTAGATTGTTAGCATATTCCTTAGGATTTTCTTTGAATGAAGTCATGTTACCTATGTATAAAAATTGTTTTATTTCTTCCTTTTCATTACATATGTCTTTTATTTCTTTTTCTTGCCTTATTCCATCTGCTAGGATTGCCAGTACAAGGCTGAATAGAAGTGGTGAAGCAGGTATCTTTCATGGTATGTACCAGAAAGCTATATGGAAATTTCGGCTAAATCATGAGCAGAAAATGCCCAGAACAAGACTTCACAAGGCCTGAGAGATACAACCACTAGGTAAGAAGAGCTACTGAGAAGCCGTGAGCTGAATTACTCCAGAGGTCACATAGAGGAGGACAACATTCAAAGTTTGACCTCACAGAAGACCCTTGGATTTCAATAGAGATCCTGTAAATGTTAATCCTAACAGTCAGGGACCTGCTGTCCTCTCTGTGATGAAGACTTGGAACTGTCCCGATGAACTCTTCGGTCAGCAGTCTTCTGATGGCTTACTTGCCTTTCAGGTGTTCATTACTTTAAAAAGATGTTGTGTCTTAGGGGTTGGGAAGTGCTCAATTTTATAACAGCCTATCTGGGAATTAAAAAAAGGATACACAGTATCAGAAAGAAATACATAATAATAAGAATCACTAGATTTGAGAGCCGCATCCCAAGGGAACAGTAAGAGAACCAACATAATTTAAGGTTCACTGGTTTATGAGAGTCCTACAGTACACATCACAAGGAATAATGCTTTGGCCAGAGCGACAGAGAAGATGACTAAAGGCTTTTTTTTCAGATTTGGAAAGTACTACATTACTACAGTTGAAAAACTAATAATAAAGTAAAAGAAAAAAAAAAACACAAAGGCAAAATTTGAGTTGCCAAGAACAACTGGAAGAGACTTGTACTGTCAATCAAAGCATAAAAATATAGCAAACTGGGGTTCAAATCAATCATCTGCCTTTGATGCCAGCTTTTCAGCAGCCATATAGTCTCTCTTTAGACTCCTTGTAAAGTAATTTATTTTGAGACACGTTGGACTGGTGCTTGTCCTCAGTGTGTGGCTGCCGCACCCAATATGTTCTTTGGGAACTGAGTCAACACGCATAAAAAGAGGTCTATTGGGACAGCTTTTTGGCTCTGATTGGTGGAAGCTATGGGTAAAAATAATCAAAGACAATGCATCAAGGCCAAGCCTGCACTGTGAGGAGCAGGTTGCAGCACTGATCTTCTTAGTGCACAGCACGTGCAGGGTTCCCCTGCCACTTTCTGTCTCGCCCTGACACATTGCCTTGCACACTTGTGGGGAGGCCACACTGTGGCCTGGCAGACTGGTGAGATCTTTCAAACTAGACTAGAGCTGAAATGCCTCCTACCTTGAGTTGCCACGTCATCAAAATTGAACGGATCTGAGCAGTCAGGAGATGAGGGAAATTGTGGGATGCAGAAACTGGTCCAGAGAAGTGGGCCAAGAGGAGAGCAAGCGATTGCAACAACGGAATGAACCCAGCCACCTCCACCCTGAACTGGACGGAGGTGAACCCGCTGAGCTAGATTAAGGTAAGTTGTATTGCGTTGCACAATTTCCCTTTAGAAATGGATACTTTTACATGTAGACACATACATAACCATAAAATCCAGATAATAATACTTTCACTAAATTATTTTTAATTACTTAGGTTTGGAACAGAAATTAAAACATTTTAAAATCTATTCTCTTGACTTCCAGGATCACATCAGTCATCTCAGTGATGTAAACATGGATCTTCACTAAACACGCACACACACACACACACACACACACACACACACAGAGTTATGGCCTTTTAAAAATAACCATTGTAGAGAAAACCTGTGTTTCTGCTTCTCTATTTGGCTTGACACAGAGACGTACAGATAAGTCTTCATGCTAGAAAATAATTGTAAAACTGTGAGTCCGAAGAGAGGATGAGTCCAAGCAATGAGACGAAAAAGGAAGTTGTAGTAATAATGAAACATTGTAAGCTAAAGTAACAACTCTGTAGATTTCACGAATAAATTAGACCATGGAAAGAACCAGATGTGGATAAAAACTGGATTGACAGCATGAGGGGCACGCTGAGGTGATCGCACACAAGAGGTCTGAGTAATTAGGGAAGATGATAGCTGGGATAGATAAGACAATCTTGAAAAAAGGCAATTGGTATCTCTGAAGTCAAGGACCATCATAATTTAAAGATGGATCACAGGAGCCGGGCGCGGTGGCGCACGCCTGTAATCCCAGCACTTTGGGAGGCTGAGGCAGGAGGATTGCGAGTTCAAAGCCAGCCTCAGCAATGGCGAGGCACTTAGCAACTCAGTGAGACCCTGTCTCTAAATAAAATACAAAAAAGGGGCTGGGGATGTGGCCCAGTGGTCGAGTGCCCCTGAAGTTTAATCCCCGTACCAAAAAAAAAAAAAAAAAAAAAAAAAAAAAAGATGGATCACAGTAACAATTTTCCGGAAGAATGCGTTAAATCTACAGACTGAAAAGAAATGCTATACACTAGAAAATAATGATACAAAATTACTGTAGAATAACTGTTAACTTGCCAAACTTAAAAAAAGTAAAGAGGATATGCTTCCTATATTTAGGCATAATGTATGAGTGATCAAGGAGGAAAAATGATTCCAGAAGAAAATGAAGCAGGGACTACAAAGCTCTATGGGAACAAATGATAGCCAAGTGTACTTCACCCAGCCAAGTTGCCACTCACGCCTACGGAGTTCACTGCAGACTTTGACTCACACACATAGAAGTCAAAACTAGTCATTTGAGGTGTTTTTAACAAAATTAAGAACCTTGGGTCGGAAATTGATTAAATTAAATGACAACAACAAAACTGGTGGATATAATAAAATGAAAGTTAACAGTAGTAGGAATTTTGTTTGCAAAATGTGATATAATCCCAAAACAAGTAAAATAATATAAGTCACAAAAACAGGAAGGCAGAGGATTAAAGGAAGTGCATTTGTACCAATCACTTCTTTTCTGGCAGCAGAGAAACCATTCATACTAAAGTTAGAAATGCAGTTTAAAAAACAGGTGACCAATTTAATTACCTTTGTATATTTATTTTAAAGTTAGAGGGATTTTTAAAAAATTAATAGCTCTAGTACATGATAAATTTTATCTTAAGGTTAGTGATTCATTTCTGATTCATTTCCTTTTATTTCTTAAAGTAGAATTAAGTGTCAGGTATTTTATTTAGGTATGATCCATTTTATAAAATTAATTCATTTATTTATATTCCTTTCTGAAACTCTGTAGCTTTGTTGTATTTAAGTATTATTAATTTCTTGTTCTTGTTCCAGGGATTAAGTTTTCATTTACTTGCTTTCAAATAAGTATCAATTAGCTGTGTCTTAACAATTTATAAAATTTAGCATTTTCATCATTGTTATAAGTGTAATTCTATTTTCTTTATGATTTCTCCTTTTAGTCATGAGTTACTTAAAAGAGCTTTAAAAAAGTTTTGTATATGTGGGATGCTTTGCTTATCCTTTTATTATTGATTATTTATTTAATTTTATGCTACGTGGATCATTTTTTATACATTTTATATTCTTGAAAGCAATGTGTATTTTCTAACCAGTGGGAGAGGGTCATCTCTATAAAGGTGAGAATAAGGACAGTAAATGAAGCCTGGAACATGCGGTTCAAGTGTTCTGTATCTGCTATTCTTTGTGGCTTTGATACAAGCCATGCCTGCATTAGATTGTCCCTTCTGTATTGAACTATTGACTTAAGATTATTATTTCTTCTTAGCTGTTTTTTCCTGTTATATTGTATCGTGCTTTATCCATACTAACCAAATGTTCTAAATTCTATGATCTGGTATTAGCATTAAAAAATAAGCTTTATTTTCATTAGAGTTTACTTGGTATATTTCTTTTGTAACTTCATTTTCTGTTTGCAACATTTTATTTCATTTATAAGCGGCATATATCTAGATTTTTATTCTTTATGTCAAACTGTTAATCTCTTCTTTTAATAGGTGACTTAATTATTTTCCATTTATTTTAATTAAAGTGTGGACTTATCCCTTTTATCTTATTTTGTGTTTTTTTTATTTTCCCTTTTCCTGTTTCCATTGGATTCATAGAGTTCAATACATTTCCCCCCCACCCCTTTTTTTATTAGTTCAGAAACTAAGCATTTCTATTTCTTTGGTGCTTACCCTCAGCTTCTTATTGCTTATTTGTGCATAATCAGCCCCAACTTTTTAATGGTAAAGTATTTGCATCTTACTCTTGAATAATAGGGTACTAGAGCTCTGATTCTCCACTGAAGAACCCTGCTGATTTTGTGTTAGTTGTACCATCTTTTTTTTTGGTTGCAGGGATTGAACATAGGGGAACTGGACCCCTGAACCACATCCCAGCACTATTTAGTATTCTTATTTAGAGACAAGGTCACACTGAGTTGCTTAGTGCTTTGATTTTGCCGAAGCTGGCTTTGAACTTGCGATCCTCCTGTCTCAGCCTCCCAGGCCGCTGGGATTACAGGCATAATCCCACTAGCCACCATGTCCTGCTAATTTTACCATTTTAACCCACAATAATTAGTCATTAGGCTTCTTACTGTCTCCTTGGTTAATTTACCATGGTGGATTGATTTCCATACTGCTGCTACTTTTTGCACTGCATGCTTCTTCTACAGGTTCCCTTTTCCTCGGGGCCTAGAATTCCTGCTCATCCACACCCACGCACCATGTGTCTGAATACTTCACATCGTACATACAGCCGAGGAATTGTTAAATAAATGATATTCTATCCTTCTTTTTCACAATGATACCTTCCTAACAACCTGGAGTACCGGGTTCAAATGAGGATTTCTTAGACTTCCGAGCCAGCAAGTCCTTGCTGGGCAGCGTGGACCCCTGGCCTTGTTCTGCAGGCTGCACCCACTAGGTTCTCACTCTGGCTCCATCCCACATGGTGAAAGGCGTGGTTCTGCCCACGAGCACCCAAGCTCCATCTACAAGGCCTGCACACGGCTACCTGTTGGAACACTGCCCACGCTTAGGAAAACAGAGTTAGGAAGGAGATTGACCCAGGACCTTAAAACAGCCCCTGGGCTGTGTTGACCAGAAGTTCCACAGTTCTTGGCATCTACAGAGGAGGGTCTGGGAGAGGGAGGTTCCAACTGAGCACAAGAATTCTACCTTGAGGATTGAGGCTCAGCAAAACCAGAGGGGACAGCCACACAGCATGGGGTCAGGAGGGTGGCCCGACCCTAAGGATGGTACTGTCATGAAGCACATTCTTCACTATGGGGAGCGGTGCCTGCTAAGTGGTCTCTCCCCCTCTTAAATAAGGGTTTAACTGAACAAAAAATCCCGAGTTCACAAGTATCCTTCTTTAGCACTTTCTTTTTATTCCATTGTCTTCCCAGGTATCTGTTGTTCCTAGCTAACAGCGACTTTTCATCTCATTGTCACGTGTGATAGGTGACTAGCATGTCACTGCATGTTTCAGTTTGAATGATTTTTATTAAATATTAGCCCTGGTTGTTTATGGGCAGCAGCTTCATAGATCCAAGGACTTTTAAATATATATGTTTAAAATATATATATTTTACATGTGTAAAATATATATTCAGTTGTAGGTGGACACAATACCTTTATTTTATTTACGTGGTGCTGAGGATCGAACACAGGGCCTCACACATGCGAGAGGAGCGCTCTACCACTGAGCCATAGCCCCAGCCCCCCAAGGTCTTTTAATGTTAGGAAGTCTCTTAGAAGTCATTCATAGAGGACATACATTACTTCTCTCTCTTGCTTCTTCCCCATCTCCTGCTTTTACCTTGGTCCATTCAGAAGAACAACTTGACCACGTGTTCTTTTGCAGGGTGACTGCTCGGATCCACACAGCTGGTCATTTAACTGAGAGTCACTTGATTTGGAATGTGCTCTGCAGATTGTCATGCTGGGTGGAGGAGAGCAGGGAAGGCCCAGCGCAGCTTCAAAGCCCAGGACACCAGACCACCAGTAGCCCCAGAGCCCTGCAACTGAAATGCTGGCAGGCAGTCTCTGCTGTGCCTACTCAGCCTTGCTCAAAGGCCTCCTTCCACAGAGAACCAGGAGGTAGGGGCAGGGTGGGATTTAGAAACCAAAACCTCCCACTGAAATCTCAACAGCATGAAATCCATCTCCTTAAGTTGGCGGTGTAGCCATGGCAATTAAAGCCCAGAGAGGTGCAGTGACTTCCCCAGGTTATAAAGCTCTTCAGGGAAGAAGCAGAAAATGGAACTTAGATAAAATTTCTAGCTCTAGAATATTTCTGGACCCCATATTAAATTTTCAGCTTCATGTATTTATTCTCAATCTGCTTCCTTCACAGAACATAACTTTCCTTACCACCTTCGTTCTCTGATATGATTCTTAAAACAAACCGCATGAATACACAAAGAAGAGTTTCTGCGGTCAGGATGAATGAGTTTGAATTTTGCCTCTGTCATAGTTCATTAACTTTGCAGCCTAAAAATGATAGTCTTGTCTTTTCTGTAAAGTAGGGACAAGAACATTCATCTAACAAGAGTCTTTAGAAGGTCAACCTAAAGCGCCCAGCACATGCATGGCTCATAGTGGACACTTCATGGACAGTATTGTTGGGGTTGCTGCTGCCGCAGCTGCCAGTCACCTTAACACGGTGGCTTTGTCTAACCCTGACATTCCTTTTCTTTGAAGGCAGTCTCATCCCAGGCGTGTGTTTTGAGTGTGTATGTGTGTGTTTAATGAATTTTTTTTTTTTTTTTTTTTTTTTTTTTTTTTTTTTTTTTTTTGTACTAGGGATTGAACTCAGGGGCACTCGTCCACTGGGTCACATCGCCAGCCCTTTTTTGTATTTTATTAGAGACAGGGTCTCACTGAGTTGCTAAGTGCCTCGCCATTGCTGAGGCTGGCTTTGAACTCGCCATCCTCCTGCCTCAGCCTCCCAAAGTGCTGGGATGACAGGCGTGCGCCACCGCGCCCGGCTGTGTTTAATGAATTTAAATGGGCATTTCCTGGGTGGGGACACATCTCCCTTGCTGCCCGGGGCAGTGCCTACCACACCGTAGGTGGAGACTGACCAGGGATGACTCACAGCATCACGTGGTAAGTGAGCAGTCCACTGAGGGTTAGAGGACTTGGAGGCAGGTGAGGCTTGTCCTCTGTTCACAGCTCCTCAGTCCACTCGGACCCAGGCTGGGGACAGCCCTGGACGCTGGCTCCAGAGCCCGGGAGCACGAGGGTGAGCGCGGGGGCACTGCGGGGCTCAGTCCCTGCCCACCGCGCAGTTAGCCCGGGCCGTTCTCCCTCCCGACTGTCCGTCGTCGGCCTCCAACTTCCCTTTGTGGCCCTCCTCTCTGCCTCTCACTTGATAGTCCCACGGGAATTCCTGCCTGGTTTCTGGGAGGTTTGAGATGGGACTACATCATGAAAGCTTAAAGGATTTCGTTACATTTCTATTTAAACCAGCCGAGAAAGAGCGCCTGGGCGGATGGGCGGTCTCCCGCACTGCAGGCCTGCCAAGTCCACCCAGCCTGATAGGACTGCGCTTCAACCCCGAAGGGGGAGAATACAGTGCTGACTCTCACGGCTCCTGGGAAATGAGGAGAACTTGGGCTTCTCGGAGGGAGACTGAGCGATCTAAAAACCACAGACGTGCAAACGCCAGGAAACCCAACGTGAAAGATGCCGTTGTTGTGAAGGCCCCGTCGGTGTAAAACCCCAGGAACTTCAAGGGAGGGATGGAGATGCAACTGTCCTTTCCCAAGTATAACAATGTGGCTTTAACTATTTAGATGTGACCACAAAACCCATGAGTTTGGTGTGGTAGAGGCAAGTCTTTCTAAAGGATGTTTTGAGCAGTGGCAGTAGGAATAGAGGGCAGCCCAGAGTGTCCACTTCAAGGCCAACCTGAGTTCCTAGCAGGCACAGTGCTACCTGGTGGAACCCAGCAAGCCGCTTTCCATATACCAAGTCCTCATGTGAACGTTGGGAGTGTTTAATATCTGCTTCCTGGAGTTGGTTTGCTTGTTTGTTTTGGGGATTAGAGGAGCTCATGTGTGCAAAACATTCATCACATGAATGGAACTTATTAAAAACTCAGTAAATGGTAGGTTTCTTAGATGGTGGCCGACACACACATGCTCGCTGAGTTGCATTAATCAAGTATTTATTAAACACCAAGTCTGCCCCAGACACTCTGCATCTCGGCACAGAGATGAGCAAGACACAGTCCCTGCTCTTATCTTGTCTTCCAGATATTCTCTGTCAGGATGTCTTGTCTTCTGACCATTCTGTTTTTTCAGCCCAAGGCACTGAGCATGTGCAATGAAAGTCTCATAAGAGCAGAGATTTGTGTCTCTACTGAGTATCCCCAGGTCTAGGACAGGAAGACATTCCATATGCACCCGCTGTCTGTATTAAACCTTGGTCTTGATATTTGAGATGCATCCGTGTACATGTGTCAAGGAGCCCTGTTCTCCAGAGCCTAAATTCTGAGTGAGTGAACAAAGCTCTTGGATGTAAAATATTTGCCATCAACCACTTTTTTTTTTTTTTTTTTTTTTTTTTTTTTTTTTTTAGTTGTGTATAGAAAATTTCCCTGAAGAATAGAAGCAACTCAGAAACAATACTCGCCTTGGAAGAGTGACATCACTTACCTCCTCCCAGACACTGATCCGGCAGGGCCACCAACCCTGCTCATAGCTTTTGTTGAGTGACATGTGAATGTGGGGTCTAAAAGGCTGGTTCCCTTGAGGACACGGTGCCGCGTGACGCAGCTTGGGAGTCCTGCTCCCTGGTCCCCCAAGTTGTTTCAGGGGTCCTCAGCCTAGAAGGCAGTTCTGGGGCAAGCGGGGGCCCAGGAGCCTCGCCGCTTGCTCTGGCCAGTAGGTGGCTTCAGAATCTGCTCTCTGCAGGGCCGGAGTGCCTTCTCCATCAAGAAAGCTGCCGGCGGCGTTCACAATTGGAACATCAACAGGCCAGCAGGTTCTGATTAATCCAAATTGGAACTATTCAAACAGTCACAAAAAGAGATCTTTTCCCCTGAAGGAATTTACATGTGAAGAGAGACTAAGATGGGAAATAAACATTTCTATAATGATTAAAGTTAATTGGCTTGAAAGGATGCCTCTGAAAGAAATGCTTTCTGGTTTTAGTTCCAATCTATTTCGGGACAAGCCTGTTTTTCATAAGATTGGTAACTGCAAACAGATACTGCCCTCTCATTGGAAACAGATGGTACGGGACATAATTAAAGAAGTATGCATTGGCATCTCAAATAACTGCTTTCAATTACAGCATTTCAAGAGTATTAAGGGGAAATATTTTAAACAAGACCACTGCAAAAATAGATTTTGTCATTAACTTTGAAATAATATTTGACTTAAGGCTGAAATTTCCATGTGCCAGGTCTGGATCTCACAGACTGATGCTGATTGGTGCAGGAGAAATTGAATCATTATGGTCCTATCGTTTGGGGGGAGAAGTCTTTTTTTTTTTTTTTTTTTTTTTTTTTTGTCCTTTTAAGGCAGAGAAAAAATGTGTTTTTCCTCTGGTAAGACTCATATTTTATTTTGTGCTTGAATTTCAGTTATATTTTACATCCTTGAGGAGCTTTCCTAGTGGAACCATTTCACTGTGGAGTCCAAGGTTATCGGCCTGTCACTAATGTTAGCATATGTGTGTAGCCAGCTGGTGCAGGTCCCTGTCCCCCATCAAGTATGCAACCCACATTGTTAAGAATACACTGAGCAGATTCATGCCGAGATGGATAAGTACAACCTGAAACAAGATGATGTGGGAAGTTGGCAGATTGCCTGGGCTGCTCCATTTGTAATCTGTAGTTTGCTTATTGTGATTTTTTATTAGATAATTTTAATGGAGATTATGATAATTAGAGCAATTAAAATCTAGCTACATGGCAGTACTGAGGAAGTGCTGCGCTTGTCTGTGTGAACATCTCACACAAGGCAGGCACTGTGTCTAAAGATAAAACAATGAGCAAGAAGCACGTTCTCTTGTCCTCTTGGAGTTTATGATTGACAGGTGGAGAGATGGTGGCTAGAACAGACAATGACAATGTGGGGTAATAGGTACCGTGGAGAAAGGTAGTCGGGCCGCATGGAAACACCAGTCAGGGCACCTAACCCAAGCAGTGGCTTCTCCCCAATTTCTTCAAACTTAGTTTTAGACACGGGAGGAGAAGAAACAGTGCAGCGCACCACTTAGCCACTCCAGCACGTCCGGTTCCTGGGACCCACGGCTCCCGACCACTCCAGCAGGGCCAGGCAAATCCAGTCTGATTTATTGATTATCAATGACCAGGAGTTGGTTACTAAGCATAGAATAAACTTACTTTTGATTGTACACACGTATGCACATTACACACGTGTACACACAAGGAGGCGGAGAGTCGGAGACAGAACACGTAGGAGTCACACTACCTCTGGCCCACCAACCAGGGCCACATGGGCCTGAAGCTCCCTCTCCTTATCATATGGATTTTGGGCATTGCCTTTGGATTTTTGGAATATTTTTTTTCACTTGCAGCAACTAAGCCCTAAGAAGTGTCGTGATTTCCTTCATGGTTATACTTAGTGTTTAAATTCTCCATGATGATGTTCAGGTTAGCTCTACCCAATAATTAGCTTTTTCTGATTTTAGATTCCCTCTCTAGCTTGTGTGTGTGTGTGTGTGTGTGTGTGTGTGTGTGTAAAACCTGTATTCTTTATTAGTTATGGGGAATGAATGGAGGCAGTACCACAAATGCTAATGCCACTTGTTCAAAAGGGACTGTATAGATTTGCTCCCAAATAATTAAACATAAAATATGACACAAAAAGTAATCATGTTTTAATAAACAATGAGGGGTAAAAGTTTCCAATCTCAGGCAGGGAATGAGGATCCTGGACTCTGGCTAAGGGAGAAGTACAGGGGGGTTAGAGCCTTCAATGATGCTAAAGTAAAGGAAGAAAAGTCCTTTCAATTAAGAAACTGGGAATTCATCAGGTGAGAGCATATTTTAGCTTAGGGTGGGGACCGATTCAGGGTGGTGCATTGAAGGGCTCCAATCTTCACACTCTCTTGACTCCATGCCCTGCCACAGTCTCATGGTGGGTGGAGTGTATTTCCTTTCTTAGGCTTTGGGCTTGGTCCTGTGACTTGCTGTGACCCTGCAGGCAGGAGTGACGCTGGGCCATCTCTACGCCTCTGCCTTAGGAGGCCTCCCGTGGGTCCTCTTGCACCCTTTGGCCACTGCTGCCTCCAGGAGAGGCGTGCCTTGGCCAACTCTGGCCAGGACCCCAGACAGTGAGAGACATGTGGAGCAGAGCCACCAGCTGGCTCCAGAAGCCAAGCCATGTACAAGCTTGAAGCAGATCTCCCCAGCTGCGCCCAGCCTCAGGCCCAGCTCAGCCAACTCGCTGACCTGGGAAAACAATGTTCTTTGAAGCTGGTGAGTTTGGAGTGACTGGATACACATGTACATTGTAGCAAAAGCTCATTAAAAATCGTTTGGAAAGAATTGGTGGTGTCCAAAGTGGAGGAGAAGGTGGAGCTAGAGGCCCCTTCCATCTCTAAACAGGAAGTTACTACCAAAGGGCTGGTCGGCCCAGCGGCCTGCTGCGTTTCCGGCCTTGCAGAAATTCACTTCTGGCTTACTTGATTTAAAATCCAGAGCTAATCTGCCCAGTTTGGGAGTGGGAGGGCTGTATTTCTGGTTCGCACATATTCTAAATGTGATAATAATTCATCCAAAAATGGTCTAGGATAAGTCAAACGATAAGAACATCTATGCTTCTAATATGCTAGGATGTCAGGTAAGTCCCTTGAGTGTAAAGTGTAACTCCAGTCGTCCGTCGCCTGGTTAGTATTAGTAAGCTCAGGGACTTAATAAACTCTACAAAAGGTTAAATGTCAAAGGTCTGGGGTTGCGAGAGCTGTTTCAGGATCTGCAGTCAGAGAAACTGCTTCCCTCGTAGCTCCCCTCTCCAGGCACCCCATGTCTGCTACTTGCTGTCTCCTCCTTCCAGCCTAGATTTTCTTCCCTCAAAATGTTGGATTGGTGTCATGTGAATTTTTTTTTTCTTTTTTTTTTTTTTTTTGTTTCAGGAATTGAACTCCAGGGGCCTTTAATCACTGAGCCACACATCCCCAGCCCTTTTCTATATTTTATTATAGACAGGGTCTTGCTAAGTTGCTTAGGGCCTCTCTAAATTGCTGGGGCTGGCTTTCAACTTGTGATCCTCCTGCCTCAGCCTCCCAAGCCGCTGGGATTACAGGTGTGCGCCACCGTGCCCTGTGACATCATGTGAATTTTTTTTTTTTTTTTTTTTTTTTTTGTGTACCGGGGATTGAACTCAGGGGCACTTGACCTCTGGGCCACATCCCCAGCCCCCCCCCCCTTTTTTTTTTTTTGTATTTTATTAGAGACAGGGTCTCACTGAGTTGCTAAGTGCCTCGCCATTGCTGAGGCTAGCTTTGAACTCGCGATCCTCCTGCCTCAGCCTCCCAAAGTACTGGGATTACAGGCGTGCGCCACCGCGCCCGGCACATCATGTGAATATTAAGGATCAATGCTGAGGTTGTGAGTACCAAGACTTCGGAGAAGACCTCTACGTCAACACTCAGGGAATCCAGCCTCTCACTGGAAGGAAGGCTCGTCACCTCATGAGCGTGCATGGAAGGACATGTAACCGATGTGCTCACCTTAGGCATCAACGGTGTTTATCTTACCTGCCCACTCACCTGATCTGTGAAAACTCCACCTGGATCATGATAACTCAGAGGGTAGATGGATACCCAATGAAAATGTCCTGTCACCACTTGGACTGCTTTGAACATTTACATCTAGAAAATAGTGATAATTATAACAATAGTAACATGTTTTCGAACACTGATGACCAATATGCCCTGCGCCGGGGGTTTTACCTGCATGATTTCACTGAAGCCTCACCGCAGTCCTGTGCAGTAGTAACTGTTATTAATCCAGAAAGATCCAGTGAGCCACATGCAGTTCACAGGCGGCTGAAGTAAATTGGACACTGGAGTAGACACCTTAGTCACTGATTTTTCACTACTTTGCTGAGAGGTGTTAGTTGAAAGCAAGGTTTTGGATATTCTCTTAAAAACCAGGACTCTCCTTTCTACCTACTTGTTTTTTCCACAATTAGAGGTACTTTTAGTCCAACATTCTTTTGATAGGGCCCCCAAAACACCTAAGCCCTTCAAAGATAGTGAAGGGTATCCGTGCTCTTTTTTCAGTTACCCCTGCCTTACAGTTCCACTCAAGGGTCATCCCCTTGAAGCCCTCAAACAGGACTGGATTTATGCTAAAAATACAGAAAATTCTAATTTGTTACTAAGCATTCATAAGAAGGCAGAAATAAAAAAGACTGTGGCCTTACCCAAATGAGCTGTTCATCTCCACCGAATTTTATCACAATATTGATTTAAAAAATAAACCTCAGGGCTGGGGCTGTAGCTCAGTGGTAGAGCACTTGCCTAGTGTGTCTGAGGCACTGGGTTCCATCCTTAGCACTGCATAAAAATAAACAAAATAAATGCATGCTGTCCGTTCACAACAACAAAAATAAATTAAATAAATAAATAAATAAATAAATAAATCTTACGTGCTTAATTTTGATGATTTCTTCTTTCTGAAAATAAGAAAGTATTCCCTGGAGGTTACCTGAGGCCAGGAAGAGCAAATCACTGTCTCAGTCATACCAAAGATTGAAGGGAAGTCTACCCCAGTGGTTTTCATGTGGCAAACTGTCTGGGTCCTACTGACGAGATGAGTCATGAAGTTTAAAAAAGGAGAGAGAAGAAAAGCCTTTTAAAAAAGACTATGAGAAAAGCATTACTTTATTCTATTTAGAGAAGCTTGGGAGACTTTTCCCCTTTGGTAAATGCCACAAAAAGAGTCATTTCTCATGGAAACCGAGAGACAGGCTGTAGCACGGCAAGGACTGTCCTCTGGGAATGCTCAGGGACATCGCTGGAGCCAGGGCCACAACGGGTGAGACACCAGGGAGAAGAGGCGCAGATGCATAAAATACTCTGCAAGCAGTAATGGAGGTGGGAGGAAAGTAAGAAAGGGAGTAGATATTTTAAAGGAAATTTGTTCTCACCATACAACAGCCATAGATGCATTCACCGTTCACTCTGCCTTAGCAGAAGACATACTAGACTTGGACATAGCCTTGAAAATATGCAGAAAACTTGGACATGTCACTTAAAACTAAGCTGCACTGCGTGTTTTGGATTTTGAATCTTGAACCTCCTTCACTTATAATGTGAGTGACCTTGAGCAATTTGTGACAGCTTCAGATGCACTGTAAAGTGGGAGTCATAAGAGCACCAGGGGTGTCCAGCACTTACAGAGGAGGCAAGGGTGCCAACTTGAACTCCAACATGCGGACCTCAGATTTCTAGAGACTGACCACTTCGTTGGCATCAGGGAAGGATGATGGAGTTTCTGTTACAGAGCTGAAAATGCACGATGCCAGTTCTCTGAGTGCCTACAGTAAACCCATACTCCCTCCACGCTGAGGGAGTGGAGAATACAAGAGGAACGGCTGGTGACACGCCCTACTCCTCTCAGTCAGCTTTTGGCTTCAGGTGGACCTGACCCAGGGACACCATGGAAAAGAACACAAGCGTTGGGGTGAGCCTTGCTGTCCTATCTTGGTCTTCCTGATTGGCCTGGGGAGGGCTTCAAACCTCAGACCCCCGTCCACAGGATGGGAACACAAAGACTTGCACAGCAACCCCTTATGAAGATTGCAGGTGGTCTGTGAGAAATGCCCACAGGTGGTGGACATCTGATCCACTCCACGGCAGCAAGTGCCCCTTGGCAGGTCGCAGCTCCTCAGAGCAGGTCTGGGCCTCATGAACCTGTGTTCTCACTGTGCTGAGCGTCATGCTGTTGCACATAAGGCCCAGTAAACCTTCACAGAACGGAGAAAGAACCAAAGACCTTGCTTAATGCTCTTGCCCTTTGCTCTCAATGTCATCAGATGGCGCTTTTGCCTGATATGGGAGATTTTTGCCCCCAGAGGATCAACTGGGCACCACCTCTGACTTGAGAGCGTATCTCCAGGACAGATCAACGACACCAGCCCTGAACTGGCTGTCAGGGGTGTGTGGCCACTAATGACACATGCAGGTCCCACCCAAACACTGGATGTGTCTCTAGCTTTGGAATCAGTCCTGTACCTGTTTCCCAGTGCCATTATGTCTGACAAGTCACTTTGAGAAAGTTAGGTGCCTCTTTGAACTTAATCTCCTCATTCATAAATAGTCACCTTAACCGGGGATGAGAGGATAAAATGAGTCATGTGTATTTCCTGGTATGTATGATGCCACCACTCAAGCTCCTAATATGACATTTGATTTCCAACAGAGTTCAAGCTCATTGGAGAAAGGAGCGACATATTCCTCTGTGTGCCCGTGGGTCCCGGGCATCGCGTGGAGCAGAGTACACGTGCAACCAGGGCTTTGAGAGCTGAGTGGCTTCCAACTGTCACTCAGGCTCTGCGTGAATTAAGAACATGGCTCCAGGAAAATGTGACTTTAGGCACTAGCAACCATGATTGATTCACAAACACAAGGCATACCAAAGCAACTTTTTACCCTTTGAATATTAATTAGAGCAATCATCTAGAAAATACCCCAGCCACATCTCTTGGTTTTAATAAGGCTTTAGATAAATGGGACACTTAGGGTGGTTTTAGACATGAGTAACACAAAACCCAATTCAACCTGGCCTCTAGATCAAGGGCACTTCCTGGGCCACCTGTTTGGACATCTGTGGCAGGGCCAGGCCTTCCAGCACTCGGTACGCGATGAAGAACCCGGGTCCTTTCTGCTTTTCTGTTCTGATGACAGCACTGGCTTCATTTTGGATGGAAGACGTGCTGTCGTGGGAGAGCGGACGCACGTTCTGTCACCTGTATCCAGGCATCTGAGCACCCCCCGCCCAGCACTGAGCAGAATGTCAGCCCACGTCACAGGCCCTCCTTACCATGCTGTGCGTAGGCCAGGGACCCTGGCAAGGTCCTGGGACTGTGACTAAGTGGGGGCCCGCTGCTCCGCAGGCTCCATCGCCTCTGCACAGGGCTGGGAGCGGAGCGGGCAGCAGGTGGGGGCTCCAGCGCTGCGTCTCCCATGGCAACCACTGTTCATGGAAAGATGTGGAAGCTCAGACTGGGTGATATAATTGGTTGATTAGTAGCCGATAAAATAGCTTTATGATTAACAAACTGGAGAGAGATGACAAATCATCTACTGCAGGAACCTTCCCTTCCTTTGCCCTGCCGGCTCCTCCTGCTTTTATACAAAAAATGTGTCATTTCAGAAAGGACACCAGAAGACTAGAGGAAGGGGTCTGGGGGAAAGAGAGGGAAAGGGGAAGGTGCCAGGGGACAGAACTGACCAAATTACATTGTTATATCAGTACAAATGTATAATGACAAGTTCTATGCTTATGTATAATTATAATGTACCAATAAAACAGAAAAAAAATGTGTCATTTCATACACCTGCACCATATAAATTATTTATACAAATATCTCACAACCCAAGTGTGGAGCTGTGGAAAGCAGGGGCTGTGTCTTACCCATCTTTCCAGTCTCATATATAAGAAAGAGCTTAGTTTTCTATATTAGTTAATCAATTAATGAGGAGAAGTTTCAGGAAGGGAGATTTCAAATGTTCACATGTGTGAAAAGTAAACTTCCTGCCAGGCCCGTGCATGCCTGTAATCCCACTGGCTTGGGAGGCTGAGGCAGGAGGATTGTGAGTTCAAAGCCAGCCTCAGCAATGGCGAGGCACTAAGCAACTCAGTGAAACCCTGTCTCTAAATAAAATACAAAATAGGGCTGGGGATGTGACTCAGTGGTTGAGTGCCCCTGAGTTCAATTCCCAGTACCAAAAAGAAGAAAAGGAAGAAAAGAAAAGTTCCTAACAATAAATGTTTTATGTAGCCACTAGCACTAGCCATCTTCTCCCCTTAGCTGGGAGGGGATGGATATTGGATTAATGTACGATTAAGGACCCCTTCTATCCTGGAATGTGCTGGTTTCCTGAGCTCACCAACCATATGCACTCACTGATGGAGGCCCAGACCTCTCCCAGGTGGAGGTCAGGTTTCTGGACGAGGAGAAGGCAGTGAGGTCTGCTGTCTGTCTCCCGAGAGCCTGGACCTGCTTCCCAGGCCTGACCCCTACAGAGGGAGCGTAGTCCGTTCTCCTTGCCAGTGGTGATGACTGGCCCTTGCTGATTGGAGTCTGGAGTGAGCTTGGCACTCTCCGTCTGCTTGTAGATCAGATGCCAAGATAACAAGAAACATAAGTGCAGGAAGTTTCATGAGCCAGCAGAGGAGTACTGGGCACTGGGAGGGATTTCTTATCAGGAGCAATCTTTAGCTCAAGTGCTCTTAAAGACAGAATAAACAAGAGCAGCAGTCGACCCAGCAAACCCTCAGTGTGTCCCCAGTGCTGACACTGGGCAGGCCCTCAGGCTGGAGGGATTGTGCACCCTTGGAAAGCAGCTTCCAGCCTACAGCAAAGTTTGGGGTTCAGTTAGATATTGCAAAACATATATTTGCACACACACACATACGCACACGGTGGAAAGCAGTGTTCTCAATCACAAAAGATGTCCTCATACAGGACATCTTCCTGCTGGGCCCATGACACCAAGTGTGCATTGGGACCACCACTGGTGAACCAAGAAAGTCACTGAATTCTGGATCAAAAGGATCCTTTTTGGATCCTAATCCAGGATCAAAAAGAACCTCAACTGTGTCTTAATCCAACATTGGTCCTCTTCGGAGCAAAGGGATTGAAAACGGCTATTGATGCTTCCAGCATCAATACTCTGTCCACCCTGTTAGACATGACTTTCTTAAATCCTTGGATTCTCCCAACTATTCCATGCAATGTCAGCGTAGGGGTCGTATTTTAATATAGTGGTAAAATGTATACACCACTCTCAATCTGTCCTCTCAGATATGACCACTGTTAGCATAGTGCTATACATTTTTCTCTATTTTCTTGTATGTGGTTCATTCTTTGACAACTTTGCAAGATTTTCCACATTTTTTCTTAGAATACTGTGCATGTATACATGTAAATACATAGGAAAACAGATCTGGACGGGTCTATGCAAACCCATTTACTAGAAAGGGAGGGTGTTGAGACCTTGGTATTTTATTCTATGCACACATGTGTTGTTGCTGTTTTAAACAACAAAGAAGTATTTAGGTAAGTTCGTAAAATTTCTAAAAAGGAGAAAATAAAATTTCTATTCCTCCGTGCGGTTACTAATAGAAAGTACTTGGCTTTTTGTTAGTCACATTTCTGTCACTATGACAAATACCTGAGAGAAAACTTAAAAGGACAGAAGGTTCGTTTCCACTAGCCCTTCCAGTCCGTGCCTGGCTGGCTTCCTTGTTTTGGGGCCTGTTTGAGGCAGAACATCCCGGCGGGAGCTGGTGGTGGAGGAACCTGCTCTGGAGCCGGGAGGCAGAGAGCAGGCCCAGCACCCCTCCAAGGGCGCACTCCCAGGGGCCGCACTGCCTCCTGCCAGGCCTCCTCTCACCCCTCCACCCCCTCCCAGCTGCACCGCAGGCTCGGCCTCAACACAGGACCTTTGGGGAGCATTTGAGATCCGCGACAGCGCTGGGCTCAGCCTCAAGGCGAGAGCCCTGGCACTCAAGTGCCTGGAGAGAAATGACAGTACTTGATGTTGTGGCCCCTCCTCCCCACTGCCACCCCCACGTGAAGAGTAAGCACAGAGAAATGTGGAGGAAGAGCCTTAATTTTTCTACTGGAGCCCCAGGAGCTAAATGCTCAAAAGAGCAGATGTGGCCAGATGTGCACACTCCAAGGTGGGGCGGAGACTATCCTCAAGAGGCCTCATAAAGAAGGAGGAGTGGAGAAAGAAGGCCTGGCCGCAGGCAGGGCCGGGTCTGAACAGCAGGGGGCAGTCTCTCTGGGCTTCCGGTCCCTGCCTTGCTAAGTAGCCCATTCTAGAGTATTGAAAACCTGAGAATTAGCGAGGAGTCCCAACCTTTTACCTTCCCAAGTGAGGACAGTCAAAAGGAAGTTGGCTGCAAGTAAGCAACAAACCCCCAAACTGTCACCAAGCGCAGGGGCCCCTCATAAACGAAAGGAACGTTAACACCAAAAACATGATCTTATGTCTTGAAAAATAACATTTGGAACTCAATGTTAAAACCCTCAAAACTTTTCCTGTTTTGCCTCCTCCTCCATAGGCCAACGCAGTTCTGCCCTGGGTTTTATCCAGGAATGTCAGTGGTAGCTCTTCTGGTGGCAAATTCAGGGAATTCAAAGCCATGCAGCAGAGAAGCCCAGCGCGGAGAGAAGGCTCCAAGTTCATTACCAATTACTACGCGCTGGATCCTTTTCCGGGTGGACAAGCTTCACAGCAAAGGAAACACACGCGACTAGACTTCCGGGAGGAGCTCAAGGTCTAGCTAAGGGAACCAGGTTATCGCTGCACACAAAATTGGTACGAATATACATTGCATACAGTGTTATGTGAAGGGACGCTCTGTATGTTTATTATGAATGATGATGCATATACTATTATAAATACAACAGCTTTGAATTAAGAAAAAAAAAGCCAATCAAACTCCATTACACTGGCATCAACTCCACCAATCCAAACAAAGCAGGGTGAGTGGGAGGGCGGGGCCTGTGGAGGGCAGAGAGTGATCAGGGACTGTCGCCTGAGCCCTCCAGAGGGAAGGGAGGGAGGCGCCCGCAGTTGGCACGGAGAATAGCAAGCAGAGGCCCAGGAAGCTGTGCCCAGAGGCAAGGAGAGAGGAAGCAAAGGCAGAGGTAGCTGGGAGCCAGCTCCCGGGGGCCTTAGAAGCTCCCGTGGGAGCCGACTGTCCTCAGTGGACGGTGAACCATTAGAGGACACCGGTCAGAGGAGTGACGTAGCCCAACTTACGTTTCAACAAAATCTCTCTGGCTCCTCTATAAAGAGACGTTACGTGGACACGAGAAGGAAGGAATGGAGTTGATGCTACACCTTCCGGTCTGGAAAATGATAAAGAGTATTTTGTAATGTAGAGAGAAAGGCTATACCTGAAAAATATCCACGTGTTTTTGCCACTGCTTTTGGAATTGAGGAAATAAGGAAAAAAATATACTCTTCCATGGGAAGATCAAAATAACTAAAGATCAAAAATAACTGCATAAAACATGCACACACTAATTTTAGACACATAAAATATTTCTCTGTGACTTACTAAATAAACCCTTATCTTCTAGTTACCCCAAAATGAATGCTTTATGTTTTTTAGATTCTTTAAGATTTTACTGTATTAGTTATTACTTTATATAATCCATGGGAATCCTGTGTATTAGTCAGGATGGGCTAGGTTATGCTCCAGTAACAAACATAGAAACCTCTTGATGGTTTAACACTATAAAAAACATATAGCCAATGTGAATTAGCATCTTGGGGGTCTCCTCATCTTGGTTCCCCAGAGACAATCCACAATTGCTGAGGCAGGAAAAGGGTATGCAGTGACTTCTATGCTGGCTTTTACAGCTTCTACCCAGAATTAAAACACACCGCTTTCCTCTCATTTCACTGGTATAGGTCATATGGTGGTGCCTAACTCCAGATGGGGCAGGAACAACTATTGTTCTATGCACTTAAAGAATATGAAGGGAAGGAATGCTCCTGATGGCTCCTACAGTCTGGCTCTCTATTTCTGATGTGACCTAGATTTTCCTTGCCCTCATCTTTCCAATTTGTGCTTCCTCATGCTAGTTTTCATTGTTTGTCTCAAGTGGAAATTTTATGACCTATAAACGTCTGAATCACACCACTCACATGATATCACACATTGCCTTGTGCACACACAGAACACACACACACACACACACACACACACACACACACACATTTTACCCTGATAGGATAATCTTTGCAATCAGGAAATCAACCAAAGGAGTTCCTGGGGAAAAAAAATCTCCTGAAAACAAAAGGAGGTCCTTGTTTCCTTCAGATCGCTTCGGTTCTTTGAGATGTCTGTTTCTTTTCGATCCCTCCTGATCTTCAATGTTCTTTTATTATCCACCTCCACACCCACTTAGGTTTTCAATGAATGTGGCAATTTCAGCAGAAAATTCCAGATGTTCTCTCCTACCTGTTTGCTTGCTAGCAGTGGGAAAGCAATGGCCTGAGCGTTTCCTCTGTAGATAATGCGTTCATTAGTGGCAAGGTGCTGTTTGGTGCAGTACTGATGGGCTGCTAGCTCTGAAGACATCTCACAAAAGCAGTTCTGATCTCCAGGTCAGGGACTAATAGCCACGTGTCATCTCACCATCAGAGCATCAGACTCTGATTCGTTTTTCTTGGAAACATTTCAGAGATTTATGACTGTGTAGCACCGACAGGAACAGAGATGAACAAATTGGCTGAAGCCCCCCACACAGGGACCCATCTTTGCTGACTTGTTAAAATTGTCATATGAGTTATTCGAAGTTTTATCTCCTTCACAGGAAGACAAAACTCACATGAACGCACTCATGTGGAATCTAAAAACGCTGCTCTCCTAGAGGTCGAGAACAGTGGTTACCATCAGTCCTGGTGTTCTATGATCAACAATAATGTAATGTATTTCCAAATAGCCAGAAGAGGACCTGGAGTCTTCTCACCACAAAGACGTCTGTGCATTGCCCTGCCTGGATCAGCACACAAGGCACATACGTATCAAAACCTCACATAGCACGCTATCGGTATATACAATTAGGATGTGTCAGTTCAAAACGAAGCTTCCAAGAAGTCAAGTCTCGCCCCAGTTAAGTGGCAGGTGTTAGAGGTTGTCAGTTTTTGCATTCAGCTGTTCCTCAGGAGAAGGATGCCTGCCCCAGGTGTGAGGAAGCAGAAGAGCAGACACCAAGGTCAAGGGCGAGGGACGGGGAAGGGAGCCTTAGAATACAGACTGCAGCAAGCTGTGGTGGGAAGGACCTTTCCTCTGTGCTCCTGGGGAGAGGCTTCCGCAGGTGAAGAGGTTTCCTTTCCTTTTTCTTCCTTTCTCATACTGCCACCGGCAACTCTGTCCCTAAAAATCACAACAGACTCTTTCTCTCCAACAGGTGGCAGTGTTGTCTTACAAATGGCCTCAGAACCAAGGCCACTTAAGTGGTGGCCATGGGTTCTGGTCTTTGTTGCTGGTACTTTTGTTTAGTTTTTAATCTCACCTAATTTTTCATAGGACAGAACAGACACAAGGAGTGACAAATATTTCTTTTCAGAAGCACTGTGTGTCGAGGAAACACTCACGGCTGAGGAGTCGATTCAGTTCCTAGTAAGTGATGAGGAATATTTAACTTTCCCCTTTGATTCCTCTGGATGAATGGGAAAGAATTTTTGTTGTTGTTGTTTTTTCCTCATTTCTGCCAGTGATCAGAACCATAACGTGTAGTACTTACTTGCACCCCTGAAGACTGTAGTCAACGGTAACGTGTGTTTCAAAATAGCTACAAGACAGGAATTAGATACAAGAAATGATAAGTGCTTGAGGTGATGGGTGCGCTAAATACCCTGATTTGACTGATTATTTCACAATGTGCGCGTCACACTGAGACAGTGGCATTATGGAATCCAACTCTCCTGTTGATGATACAGCTCAAAAAAGAGAGAACTACAAAAGAAAAATGAGACCCTCTCTTTATTCTCCAAAGTTCTAACAATCTAATCAGTAAGATAAATATACATCTTCCACTAGCAATGATCTAGGCAGGATGCTCTTGTTTGGAAAAATTACTAGTTAAAAATAAAAACCGGGGCTGGGGCCAGGCGCGGTGGCGCACGCCTGTAATCCCAGCACTTTGGGAGGCTGAGGCAGGAGGATCACAAGTTCAAAGCCACCCTCAGCAATGGCGAGGCACTTAGCAACTCAGTGAGACCCTGTCTCTAAATAAAATACAAAAAAAAAAAAAAAAGGACTGGGGATGTGACCCAGTGGACAAGTGCCCCTGAGTTCAATCCCCAGTACCAAAAAAAAAAAAAAAAAAAAAAAAAACCGGGGCTGGGATTGTGGCTCAGCGGAAGAGCGCTCGCCTAGCACGTGCGCAGCCCAGGTTCGATCCTCAGCACCATGTAAAGAATAAAGGTATTGTGTACAACTAAAAGAAATAAATAAATATTAAAAAAAATAAAAACCATGGCCCAGTGATCTCATACCGGGTATGTGTGCAAAGGAAAGGGGGTCAGTGTGTCGCAGGGCAGGGCCACAGGGGGTGGCACACCACAGCCACGCTGTGGACTCAGCCCCAGTGTCCCTCAAGAGATGACTGGGTTAAAGACGTGGTGCATGCACACAGTAGAGTACCATCCAGCCCCAAGAGAAGGAAATCCTGCCATCTGTGAAACATGGACGAACCTGAGGACACTGTTGGGTGAGCTGAGCCCCAGAAGGACCCACGCCGCAGGGTCTCACTCAGGTGTAGCACCTAAAAAGTTGGTCTCAGAGAAGGCGGGAGCAGGATGGTTGGTGGTCACCAGAGCAGGAGAAAGGGGGCCGGCCCGTGGGGGCTGCAGTCCGACCTGAGGACTGAGCTCTGGTGTCCTATTGCACCCCTGAAGACTGTCAACGGTAACGTGTGTTTCAAAATAGCTACAAGAGAGGAATTAGATACAAGAGATGATAAGTGCTTGAGGTGATGGGTGCACTAAATACCCTGATCTGACTGATTATTTCACAATGTGCGCGTCACAATGTACCCTATAAATACGTACAAATATTGTGTGTCTGTTAGAAATAAAAACACCTAAAATGAAATTAAAAAGTAAAAAAAAAAAAAAAAACCAACAGCATAAATATTTACTAAGGGCTAGACTCTATTCTGTGCATTATTTGATTCCTATGAAGGAGGTACCACGGTTCTCCTTATTTTATCATTGAGGAAACTGAGACCTGAGGAGTTTAAGCAGCCAGAGTGGGGATTTGAACCAGGTAGTGTGGCCACACTTACAAGGTTTCTTTCCAATAAGTATTTATGTCCTTTCTGTACCCCACGGTGATTAATTTCTTGCTAATATTTGGTGAGGTTTTAACTGTTCTCTTTCTATTGCTTTTATTTCCTATGGGGTTTCATTGTCCTTCCTAACAAAATGTAAATGCATTTACCTCCCAGATCCTGGAAAATAAGCATAAAGATTGGGCAAAAATCGATTTATTAATTTAGAACCAGACAACAACTAAGCTGCAGAACTCTAGCAGTTTGTCACATGTCACAAAAGAGTGCAACTTCAGTCACGTTCCACCACGCATTTCAGTAAAGTTAAACCAGCGTATTTGCAACTCTGTTGTTTCCTCTTTGTGGGGAAGAAACATTTTCAGCTGTGGGAAAAAGGGCCAAATGACTAAGTAGGTGTTCCAAAATTTTTGTTCATTCTGATTTACACCACAGAGCCTTTAAAGTGGGGAAACATATATAAAATTAGCAAATCACACACACACACACACACACACACACACACACACACACCCCCTCCACACAATTAACTTAACAATAGCTAATATTTTTCTGTTCTTAAAGAATTCCAACATCTAGAACATTTCTTGGGCTGAAAGCAACTGTAGAAAGATTTAGTGCAGAAAAAAATAAAAGTCCTGAGGGTGACGGGGTTTAGGGGGGAAAGCAAAAAAAATGAAATAGGAAAATTTAGGCATGTTTGATTTCTCCCATGGCATAGGTTAGCAGGAGAGGAAAATAAATGCTCTTATTTAGAAATTTACCAAACCCTTTGACAGCTCATTTCATAAACGTATAAGTATTTTTCCTCATTGTTGAGGAATGGGATAAGCTGGTTAATACTTGCCACGGGTACTTATTAACTCAACGCAGCTGAGTTTCAGGATTCCTAATTAGGCATCTGGCCACTTTACATGGGAGCTGAAAAAAATTATTTTTTTAAGGGAAGTGACTAAGTGCTGTAAATACACATTTTAAATTTCGGCTAAAATACTGGAAGAAATATTACCGCTCTCCATTTTAGCAAATTAGACCTGTAATAAATTGCTAGAATTCTGTAGTTTATTTGTCTGGAATTAAATTAATACCGAAATGTTTGCCCCAAACTCAAATTATAGTTCAAATAATAAAATTTCTTTCTTAAAATTCCCATGCTTACTTTCAACTGATTGAGAGGTAAAGCCTTTCTATTTATACTTTAAAAACACTTCAAAGCAAAGGAGAAAAAACCTTGGACATAATTTTAGACTCACATTGGGGGAGATCTATGCCTCCCTAGGTTGGTTAAACTTGGGTTTTTACATGTTAGTTAGGTATCTCCATAGGTCCCATTACTCCTTTCTAATCAGAGAGAATAAAATGTATAATCAACAGGCTACAAAATATATAGAACATTGCCTTGATGATCTTCAAGTTTCTTTGTTCTCTGGGAAAAAAACATAAAACCAAAATATTACCACTGGGAATCTCCTCCAGAAGTTTCTAGATACTTCCTAAGACAAATTATATATTCTTGAGGCAATGTGGGATGAGAAAGGGAGATTTCCAGTGTGCATTTCAGCAAGGCCATCTGAAAAATTAGAAAGAAGGACACTAACCCAATTCAGCAGGTGTGGAGATGCAAGGGTCACTCCCCAGCAGGAGGAGATGTGCTATGGTTTAGGTATTGGTGTCCCCCAAAGTTCACGTGTGAGACAATGCAAGAAATTTTGGAGGCGAACTGATTGGTTTATGAGAGCCTTAAGCTAATCAGTGCATTAATCCACTTGAGTGGATTAACCAGGTGGTAACTGTCGGCGGGTGGGGTGTGGCAGGAGGAGGTGGCTCACTGGGCATGTGCCTTTGGGGTTTATGTTTTGTCCCTGCTGAGGAGAGCGCTGTCTCTTGGCTTCCTGTTGCCACATTCTCCGCTGCATTCCTCCGCCACGTCCTTCTGCCGTGGTGTTCTGCCTCATCTGGGGCCCAGAGCTATGGCATCAGCTGACCATGGATTGATACCTCTGAAACCAAGAGCCCCCAAACAAATAAACTTCACTCCTCTATTCGTTCTTGTCCCATCTTTTTGTCACAGCAGTGAGAAAACTGACTGAAGCAAGAGGTTTATGTTCTCTCTGGGAGGCACTCAAGTAATCTGTGATAGGAGAACCTTTAAAAAAGCCTGTTGTCTCTCTTATTTTTTTTATTAAAGCTTTATAGTTATACTACAGTAGTTAGGTTCATCCTGACAAACTCATACTTGCATGGAATTCAATTTCAGCTCACGATCCCCCCTTTTCCCTCCAGTCCTCCCTCCCCTCTCCCAGTCTCTTTTTCTCTACCAAACTTCCTTTTGCTAGTCCATTAATTTACATTTGATTGGTTCTTTATGTTAGCCTATCCTTCCCTCCCCCTTTCCTTTATTTTACTCTAGTTTCCACATAGGAGAGAAAATATTCAACATTTGAGTTTCCGAGTTTTGCTAACTTTACTTAGCAAGATATTCTCCATTTCTATCCATTTACTGGCAAATTCCATAATTTCTTTCTTTCTTTTTTTTTTTTTTTTGCTGGGTAGAAGTCCGTTGTATATATACACCACAATTTCTCAATCCATTCATTTATTGACAGGCATCTGGGTTGATTACACCATAATTTAGCTCTTGTGAATTGTGTTGCTATTAACCTTGATATGGCTGTGTTGCTATAGTATGCTGATTTTAGATCTTAAAAAGACATGTTCTCTTTGATTCTAAAATCTTACCTCTGAGTTTATCTCTAGAAAATAAATGCATCTTCTATATATAGGATCTATATATCAGGATAGTCATCCCAATGTTGTTTTTAGGAACCAAGAATTCAAAATAGCCCAGTATCCATCAATAGGGGTTGCTAAAATTATATCTGAGCATCCAACAGGGTACAATCGCTTGAGAGAAGATGCTTATCAACTTAGATCACAAGTGTTGATGCCTCTGTAGAAAGAAATGTGAATTTAGTTAGGTGTGTATGTGTGAGAAGTCATCTTTGGAGAGGATGTACACTCAAAGTCACCCGTGGTTTTATACAGTGTGACAGACTCTTATTTTCTTCATAGTTGTTGTACTTTATACATAATAAACACGTGCTATATAATGAACCCATGTTTCAGTGACTATGAACTGAATATGTATAATTGAACCCCATTGTTATTTAAATGAGAATCTCCTTGTTTCCTCTTGTGACCAGTCTTCTAAGTGCTTATGTACATGTGAAGTTTTGCCTTGAAAAAGTCAACTCCTCTTTCATAACCAGAACTCTTGATTTTTGCCACAAAACTCTGGTCATCCACACCAGATTATAATAGCGGTGCATTTCCACGTACCTGGTTTCCGATGACAAAAGCTCTCCTCTCCCACAGCGAACACCCAATCCATAACAAGTCTTGGTTTTTTCTTTAGTGGAACCGGCAATGTGATCCAACCAAAACCAGCCCACACCACGAAGGCCTGAGTGCAGGTATTTGGTTGATGTAAGTAGTCTATGTTGTGATTACAGTAATGATCACTTGACTGTGTATTCTTGTCAAAAATAATTGAGGGATGCAGGAGCCCTGTTTGGGGAGATAGCTAAGATTGCGGTTGACTATTGGGCCATAGACATTTTTGGGCATTTCCGCCTTCCGTAGTCTCACGGGATCTCGTGGGACTTGGTCGAGGATCTCGAGAGATTTGAACGGTGACTCAGCAGATCGAGCTAGCGCCATTGCTGCTCGGGCGCATGGGAAGAGACCAGAGAGAGAAAAGACAGGGTTATCGCTATTGTATAGATATATTGTAGTTTCTTGTAAGATTAAAGAATATTTTCGTCTCCATCCTGTCTCCGGACTCCTTCCCGCGGCGCTGCCATTCCAGGCTGCAATCCCTTTCCGGTGGCAACAGAGGGACTGAAGGGATGCTCAGTGGCGGAGTGTTTGCATACCATGCGTGAAGGCCCGAGTCTGATCCCCAGCACTGAAGAACAAGTCGTCAAAACATATACTCAGAATGGAAGAATGTTCTACATGTAACTCACACTCAAGAAAGCTGACCTAAATTTTTTCTCTTGCATGAAAATTTTGCATTTAATTTACCGTGCTTTGCTTTTTGTGCGTCAAGAGAAATCCAGTAGCCAATATTTTTTAATGTTTCTATCCTTCCCTTCCCATTTGGATACGGAGTATATCTTCTCAAAAAGCTGCACATTCATGAAGGTCTGTCCCTGCTTGGTCGCATTGGAAAGAATCTGCTTCTCCACCAGGACTCAAGTCTCATACTTCATCCTCCAGCTTCCCCTCTGCTGAGAGTGCCCAGTGGACACGCCACCTCACCTTGAAGCACCTGGGCCTGCAGCCCCTCCCTCAGGAGATGCACACCAGGGCCTGCACAGTCAGCCTCACACAGCACTTGACAGTCACGCCGTGGCCTGTTTTTACTTTTTAATTATTTTAGTTCACTTTTTGATTGACACAATATTTGTACATACTCACGAGGAACAATGCAGTGTTTTGACTCATGTATATTTTGGGCTACTCAGAATACTTCACACATTTGTCACCTTAAATATTTTTCTTTATGCTGAGTATATTCAGAATCCTCCTTTTGAACTATTTTGAGGTATACGTCGGGTGAATATGATTAAGAACAATGTTTTGTATATCTCAGTTTTGATTTTCAAGCCTCTGGGAATGCCCCTAAGGCCCACGCTTTGAGCAGTTGGCACTTTCACATGAGCTAGCTGATGAGGTGTTTCCATTTCCCAGTGACCCATGCCCATGAGACACAAGTTAAGGAATAAATCCAAAGAAAGAAGAGCTTGCAACAAGACCTGGGATGAAGCATTTGGGGGAAACTGGCATAGACACTGGGCATCAGAGACTGAGACTGAGCGGAAGCAGGCTCCTCGGGAGAGCACTCAGGAGACCTGTGGTGTGACTGCCAGGCTTCCCACCTGTGCCAAACACGGCAGGTGCCTGTAGCTGCCAGAAGCAGAGCTGCATTCTTCGCTCCCCCTGCACCGAGAACCACAGGACAGCTCTTCAGGAGCTGGGACCGTTTATGAGAGACCAATTTGATTTTTTTTTTTTTTCTTTTAACCATGACTCTCAGCAAAATAAGGACCTGCATCTGAGATTTCTGATCCCAAAGCCTTATCTCTGTTCCCTGTGCTGGACTCCCACACCAGGAGTTTCTGTGAATAACAATAACAGCAGTAACAACCACAGTAGTCAAACTGCATCCGCAGCAGCAACTCCTATTGCCACCATTCATGGTGTGGCAGGAGTTCACAGGCCAGAAGCTGTGAGCGACTGTTGATCCAGCCCCACAGCCTTTTCATTTTGCTTTGAAACGTCGTAACATCTTGCAAGGGCATTTCTTCATCCCCATCGCCTTACTCTGAACCCCTCGCCTGACTACTGAAGAAGCTCCCTCGCCGGTTCCACACGCTCTTTGGTTTTCTTCTAACAGGGGACTGCGTGCCATCATTTCATCAAGAGGAATCTTGTCAAAGCACAAATTCCACGCTGCTCACCCCAGGCTTAAAATCCTCCGTGACTTCTGCAGGGACACAGAAGTGGGGGGGGGTGTCCACTTCTGGGCTCCAGTCCCCCACCTCCACCTCGCCCCTGGTCCTAGTCTAGCCTGCTGGTTCCATGTCTGTGTGAGCTCCCTCTGGCCACCGTCCCCGCTCCTCTCTCGGTCTGGAGCAAGAGCCCCTCTGCTGCCGCGCTTCTCCTACCCAGCACCGTCTCCTCCAGGAAGCCCATCTCGATCCCACACTTCCTAGAGCAGTGGCCCTTTCGTCCAGCGCCCCTATTGCAGTCTGTAAAGCACGTTTGTTCATGTGGCTCTCACTACTGTCGCCCCCGTCTACACCGGAAGCTGCACAAGAACAGTAAATATCTATCATTCGCTGCTCCATCCCTGGCATCTGGCACGTAATACTTACTTAATAAACGTTTGTTATGTAAGTAGCCCTAACAGGTGGTGCTGTGATAACTGCTATGTCACACAACGCAACCGAAGACAGGTAATGTTAAAAGCATAAACTGTGCGCTTTCATTGCATGACTGAGTGTGCTGTCTGGGTCAGCAATGTGAGCTGGCTAATGTTCCCACAGTCTTTTTCATCTGGCCCCTCATCGTCACTTACAGCAGGACAGTGCAGGAGCCCTGTTTGGGGAGATGGCTAAGATTGCGGTTGACTACGGGCCAAGGAGATGTTTGGCTGTTGCCGCCTTCCGTAGTCTCACGGGACTTGGCCCGAGATCTCGCGGGACTGGAGCGAGATTGCTGATCGGGTCTGAGCCATTTTGGTGGTGTGTGTGGTGCGTGTTAAAGTCGTTGTTAGAGCCAGAGAGAAAAGTTATCAGAATAAAAAAGCTGTTTGTTTCCAGTTCGCCTCTAAACTTCTTCCCGCGGCTTCGTTGCTCCAAGCGGCCATCGCTTCAGACGGCAACAGGACAGACTGGGGACAGAAGGGGAAAGAGCTTTGATGGAACACCCTGAGGTGAGAGAGGCTCAGGCGCCCTTGCTGCCTGAGTCGCCAGAGGCAAAGTGCACTGGAGACTCAGGAGAGGCTGACCTCTCGTTAGTACTCGCAGAAATTAGATCACATCGCAGCGCAGACCCAGAAATTCCATCCCCAGGTATTTACCCAAGGGAAATGAAAATACGTGTGTCTGCAAAAGCTGTGCACATAAAATGATGGGGAAAAGACAAATGAAATGAGAGCAGCGGGCATGCACTGACCTTTTACTAACTGAATTGACTGCAGTCTTGGCTGTGGCTTCCGTCTAAAGGACATCATTCACGGAAGCCACTCCTGGTGGTGGCTGGAGTCTATTTTAAACCGGGCCGCCTGCTGGTTGCTATATTCTCTCCTCCTGTCACACTCTCCTCTCCCAGATGGCATTTTGCTTCTGGGTTCTCTTTTCCCTCTCCCTACGGCCCTTCCTCCGGGGCTACCCTTCCTCCTTGTCCCTAAACACAGGTCTATGCAGTAGGCCTCCCTTATTCCCAGGGACACATTCCAAAATCCCCAATATGTACCAGGAACTGTGGGTCATACCAAACCCTATACATGTTATGTTTTTTTCTAATACATACACCCCCTGTGATAGTTTAATTTTCAAATTTGACACAGTGAGAGATTAACAATGACTAATAAAAGAACAATTTTAATAATATACTATGATGAAATTATGTGAGTGTGGTATCTTTCTCTCAAAATATGTTATTGTACTTATTTTTACCCTTTCATTTAAAAGAAGCAGTTAATTTTTTTTTTTTTTTTTTTTTTTTTTTTTTTTGCATTTGGAATTGCCAGCATCACTACTCCTGTGCTTTTTGGTCATTATTAGGTAAAATAAGGGTTATTTGTAAGTAAGCACTATGATACTTTGACAGTTGACCTGCTGTTATGGTTTGGATGTGACATGTCTCCAAAAAGCTCACATGTGAGACAATGTAAGAAGGTTCAGAGGAGAAATGATTAGGTTATGAGAGTCTTAACTCAATTGGTGAATTAATCCCCTGAGAGGGATTAACTGAATGGTAACTGAAGTGGTGGGGTGTGGCTGCAGGAAGTGGAATTGGTGGCATAGCTTTGGGGTATATATTTGTGTGTCAAGTGGAAAACTCTCTCTGCTTCCTGATCATCATGTGAGCTGATTCCCTCTGCCATACTCCTCCACCATGATGTCCTGCCTCTCCTTGAGCCCTGAGGAATGGAGTCTGCTGTCTATGGATGGAGATTTCTGAAACTATGACCCCTCAAATAAACTTTTCCTCCTCTACAGTTGTACTGGTAGAGTCATTTAGTCAGAGCAGTGAAGAAAGCTTACAAAAACACCCACTAACAGATGGCTACTTAGTGACTGACAGGAGGGTAGCATATACAGCATGGACACACTGGATGGAGGGACATTTCATGCCTGGGGTAAAGGCAAGTTCTGAGATTTCATCACACCACTCAGAACACTGCACAATTTAAAACTTATGAAGTGCTTATTTCTGGAATTTTCCATTTAATATTTTTAGACTGGTTGACTGCAGGTAACTGATACTGGGGATGAAGAAGACTACTGTACTTCTTTTCTATGATATCTTCCTTGACAATTCTATATAGTCTTGTGTATTATATCTACTCCAATAGCCAGCAAATCTATTGCCCAGTCCTATCTTCATTCTGGAATATCATTTCTCAGAATCTCACATTCACATCTCTGAATTTCCGAGTCTTCTATTCCCAGTGTATTCATTGTCCTGGCCTCTGTGACTCCCCTTCCTGCCCAGCATCTGCATGGCCAGAGAGCAGCACCTGACCAGTAGGCCTTCTAAAGCCCTTGAGCACCATCCCATCAGCTCCAAACCTTCTGTCACGACTCTAGTTTGGTCACCTGTTGCTTTTCTGTAGTTTGTTGCAACAGTCTCCTCTCTCTGATCCTCAGTTCCTCTTCTCCTGTTTTTCTCTTTTCTGATGATGCCCAAATATGCTAATGCAATCCTCTGGCTGAGAAATTTTGCATGTTTTCTTTTTGCTTTGAGAATAAATTTCAAGCTCCTTAGCCAGCACAATGTGTCCTAAAGGTGGCCTGTGAACCCTGTTTCCTAGTATGGCCCTAGTCTCCCAATCCTACATGAAACCAACAAACCAGCTGCTTTCTTCTTCCTGAGATTCCTTTGTACCCTTTTGAAACTGATTGGATGTCTCACAAAGTACCCTGGCTGTCCTATTGGAGGGAGTCTCCCAGCTCTGTCCAACCCTGTGATTTATCTGCTGCCTCCCTCTGGGAATGGAGAGTTTTCTCTCCTGGTACAGTTGCTCCTGTGTTTGCCCCGTGCCCCATAAGCAGCTGCTGGCCCTGTGGAGGGGAGTGTGTCTGGTTGGTTCATTTTTGTAACCCTCATAGTGCCTAGCAGAGAGCTCTTGCAGAGTTGAACATAAATGAACATTTGTTTGTTTAATGAAAACTACAGGGGAGAAAAATGTAAATTGAATAGAAATGCAAACATTTAGACATGGGCCATTGTTGAGAACTTCTATTATTATTTGGTTAATGTGTGTGTGTGTGTGTGTGTGTGTGTGTGTGTGTGTGTGTGAAATTCTCTTTATACCAGGCAGTTGTTGAATCATTGGTAAAGGATTCTTTTTATGCATGGATTATTGAGCACAAGGGGTGTCTTTTAGAGGCCAGATAAAAGCACAGCTTCAGAAACAGCACTACCATTCCTGGAGAACATATGCATGTGTGTTCAAGATCTCCCACACACCCCAGCTCAGGTGGAAAGCTGAACATTACTGGGGACTTGCAGAATAGGGCTTTTCCAATCAGGCCACATCGGGAGATTGGCATATGGCTACCTTCTCTTGCTACATTCTCTTTTAATCTCAAATTTCACATTACAAAGAAAGAAAACCTCTGTAGTATAATCCAGCTGTTTAAAAAATATTTTAAAAAGTGTTAGTTAAACAGGGCCAGATTTCAGGGTAAGTTGGCCCTTTATTGTAAACAAGATATTGGAGAAACTTCCAGCAAAACTGATCTCGGTTATTTTCAAGCAAGCTTTTCATTATGCTGTCAAAAACCTGGAATCTGGAAGTGTAGATCACTGGGCCAAGGAACTTGGTTAATCAAAAGGACCGAGAGGAGGTCCAGCTCCTGACTCCCCATCCAGTGACCCTGAGAGTTTCAAAAGACTTTGGAGTAAAACAGTTGCCTGAAAATGGTTCCCCGCCCCCCATTTCTCCCTTTATCCAAAACAGCAGTGATGAGAATGATTCATAACTGCACCACTGCTCGCGCTGCAGCAGGCACTGAGACACGTCACACCTACGTGGGGACTTCAGTAGTCCTCCTACAGCTGCCTTCTGAGATGGTTCGTCCCCTTTCACAGATGATGAAACTGAGCTCCCGCCGTGCTGGGATCAGGTAAACACAGGCCCCTCTGAGGGATCTCACCGTTCAGCACAGGAGGAGGACACTGCAGAGGAAGCTCCGCCCTCCTCACAGTTCCACTGAGGTGTCTCTGGTCCATCAAAATCATGGTGTCACACTAGGGAGGAAAAGGAAGGGGAAAGACCTTTCCTACCATGCTCCTTCTTTTGGGCATATTTCAGGAATCTCCCCAGTATTCTTTTAAGTTATGCTAACTAATTATACATGACAGTAGAATGCATTGTGACACACTGTACACAGATGAGCACAGCTTCTCTCCCTCGGGCTGGGCCTGGTGCAGTCACACTGTCGTACATGTCTCCAGGGTCGTGATGTCCGTGTCCCTCTGTCCTCTTGGCACTGGCTGCCCTGGATCCCACAGCTGCCCCAAGCATCAACTTGTGCTCCTCCCTCCCGCACCTGGTACTTACTATTCAGTCGTCACCACGCCCACGGACACCACCCCGTGGTCAGCAGGTTTGTCAGGAGACCAGGAGTGGCCGCAGGCGGAGCGCCGTGCGGCACCACGCGCCTTCAGAAGACAGGTGGATGGAAGTCATAATCGGGGGATTCAGTCTGGGGATGAATCTGGCGGCCGGAAGCAGGCTTGTTTCCTCCATGCTGGGTTCCACTTCCTGAGAGCCCATTCAGGCCCGGCTCTCTGTGGGGCTCAGGTGAGCAGGCTGCATTTTCCTGGTGCCTTTTTTTTTTTTTTTTTTTTGGTGCTGGGTATTGAACTCAGGGGCTCTCAACCACTGGGCCACATCCTCAGCCCTTTTTGTATTTTATTAGAGTCAGGGTCTCACTGAGTTGCTAAGTGCCTCACCATTGCTGAGGCTGGCTTTGAACTCGCGATCCTCCTGCCTCCGCCTCCCGAGTGCTGGGATGACAGGCGTGCGCCACCACGCCCAGCTCATTTCCCTGGTGTCTTTAGGTGGAAATCTGGGCGAGTTGATGGAGCTCGTTCCTGCAGCGTCACAGGATGGGGCCTGCTTGGCTCTCCCCGTGATTCCTTTCTGTGTAGACTGTCACCACCATGAATGACACACGTCAGGAGTTTCAAAATCTTCCCCTGACCTTCTGATTACTCAAAACAAGCCCACTGTCCCGGCATCTCCATTCCCGCCCTGACCCCGCCTCTCCTCCCCTACTTGTTATCTGGCAGCAGGAGGGAGTGGCTCAGGAGAAGCCGGCACACGGGCCACCGTCTTAATAACTTATTAGCTGCCTCGGTGGGAACCTCGCTTGATTTCTCATAATCTCATTTCTTTTAGGTTACCTAGGTGTAAGAATAGTGCCCACCCTGTGGGGCTTTGGCGATGTTCAGACTGGGCGGCACAGTGCATGCCACCTGTCACTGCTTAATAAACAGCAGTTATCGTTATTATTCTATCATTATTTCTTCACCCAGTAGACAGAAGACTGCGGGAAAGACCGGAGCGGGAAGAAGTCTGGGAATAGATGACAAGCAGAGAGGCCAAGGACCCACCCTGAGCACGGTGACCTGAGAAGCGTCTCCTGCGACACTTCCCGCCAAGTCTGATCCTGAATGCCTGCAGATCTTGGGCTTATGAACAACGCGTCGGGTGTTCACGATTCACAGTCAAAATGCAGGCCTTCGATCAGGGTTGGAAAGGGGTATTCAGTGTCTTCCCATCTGCCTGTTGACATAGGGCAGGACAGATAAGAAACAAGACACAGAGGGTGGGGGTGGGGGGGGGGGGGAGAGTTGAAGCGGGTCCCTGCCCTTACACACCCAGACTGCTCGCACAGACTCAGCTGCTGGCTTCTAAAAGACTAGCACTCTCCTCCACGTCGCCCTGGGGAAACCCACAGGGAACAGCCTAGGGCTCAATGTCATTATCCATTCATCCCTTGATGGACATCCAGGCTGGTTCCATAGTTTGTCTATTGTGAATTGTGCTGCTGTAAACATGGGTGTGCAGGTGTCACTGTACTAAGACGACTTTTAATTCTTCAGGAAAAATACCGAGAAGTGTTACAGCTGGGTTATATGGTGGTTCCATGCCTAGTCTTTTGAGGAACATCTACTCTGGTTTCCATAGTGGTTGTACTAATTTGCAGTCCCACCAACAGTGTGAAAGTGCTCCTTTTCTCCACATCCTCTCCAACATTTATTATCGTTTGTATTCTTGATGGTTGCTGTTCTAACTGGAGTGAGATAAATTCTGCTTAATTTTGATTTGCATTTCCCCAATTGTTAAAGAGGTTGAACACTTTTTTATATGTTCGTTGACCATTTATATTTCTTCTTTTGTGAAGTATCTGTTTAGTTCATTTGCCCATTTATTAATTAGGATTTTTTAAAATTTTAAGTTCTTTATATATTCTGCATGTTTATTCTCTGTCAGAAAAGCAGCTAGCAAAGATGTTCTTCTACTTTATAGATTCTTTCTCCACATTCTGGTTTCCTTTGCTATGCAGAAGCTTTCCAATTTGATGCCATCCCATTTATTAACTCTCAGCATTATTTCTTGAGCTTTAGGGGTCCTACTGAGAAAGTTGTTGCTCTTTCCTCAAAGAGACTAAAACCCATGTTTCACCCAACTGGCTAGGATTGAACAAAGACTCACTGATTCATGTACTCAACAAATATTGACTTGTTATGTTCTATGTGCTAGACATGGGGATACAACAATGACCAAAGAGTCACAAGTCTCTGCCTGAGAAAAGCAGTAGGTAGGATGGGAGATTTAGGCAGGGTGGGATAGAGGGTGAGGGGCAGCGGAGGGTCTGGGCATGGAGGCTGATGTAAATACTTGAGACTTTGCTTTGAATGACACTGGAGAGCACTAGAAGGTTTTGCCCAGGGGAGTGACATTGTCTGATGTTTTAGGATCTCTCTGGTTACTGTGGTGGGACTAGTTTAAGGAACCACACAGGCAGAAGCAGGGAGGGGGCCCATGAGACAGGGGTGATCTGAGCAGGACTTGATGGCAGTTTGAGTCAAGGATGTCAGGTGGAGGCGGGTACGAATCAGGGTGTTATCACTACACAAATAGCATTTAAAACCTTGAGGACAAACGAGGTCTGCGGGTGTTTGAATGTATCAGAGAAGAGTTCAACAGCCGAAGCCTAGAGCAACCCACACTTAGAGACCAGGGGATGAGGGAGCTCCAAAGAGACCAAGAAGGAACAGACAGAAGGGTAGACAGTGTCCTGGAAGCCAGCTAAAGCAGATGAGCACACTGCTGTTTACACAGGAACTGAGACAGGATCATTGAACAGGCAGACATGACCAAGGGCATTAGGTAAAATATAGATCAGGATGGTGGAATGAGACAGACATTGTTACCCTACATACAGGTATAATTACACTACCGGTGTGATTCTGCACCGTGTACAGCCAGAGGAATGAGAAGTTGTGCTCCGTTGGTGTACAATGTGTCAAAATGCATTCTACTGTCATGTATAACTAGAACACATTACAAGGAAAGATGAGGATAGTGAGTAGGGCACTTCTGGAAACCAAGCCTAGAGTTTTAGTCAGCTTTTTCCCCACTTTGACCAAAAGACCTGACAAGAGCAATTTTAGAAGAGGGAAACATTAATTTGTCACCCCTGGTTTCAGAGGTCTCAGTCCATAGGCAGCTGGCTCCATTGCTCTGGGACCATGGTGAGGCAGAATATCATGGCGGAGAGCATAGCGGAGGAAAGCAAGTCAAAACCTGACAACATGGAAACTGAGAGAGAGAGAGTTCTGCTCACTAGGGACAAAATATAAACTCCAAAGTCATGCCCCCAGGGGTGGTCTCCTCTAGCCACACCCCACTTGCTTACAGTTACCGCCCCTTGAATCCCTATTGTAGTGGCACCCCATTTCTTTACAGAAAATTTTAACTGGGCTTCTCTAGAAATCCTCACCATGGCTGATTCTAGGACTGTCAGCAAAAGAGTCTCTACAGAAGAGTTAATGTAGGTAAACTTCCTATTTTCCTGTTGCTCTATTACTTGGCCACTGGCCTGGAAGAAATCAGCACTCCAGGTGCTGGACGCCCCTTTACTAGTTTTTCACGAACATATATCCAGTATAGTAGTTTGTAGAAGTGTGTTTGCAAATGCAAAGTGTGATAATAAAAAGACAAATTCTTTAAACAAGGCCTCTGGCCTTGAGCTGAACCTTTATAGAGATGTCTACATTTCTAAGATAAGGGAAGTTACCAATTGGGCTCCATGGTAACAGCTGGCAGGGGGAGGAAAGAAAGGAGAGAAGAAGCTCTCCCCTTCTCAGATGTTGTCCTTGAAGGGTTAACTTGCCCAGAACAGTGAAAGAGAAAAAAAAAAAAAAAAAAAAAAAACTGCTTTTATGTGAACTTCTGAGCCCCTCCCCTTACATGCTGGGTATAAAATTCTGAAACTACCTGAATTCAGGTTTCAGGGGATTAATTGATTACAGTGAGAGCTGTACCCTCTGAACCTGGCTGTAGCCAAATAAAACTGTTTCTTGCTATCTTTGGTGCCTTGCCACGCCTGTCCCTACAACACTATCAGTGGATTAATGCACTGACTAGGTTTAGGCTCTCACAATCCATTGTTTCACCAGTGAACTTTCTTGCATTGTCTCACTTGTGAGCTTTTGGGAGACACCTCCTATCTAAACCATAACACCTGGCCCATGAGGTTTCTCTTGAAGAGTGGGTTGGGATCAGTCTTTCTTTTGTACTGTGGAGGGTGTTTGGGGTCAGAGTGCTCTGTTCCAGTCAGTGCTGAGAACATGGTAGCTATCACTTTGGGGGAAGGGGAAATGGGAAACTACCCTGGCCACCACGTGATTAGCACCACACCACGTGTCCACTGTTTCTGCAAACATTGATATTAGTCTATATTGATATTAGTTGATACTGATTGTCACTGAAGAAACTAGTATTTAAAAATAGAAGTTACCTGACCAAGATTACCCAGCTATTTCATGTAGAGCAGGGCTTTGAGCTCATACCTGTCTGACATCAATGTCTGTCTCTACTTGGACTTCTTCCCACGACCATCTCCTCGGTGCTCACAATGGGTGAGGGAGCATTAGACCTGTGAGATCTAACAGAATCTCCCCAGCTCAGGCTTGAAGAGGCAACACACCTTAGGCCTGAAAGACTGGTAGATACTGGAATTGGTGCTAAAGGAACCTCTTTTCTTTCCTGAGAAAAATGGTTGGACAGGAAGAAGAGAGAGAAGTCAGCCCCATTGCCTTGGCCTGTACTACACATCTGCACAACTCTCCAGAGTCATCAGGTGATTTTCACATGTAGTCACTTCATTTCAGCCTCAAGTGGCCTCTGAAGGTATAGAGTCATGTTATTTCCACTTTTCAGATGAAAAGGAGGTGGAGGAAAGCTGAGTCACACCCTTGGCAGGCAGCGGGTCATGAAGAAGGGCCAGGTGTTGGGTCTTTGGGCTGCAGTCCTAACCCATCATTCCTCCCACACTCACAGAGCATCTCCCACACGTGTCAAAGATGATGACGGGGACTGGGAACATAGACGGGAATGATGCGCAGTGCCACCTGCAGTGTCTAAAGGAAGATGCATCCGAACAAAACAGAGAATCACAGCAGATGGCGGGAAGCCCTTCTCGCCAATCCAGCCACAGTGTCGGGCAGGGAGCTGGGGTTGAGGCCCTGCTGAGCGGAATTCTGGGACTTCGAGTGGGGCTGACTCCTTACATCCCCCAGCCTCTGCCAACCACAGGATTTTGTTGTGGCTATAGGTGTGAAAAGCAGAATGGAACTGAGCTGCCCTGAGGCCAAGACGGATGGAGGGACACATTTCAGGGTCTCCAAAATCTTCCTATCATTATCTCAGATGTCTTCCCACTCATGGTCAGGGATCTAGGCCTCTCTTCTTCCACAGTTTCCTCTTGGAAACTAGGATCAGGCCCAGAGAAAGAAACCTGTGTCCTTGATGGGCTAAGAAGAGAAAGACTTTAGAATGTTGAAAGAACGGCAAAAGGGCAGGGTCACAGCTTTGCAAGGGTTCTAATAAAAAAAAAAAAAAAAAAAAAAAAAACTCCGTAGAGGAAAACAATAATAGTTCCATAAAAATCCCCTATGGAAGGCAGCCAGGCAGGCCAGGTCAAGTCTAGCTTAGAGGCAAGTCTCGGTGACTATTTTGGGATTTTCAGGAGGGAAAACCAAGGGATGAAGCAGAGCTGGACAGGAGGAAGCCAAGACCTCATCTCGGCTTGTTTTGCAGGAGAAACTAAGGTGGGGAGGCCTGCTGCTCTCCCTTGGGGGTGTACTGGATATTCAAAACTATGAATTTGGAACAACAGCGCCTACAGTTTTGGAAACAAGCGAGGTCAGAGCTGCAGTTGATTGGGTTGGCAGAGAGCTTCTCTGAGCCCCCTGAGGAGGCCTATTCCAAGCCTCACGGCCCTTCCACAGAAAGCCAAGGTGACACTAGCCAGGAAACGGCAAGATGGAATGCACCCTCCAGGCACCCCGGATGCAAAATGCAAATCATGACTCAGCATTTGGGGTGAGCCCAGAATTTTTCATAGTTACCAAGAAAAGCAGAGGCTCGTTTTGACTGTCTACCAAGCAAGCTCTCATTGCAAGACAACCGAGGATGCAAACAACCTTGCAAATAGCCCGTCGGGACCAGTGCCACTCCACAGCGTCCCAGCACTGTTAGGTACTTTGTCTCCCTCTTTCTCTGCCCTCAGGGGCGAGGTTCCCCTCGCTGCCCAGCACCCCACCCTGAGTCACCGCCACCAGGCCCACCTTCCCTCTGTGACCTCCCAGTTCCCAGTTTGCTGTTCCCTGGGACGTTCCGACATGTGAACAAGGAGAGCAGAAGTCACGGCCCTGCGTGGGCTTCCCCGACAAGTAGTCACATTTTAAACTCGAGAAGCTGTGCGTTAGTGCCAAGAGTGGCTCACTAATGGGAGAATCATTGGAACCAGGACAGATTAGGGAGGGCATCTGAAAGAAGTGTCCCCCATTCCCTCATGTTGCGACACAGAGACAGTCGCTCCATCTGTTCCTGGGTAATTTCAGCTCTATTTCCAGGAATACCCTGAAGAAAATATTTTAGTCACCCATGGTAAGATTTATAAACTCTTGGAATTCCCTTTCAGGAATTAAAAATAAGTCTGTTCATATTTTGAGACATTTTCTTCCAGTCCTGCAATGTAAGGCTTAATGTTGTTAAAGATGCCAAATTTTTCACAAATCGATTTCCAAAGTTAAGGGACAGAGAGATGGATAATAAATGGATATATGCACACACAAGCATATATATGATAAGTAAAATGTTAATGCAGAATCAGAATGGCGGTTGGGTCTGAATGTGTTCACTGTAAAATTCCTTATGCTTTAAAATTTAAAGCATATGTTTAAAATTTGTGTAATAAAATGCTAGGGAAAAAACCCGTATTTATGCTGTAATCACAATTATAGAAAAAAATTTGTCCCTCAACATTTTTTTCTTATCATTGAATAATATCTTAAAAAGTGGAATAACTGAATCAAAAATATGAATTTTCAAGGTTTTTAAGACATTATGAAACACTTGTTTCAAGTTATTCCACCAGTAGAATATCTGAGACTGTGGCAATAGTATTTTTTAAGACTATGAACAACTTTATTAATATCCAATTGACATGCAGCGACATCACAGCCCTTAAATGTACAGCCCAGCTGGGGGGTGCAAACATCGGCACCTGTGTAACACCCCCACTAGCAAGATGCAGAGCATCTCTGTCAGCTCAGGGGATTCCCCCATCTCCTGCCACACCCCCTCAAGCTAACACTAATGCTGATTTCTTTCTACAAAGATTAGACTTCCCTTTTTTGGAGTGTCTGGAAGATGAAGTGATGTAGTAGATAGCCTCATCAGCCGGTCTTCTGTTGCTCCATATGCTTTAAAGATTCATTTTTAAAAAACTTTATTTGTATAAAAAGACACATTTATTCAGCATCATAATCAGACTATCACATTTAGCAATTAGAGCATGGGTGCAAACAAAGTCTACATTAAAACGCTTTGTTGGAATGCTTTACATTCTCCACAGAACAGAACAGAAAAGAACCTGTTATACGTACTGTCTGAACCTTCTTGGTAGCTGCTAGGCCCTGCCTCCACTGTGCTTGGCTGAGTTCACAGCTCTGTGGTAACCCGTAGCTTCCCTGTCACTTCTCTGCTAAGCTTTGCTTCCTAGCAGCATTAAAACCTTCTGCCACCACCACAACTGCTGCTGCTGCTGGAACTGCCAAAGCCACCTTGGTTGCATGGTTTGGCCAAGTATTGGCCTTCACCACCATAAGGTCCAGAGCTTCTGCCTCCAAAATTTCCTCCCTTCATGGGTCCAAAATTTTATGACTGATTGTTGTAACTACCAAAATCACTGTAGCTTCCACCACCTCTGACTTGCCTCCATCGTTACCAAATTCATGGTAGCCATCCCCGCGGCCTCCATACCACCGCCACAGCCACTGAAGTTTCCTCCATGACCAAAACTGTCATTGCCACCCAAATCACCTCCATGGCCCACCAAAGTTTCCAGAACCGCCTTGACCTCTTTGGCTAGATGAAGCGACGGCCATCTCTTGCGTTGCTCACGTCACAGTGGTGGCCATGCACAGCGTGGTATTTCTGAATGACATTCTTACCCAAGGTCATGGTCATCAAATGCTACAAAAGCTAAGTCCCTCTTCTTTCCACTGCCTTGATCAGTCATGATCGCAGTAACTTCGATTTTTCCATAGTGTTCAGAATGACCCGAGAGGCGAAGGTCTTCAGTGTCTTCTCTAAGGCCACCAACAAAGACTGTTGCGTGGCTGAGTGGGCCCCTGGTGTTTGAGCGCCTCCTCTGGAGACAGCTCTTTGGTTCCCCCTCTCTCCACGCTCCGTGTGGGGTCTTGCACCTGTGGCTGCATCCACTTCCCCCACGGCGGCCTCAGTGACAAGCCCAGCACCCCGGAGCGCTTGGTGTTTGGGTCTCTCATTACCACACAGCCCATGAGTGTTCCCGGCACTCAAGATGGCGCCTCAGACGCTCCTCGGTCGTTTCCAAGCTCAGCCCTCCCCCGATGGCCTGCAGCTCTACAGTTCTCTTGCTGATGGACACGAGGGAGTGGCGCTTTACAGTGTAAATGATCATGGTTCAAAGTGTCCTCGACCATTTGCTAGTGAGCGTGTGTTTTCAGTGTGTTCCCAAAGGTTCTGGTGTTGGAAGATTGGTCCCAGTGAACTGATCTTAAGGGGTGGCGAAACCTAGAGGGAGGTTGTCACTGGTCTCTCCCTGGTTGCTGTGGCTTCCTGTCTCACCACATGATTCTCACATGTCATCCTGCCATGACACCACCTGCCAGGATGTGATGCAGCCATGGTTGTCCTCAACAGAGCCAGTACCATGTTGTTCAGACTTTCAGCCTTCAAAGTTGTGAGCGTTAAATAAACCCTTTGTCTTTATAAAGTAATCAGACTCAGGTATTTCATTATGGTAACAGACAATGAACAAATATTTCAATCATAAAGTAAGCTGAGTGCCTCTGAGCAGGGTCTTTGAAGTCGATGGCTCTACATGAATAAATAGACAATAAGAAACAAGGATTTTAGGCATCTGTTTCTGGTCCTAGGAAAGTTACCCACAGAAGGGTGAAATTTCAGGCCACCTAGGGTTACCTGGAGGTTGAAGCAGTTTATACAAAGAAATAGCACTCCAAAATCTTCTTTCTGCACACTGTATAAAGAGGGAAAGATTCACTGTCTCATGGCCAATTTCTACTTTCTTTTTTGGCGTATGTTTCAACAGTGTAAGAGAACTTCCCATGAGAAAAAACCATTTTATCTTCTCTGTAAACATTTCCATTAAAAATTAATAGGCAGTGCATTCTACTTTTAATTTTCATGGAATTAGGTTTATATAGGAAATAAATGGCATCCAGTCAAAAATCCCAAAAGGGCATCTCAGAATTTTAGAGGTGAAGTGATGCTTGAAGTCATCTAGCTCCAATTCCTTATTGTGCAATTAAAGAGAGCGAGGCCCAGAGAGATCGCATGACTTGTGGAAAGTCCCACAGCTAAGAGCTCTGACCCCGCTGGGCCAGTCATTTTCTGTTGTGTTCCACCACTGTGCCTCTCCCGGCCGAGGTGTGGCCTTGTCCAGTGCAGGTCCCTAGGAGCCCAGCAGAGCAGCCTCTGGTCCTGCACACTCTGCGTCCATCCAGCTTCCAGCCCTGGGGCACAAAGGCACAGCTCCCGGTACCTTGCAGTGTGTGCGTGTGTGTGTGTGTGTGTGTGTGCGCGCGTGTGTGAAACTTGGACCATTCTAAAGGTCTATCCTCCAACTGTGGCAGCACAGCCAGAGTGTTTCAAGCTCAGTCTCCAGGAAGCTTAGGGACTTTTTTTCCCCAAAAGCTTCATATTTTTATTGCAGCTTCAGTTATTCAGACCGTCCACCCAGAGCAATAAACCTCTTCATTCGTCAAAGGTAGCAACAAAGTAGAGAGCTTTATTTAAAACTCAGCTCACAGCAATGAATTCAAACATGGACACTTTCAGAAATAAGTAATTTTGCAAATAAAAAGAGGAGTGGAAGAGCCAGGAGGAGGCAGGGGCTGACCCTGGAACAGACGAACCTCAGAGCAGGGAGGCCATGGTGGTGCCCGCAGAGTTTGGGCTTGGTCTCATGCCCTGGATAAAGCGTGCTTACCCCCAACAGAGCCAACCTGGGCATCAGGCCTCATTTGCATAACGAGGCCCCAAGGTGCACCTGGCTTTGTGTTTTGCAATGTTCTTGGCTAAAGGCTCGGCCATACCTCTTCCACACGTGCACTCATAGCCAGGCAGCTCTGGGATTCTTCAGCATGGTAGCGAGCCTCAAAGACTCCCAGGGAAACAGCCAGAGGCTGAGACGCTCTGTGCCGAGGCAGCGCCTGGAACTCTGATCTGTTTCCTCCCACCACACACATGAGCATCTTTACTGGCAGAAAATCTGCCTCTGTTCTGTGTGAACGAGGTGAGATCACAGACTCAGAGCCACAGGCCCACGGTCCTCAGAAAACAAGCTCTCATGCTGAGCACCTTTTTCTGTATGCATTAATTTCTGTTTTTCCAAGAGAGCAAAAAGCCCAAGGCAGATTAAGAGGAAGACTTCAACTCACTCTATTTTTTTCCCTCCACTAAACTGTGAAAACAGAGCCACGATTTCAGTCACTGAACACTTCTGCCCAACGCCCTGTCGAGACCGTGGTTTGAGAACCACCCTTTCAGAAGAAAATCTTCTCCCCACAGGGCCCTGGGTCCTTCTTTCTCCTTCTCCTTTATTACTTCCATCCTGTTTCAGGCACAGGACACCCTAAGGCTCTTCCTATCATCCTTTTTGTGAAAAATTATTGCTGTTATTGAGTAAGTTCCTTTGTAATGAGATGTCAATTACCATTAAGGCACAAACTTTGACCACAGATTTATTTTTGTTTTAAAGGAATAAAAGGTGCGAGTCTAAGAAATGAAGCTGCAGCTATAGACATCACGAAGCAAGTAAGCAGCTCAGACTTTGGCTAAAAAGGACAGAAAAGGGGACAGTGCTGAGCCCAGAGATTTAAGGGCAGTATGGGCACGCGGGAGGAAGTGGCTGAGCTCCAAAGAATGTAAAACTAGATGAAGAAAAACAGAAAGAGGTAGAACAAGCGGCTCTGTGTGCAGGATGCTTTCTTAGAATTGACATTTCCTTGTTTGACTGTCACACTGACCAATGAGGGATTGGCTACAGTTGAGACCAGGGTGAAATTCCAGTTTTCTCCATCTGAAACTGGGGTTTCACTGCCCATTTTTCTATATTCTAAGCTTCTGCTTGGATTCATTTAGTTTTCAAAAGTAGTATTATGTTTTCATTTCTTCATATTCATTTCATTTTGAAATAATTTCAGCCTCTAAAAAACTTTGCAAAATAGTACAAAGTGTTTCAGTCTACCCAAACTTTACACTGCTTTTCCAAATGGTACATATTATATAATCATAGAACAATTATCAAAACAAAAAATAATAATAGCATATGATGCTATTAACCAGTCTCAGATGGGCCTTGTTCAAAACTCACCAGTTTTTTCATTAGTGTTCACTTTCTGGTCCAAAGTCCATTGAGTTGTCTTGATCTCATCTGATCTAGGACGGTTCCTGGGTCTTTCCATGTTTTCGTGACCTTGACACTTGGAGCGAGTCTCTCATCTTAATGTGTCTGCTCTTGCCTGTGTTTAATTGGGGGTACTTAGTTTTTTTTTTTTTTTGGCAAGGAAAACCCAAGAGGGATTTTGCTGCCTTCCCAGTGTGTAGTAAGAGGAGAAGCATCAGACTGTTGTGTCTCCTTCCCAGTGAGGTTTACTTGGACACTGTGGCATAGGTGGTAACTTCCAAGTTTCTAAGCAGCAATGCTACTATTTTTCTCTTTGTAATGAATAAGTATTCTGGGGGAGAGACTTTGGGGAAATATCCCATTTCTTTTCTTTTTTTTTAAAATATTTATTTATTTGTTTTTAGTTGTACACGAAGCGTTTATTTGTACGTGGTGCTGAGGATCGAACCCGGGCTGCGCACGTGTTAGGCGAGCACTCTACCTCTGAGCCACAATCCCAGCCCCAATATCCCATTTCTTGTTATAGTTTTGTCCACAAATTTTAACATCCATGATGCTTTTTTTTTTTTTTTTTTTTTTTTTTTTTGCCTGCAACCAGGGTGCTTGACAGATGGTGATACCTCCAGCCTAGACTCTTCCTCCATTTCTTCCCTCTCCTGCAATTTCTCCCCTCCTCTCCTCTATCATCCTCTCTTCCCTTCCCCAATCATCTTCCCTCCCTTTCTCCTCCATCCCTTCCTTTCTACTCCCTCCTTTCTTTCTTCTTTCCTCCTTTTCTGTTCACATTATCCCACATTAGCCACTGCGAGCTCCTTTGGGTTGGCTCCTTTTCAATACACCCCCACGGTTTTGGAGCACTCCCTTCATCCTTGGCACCAAAGATACTTCAGGTTCTTCCTGTGCTCTCTCTGCCTCAGCCACGGAATAATCCATTTCTCTAAGGAGCCGGGTTCCTCTTATTGGACAGTATTATTATTTTTTAAAATATTTATTTATTTGCTTTAGTTGTACACAATGCGTTTATTTTTACGTGGTGCTGAGGATCGAACCCGGGCCGTGCATGTGCTAGGCGAGCGCTCCACCGCTGAGCCTCAATCCCAGCCCCTGGACAGTATTATTTTGAAATCCAAACCTTGACGCTGGATATGTTCATCCTTCTAATTGTCTAAGCCCTCTCAACAGGGAGAACTAACGCACACAGCTGTCTGTCTATCTGTCTATCTATCTATCTATCTATCTATCTATCTATCTATCTATCTATCATCTATCTTGCCCAATCTGTCAATCATCCATCACCTGTTACAGACCACGAGTTCATACTGGCACCTGCACTTCTAATCTAGCACCAAGATGTTCTTTCTCTCAATTTCTCACCTTCCTTTTTGTAATTCCTTTATCTGACAGGGAGAAACCTGGTTCTCCTTATTCACAATATGATGTATTTTCCCATTGGACTAACCTCCCAAAGCACATAAAGCATTTTCAGAACTCCTAATGCAAACTGCTGTACAAAATCTCATTATTAACTAGAGTGCTGTGTGCTACATTCTTTTCATATTTGTTCTCTCAGTATACATATGTTCCTCGACGTACAATGGAGTCACACCCTGATAAACCCACTGTAAGTTGAAAATATCATTAAGTCAAAAAAGCATTTAATGTGCTTGCCTCACTGACGCTCATAGCTCAGCAGCACGGTACACTGGAAAAGCGCTGGCTCACCCTCCGGATCGCATGGCTGGGAGCTGGGGCTTGCTGCTGCTACCCAGCATCTCCTGAGGGGACTGCACCATGTATCACGAGTCTGGGCAAACATCAAAATTCAAAGCCTGGCTTCTACTGAGTGTGCATGGGATTTCCATCATAATGCCAAAAAATCACAAGTCGAACCATCCTAAGTTGTAGATTGTCTGCAGAGTCAAATCCTGTTTTCCAGAGTTCCTTGGTTGGTGGTCTTCTTCCCATCTCCCTCTGCATGACCTGGTGACTCATTTGCTGTATAGTTAGGCCCATTTGTTACTATTTGTACTGCATTTGGGGCTTACCCTCAGTCTTCATTTGCTTCGTTTATGGCTTTACATTGGGTGTGTGTTAGTCAGTTTTCCACTGCTGCGACAAAACACCTCACATAAATCAACTCTGAAGGACCGAAGACTTGCGTTGGCTCGTGGCGTCAGAGGCTTTAGTCCATGGTCACATGGCCCCATCACCTGGGGTCTGTGACAGTGAGTCATGGCAGGAGTGCAGGCAGAGGAGGACTTTTCATATCATGGTGACCTAGAAGCAGAGAGAGAGAGAGAGAGAGGGAGAAAGGAGGGTCCAGGGTTGCCCTACGTGCTTCAAGGATGTGTCCCGGTGACATCACTTCCTCCATGATCATGATGCCCCACCTCCTAAACATTCCACCACTTCCCATTGATGCCATCAGCTGGGGACCAAGCCTTTGACTCAGGGGCCTTTGGGGGACATGCAAAATTCCAACTGTAGCCAGAGGGATGTGGAACGTCATCACGGTCCCAAACATCAGAAGGAAGCTAAGGGATATGCCCAGAGAAGTTGGACTGATGGCTTATAATTAATAATCAACCTCACCTGTTTATTTCGTTGTCTTCCTCTCCAGATACTGGTTCAAAATTAACGCTTAGCATTTGTCATCCCCTCAGGTGTTCTATAGAAGGAACTTGAGATGGAGTCACAGTTCAACGTAGGCATAGGAAGACAGAGGATTCGTGCCCGGACGTATTTGCACATTCACCAAAACCATTTTCTGCTTCCAAACGTCTTTGCTCGGCGATCTCTACTCCTGGACGGCCCTTCCCCAGCGCTCCCAACTGAGCGGGCCATTGGGACGTCCTGCAGAGCCCCCAGGAGCGCGCAGAGAGGGTCCCAGTCCTCCTCAGGCACAGAGCTCAGCCTCCGGGATGGGGCCGCGTGGAGGACGGCAGGGGCAAGCGGGGCCCCTTCTCCTGGCTGATTCTCTGTGTCCTTTTTGAGGGTTTAGGCCACGTTGAGTCCCTCCCCGCCCTCGGCCCTTGCAACACACGTGCATGCACGGCAGCTCTTCCCTTCTTCTTTCACCGATTTCAAATTCTTGTTCCCCATCAGAATATCTCAGACACGTTTACTGCCATGAATTCTGAGAAAAATGTACAACAAGCACAAGATCAAAAACCACAGCTTGGGCTGCTTTCTTTACAAATGGCTATTCCAGTTCTTTCCTTTCCCTCCAAACGACTGCTGAAGATCTTCCAGAAACAACCAGGACAAGTGGTTCAAAGCAAATCGTAAACCATCTAGTGAGCAGCAAATCCTCCCCAAAGCCCTCTTGACCACAGACAGGGCTTCTGGGAAAGGCAGTGAGGACGCAGAATCCGTACCAGGGACGGGTGGGTGGCAGCACCCCACCCACTGAGTGAAACTCTCCACCTGTTGTGCAGAAGTCTCACCAATGCATGAGATTGGTCTTTGACAATTTTCATGTGTATATAACAGAAAATAAAGAAAACAAATTAAAATGGAAAGAATCATGAACCTCAGATATTTTTTGCAAAAAAAAAAAAAATAGAGTTATTAATGCAGTCAAAAATCTCTAAAATCGAGGGGCAATATTTTGAAAAGAATTATGAAGTTTGATCACAGGAAAACTATTATTTAATGCTCAACAACATCTAATGATTCCCCACTACAATATGTGAGGAAAGTAAATGAAAGTAATTCACCCAAGATATTGCTCTTTATGTAATTTTTACAATGTCAAAATGTAAGTCACTTGCACCCTATTTTCTGCTTTTGGTTTTACGGGGATTCAATTCTAGCTCAGTTTTCAAGTCGGGTCACTAATTTCTACCATTACCTGTTGTGGCTGTTGTGTTCTGACATCGTAGTTGGCTCTATTTTCTCGGGGAGTATGTTTTAAGCGGTGCTGTGCAGGCTGTCTGTGAGTTCTTATAAACTCAGAGGCAGGCGCCCTCTGACTGGACAATGCTTTGTCCAGTGTTGAAATGCCCTGGTTCCGTTTCCATCCCCTGAGGGGTCTGTGGCTATCACTCCACGGTCTCCTAGAATCGACCTCTGCAGTAGTCAGGTCTGACCCCAGCTTGGGTTTTCCCCTGGGTCAGGGACATGTGTATCTGTCTTGCTTATGGCCTGGAAGGTCAGACACACTCTCTTTCCCCTCTGGGTTCAGAAGGTTTACTAAGTTGTTTTTCCAAGTTCTGTCCCAGGCCAGCTTCTTCTGGGACAACTGTGTCCTTGGGTCTAACACATCTTATTCCCATCTTTTATCCTCTCAGGCCAGTCTTTCTCAGTAACCAGCTTGCTCAGGTGACACCTGACAGTCTCATGGTGCATGTGCGACTTGGGGGAATACCTGGGGAGGCACCTGGACCGGGGGCACCGGAAGGGGCTGTGTGTCACTGCTTCTCACTTCCCCCTTTAGCACATGGGGGTCCCATGGCAGCGTGCAATGGGCGAAACCCCATGTTGGCTGAGTCCTTCCCTTTTCCACTCCTCCCAGCCCTCCTGGAAGATCAGACATCTTCACAGCACGGCCTCCTGGGACCATCTCCTGCACATGACGCCTCGTCCTGCTTCTGTTTTCTGGGGGGGAATTTATTCCTGAATATGTCCTTTCCTTATAGGTCTGCAACTCTGTGTCTGTTCTTCCCGCCCCCCACTTGTCTCCTCTGTACATGTTTTTCTGTCTTCACTTTTTCCCCCCACTTTATTCACTGAACTCCTCTCAAGCCCTGCTCTGGGTTTCTGAACAGGTGCTCAGTCCAGCGTGGTGTCAGTCTCTGCCATGGCTGCATTTCCTCTCTTATCCAGAGCTCACCAGCCTACTTTTCACGGGGGCTGTGTTCCCTTTGATTCTCGGTGTCTCCCTCTGTGGGTCGAGGCTGGTTCATTTCATGACGTGAGCTCCCCACCTGCCAAAATTTTGCTCATGACAGTTTCTTCCTCTGGGTTAACCACTGCTTCCTCTGTGTGTCGCCCCACATAAGCTTGCTTCTGCACACCTGCCATTTAACCAATCAGCAACCTCCTGCAGAAGAGTGGGGGGGGGGGGGAGGCATGTGGAGAAAACAGGGGCGCAGTCTGTGCTTTGGATCCATGTTGCTTCCCTTTCCTTGGGGGCCACTTCGCCTGGATTACAGCATTCAGAGGGGCCAGGGAGCTCACGGCGAAGCTCTTGACAGCATCGCCTGTGTGTCACGCCGTAGTTCTGTTCCCCCTCCCTCTTTTCACCTTCAACAAAACTTTCTAAACCTCTGTCATCCTCTCTCGGCCAGGGACCAGCTTACAGAGAACAGCTACTTCCCTTGGATTATTTTGGCATCTAAAGTGACAATCATTGAGTTTTCAAGGGCCAGTGATCACTCCTGGAGCTCTTTGCACTAACCAGAGGCGACATGAGGCTTTCAGATTCCCAAATTATGGTCCCTAAAGAGTAATTTTAGCATCACCTACAAGCACACTAGAAGTGCACACCCTCGATCTCTACCTGTGCAATGAGAAACTAGTGGGGGAACTCAGTGGCCTGTGCCTTAGGGATACTCCCGGTGGCTCTGGAGCCCACTAACGTGAGATCTACCAATTGTTCTTCCAAAAAGAGGGCCAAGATTTGTCTCAGTGCTCAGCCTCCTACCTCATTTTGGTCCTAATTACACAGAATTTGGGGTTTAAGTTTGTACTTTAGGGTAACGGCCCTTTCACCTAAGAAGACGGCGAGTAATTTTCTTTGTAGTTCCTGGAAAAGGACGGGCCTGGACCCAGAGGCCGGAGCCCAGCGTGGACCCAGGTCTGCATCTCATTAGTCGCTGACCTCAGGCAAGCCCCTTAACCTCTTTGATCTCCTGCGGGTCACGTAAACGCCATGCCACTGAGCAACCCAAGTGCTGCCTGTGCTTCCCGCTTAGCTGAAGTTGAAGTGCTTAATCGAAAGGGCTTCTATTTCTTCTCCTGTGAGGCTCATCATTGCCACACGCCCTCCACCATAGCTTTGAACTCTCAACTGGCACCAGTCTTCATTTATACTCATTCATGCTCAGGGATGGGGACAGTTTCCCCCAGGTCAGGGGACTTTACTCAGATTTCAAGTTTTCATCCAAAGCTGTGCAGCCTGGGGAAAGCCTGCTTCCCCTGTGGCCCCAGCTCTGCTTCTCCCTGGGCTAGAAAGAGGAGAGCATCCGACCCCTGCCAGCCCAAGGTGAGACAGGGTCCCAGTCACCCCCCATCTGTAAGCTATTTCTGACTTTTCCTGGACCTCCTCCTATTTTTAATTGAGATCTTCACACTCCTCCCCCCTTGGCTAAATGACTCATTAAAATCTAACCATATCTCTCAACCAACCAGCAGCAAATGTAGCAGGAATGTCCATAAGTAGAAGACTCCCTCCTTGGGGTCTTTCAGGGGACTCCTTCTCCCAAAACCCAATGGGGTTCCCTTCATTCCTTCATTCTGTTGGTCACTGATTCGTTACTTAGGAAAAGTGCCACTTAAAATGTGTCGTTGGCCAAGCCAAGGATGGTTGCTACCAATTTGGGATGAGATCGGCCCAGAAGTGAAGAGTAAGGCTTTAGAAACTTGTACGGCCACTTGACATTGCCAAGACACCCACCGGGGAGGAATACGAGTGGTCTCCATGAACAGAGTGTGGGTTGACCTGAGTGGGACTAACCTCAGGTGAGTCAGGGGTCTTGAGATATGGTTTTCATGTTGGCAAGGACTGGACACACACCCAAGAAGCTGGGCCTGGACACAGGCTGGACCACGTTAAAGCATGCTACATTTTAGTTTGTCATCTGCAAACAAAAAGGGTGTAAAAATTGAAAACAGTGTAAGCATCTATCTTTATACCTTACTGTATTTATACCCAGCTGAAATTTAAATCAAGCTTGTTTTTCAGTTTAGTTTAACAATATTAGGAGAGTAGAGGTTTGTCTTATTTGTTTTTAACTCTCAGTACAGATTGTACAAGTCTCACTGGACTTTTATCAAGAAAAGATACATCTCTTCTGGATGTGGCAGTGGTAGTAAAGCAAATGGTGACAATAGAAGATATTTTTAAGACTCAAGAGCCAATGAGCCTGTATTAGTTTGACTTAGAAGCATGATCCCTCATAGATTGGGTTCCGTTTTGTAGCCATAACTGAGGTCAACGTGTGTTATTGTGGATATATATTGGCCAATGAAATATTTAGAGTTTAAGTACCATTAACATTTAAAACTTGAGAAACTAAATTAAAACTCATTCAATTTGCCAGACACAGTGGCACAGACTATAATTCCAGCAACTGTGGAGTCTGAGGCAGGAAAATCGCAAGTTTGAAACCAACCTCAACAATTTAGTGAGGCCCCAAATTAACAAGATCCTATCTCAAAAACAAACAAACAAACAAACAAACAAAAAAACAACTAAAAAGTATTGGGGATGTAGCTCAGTGATAAAACACTGCTGGGTTCAATTCCCACCGTAAAAAAACAAAAGAACCAACAAAAACCCCACAATTTTTGAAGCACAAATATTAAACATCTGACAAAGCATGTGTTCAAATACTATACCTACATGTATGTACGTACATAAGCCTAAGTAGAAACACCATACCTGTTAATAAATACATACCTACAAGCCTCTTTGTTTTCTTATAAAATAACATTTCATGTTGCTCAAGGAAACAAACATTATCAAAACCCATAAAGAACTTTGATGATGTCATTTTTTTCTTCATGCTTCACTAACCTCTGTTTGTTTGTTTGTTTTTTATAATTATACATAACAGTGAGATTCACTGTAAAGTATCTGCAATGCACAAAACAAAATGTGGTCAGTTTCATTCCCCAGTATCTCCCCTTGCCCTCTTGTCCTCCCTCCCCCAATCCCATACCTCTCCTCTCCTCTTCTCCCTTCTATTTTCATGAGATCCCTTTTTCTTTTATTTCTCACTAGCTTCCACATAGGAGAGAAAACATATGACCCTTGACTTTCCGAGTCTGGCTTATTTCACTTAACATACTGTTCTCCTGCTCTGATGGTTTCATCCTTTATCAGTCAATTGATCTCTTCAATAAGCCACTTCAACCTCCATGCAATAGTGTAAGAATGCATTGAAGGTGGTTGCTGGGAAATTTGAGATGACTCTACTACTGAGAAGGGAAGTTGCTACATCTCCTCAATGACATCAAAGGTCACTGTGCTGGGGAACCAACTACTGAGACACAGAACAAACGAAGCTAGCAGATGATTGCATCTTGCAAATGGACGGGTACCATCACCATGGCAATTATTTTATTATATGTGCAAATCAATCTTGATGCTGTGAAGGAAGGACTTTTCTTTCAGGTTCAGTGACAATCGCAACTATCTCATTAACTGTAAAGGAATTGCATTGTCCAAAATGTGGTTTGGAATTTAAGCTTTGCATCAGAGAATGTTCTTAATGGCACAGCTACAATGAGAAAACATTCTGAAGTGTGTTTAAGATTAGGGAGCTTGTGTCAGAATGGACACCAACACCTTTGTTCCTTCAGGAAACTTGCTCTAAGGAAAGGGTCCTCCGCACTAAACAGCAGGACTAGTAACATGGCAAAAATTGAGACACACTTTGAATGTGTTAAATTTTAAGACTGTTCTCTTCATCATCCTGATAATATGGAAGCCAATCATGAACAACGTCTATTTTATGCTGAGATACAATAGTTACCAAAGGGAAAAGTCCCATTGGGACTCTTTGAACTATGAAAGGAACTCTTGGTATTTCTGCAAGGAAAAAAACTTTGTTTCCATTTCTTAAAGAGGTGAATTGAATCAACAGCTGTGGTTATTCTAATTCTGCATCTCTCATTTTGATCTTCTCCATTCTTGCTGCTGTTGATTGAATCATTGAGATCCAATTTGCTTTCAGTTAATAAATACTTGAGAATGTGCAAGCTTGCATCTTCTTTTAAATGAAGATAATCATTACTTTTTTCTTCAAGAATTGTCAAGTTCACCAAAGTAAATTATAATGGAATATAGAATAATAGAATTGTCTCTTAATTCTATAAGTTAGACCTTTATTTGCTCCATTAAGAAGTTAATAAAGTTGGTTAAACTATGTAGCCAAAAAAAGAAAAAAAGTTGTAAATTAAAAAAACATATTGGCTCTGCCTGATGTCTAGAGCAATCCTAATGAACTCAATCCTTCCATGCAAGGGAAGAACGCAATGCATTTTTCAATGAGACATAAAATTGAAGGAAAAGATGCAAGATTAAAGCTCAGAAGTGTAGAGTTTCTGCTGATTGACATTTAAGTAATTTCACAACAATCATTAATGAAATAAATAATTATATTGATACTGCTTACCTGCAAAATGTAAACTTCCTTGTGGCTTAGAATTTGATAGAGCTTTAGATTTTATTTTCCAACAACAACAACAAAATCCAGGATTAGGAAATTCATAGATCTGGAATATATTTCCTTCTTTGAAAGATAATTTAAACTTAACTAGAAATTTTTGTTCAAATTGTTAGAACTGAGTACTGATGGATTGAATTTTGAAAATTCAGCAATGCTTGCTTCATTTTGGATAAAAGATGAAAATGATGATCTGGAGATTGCTGAAATTGCTTTAATACATCTTTTTCCATTTCTGTCAACAAAGCTCTATGGGTCTGGTTTCTCTGTGTATTATAAAACAAAACAGAAAAAAATAATTTATATACTTGCTATCTCCTGATAATACTGTCATGGGTCCAACCCCAATGAGATAAGCAAAGTGGAAAAAAAGCAAGCCCACTGTCACATTGAAAAATTAAACACTGGATACATAGTATTCTTTTTTTTTTTATTCAAAGTTGTTGTATTCATAGTATTCTTTTAAAGCATGACTAGGATGTTTAATCAGAAAGGCTATTTTACCCATAATTTACTGTTTAATAATAATCATGATGGCCATAAATTATGTTTTATGTATATTCAGTGGTAACTTGATAATTTTTGTACTGTTTTTCTATGTTATGTATATTATATTTATTGAAATGTATCTGTGAATGCTGAATATCATAACAAGAAAACCTTAACTACTGTGTGTTTTTTTCAATTTCTTTTCTCTAATTATTTGTATTGTATTTCACTAAAGTATTACTTTCTGATAGGCGGGAAATCATTTTTAAAATTGAGGAAATTTATAAACTGTTTTTAGAGCAACTGTAATTTTAACTCAAGAAGTTCTTTTGAAGAGCAGCGTTGGCTGAGGGGAAGCTCAGGGTCCCCACTTCACTCCACCCTCAGTAACCAGGAGCCCCACTAGAGAAACATGGGGCTGAGGTTGCTGTTTGCCAGCCAGGGAGACTCCCCCGTCCCTGATTTTTAGGAACAAATCACATGTTTGTTTTAAAAGGCAAAGTACCCAATTATAGCACTTTATTTACTAGCCTCCCTGGGGGCACTAGGGCATGATGGGAATACAAGGAGCAATTGCTCAGAATTCTGGAGACCCTCCCAAGACATGTGTAGGCAGCAGGCCTGGGCTCCTGTGGCTTCGCTTTTCTGTTTCCTGCTTGAAGGAGATGATGAGTGAAGCTGCAGTAGGCAAGAGCTGACCTTGAGGACAATAAATGATAACAAGTGATTACTAACCTTAAAGATGATGAAACAGAAATACAGGAGTCAGGCTTCCCGATGACAAAGGTGATCACATAGTTAAGTTCAAAGCCAGAACAATTTTGAGAGTGAGAAGAGAGCATTAAAATAATTCAAATAAGAACACAAACAACAATAAATGTTGGAGAGGATGTGGGGGAAAAGGCACACTCATACATTGCTGGTGGGACTGCAAAATGGTGCAACCATTATGGAAAGCAGTATGGAGATTTCTTGGGAAACTGGGAATGGAACCACCCTATGACCCAGCCATCCCACTCCTGGGTCTATTCCCAAAAGACTTAAAAACAGCATATTACAGGGATACAGCCACTTCAATGTTTATAGCAGCACAATTCACAATAGCTAGGTTGTGGAACCAACCTAGATGTCCCTTAGTAGATGAGTGGATAAAGGAAATGTGGTATATATACAAAATGGAATTTTACTCAGCAATAAAAAAGAATGGCATTTGCAGGTAAATGGCATTTGCAGGTAAATGGATGAAGTTGGAGAATATAATACTTTTTGTTTGTTTGTTTAGTACTAAAGATTGAACCTAGGGATGCTTAACCACTGAGCTACATCCCCAGACCTTTATTTATTTGAGATAGGGTCTTGCTAAGTTTCTTAGAGCCTCGCTTAGTCACTGAGGCTGGCCTTGAACTTACAATCTTCCTGCCTCAGTCTCCTGAGCCACTGGGATTACAGGCCTGACACTATACTCAGCAAATAAAATGCTTTTGAACATTTATTTCTTTATTTCTTTTTTCTTTTATTGGTACCGGGATTGAACTTAGGGGCACTCGACCATTGAGCCACATCCCCAGTCCTATTTTGTATTTTATTTAGAGACAGGGTCTCACTGAGTTGCTTAGCACCTTGCTTTTGCTGAGGCTGTCTTTGAACTTGCGATCTTTTTGCCTCAGCCTCCCCTGCCCCTGGGATTACAGGTGTGCACCACCGTGCCAGGCTTGAACATTTATTCCTTGACGTGTAAATTGGTTTTATTATTTGATGAACCTGTAAAATAGATCAATTTGAAAAATAATTTCAAAAAGTAGGTTCTGTTCCAATAAAATAACATGTATGTACAGAAAACAAAATTTCAAAAAATTCTTAGATTATCTGAATCTTTAAAAAATAACAAGCAGAATATTCTCAGCACATGTATTCACATACTTTAACCAGTTTTTTTTTTTTTTTAATCAATGTCTGGCTCTAATACTGTGATACTGCTATTTTTTAATGTATCATTTTTTCCATTTGATCATGGTATATTTAATTCTCTCCATAAAATTGCTACAACCCGCCTTAAAATTTTTTCTTTTTGATTAATAAATTTGAAAGTGATGAAACTCCAGTCGAGTCATCTCTGAAGACCATGTTACTTTCGCTTGAGAAGGCTCTCCCACAGGTGTGGGGAAGCTGGTATTTGAAACAAATCGTGTTCTATGGGGCACAGTTCAGATCCAACCTGGTGGGATGGACAGGGACTCCCCAGAACAAAGGCTGTCACTGTGCTAATGTTTTGCCTCCATCCAGAGTCTTTTCTTCAGTACAGAGTTTAAAAGACAACATATTAAGTAAATTCTCTGTAGCATGATTCCAATGAATTTTTTATTGAATTTCATTACTGAGATATCACTGGCCATCTCAACATTTTATGCCATTCCTGTATGGTTATAAATTCATTTTGTCACAAATAGGGCCTCCATTAAAAAAAAAAAAAAAGGCAAAAATTTGAGGTTTCCAAAATGTAATTACAGAATTTAAAAATTAAATCTTATAAACCATGTTAAGTTTTAATCAGTAATTTTCTAAAATTCTTGGTTCCATCCTTATATTTGGGGAGACATATTCCAGTTTCTAATCATTGTTTTTAACGGTTGTAATCCTACAAAAGCCCACATGTTATCATTCTTGGTTCTCATTTATTGAAGAAAAATTTGGGGGGAGTGAAGATTTTCCATGGATTTTTGAACAAAAAGAAACCCTACTTAGAGGACTTGTCTTCTCAAAGTTTAATATCATTGTAAAAAACTTTGATTTATAAAAGACTTCAAAGACTCAAACATTTCTGCAATTGATTTGACAGTGCAGAAGAAATGGAAAGCATTTGTTGCCCCTGTGAAATTTATTTTTCATGTTCAATATCTAATTAGTCACAAACCTTTATAGCTGTTACCCAGTATGTATCAATATAGTAAAACATCAAATCATAAAATATAGTAAAATAATTAGGAAGAAGTAATTTTGAGCATTTACAATCTTTGTCTTAGTCTTTGATATTATTTAATAGTACCTGTATATAATTTAATTTCTAATCACAATGCTACCTAAAAATCTGCTCCCCAAATCATCGTAAATTTAACAGGTAGCTTGTGCAAGCTAATAGTGCGTGAGCTCCAACAACAACTGGACGTGTCTATCAAATTACATCAACACTCCAACCAAATCTATGTCATACATGATCCTTAGGTCTCTCTCTCTTTTTTTTTTTTTTCCTAATTTCTCCATTTCACTCAGTCCTTTTTTTTTCTCCCAAAAGTCAAAATTCTTTAATGATTGATTCTATTCACCTTGTTTCTTTTTTTAAAAATTTATTTTTTATTCAAAGTTGTTGTATTTATAATAGTAGTATGCATTATAATTCATAATAAATATATAGAGCATCTTTTTACAAAACTCTGTTTGTATACAATGTATATTCCTACCATTCAAATCTTCAATCATGCATTTAGGATAAAGACATCCATCTTATTCAACCACCTTTTCTTTTTTCCCCTCCATCCCCCCTTGCTCCCCTCCTTTCCCTCCCTCCCCTTTGACCTTTCTAGCTTTCCTCTAATCCTCCTATATACCCCGACCCAACACCACTGTGAGTCAATCTCCTTATATCAGAGAAAACATTCGGTATTTGGATATTTTAGATTGACTAACTTCACTTAGCATTATATTCTCCAACTTCATCCATTTACCTGCAATTGCCATTATTTTATTTTCTTTTATTGCCGAGTAAAATTCCGTTGTGTATATGTACCACATTTTCTTTATCCACTCATCTACTGAGGGACATCTAGGTTGGTTCCACAATCTAGCTATTGTGAATTGTGCTGCTATAAACATTGAAGTGGCTGTGTCAATGTAATATGCTGTTTTTAAGTCCTTTGGGAATAGACCCAGGAGTGGGATGGCTGGGTCATAGGGTGGTTCCATTCCCAGTTTTCCAAGAAATCTCTATACTGCCTTACATAATGGTTGCACCATTTTGCAGTCCCACCAGCAATGTATGAGTGTGCCTTTTTCCCCACATCCTCTCCAACATTTATTGTTGTTTGTGTTCTTGATAGCTGCCATTCTGACTGGAGTAAAATGAAATCTTAGAGTAGTTTTGATTTGCAACTCTCTAATTGCCAGTGATGTTGAGCATTTTTTCATGTATTTGTTGATTAACTGTGTATCTTCTTCTGAGAAGTGTCTTTTCAATTCCTTAGCCCATTTATTGATTGGGTTAATTGTTTTTTTGGAGTTAAGTTTTTTGAGTTCTTTATATATTCTAGAAATTAGTGCTCTATCTGATGTGCATGTATTAAATATCTGTTCCCAAATAGTTGGCTCTCTATTCACCTCACTGATTGTTTCTTTTGCTGAGAAGAAGCTTTTTAGTTTGAATCTATCCCATTCATTGATTCTTGATATTAATTCTTGCGCTACAGGATTCTTATTAAGGAACTTGGGGCCTAATCCGACATGTTGGAAATTGGAGCTTACTTTTTCTTCTATTAGGCGTATTGTCTCTGGTCTAATTCCTAGGTCCTTGATCGACTTTGAATTGAATTTTGTGCATGGTGAGAGATACAGGTTTAATTTCATTTTGTTGCATATGGATTTCCAGTTTTCCCAGCACCATTTGTTGAAGAGGCTATCCTTTCTCCACTGTACATTTTTGGTGCCTTTGTCTAATATAAGATAGCTGAAATTATATGTATTAGTCTCCATGTCCTCAATTCTGTACCATTGGTCTACCAGTCTGTTTTGGTGCCAGTACCATGCTGTTTTTGTTACTATTGCTCTATAGTATAATTTAAAGTCTGGTATGGTGATGCCACCTGCTTCACTTTTCTTGCTAAGAATTGCTTTGGCTATTCTGGGTCTCTTATTTTTCCAGATGAATTTCATGACTGCTTTTTCTACTTCTTTGAGGAATGTCATTGGGATTTTGATTAGAATTGCATTAAATCTGTATAATGCTTTTGGTAGTGTGGAAATTTTGACAATATTAGTTCTACCTATCCAAGAACAAGGTAGGTCTTTCCATCTTCTGAGGTCTTCTATAATTTCTTTTTTTAGTGTTTTATAGTTTTCGTTATAGAGGTCCTTCACCTCTTTCGTTAAGTTGATTCCCAGATATATATATATTTTTGATGCTATTGTAAATGGGGTAGTTTTTATCATTTCCCTTTCAGAGGATTTGTCACTGATGTACAAAAATGCCTTTGATTTATGGGTATTGATTTTGAATCCTGTTACTTTGCCGAATTCATTTACTAGTTGTAAAAGTTTTCTGGTAGAGTTTTTTGGGTCTTCTAGGTATATTATCATGTCATCAGCAAATAGTGCTAATTTAAGCTCTTCTTTTCCTATGTGGATCCCTTTAATTTCTTTTGTCTGTCGAATTGCTCTAGCCAGAGTTTCAAGTACTATGTTAAATAGCAGTAGTGAAAGGGGGCATCCCTGTCTTGTTCCAGTTTTTAGGAGGAATGCTTTCAATTTTTCTCCATTTAAGATAATGTTAGCTTGGGGCTTTGCATAAACAGCTTTTATGATGTTGAGATATGTTCCTGTTATTCCTAGTTTTTCTAGTGTTTTGAACATAAAGGGGTGTTGTATTTTGTCGAATGCTTTTTCTGCATCTATTGAGATGATCATATGGTTCTTATCTTTAAGTCTATTGATGTGATGTATTATGTTTATTGATTTACAAATGTTGAACCAAACTTGCATCCCTGGGATAAACCCCACTTGATCGTGGTGCACTATCTTTTTGATATGTTTTTGTATTTGTTTTGCCAGAATTTTGTTGAGGATTTTTGCATCTATGTTCATTAAAGATATTGGCCTGAAGTTTTCTTTTTTGGCTGTGTCTTTGCCTGGCTTTGGAATTAATGTAATATTGGCCTCATAGAAAGAGTCTGGGAGAGCTCCTTCTTGTTCTATTTCTTTGAATAAGTTGAAGAGCATTGGTATTAGTTCTTCTTTGAAGGTCTTGTAGAACTCGGCTGTAAACCCATCAGGACCTGGACTTTTTCTTGATGGTTGCTTTTTGATGGTGTCTTCTATTTCCTCAATTGAAATTGATGTGTTTAAATTGTGTATAGCCTCCCATTCTCGTTTGGGCAATTCGTATGACTCTAGAAATCTGTCGATGCATTCAGTATTTTCTATTTTATTAGAGTACAAGTTTTCAAAGTAACTTCTAATTATCTTCTGTATATCTGAGATGTTTGTTGTGATATTTCCTTTTTTATCACAGATGTTAGGAATTTGAGTTTTTTCTCTTCTTTTTGTTAGCATCACTAAGGGTCTGTCAATTTTATTTATTTTTTCAAAGAACCAACTTTTAGTTTTGTCAATTCTTCTAATTGTTTCTTTAGTCTCAATTTCATTAATTTCAGCTCTGATTTTAATTATTTCCTGACTTCTACTACTCTTAGTGTTGATTTGTTCCTCTGTTTCTAGTGCTTTGAGGTATGATGTTAAGTCATTATCTGTTGGGTTTTTTTTTTTTTTTTTTTAAGGAATGAACTCAGTGCAATAAATTTTCCTCTTACTACTGCCTTCATAATGTCCAGAGTGTCCCAGAGATTTCTATACGACGTATCTGCATTTTCATCTACCTCTAGGAATTTTTCAATCTCCTCCTTGATGTCTTCTTCAACCCCTTGTTCATTCAGTAGCATGTTGTTTAGCTTCCAGTTGTTAGAAGAGTTTTTGTTTGTTTGTTTGTTTCTTGTTTTGTCATTGATTTCCAATTTCATCCCATTATTGTCTGATAGAATGCAGGGTAGTATCTCTACATTTTTATATTTTCTGAGGTTTGCCTTGTGGCATAATATATGGTCTATTTTGGAGAAGGAGCCATGTGCTGCTGAGAAGAAAGTGTATTCACTCACTGAGGGATGAAATATTCTGTATATGTCCGTTAGGTCTAAATTATTAATTGTTTTAATGAGTCCTACAGTTTCTTTATTTAGCTTTTGTTTGGATGATCTATCCATTGGTGAGAGAGGTGTGTTGAAGTCCCCTAGAATAATTGTGTTGTGGTCTATTTTACTCTTGAACTTGAGAAGGGTTTGTTTGATAAATGTAGGTGCCCCATTATTTGGGGCATATAGATTTATAATTGTTATATCTTGTTGATGAATGGTTCCCTTAAGTAGTAAGAAATATCCATCTTTGTCCCTTTTGATTAGCTTTGGCTTGAAGTCTACCTTATTTGATATGAGAATGGAAACCCCTGATTCCTTCCTCAGCCCATGTGAGTGATAAGACTTTTCCCAGCCTTTCACCTTCAGTCTATTGATGTTTTTTTCTATGAGGTGGGTTTCTTGGAGACAGCAAATTGTTGGGTCATTTTTTTTAATCCAGTCTGACAATCTGTGTCTTTTGAATGGTGAGTTTAGGTCATTAACATTCAGGGTTATTAACTGAGATGTGATTCTTATTCCCATCCATTTTTATTTGTTTATGGTATTTAACTCGATTTGTTTTCTCCTCTGGTTGGTATTTCCTTTAGTTTAATATCTCCATTTGTTGATTTTCATTGTTATTTTTCTTTTCTTCTTAATGGGATATTTTGCCCAGGATGTTCAGAAGTGTTGGCTTTCGGGTTGTGAAATCTTTAACTTTTGTTTGTTGTGGAGGGTTTTTATTTCCTCTTCAAATCTAAAGCTCAATTTTGCTGGGTATAAGATTCTTGGTTGACATCCCTTTTCTTTCAGAGCTTGAAATATGCTATTCCAGGATCTTCTAGCTTTTTAAGTCTGGGTTGAAAAATCTGAACATATTCTGATTAGTTTCCCCCTATATGTAATCTGCTTCCTTTCTCTCATGGCTTTTAATATTCTCTCCTTGTTCAGTATATTAGGCATTTTCATTATAATGTGCCTTGGCGTGGATCTGTTGTGATTTTGTACGTTTGGTGTTCGGTAAGCCTCTTGCACTTGGTTTTCCCATTCATTCCTCAAGTTTGGAAAATTTTCTGCTATTATTTCATTGAATACATTACTCATTCCTTTGGCTTGGAACTCTGCACCTTCCTCCACCCCAATCACTCTTAAATTTGGTCTTTTTGTGTTGTCCCATATTACTTGAATATTCTGTTCTTGATTTCTTACAATTTTTACTGTGTAATCTACATTTTTCTCCAGGATATATATTTTGTCTTTGTTATCTGAGGTCCTTTCTTCCAAGTGGTCTAATCTGTTGGTGATGTTTTGAATTGAACATTTAGTTTGGTTTATTGCTTCTTTCATTTCCAGAATTTCTGTTTGGTTTCTCTTTAGAACCTCTATCTCCCTATTGAAGTAATCTTTTGCTTCCTGTATTTGTTTTTGGAGTTCTTTGTCAAATGATCTTTTACCACCTGTATTTGCTCCCTTATATCATTTTTTAGTTCATTCTTAAGTTCTATAAACATTTGGAATATGTAATTTCTGAATTCCATCTCTGGCATTTGACCAACTGTGCTCGCCATGGAATCTTCTGAGGAGATATGTTGACTTGTTTGAGTCACTTTCTTCCCTTGTTTCTTCATATTGCTTGTGTGATTTTTCTTCTAGCACTATGGAACCTCAACTATTTTGTTTTTAACTTAAATCCTTATGATGTTCTTGTAGTACAATGCTATCAGATCCCCTTCTAAATACTTTACACTTTAAAACCAGATACTTTCTGTTCAGATAATCACAGTTTGATCACAATGTACATATTTAGTTCACTCAGATATTATCTCCAATTTACTCTGTATGTTTGTGATGGGTTTTATAGTTTCAAGTGTTGGATACAGAGGTGATAAGTTTAGGAAGAAGAAAGTGAGGGCATTGGGTTGATCTTTCGTAGGAAGTGTGAAAAGAGAATTCTGTGGAAGTGGTTTAATATCAGGAGGAAAGAGAGTGAACAATTTAGTGGAAAGACCGATTTATTTATACAACAAACTTATGCAACTGTTGAAAGAAGGAAAAAAGAAAGATGGAAAAGAAAGAAAAGAAGAAGAAGAAGAAAGAAAAAAGAGAGATGACAAAGAGGTAGGGATTAGTGTAAAATAGAGGAAAGAGAAAGTGAGAAAAAGAGAGAGAATAAATTATATATAACACCCCTTTGCTGTATAATTTAGTTGCCCCAGTTCTAGAAATCCCAATTTCTGCATATAATTTGTTTTCACCTCTGTTGAGAATGCAATGGCAGGGTGTAAATAGGAAAGATGAGGGAAGAAGAAAGGAGACAAAAATGAGAAGGAAGAAAAGAGGAATAAAAGCAAGCAAACAAACAAACTCATAATCAAACACAACAACAACAGAAAAGAAAAACAAAAAAACAAAAACAAACAAAAAAATAAAGATAAAGATAAAAAACCAAAGTTGAACCCAGGAACAAATCTCAGGAACAGATCTCAGTCAAACAGCGCCTCATTTTTCCCTTCCAGTTTAAGCCAGTTGTCCAGGCAGTTACTGAGAACCTGGGAAGCTTGCAGGCCCTGGCTTTTTCTGCTGAGGTGCCAGCTGGGATCGCCTCTCTGCGGTTGGCTGGCTGGGAAAGTCTCAGGTCTCTTAATTTAGGGAGACCATTGCTTTGATTCTGCTTCTGTGTTACACCAGTGTTTTTTCTGTGGTATTACTACAGATACAAATAATTTCTACTTTAATGTCGAAATTACATATTTAGTTTAAAACATCACATCTGCCACCTTCAAAGGAATAACTTTCAAAACTTCCATGTATGAAATACCCCACTATGTGCCTGGACAGATAATTGAGTATAAGAGTAGCTTCTTTTTTCCATTTTTAAAAAATTCATATTTTAATTATATACATAATAAAGATAAATAAATTATAGTCATATCACTTGATAATTTTTTACAAAATGAACACATCTATTTTCAAGACTAAAAGAAAATCAGCACTCCAGAGTCCTCCTACCTGACCCCATCAGCTATGATCCCCCCAAAGATAAACTCTATGCCAATTTCTATCACCACAGATTGCAGGAGTTCTGTTTGGGAAGAGGGCTAAGATTGCGGTTGACTACGGGCCATGGAGATGTTTGGGCATTGCTGCCTTCCGTAGTCTCATGAGACTTGGCCCAAGATCTCAAGAGATTTGGGCCAAGATTGCTGATTGGGTTGGGGCCATTTGGTTGTTGGTTGTTTGGTGGTGTGTGTGGTGCGTGTTAGAGTTGTTGTCAGAGTCGGAGAGAAAAGTTAGCAAAATAAAAAGCCTGTTTGTTTCCAGTTCGCCTCAGAACTTCTTCCCGCGGCTTCTTTGCTCCAAGCAGCCATCGCTTCAGGCGGCAACAACAGATTTGTTGTTACAATGATCTTTATATAATTGAATCATTGTCTTTTGCATTTCTTGTAGTTCAACTCAGAAACTTCTCTAAAATTTCTGCAAAAAGATCTATACATCTGTGTTGGATTTCTATCTTGATATTTTGATGTTGATGTTACTATAAATTGCATTGTCTTAAATGTCAATTCCTGGGATTCATACAGAAATTCAAATTTTAACTTTTATGGATTCTCATCTTGTGTCCAAGTGATTTCTAAAATCATTTACTAATTTCAAGAGATTTCCTGCTGAGGTTTTATTGCCTACGAATAATATCATGTGATATGCAAAATAATTGAGAGTTTTATGTTTTGCTGGCCAACCCTCTATTATTTATTGTTCTCTTTTCTTCCTCTAATAGGGCTAGGACTTCCCATCCAGGAGAGAGATGATAGTGAATGTGTTTGGGTTATTCTTGATCTTGAAAGGAAAAGCTCTCAGTGTCTCATCATTTCATATGATGTTTAGTTTTAGTGAGCTCTTTTGCTGCTATTACAAAAAGACCCAACAAGAACAATTTTAGAGCAGGAAAAGTTCATTTTAGGGCACATGGTTTCAGAGGTCTCATTCCACAGATGGTTGGCTCCATTCCTCGGGGCTCAAAATGAGGCAGAACATCATGGCAGAGAGGTGTGGAAGAGGAAAGCACCTTGGAACATGGCACCAGGAAACAGAAAGAGAGAGAGTGAGTCTCCTCGCCGTGGACAAAATACATACCCCAACTTCTTCCAGCCACATCCTACTCACCTTCAGTTACCACCTGGTTAATCCCTATCAGGATTAATGCACTGATTAGGTTAAAACTCATAACTTGATCATTTCACCTCTAAACCTTGCATTGTCCCACACAATAGCTTTTGGGGGACACCTCGTATCTAAATCCTAACAAGTTTATTTCAGGTTTCTTTTTAAAGAAATCTTTATCTATGGAAGAGGACGGTTTTTAATATTCTTAATTCTTGTTTACTATCAAGTTTTAACTCATCAGACATTTCACCTGAACTCCTGGTAAGCTCTGAACCTCATGTTTTGTCTCCCTAGCACTTGACTACATTGTACCCATATATAACCAGCAATCCCTCTGCTAGGCATGAAGTCAAGTGAAATGAAAATTTGTGCTTGCACAAAAACTTGTATGTGACTATTTACAAGCAGCTTTATTCACAGTCTTTAAAACTGGAAATAAATACATCTCAAGTAGTAAAAGGATCAACAGTAAAACATTTGTATAAAGGATTATTACTCAATAGTAAATAGAAAATAAACAAAACACTGATACATCAACTTGGGAAAATGTCAAATGCATTATTCCAAGTGAATGGAGCCAGTCTCAAATGGCTGCTGCTGATGGTTTCAGTGACCTGGAAAAGGTAAGACTTCAGGATGGGACACAACAGGAGCTGCCAGAGTTTGGGGTGGGAAGAGGATTTACTACAAAGGTTCCAAGAGTGTTATGGGTTTGACAAACCACTTAACATTTCTATTGTTTTAATGATCGTATGCATTGGTCAAAATGTCAAATGTTGTGCATCAAAGAGAGTTCATTTTATAAAATACACAACCATACCTTGAAAATGAATAAAAAGAATGAGACAAACAAAAATAAAGGGAACACTTGTAGTTCGTAGAAGCATTATTGACAACAGCTAAAAGGTAGGAGCCACTGTGTCTTTTAGCAGAGGAATGGCTAAGAGAAATATGGTCTACACATATAAGTGAATGCCACTCAGTCTTACACAAGGGAGAAATTCTAACACATCCTACAAGGATCAACCTGGAGGACACTAGGCTGAATGAGAAAAGACAGTCACAGAGACACGCTGTACAATGCCACTAATACAAGGCCCTTGGTTGGAGCAGTTGGAAATCACAGGACAGAAAACAGAACATTGGTTGTCAGGGGCTGAAAAAGTGAGAGTTCTGCTTTCATGGATACAGAGTTTCAGTTTTGCAAGATAAAAAGATTTCGGGACATGAATGGTGGTGATCACTGTACAACCCTGTGAAGGGACTTTATGTCATTGAAGTGTGCCCTAAAAATGGTTAAAAATGGTAAATTTTTTATTATGTACATTTTACCACAATCTTAAACAAATAAAGAAACATTTAGTACTGAATTCCAATAGTTCTCCCTTGTTCACAGGGACATTCCAAGACCCCTGATAGATACCTGAAACTGGCAGAAGTGACCCTGTATGTGCTTTTTTCATATATATATGTGTGTGTATATATATATATATATATACACACACATATATATATATATATACACATATATATATACCTGTGATGAAGTATATTTTAAACAGTATATTTTAAAAATCTTCATGGAGGATTGAAAGGCCCTGAACAGTGATGTCAACTTGAAGCTTTAAGAGGAAAGTGGTCAGAACTTCCTCTTGCTTGCTATGATGGGCCACCAAGCTGGGGTGACTTAACAATGCAGAATTGGCGTAAGACCAAGTAAATGGGCTGATAGATCAGAGCTGGGAGCCCAGAGACAAGAAGCCACTTGTACTAAGCAAATAAATAACAGTAAAGATGGCATCAGCAGGCAGCAGGGCAGGGAAAGTGAACTCCTTGACAGATGTCATTAGGAAGGGGACTCAAAATGTGGAGGAAGAACGCTGAGTTCCTATGGAATATCACATGCAAGGGCGGACTGTACACTAAATTAAAATTTTAAATATAAATATCAAATGTATGTCGTTAGAGGGGAAATGTTGGTTAATAATCTGGGTTAAGCAGTTTAAACTAAACTTAAAATGCATGTAAGGCAAAATAATCCTACTTAATGTATCTGTCTGTCTATCTATCTACATTATGTCAAAATTAAGTTTTCCCATTCAGTGAAAGGCCCTAGGCAAAATTCAAAGATGGATTACATCATAGGAAATTATACTTCTGATATTTATGTCAAGAGCCAACACATAATTGTTTAGAATTTATTAGAAACTCTTGAACACTGACCAGAAGACAAAAACACCCAAAGATATGAAAATATATTTGACAGAAGACGAGCCCCAGAAGGCTAACAAATATGCGAATGATCTGCTGGTAATCATGCCTAGTCCAAGAGACACGGTCCGTCCTGTGGCACTTCAACCCACAATACATGTTAAATTGGGAGGAAAAGATGGAAGATAAACCGTGGACTAGAGAAAACGTGGGGGCCTAGGAACGCTCAATGCTACAGTGAACACATGACAGCAAATCCACACACCACCAGTCCGTTCCCCTTGTGACTTAACAGTCTGCCTGGCCACATATGCCAGAGTTCCCGCTCAGGTCAACGGGAGAACACGATGAAGATGCCCAGCACCCTTTTCTCATCGCAGAGAGGCTTTGCCAACGAGAAGTGAGACCCACTCTGGGCATCCACTCCAGGAGAATGGTGGCCAGTGTGTTGAATGCAAACCATGAAGCGCTCAGAACAACCCAGTGGACCCACGTGGAGCAGATGCTGGAGAGTGCGCTGCTTAATGCAAACAGAAACAGCCGGTGATATAAAATTGACCCGATACAGGTCAGCTAGATTATAGAGATACGCCCTGAAGGTATGTTTTTGCAAGAAAACATAAAAACTAAAAGCCACACCTGCCTACAATAGAAAGGATATAGGGATGCACGGAATGAATAAACAACAAACTCAACAAGGAAAGAGCCCTAAAGGGACCCAGATGACACAGTGCTGTGAATGGAGGAAAACAGGAACACGACTCAACACACCGAAGTAAAGCAAAAATAAAAACATGATAAAGAAAACGAGGAAGGCAATGTGGGGGGGGGGAGGGAGAGGAGAGATGCTCAGCAGGAGGGACCAAGTGAGAGGGCACAGATGGAAAGGCAGGGCTGCGGCAGGCCAGGCTGAGCTGGGGGGCTTCTCGGCCCCTTCCTCTCTTGGATCCCTCCCTCTTCCAACCAAACCAAGGTGACAGTCAGGAGAGTGAGTAGGCTGGTCCACATGGGGCTTTCCTCTAAAGGACAAGGCCAAGTGTGAGAGGACCATTTGTCCTTTGCTCCTCCAACGTCTTTACACAGGCTCTGTGTTCCAGGAGCCCCCACGGGTCACCTTGCCTCCCACCAGAAGGCGTCAGAGTGTCCGTTCTCCTGGCTCACGTGGAACTGGGCTGCAGAAGAAGCTCATCAGTCACAGTCGCCCCCTAGAGACTGGCCTGGAGAGTGCACCCGGGGTTCCTCAGTCCTCTGGGGGATCTATGACTCCAGTTGGAGTCCCCGGGGGAAGAGGGGGAGCAATGGTATCATTAGTCTTAAGGTCAGTGGCTGGAGGTCCAGGCAGAGCTGACTTTCAGTTCAGATGTTAAGGCAGGAAAAGATCCTGTGACCCAGCTCTACACAGCAAGGTAGCAGGAATCCCCCTCACTCCCAGGAAGACGCGCCCCTTTGTGCTATTCAGGCCTTCACAGACTGGAGGAGGCACCCGCCCTGGGGGAGGCAGGCTGCTTAACTCGTTCTACTGACGCAGGTGCTACCTCCTCCAGGATCACCCTCGCAGACACCCTTGGAACACTGGTTGACTAAGAGTCTGGGCAGCCTGTGACGCGAGACTCAACCACCCCGGTGAGCAGATGAGAGGGTGTGTGTGAGAAGTCGAGCTCCACCATGGACACGAGGGTGGTGGCATCTGCCCTCCCTGGGTTAGCTAGGAAAGGGCTTCTGGACCCCGGCCCTCATCACAGGGACAGCTGTGTGGTGCTGACAGCCCCCACGGTGAGGCCAGGCCTGGCTGCTATGCTCCTGGCTTCTGGGAGCTCCTGGTCTCCTTCAATAACCACAGGAGAGGTTTTGTCTCTCATAACCGATTTCCCTGATTAATACAGGTATCAGTCACACAGATGTCACGTGTGGGTCATCGCTTTTTGACGGAACACGGTGGTGAGTTTTCCTGCTCCCAAGGGCACTTGAGTGAGCCTGAGCCACTTCTCTCTGGGAGGAGACCAGACGGGGCAGGCCTTGATGAGCACCAACTATATGAACACCAAAAGCCGTGGGCCAAGAACGGGGGAGCAGGCACGTGGAGGAACTCTGGTCCTGAAAACCACCCCTGAGCCACCGTACTGCCCGGGACTGCTTCCTCCACTGCTTGTCCAGTGGACGGGAAATACACAAGGCCCTTCCTCCATAGCAGTGGCTCTCACCTGGGGACTGTTCCTCCCCCAAAGGGACATTAGGTGATATCTTATGACTTGGTTGTCACAGTTGGGGGAGTACCACTGGCACTTAGCGCGCAGTCGTCTGGGATGCTGCCGATCATCCCGCGATGCAAAGGATGGCCCCACCACAAAGATTTACCTGGTTCATGATGTCAGGAGAGCTGAAATCAAGATGCTTGGCTCTGCGCCGCTGTGTCAGGCTCTCTGGGAAGCGGGGCTCAGCGCTGTCTAGCACTACTGTATTCTCATCCTCACGTGGGAAAACACAGGCATGGGATGAAATTCCACTTGAGCTATGCAGAGCCCACTGCCTCTCTCTGTCCTGTTCTCCCCATATGAGGGTTGTAATGTGGCTGCTTCCCTGAGGCTTTCTCCGTGGACTTCAGCACAAGTCGTGATGCCGGTCCATGTAAAATGAAGTTATACTGAACAAAAATCCAGGGCATATTTAGGATCCAGACCTGAAATCTTTTTATCTACTCGGGTAATTTCTTCCTACCGTCACTGGCAGAGGAGATGAAGACACACCATTTAAGTAAGGAAAATCTTCCCTCAGGCCCTCAGAGGCACTCTTCCCAGGAGGTGAGGCCATATTTTATTTTAAATGCATAATTTAGGACTTACACCTGAAAACACGACTAGTAGGCTTCCCTCCCAGGAGCCAGCAGTACTTTCAAAGATGACGTATTTCTCATTCTCCAGAGGAAGAGGAGAAGCAGGCCGCAAATGTGAGTTAACGTTCTGACGGGAAATGGGGTGGGGAAGGTCATTTTCACGGCAGGTTCCTGTTTTAAAGCAACGTGTGTGTTTTAGAAACACAGTGACCCCCAAAATCATCCTCCGTCTTAAATGCTTTCAAGGCAATGGCGTGTATGGTGGGAGGTTATTTACAGCATCTGTGTACGAGGCCCTGGAGAGTTGGAAACTAAGGTCCAGGTTGAGAAGTCCTGGGAGAGGTCACAGAGCAACAGCCACCGACACAGGTCCCCCAGAGCTGGATTCACACACTTAAGAGATGACCAGCGTGTTCTGTGTCAATAATACGCATTGGGCCATTAATGCAAGAGCAACACTGGTATTGTGTAACTGGTGTTATTTAAGAGAAGCAGCTAGTAAAACATGGTCAGCGGCCCTTCCTCTGGCCGAGCTCCTGCATGCATCTCAAGGTTACTGGCCCATTCAGGATGCTTTCAATTGCAGGAAGAAAACCACATGCAGCTCAGGTTGGGGGGGGCTCTGGAGTTGAATGACGAGCACTCAGGGATGTCATGGAGAACCAGCTGCATCTGCCCCACTCCCCCCCACGTCCCAGAGGGTGACTCTCCTCGTGGATCCAGGACGCTCACAGATTCAGGAACAGAAAGTGGATGATAACATTCAGAGGTAGAAACAACTCCTCGCTGAGTCTGTCTTTCAGGTGAGGCCTGTCGCAGAGAGCTCTCAAATGGTGCCGGCCCAGTTGCTTCTAAAGGAGCTCTTGGGTGGGGGCCTAGGATCACTGTCTTTGCTTACAAAGAGGTTCTTTTTGGGCCAGGGAAGTTCAGCCTCCTCCAAAATACAAGACCATCAACTACTTGGAAGAAAAAAAAAGTACCTTTTTAAAAATAAAGTGAGGACAAAGAGGAAGACTGGTTTTCCAGACAAGTGAGCCTAAAATCTCCTTTATAACTTGACCCATTTTGAATTGGATTTTCTGTGTCTTATAGCCAGGGAAGTCTAACCCACCCAGGGGTTTTGTTGAGATCAGCTCCCTCGTGAGGAGTGGTAGGAGGAGCCAGGCTGGTGGGCCTGGGGACTGGGTGGGAGGTGGAGGGTAGGTGACAATGAGTGAGACTTGGAAGGTCCAGCTGTGAGAGAAAGACAGACAAGACATACGGTGGGGCTGGAGCTTGAAAGAGGCCCATTTCTTTAAATACTGTAGAACACTCAGCGTTGTCTAAATGCTAACGGGAAGGAGTCAGTAGAACAGGAGAAGTTCAAAATAGAGCAAGAGGGGAATTTTCAATCAAGCCCTGAGAAAAGAGAAGGGAAGAAAGGACGAGACTTGGGATGGGCGGGTGACTCCTCGTGGGTAGAAGAAAGGACATCTCACTATCCAGACATGGGGGATAGAAAATAAGAACAGATAATTTTGTAGTGTACAGGTAAGATGTTAGGAACGTTCTTCTTCTTCTTCTTCTTCTTTTTTTTCTAAATCATTCCAATCTTTATGTGAAGTAGCAAGGAGAGGGGAAGAGGATATATGAAAGAAATTCTCAGAGGCTCTAAGCTCCCCCGGTATGCAGTGCTCTGTGGAGTTTACATGCACTGGGGCTTTCATTAGTTGACTGGGATCACAGCTGTTGAGAAGTGGGTGTGCGGGCACCGTGGAAGGGGCTCTAGAAGTGGGTTAAAATAGAGACATCCTACAGTCTGTATTTCATGCAGTAAAAGTCAAAGGGGGCCCCCCAATTCTGGGCTGCTTCTCCTTGAGGTAGGGTACTGCCCATTCCAGGACCTCCACCAGGGTGGGGTTCAGAGCGGGGTAGTCATCATGGCATTGCTACCTGGACCATTTCAAGCAACGGCTGCCTGAGGTCCATTTTAACCTGCTTTCCTCTCAAACCTCTTGTCTGAACTTAATAATCGAATGTTTGGAAATCGTTAAGTAGCGGCCTCGACTTGTTTAATGCGATGGCCACAGACATTTCATCGAGCTGACCCAGGATTTATGTCTCAATAACACAATAACATGGAGGGAGCACCACGGTTTCAGAAAGATTTATGCCTGATCTGCGACTGCAGAATGATTTATACCCTAGTGAGGGGCAGGGTTATGAGGGCCTCTGCTAAGACACCCCATCTCCCAGTGCTGGCCTGCTCCCAGCAGGGGAGGAAATGGCGATCTTCACTCCCTGACATACTGCCTTGATAGTTTTTTCATTAGAAAAAATTAGATGTCTGAATTTGTTCCCTTCTCCTCAAAATGTTCACAGTCATTCTGGTTCCCATTAGTTCCTTCCACGAACTCCAAATCAGCCTTGGACAGATAAGCATGAAAGCAGTCACAGGCTGACACCAGGCAGCAGGACTCTCCATGTTTGCCATCGCTAATCTGGCTTACTGAAAGGACAGCGTGCCGGCCAAGTTTGGTGCACTGATTTGTAGATGTCTCAGTGTTAAGGTCACGGGGTGCGCTCCTAAAGTCTGTGCAGACACCTACAGCTCAGCTGGAGGGTCCTGACAACTCCAGGGAGGTGACAGTGCACACCGACTGGCCGCCTAGGGACAGAGGCAGGGAAAGCCCCGGGGCTCCTAGACAGGCTCTGGCACGGGCAAGCCTGAGCCTGCATCCTGGTGGCAGGCCCTGCAGCTCTGCGACCTCAGCCGTTGCTTTATCTGCTTGTGCTTCAACGGCCTCAGCTGTAAATCGGGATGATGGTACCAATTTGGGATTGAGAGGATGTGACTCTAATAGTAAAAGGTAATGGGACTTAAAGTTAGAAGTTCTGGGTCTGCATTCCCACTGTTTCTCACTCTCCGTGTGAACAGTAGGCAAGCCATGCGGCTGATAGCAGAAACACGTAAGAAACCCTCTGTGAAAATGCCTCCTGCTTGGCAGCTACCAAATGGGCATATTTTTCCTTCTTTCCAAGCAAGGAAAAAAAAAAAAGATGCTTTGAAATCTTGATTCCCAAAATGCTAGGTCAAGAGGACGATGTCTGTTTCACAGGGTAGGGTTGTCCTTAAAGTGGCCACAAGGTTCCCGAGGTACACTCCCTCTTTTTGTCTTAGCATCCTGTCTCTAGCCAGGAGCACCTGCTCCCCATCTTCAAACTGTCCTCCAAATTGTTATCATAGGTTAAAAAAAAGTAGTACTTCATTGTTAGTTATTACTGGGGAAAAAAAAAAGTTATGAAAAGCAAGGGTACCAGAATTTGGATACAGAACTGCAAAAGGGTAAAGAAAGCCTACAATTCTCTTGGGCACTGTCATTCAACCGTGACATTTTAGAAAGACTTGTGGACACAGGCCCTCTCTAGTCTTTCTCCATTCTCCATGAAGTAATCTGGCAAGATGGCCTGAGCTCTATCCTTTCCAGATCCTTCTCTTTTGCCCTGGTCAGTTCTAACCAAACTGCTCTTCTCCCAGGTGGCCCCATCGACCTTGGTCCCTCCCCGGTGTTCTGTCCTTCACTAGCCGTCACTAGATCATTCTGGAAGCTCCCACCCTGCTCCAGTCCATCATGCTAGAGCTTAGTTTTTCTTTTCCCTCTGCCCTACACTCTCATTACCACAAAAAAATAAATACCTACACAAGCTCTGATTTCTCACAATGCAAAGATTCTTTGTGCTTTCTATTTCTAGTTTCAGAGAAATCTGTGCAAGTTAATGAACTTAAATTTCATTCACGTATTTGAAGCAAAGGGAAATGGGAAGGAGAGCACACATGGTTTTCAAAAAATGCTTTAAAGTTGCCCGATCTTTTTTTTTCCCCAAAAATATTTCACTTCCTTTGGATCTGAGGGAAAGTAAATAAAATTAGAAATGATTTACTTTTAACAAAATTCTTGAAGGTAAGAAAAGTGGATTGGTAAGTAGATCCAGAATTGAAGTGTTTCTTCAGTTCAATTCTGCCTCACAGAGCTGGGATGTTGCTAGATGGCCGGGACACAGCCGGGACCTGGCCTCTGCTCTAGGAGAGCCGTGCTCTGGATATAGACGCACTGTAGGAATTTCACCAGACTGTAGTCAACTTGCCTGCTTAGGTCTCCCACCTCCCTTCACTACACATCAGGCTACTACCAGGCAGGAATGTGACCTAGTTTATCTTTGTGATTTAGGTGTCTTCTTTCCACGGTTGACAAATCAAATCAAATTTGATGCAGATTTCAGTACTACTTAATATTCCCCAAAGGAAAAGGTCCCCAGCACCAAAACATGATCAAACAACACAGACCTGTCTGAAGCTTTTGCAGGACAGATCGGGTTGGGAGTTTAAATCAAAACCCCACAGCAAACCTTCTAAAGTCCTTCAGAGCTGGGTTTTCTCCAAATTCCTCATCGCCCCTGACTCTCAGCATGGCTTTCAAATCCAAGTGGTTGGACTGGTTCAGTAGTTGGGTAAATGGGACCTGAAACCAGCTCTTGCCACTGTCTCCAAGCTGAAGGAGCAAGTGTGGGCTGCAGCCTTCTGGAGGCACCACACAAGCTCCTTGTCCCTTGCACGCTGGCCCTGTCCACAAAATAAATAAATAAATAAATAAATAAATAAATAGATAGATAGATACCTGCACAAGCTCCAGTTTCTCACAATGCAAAGATTCTTTGTGCTTTCATTTCTAGTTTCAGAGAAATCCGTGCAAGTTAACGAACTTAAATTTCATTCATGTGTTCATCCCCGTGCTCTCGAGCCACTCCTCACCTGAACAAGAAGGCCAGTTCTTCTTCCCCAGGAGCTGCTGTCCGCCAGGGCAGCCCCACCTGTCCTTGTGCCCGCCCTCACTGCTGCTGCGCTAGTGCACAGTGAGGGACCCGTGAGAACCGTTCTGCACACATGTGAGTCTCCATCCCTGGTAGCATCTGGCACACAGTAGGCTCTACACACACACACACACACACACACACACACACACACGCACGTGGGACTGAATCTCACTTAAAGTTGGACGAGCAAGAAGCAAGTGCAAAACAACACCAGACCAGTAATAAAATAATATTAGACACAGACCACAATGCAAAGTAGTCTCAAATAAAAGTGGGATGATTTTTCAGTGGCCTTGTGTATAGCACTAGGAAATAACGTGTCCCAGCAAAATTGGCTGCAGCATCAACATGATTCTTATTAAATTTAGTCCATTTTTATCATGTGTATCACTTATCTTTCTCCTAGAAAATTTTTTTAAAAATTGTTTTACATCTCTTTTGATTGCCAGTAAAGTTTAAATCAGAGCAATTGAAAAATGAAGAGTTTGTTCTCCAACAGTGAGGACTTTGAATTATAAAATATCTTTAGAGGAATACATATTTTTAAACTTGTAATTACTCAGTAATTTCTACTTAAGACAACAAAGTTTTGCCAAATGGAGGAACATTAGTTACTGTTTCAGCAAGCACATAAAACTATGAATTTGTCTTCCCAAAATTTGGAATTTTTTTTCCTCTCATGTAAATTTAACATATTTACTTGTATTTTAATTAAAAGTTACAATCATGTAGTAAACTGCTTGCAAACAATTAAAGAGTAAATTTCATTTTCACTTCTGTAAAAAAGCATCATTTTTAACACTCGGAGGCCCCAAAGACCAGTTCATTGCCCCCTTTTTCCATGCAGCTGTACGTGAGGGATTACTGTCCTCCTGCTACACCCGCCTGCCTGTTGCATGGCTCCCCAAATCCACACACACAGAGATGCCCTTTTCCCTCCAAAGAGATCCTCAGGGAAGAGAACACAGAGGTGCCACCATCGGATGTGGTCAAAGCTCATAAATAGGAGAGTTAAACTTCAGTTACCTGGAAATACTGACATCCTGCCAGGGCTGTAATCGGTCTCTCATTTATAAATTCTAAGTTCAAATTAAACCAAATCCCAGGCTTTCTGGGTTCCAAATCTTCCCTTTTGGCGAAGCTTGTATTCTTGGTTCAAAGAAAAGAAAGTCTTTCTTTTTCTTTTTTTTTTTTTTTTTTTTTGTAAAGGGGCTCAAGGCTTCATGGACATTGGACGGCTTTTACAAAGCACCATTTTGTTAAGTGCAAAAGAATAAGAAACAGCTGGGTTGCATTTCCTTTGAAAGGCACACTTACTTAAAATTAAGGACAAAAAATAAAAAATAAAAAGCACTAGAGAAAAACACTTTTGGGTTCTGCCAAGACCCAAACCATCTAAGAAAAAGAAGGGATAAGAAAAGAGAAAAGAATAGTCTGAAATGTTTTTGCCAAACCAGTTCCCCCTCCTGTGGTACTGAATGTCATTAAGCCCAAAATAAAGTGGTGCGAGACACAGAATTAGTTTGAACTGGTTCTGGAAACAGTTATGGGTCTGGTAAGCATGAAGGGATTCAATAAATACTCCCCTCTCTGTTCCCTTCTACCCCGAGAATAGTTGCAGTTATTTTTTTCTTACCATTTTTTTCTCTCTGGTAGATAGAATATTCCTAAACAGAGGGATTGAATTTAAGTAAAAAACTACATTCCCATTGCTTAAGTTCCTGGAAACATGTTCATACTACAAATAGTAAATAAATAATAAAAGTGATTCTACGGCATGAAGAGTGGCTAGCTCCTGCCAACTCGCTTTCATCGCACAACAGAAAAACAAAAAGCTGATCTTGCCCTAGAATTATAGGTAAAATGGGCCCAGATGTGTTGATGCTGACTTCAATTCCATTTAACAAACACTCTTCAGCACCTACCAGGTTTGAGTCATGGAACGAGGTGCTATAAGGGGATTTAAAAAAACGAGAAAGGAGTTCAAAAATGGGTAGAGGAAAGAGAAGGGGAAACTGAAGATGAAAGGGCAGCAGAGAACCAGAGAGCAGCTCCCCTCCGTGACACGGCTACGTGTTTGTCCAGTTCAAGAGTTGACAAGACGTGAAACTTCATGACATTGTCTCTCTTCTAAAGTACTTCACAATTTGGGTACAGACATATATATTAAAGCCTGTATGAAAGCTATCATCTAATTATTCAATTATTCCAGCTAAGAGGTGTCTCAGAAGGGTGGGATTTGGGGCAATTGTGTTTTATTTGGAAGTCTCCCTTTAGAATTTCCAGAACCCAGCTGACAAGAAAAATATTATTATAGTTTCATGCATTTGTTAGGCAGAAATTTAACCGCCTCATGCCAGTGTTGGCAAAATTGAGCAAAGGTCACCTGTACTTGCTTTTCAGATTTCCTTCCACCCCCAACACAAACCTCAAAGACCAATAATTTTCTTACTACATTCTCAGGCTGTGCTTCTGGGGGAAAAATAGTCTCATATGTCAATTAACACTAAGGTGACACTATCTTAGGCCTTCCTGAAAGTCCTTGTATTTTTTAAGAAGATAATTAGGAGAGGGTTTTAGTAACCCAGAAGGATTATTTCCCATCAGGGTTCATGGGTAAGCTCACAGGTGGGGGCTACAAGGAGCAGAAGACAAGGAGGCGGTTGCTCACGACTGAAATGCATGACCAGGGTCTTCAATCAATTCCCAGGCACCAAGGACCGCCTACGACAGGGCAGAGCCCTCCAGGTGGACAAGAGCAGTATGAGGAGTCCTGGCAGCAGCAGTGAGACTGACACTGCAGTCCTGACAACCCACAGGCCTTCTCTCCCAGGCCGGAGTCTTGAGGCTGGATTCAGGAAGCGACCCCATTGTCTGGGGAAGAAAAAGGCCGGCACCGAAGAAAAGACCTGTGAATACCAGAGAGTTTCCCCAAAAGGGGCCCAGAGGAGAAGCAGTGTGAACAGGGACATGACGGGCTTCCCGGTGGACACGTGGTGGGAGGGCGTGGGTGCCAGGAGAGGGTCAGGCTCCCCCATGGCTCCCAAGGCCACATCATCTGGGCAAAGTCTCCGCGGGAAGGTGCCAGGAACCTGAACAAGTGAGGGAGCTCTTCCGGCCAGCCCTGGAGCTGACCAGTTGAGCTAGATCAGGAATGGAGTCCAGGGCCAGGGGGAGGCAGAAGAGAAGACAGAGCCAGGCAGGGGGGAGCCAAGGGCTGGCAGAAACGGACTCTGAAACAGCAGGTGGGGTAGACCAAGGTCAGGGCGCTGGCCGTGGGTCAGGGTGCTCCTGTGCACTGGACACTAACTCAAAGAGATGCTGGCCGCCAGTCCCAGGCAGGCTGCCTTCCCTGCTTCCAGCGAAAGCGTTCGTGCCCCGCAAGGGATGCCTGAGCTTCCACTCTGGAGGCTGAGCAGAGAGGGACTTCCACCTTCCTAATGCAGGGAATGCAAATACCTGTTCTGTTTTGTTTGTGGTGCTGGAGATCACACCTAAAGCATCAAGCATCCTAGGTGAGCACTCCACCACTGAGCCATGCCATGCCCTCTAAATAATTTAAAATAAAAGGAGATCTTCAAAAAATCCCAGTTGGATAAGAATTCCATTTTGTACCAGTTGACAAAACTTGACAACAGAGTCATAAGAAAGAAATAAGAAATTGCAGCTAGGTGTGGTGGCGCACGCCTGTAATCCCAGCACTTGGGAGGCTGAGGCAGGAGGATCTCGAGTTCAAAGCCAGCCTCAGCAATGGTGAGGCACTTAGCAACTCAGTGAGACCCTGTCTCTAATAAAATACAAAAAAGGGCTGGGGATGTGGCCCAGTGGTTGAGTGCCCCTGAGTTCAATCCCCGGTACCAAAAAAAAAAAAAAAAAAAAAAAAAAAAAAAGAAAAAAAAAAGAAATAAGAAATTCCTGGGTTAACACAGGAGAAGAAAACATTAAGATTAGGAATCACATCGGTCAGTGCCCTCTCAAACCCTCAGCCCCTGGGTTGGCTGGCTCCTTTGAGACTGGGAGGAACAGAGTGACCCCTTATATAAAGAACAGGGCGAACATGTGCCATGAGCTGCCTTGCCCAGCTATGGCCTTGTCCTGCCCAGGACCCCGTCCCTCTGCACCCACACTCTCAGATTCATGGTCTGCCCGCCTCGCCCCGCTTCTGTCTTTCCTTTCTGTTTGGCCTTCTTGGGAATGAGCTGCCTTCCAGACTCCAGCCCAGCCCAGGAACGTCCCAGGCACCCCACGGACCTCATCCCTGAGTTCTCTGAAATCTAGCATCTCTCCCTGTTCTTTGCTTGTACCAAAGAGAGCTTGGCTCTTTAAAAGTGCTTAAAACCCTTCCTGAATAAGTTTGATTCAATTCTGGCTGGGCTTTTTGTTGATAGTAAATAAAACCAGGATTTCACCACCTGCCCTATATTTGATAGATCTGAAGGACTTCTGAACTGCACCTGGGGTCAGAAGACCTGAAGCCATGTGGGTCGGGGATGGTGGCGGGGTGGGGATGGTGGCAGGGTGGGGGGCATGGCAAACACCAGCTCTGCCACGCTGTGGTGGGGTGAGGCAGTCTGGGTGGGAATAGTGACCCTCCCAGGCCACACCAGGTCATGAGATAGGACAAACAAAGTGAGAGCACCTCAGCAAGCTTTATTCAAGCACAGAGCAATCTCAGTGGCATCTGAGAAGCGCGTTTCTGTAGGAGGCCTGTATGCGTGGCTCTGGGTGAGTGAGCCATCACGGTGTGTGAGTCTGTTTCTCCTAGAGCAGGATGACTCTACGAGACTTCTCCAGCTACTCGGGGCCTGTCCACAGGCCCTTGCTGCAGACTGGAAGATCAAAAGCCTCTTAATGACCAAGACTCTGTTTTCCAGGAAGACCGAAGCCCGCCTCCTGCAGGACCACTTGCCATGCTTGCTTTTGCTGCTGATCCTATTTTTCACATCAAGGTGTTCGAGAACCCCTCCTCCCCTCGTCCCCTCAGATTCTTCCTCTCTCCTGCCCGCCCTACACACCCCATCAATGAGCTGTGCCACCCAGCTACCCAATAAAGAAAGGAACATATGTGCTACAAAAACAGGCTCACCAACGTGAAACAGGAAAATTCAGACCAGAAAAGCCTCCTCTTCAGGGAAAACTAAACGGTCCAAAGAACCAGAAGGGGCCACGGTTCTTCTGAGATGGATTTCATCAGAATACTTTGGGCTCCCTTAGATTGGTGCTTGTCTCAAGAGGAAACTGTCAATAGATGTGGGATCCCCCTCCCAACAGCCCATAAGTAACAGGTTATCAAGACCAAAGTAGTTCGGTCTGATTTCACCTGTGGCCTCAAGAAAATGGACTCCAACATCACAGTCTTCAGGGCTTGGACCTGGCACCCACTTGACAATATAAAATATTTGAATTTAAAGTACCCAGGAATGTAAAATCCAAAAAGATTTTAAAAGGAGCTAAGAGTGTATAATACATTCTGTTCTCAACCCTTCCCAGCTATCATCTTAGGAAAAGAGCATTTGGGGAAATTTGATCTGGTCCTTGGAGCTCTGGGGGGATAGTGGACTGGTACCCACCTGGGAGGTCAAAGACAAGGGCCTGCAGCCAACTAGCTGGTCCACCAGCAGAGCAAGGCCTGGCCTTGGGGATGACCGGCACCCAGAGGCCATGGCAGGCAGGCCCAGTGCTTCTCAGAGCAGGCGGGGGCAGGGGGGGGGGGTAGGGCGAGTCCTCAACATAAAACCATTTCCCGCAGCTCGCTGGAGAAGGGTGAGCGTGGGTTCTACCAGTTCTGCTGCAGGTCCGGAAAGAAGACAGAATCAGGGTGGAAACCAGGCTGCACCATGCAGCTGAGATGTGACAAGGGCACCTGGGTGGGGTCCCAGAGCCCACGGAGCCGCCTTTCCTTGGCTTGCTGTGCTTTATCACTTCAGGGTGGCACGCTGCTAAAGCCTCAGGTTCTCTTCTTGCACAATATTTTGATAAGATCAGGGTGTTTCCAGACATCCTGAAGGCTGGTTTCTCTCAAGGCCTCCCCCCACCAGGACAGGAACCCCTGGTTTAACCTGGCCCACCCATGCAGTCAGGGCTGCTCAGCTGCAGATTCCCGGCACAGCCTCCCGGAACCACCACACTCCTGAAACTGTGCCCTCGAGATCCTGCCTCCCAGCTGGGCCCCTTCGTCCTGGTGTCTGCCGCTTGTGTTGTTGCACCTGAAGTTTGATCTACTGCTTTGGGAGTTCCTGGTCAAATTCTAATAATCCCGGCAACATCCACTGTAGCCTCTGGGAACCCCCCGGCCACCCATTCAGCAGCTAGGCCTCTTCACCCAGAGGACACCTGAAGGAGCCCTAATCAAGGAGATAGCTAAGACTGCGGCTAACTGAGAGCCATAAAAGATGTTCAAGTTCCACCTGATATTCATACATTATTCAAAGAATCTTTGTATGCCCGTGAACACTGTGTGACGCACCTGTAAGCTCGAGCTGTAAGCACTTGTCCTTGTTAAGGCAAAATGTATTTAACCAGGTGAGGGTTAGTGGCTGAAGGTCAGAGTTAGTAGGAGTTTGTGGAAGGAGTTTGTGAATGGAGTTGGTGGTTGGAGTTTGTAGTTGGAGTTTGTAGTTGATGTTGGTGGTTGAAGTTGGTGGTCGGAGTCAGAACGGTTGGAGTTGGAGAGGTTGCTGAAGCTGGAGAGAGAAGAAGAATAAAAGACTTTTTTTCATTTTCATCCTGCCTCCAAATTTTCTCCCGTGGCGTCGTTGCTCCAAGCGGCAATCGCTTCAGGCAGCAACAGACACCCCTTTGGATACTTCTCTAAATTTTGCTCAGCTTAAAGATCTACATGGAAACAAAAGGCAAAGGAACACTGAGGTCACTGCCTTTCATCTGCATTTCTGTGTTAATAGGTTTCAGATCTTTGCTTCAAGAATTCAGCAGAGTGGAGAGAAAAAATGTCTTAGAGAAGAAAGGGGGTTTCCTTGGTTCTCGCTCATCCTCGTTTGGCTTTGGGCCTACCTTGGGCTGAGGTGTCTAAAGCAGTACAGGGAAGCTTCCCCAGAGAAGGCTCTTGGTACTTCAGCGTGGAGGGCATGGTGAGGCCTGCTGCCGTGCCCCTGGTGTCGGCTCTGCTGAGACAAGTGTCCACGTGTGGCTGTGTGTGAAGAGCGGAGACCCGGCCTCTGCACTCCAACCTGCCCAGCCTCCCTTAAGACACAGTGTGGACGCAGCGCACACCCGAGTCCTCCGTTCCAGAAGGTCAGCACCAGGCTTAGGTCAGCGCCAATTGAACCAGACAGCCTGCCTTTTTCTTCCCCAGCAGAAACCTGAATTTATAAAAATGCATTCACATCTCATCATTTAGGGATTTATGCCTGCACGCCCGCTATCATTAAAGAGTTACGTGCCTACATTCCGTTTTCCATCGCAGAGATTACAAACCCCTTATGACAGTAAATTATTCTCCTCTGCGCTGCACACTACGAACACTCTGTGGAATTTTCTAGACTGTTTGGTAAGGCACTGGAGCACTAATGAAGTGTTATTTATACTACACACTGATTCTCTGCTTTGTTTTTCTTGAAGTTTCTCCTTGTTCCATCTTTTTTGATTTATCATACATTTAGCAGGCCTAAGTATGAAAGCCATTTTTCTGTCATTCCTCAAACTTTAAATGAACAAGACTTTTTATGAAGTGTAATTTTCAATAACAAGGAAATATTAGAAGGCCCTCTTGGAGTTCCTTGCTCCATTCCTGGGTTGTTGTTTTTTTTTTTTTCCTTCTCTTTCTCTTTTTCTTTTTTTCCCCTGGTTTCCTACCAGTGGTGCCTAAGATTGCTGTACAGCCTTTGATATGAGCTCGGAAGTAAGCACCCAGGGCAGGGGAGAAAAGCTTCCTCTTACCCAGTCACACCGCACCAGGAAGCAAAGACAGACAGGCTCAACAGGCCGTGCACATGACCAGTGTGCAGGTGACGCGGTTTAACCTGTGGTGTTGAGAAGGTGGGAGCTGCGAAGAAGCACTGGACAAGTTTCCCCCAAGGTGGCAATTTCCTTTGACAGCGGTGACTTTTGTCTTGTGCCTGAGGTGAAGTGCCTTTCATTCTCCTCTAGGCATTCGAGAGCACACACTTTCTCACTTGTCAATTTAGATTCAAATCATTGCTTTCATTTGGGGGCTGATCTAATGGCCTTAGTAACTTCTAGAAACCACTTTCTATAACAAAAGCAAGTGCCACAGGAAGACCACGTGCTGAAGTATGTAAAGAGGGCTAAAGTAATTTGCATAATAAATGCCCAATACTTTTCTCCCCTACCCTCCTGTCTCTGCCTCTCCCTTCTAACATGCATTTCCCTCAGTGCTCTCAGAGCTAAACTGGTTCCTTGAAGAGGAAGTTGGTTATAGCACATGCGGCAGACAAATTTTCCTGCCTTCCCAGTAGCCTTTGCTGCCACCAGGCTTCCAGTGAACCCCCTTTTTTTCCTTGCTGGAGGAAGTTGACCCCTTTAACAGCTTCAGAGAGTGCATTGTTATTGATTTAAGCTAATCATAGCAATTCCACATCCAGGGAAAGTGATTCAATTTAGGCATAAACATGTGGCTTAAAAACTAGTCAATAGCACATGCAGAGAGGCCTATGGGGGCACAGAGGGAAGAATTCTCTAATAAACACAGATTTACACAGGACTGCCCCCTCTTCTCCTGCAACACCTGTGGACTTGGCTTCGTGGAATGCTGGGAACCACTCCAGCTCACCCTCTCTCTGGCACATGAGATAGTGCCAACACACATGGCGGAGTCAAGGGTGTGACCCCTGTCCCCTGATGCCGTCACCGTGCTGCTGAACAGCCTGAACAACTTCCCTGCATGTGACACAACAGGTGTCTTAGGAATTGAGCAACTTGGGGTCAGGATTCTGTTACCTGTGCCAGAAATCAGCTAACTGCCAAAGTGTCCCAGAGACCCAAGTTCAAGCCCCAGGTCTGCACACATGTGAGGTTGGGCAAGATAGCTAAACCCATGTCCTGTTTCCCGTTGGTGTCATGGAGACAGTATCTTACCCACCTCTTAGATTGCTGTGAGGATTCGATAGATTCACGTAGAATAATGCTTGGTATTACGTGTTCAGTAGACGGTGGCTAAAAACGGTTTTAAACATCTTCCCAAATCACACTCAGAAAACCCTGCTCGGCAGACGCGGCTTGCTGTGGGTGATTTGAGTAAAAACTTCGCTGGTCCCTCCTATTCAATTCCATTCCTCCGGACAGTGGAAGGGTGCGACCCCTGCTCCCTGGTGACATCACTGCTCTGTTGGCTTCCTCGCCACCCTGTGTGTGTCAGCCCTGGAACCATGGGCCCACAGGAGGACTGTCACCCCTTGCACACACTCACACATCAAAGGAGGTATGAAAAGGCCTCCTGCTCACGTGACCAGTCAGGAATTTGTGGTTTTGGCTTGAACATGGGAGGCCAGCGTGGCCTTTTTAATTTTGGGAAAGGTGGGGAACTGGAACTCTTAATTTCCTTTCAGAATAACTCTTTCTGACACAGCATCCCAAAGCCTCCTCCCTTGGTCCCTCGAAGCTCTTCGCGTACCCAGCATTGTCGTTCCTGTTACGATCTGCAAATCAGAATCTCCCCCGTGACCGGAAGAAGGTGATTCTCTGCTTTCTTCTTGTTGCAGAGCACTTTACAGCACCAGTTTGGTTTTCTTGACCCTCACTGGGATCCTGTCCTAGGCTCTTAGTATTGGGGTTTGTGTCTCCTTTTTGTCCTCATTTTGCTTACTCTTGAACTTTCCCTTGACTCTTTCCTAGTGGCTGGGAGCCCCGCCTCCTCTTTTTGATTATTTTCTTGTCATCTCAGTTACCCCTAAGTCTGCACAGGGGTAATCAAGACTTGGAACCTGAGTCTTTCCTTTTTCCGCTTATGCTGGCAAGTTGGCTCCGGACCTAGGCCCAGCCAGACAGAGCACATAAAACCAGCATTCCTGTTTCTTAGATTGAAAGGGTATATTTATTGCTTCGGATCCCAAGGAAAGTCAGCAAGTGAAAACAAATAATCTGAGAGGATGATTAGCGGACACTTGTCATCTGTTCTTGGCAGCCTCGCAACAGAACGCCCTTGGGCTTGGGAGCCCGATAGTGCAGGTTGGGGTGGCAGGCCCCCCCCGTGGGCTGAAACCAACCCTGGGCCCCCTAGCACCTAGAACCTAGCAGCACACCTACATCACAAAGCTGCAGCACAGATACCAACCAGCAGGGCCTGCTTAGCCTCTGCCCCGTGTCTGTGATGGCAGAGCCCAGTGGCCCAGCCTGCAGACGGCGGTCGCCTGCTCACCAAGCTGTGCTCCTGGGCACTCAGCTTCCTCCTTGGACCTAGAGCTACTGGTGCCCCGTTTGGCTTACTCGTCAATTCTGGTTTTGTTTCTATTGCTTACAACTGACAAAACTAAAGTGACAGTGTACTTCTTCTATTTCTGTGTGTCATGGAAATAGCAGGGTCTCCACAGGGAGAGGGAGGAACAGGGGATTAAATTCTGCCATTTCTTTGCTGGCAACCTCAGGCTATTAAGTCAACATCTTGGAGCCTTAGGTTGCATATCTGAAGCAAGAGGAAAACAACCAAATTCACGGTGTTATTGAAGGAACGAAACCATATGAGCAAAATCTAAGGGGTTGTAAAATTAAAATTTGGCCTTACCTTCCAGGTATTCACAATTCAGTTGGGAAACTGACGTACACACTTACTAGCAATAAGTAATATTTACATTCATGCTTGATAACGTCTGTTCTAAGTACAGGGACTATGGGGTTTCCTCATGCACCCACCCTTGCAACAACCCCGTGAGATAGACATTATTAGTCATATTTTATAGATGAGAAAGCTAAAACTTCTAAAGAGGTCAATAATGAAAGATCACATAGCTGGAGTTCAAACCCAAGAGTATTTACTCCGAGTCTCTGACCCTAACCAGCTCGCCCATCTGAGGGAAGTTTACAAGTGCCAAACAGGATGTAGGGGACATGTTGGAGGGAACGCAGAGAAGCCAGGGAAGGTTCTGTAGGAGAAGGAGGCCGCGTTTTTAAGAAGTCAGGTTACAAAAGGACCAGAAATCCCGTTGAACATTAATGTCACGAGTTTTCCCTCTCTCAGTTCCTTCCCATCTTCTCACTAAGTCCTACCTATTGTGACAGCAGAGCTAAGCCTCATTCTCTCCGGAAAGCTTCTCTGCTTCTGCCAACTGGGTCGGTTGGCCCTGGGATGCACTCATAACTGACACAGCCTACACACGCTCCTGTAATTGATGCTTCTTGAGTGTGGTTACTAGTTTGTGGGTCCCATGAATGCAGCGACAATGTCCACCTTATTTATCTCGTTACTCACGACCTCCAACCCAGCACCTGGCTCACACTAAGTGCCTATTGGTGTTCATTATATGAATGTGGCATGAGGGCCACCAGCAGAGAAAAAACCACAGAGACACATCTAGCTGAAGGTGGAATGTCAGAGTTACACACTGGCCAGTATCAAAACTTCACCAGTGTCAAAATACCCCCGGCCCCTACCAGAACTTGATTGCAACTATCCAGATGATCAAAGGTTATCAAGACAACTAGAAGCCAAAGAAAGCTACTTATCAAAAAAGAGGGGGTTGCACGAAGGAGATATGAAAAATGAGACTTTATGTCCAATCTAAAAATTAAGAAAAGGACCTCAGTGTGATCATAACTGGTCACTCTAGATGGACAGCTCATTACAAGCCCAGGCAGGGACGTGTGTGTGTGCGCGCGCGCGCGGTGTGCATGTGCGTGCACGTGTGGCAATGTGCATGTGTGTGCTTCAGTGAGATCCTGTAATTGATCATCCTGTGCACAGTTAGAATTCCACGTGCACTGGCATTTTGTCCTAAGCTATCCTCCCCAAAGTCCCGCACTCATAGAAATCATATTAGCTCTTTTTTCAACATAACATTTTGATTACGCCGGCTCCAGCAAGTCTGGGTTTGTTCTCTATCTGCATGCTTTTGGAGGAAAAAGCATTTTGATCATGACAGACCAATATATGCACCTGAAACATTTTTTGAATAATCTAAGTGTTCGGATATGTGCCAAGAAGAAAGATACAGGAAGAGTTATGGGAGTCAAGACATGGCAGAGCAGAGCGAGGCAGAATTATTGGGGGAAGTCCTCCTGGGTAGGAGAACAGAGATCGTTCGGGGAACTATTCAGAGAAACAGAGAACAATTTACCGGGTGTGGTGGAGCCGGGCAGAGAAGGGGCAAGGATCACTGTTGGAAGGACAGCAAGAGGCGACAGAGTGCAGGAGGAAGATTGTGACCTGAGACCTCGAGGGCCTAAAAGGGTGCTGACCCCATGGAGTTCTTTACTAACATAGAGCAAAATTGACCTCTTTATGCACAATTTTATGAATGAATGTGTATAGACTCATGTAGTCACTACTAGAATTATGACAAATGGTTCTATCAGCCCAAATAATTCTTCACAGGGCTGAGGGTGTAGCTCAGTGGTAGAGCACTTGCCTAGCATGCCCAAGGCGCTGGATTCCATCTCCAGCACTGCAAAAAGAAAATTAAATAAATCAAATAGCTGCTGTCACCAACTCTCCCTGTCCCTTTGCCCTGGCAACCACTGATTTGTTCATCACGATAGCTTTGTCTTTTCAAAAATATCATATTAATAGAATAATACTTCATTATGTAAAAATTTGACACCAGGTTCTTTCAATCCGTCTAATGCCTTGAGGTTCAACTAGTGTGTCAATAGTTCGTTCCTTTTCACGGCTGAACCATAGGCAGCTGCACGGACGTGTCTCCGGGTGTTTATCCGCTCTGCCGGTAAAGGACAGCTGGTGGCCTGTTTTGGCCACTCTGAGTTGCTGAAAACATCATGGGCAAGTTTTTGTGTGCGGATGTGTATTCACTTCTCTGTAGTAAATAACTGGGAGTGGAATTGCAGGGTCCTAAGTCTGTGTTTAATTTTGGAATAACAGCTTAACTGCTTTCCAGAGGGGCTCTACCATTTCGCGTGCTCAGCAGCGACACAGAAGAGCTGCAGTTACTCTGTGTCCTTGCCAGCCACGCGGAGAGAGCTCAGCACAGTTTTTAGACCTGGTGGCTAAGGATGAGGAACAGTTTTCACATATTTGCCATCAATATATCCTTTCTGGCAAAATGTCCTTTCAAATTGTTTCCCCATTTTTAAATTGGGTTATTTGTGTTCCGGCTGTTGAGTATTCCGAGTTCTTTATATATTCTTGATACAGCTCCTTTGGTCAAATACAAGACTGATGGATATTTTCCTCCAGTCTATTGTTTGTCTTTTAATTGTCTGTAATGTGTCTTTTGCAGAACACAAGTTTTAAAATTGTTTTTCTTTTTTTATTTATAATAATAGTATATATTACAATTCATAGTGCATATATATAGCATCTTTTTACATACAACTGTTTGTATACAAAGTATATTCGTACCATTCAGGTCTTCAATCATGCAATTAGGATAATGATATCCATCTCATTCAACCACCTTTTCTTTTCTTTTTTTCTTTTCCTCCCTTCCCTTCCCCCTTGCTCCCTTCCCTTTGACCATTCTAGTGTTGGTCTAATCCTCCTATGTACCCCCATCCAACAACACTGTGAACTAGCCTCCTTATATCAGAGAAAACATTCGGTATTTGGATTTTTGAGATTGACTAATTTCACTTAGCATTATATTCTCCAACTTCATCCATTTAAGTTTTAAAATTTGATGAAGTCCAATATATCAAATTTTGTCTGTAAAGGGTCATATGTTTGGTGTAATATCTAAGAATTCTTTGCCAAACCCAGGTCGTGAACATTTTTCTAATGCTAGTTTTATGGTTTTACCTTTTAGGTTATCCATGATCCAGCTTAGGTTCATTTTCATGAAAGGCATGAAATTTTAAAGATGAAGCTCTTTATTTTTTCATATGGGTGCCCAGCTGCACTGTTTCTTGAAAAAACACATCTTTTGTCAAAAATCAACTGGCTGAATTTGCTAGGTCTTTTTCTTTATTCTCTATGTTGTTTCATTGATCTATGTGTCTCTCTCTCTGAAGATATGGCTTGTAGCCATAAATTAAGTCTTAAATTTGGGGTAATGTGCTACCTCTGACTTTATTGCTCTTTTTTCAAAATAATTTTGGCTATTTTGGAAACTTTTCATTTCCATATCAATTTTAGAATGAATTTGTCAATTTCTACAAAAAAAGTCTATTGGGAACTTTATTGGGATTGCACTAAGTCTCTGGATCAATGCAGGGAAAACTGAATAACATTTGTTTGTGTAATTGTACCTTTTGACAGAGCTATATCTACAAATATTGTTTCTAATACAGAATTTCATCCTTTGCCTGTTCCCAGGGATGGATTGGGCTGTGTTTCTATAATAGCTGGTTCTTGAGAAGGCAAATATCCAAGTAATTACCCACAAGAATTTTAACAGAGACCTGAAAAATTGCAAGAGGCAAACCAAACGTTATTTCTTTGTCTCACACTGTTTTAGACACTAGAAGTCCTGGGTTAGGTTTGGTGTAGCCATTTCTAGTTGAAACCACTGATTTTTTACACAAGACTAAATAAACTACACTCTGAAGGACAGAGTGAGGTCAGGTTACTAAGATGAGTGCTGCTGAAACTCAAGATCAAGTCACATTCTTAAGGTTGAGAACTGGGTTTTCACATAAGGGAGTGGTAAATGTGTCCTGTCAATCAATCTAGAAAAGAATTTCTTTGACCTAAGTATAGATGGCATTGGCTATTCTTAGACATGGGGGAAGAAAATAATTCCATTTGCCAAGAAAACTTGTTTTAAAAGATCTGGAAGGTGCCCTTTTACCCTCATGGAAGGATCATTTACCAGGTCCCGCAAATATTATTTAATTATATTTTCTTTAAGTCAGCATTTGTGATGGATTCAAGGTTCCAGATTGATGCCATATTTCAACTGATAGATTTTTGCTTGGCAGATATGGAGATGATTTTGAATAATACAAAAGTTAACTCCAAAGTTATGGTTTATTCCCGCTGAAGGACTAAACCAGCTTTGTGTCTAACCAAGAACTCTGATTCTAACATTCCTTCATTAAGTTGCCTATAAATCTCCTGCTCCGCCCTCCTGAATGGATTCATGCCATGACAGGGAGTGGGCTTGTCATAAAAGGAGGAGTTCCTCCTCCCTCCGTCCCTCTCCTGCCCATTGTTCATTTTCTGCTTGTCACTCCACCATGGATACTGTGGCCAGAAGTCCCTCCCCAAGTGCTCCCCTTGATCTTAGAGTTCCCAGCCTCCAGACTGTGAAAAACACATTTCTACTCATTATGAATCACCCAGCCTGTGGCGTTCTGCTAGAGCAGCACCAAGCGGACTAAACCACCTGGTACGTCTTCAGTTCCGTTTCACGTTACTCCAGGATTGCTGTGCTCACTCCGCCGCTGGCTTTCTTTCTGGGCCACCAAAATGCTTGTTACCTGTTAGGGCCTTGGCACTGGCCGTGCCCCTGGATGTGGTGCTTGACCCAATTGCACTTGTCTGGCTGCTTCTGTCACTCCAGTCTCAGATGAAACGTCCTTTGGCTGCCCAGGCTTTCAGATGGCACCGCTCCTTCACGGCTCTCCTAGCCCTCTGATAGATGCTTTATTCTTGCAAGCTCCATGCATGCTTGGTGCTCATCTTTCATCTGCCTATCTATCACATTTATTACCATCATATTTATTAGAATGCACCTTTTCCACTTTTTCTTAGTTTTTATTAGTTTCAGCCTCATATCATTCACAGACTTCTGGGAATAGGCATTTCGTCACTCCTTCTATCTTAATATGTCCCAGGCAGAATTTATCTCCATCCCTGAGAGTCTCTGATGCTTCCATCTAGCTATCTGACTAGTTATCTAATATTACATATGAAAGATATATGTATATTTCATATATATGTTCCCTTTTATATCAGTACATCTCAATTATACAGGACGGTGGATTTCACCGTGGCGTACATAAAAACACAATTTGATCAATTTCCCTCCTCAAGATTTCACCCTCTACACTAACAGTCCCCCTTCTACCTTGACAATGTCCCCCCCCCTTTTTTTTAAATCATTTTCCCCCTTAGCTTCCACATATGAAGGAAAGCATGCGATGCTCTTCTCTAAGTCTGACATTTCACTCACTATTGTGGTCTCCCATTGCACACATTTTCCTGCAATTGACATTTTTGATTTTCTTCTTTCTGTCTGAATACAACTCCCTTGTGCCTCCATAAATGTCCTGAAGTGCCTGGAGCCAACATTTACACAGAGCGAGTGTGACACTCTGCACTGGAGATACGGAAGCCCGTGTGATGTCATCATTGACAATGTGTCTTGTTGTCCATTGGCCACGGTTGCCTGATCCATAAGCCCCCACAAGCAACGAAAGGGGATCTCATGGTAACGGGAGGGAGACCACAGAGTAGAGGAAGGGGATCAGAGGGAGGAAGGGAGGGCATGGAGAGTACGGGAAGCAACCTGCCAGATTATTCTACATCCAGGTAATCCCACTTACATGTATATATAACCGTGATGCACTAATTAAATAATAACAATAATGATAGAGTAGAGCAAGTGGAACAGGGGAGGGAAGGGGCAGGGAAAGGGAGTTACTGGGGAGTGCATTTGATCAGATTAAGCACACATCTGAATATGGCATAACGAATCCCACTATTATATATGATTATAATGCACTGAAAATATTAAAATATGACTGGACACAAAATCTGAGTTACTCTCCAGACTTGGACTTGGGCCCTCCCTCTGTGATCACCACTAGGGATGAAGAAGTCTAAGATAAGCTTAGAAATCTGTCTGTTGCTACTCAGGGATGTCCCTGAAGAACAAGGCTAAATAAGAAGGTGTGAATAAGAAACAGCCAGAGGCCCGTGAAATTTAGAGAGGCAGGTTCCAAATGGAAGTGGCCACCAAAATAATGCCCAGAGGCACACAGCAGCCCAAAGCCTTGGACCTCCCCCCCACCCCAGGGAACCCTCCACCCCCTTTCATTCCTGGCTCAGCCTCCCTGAGGATCTTCCCAGGTGAGTGGGAGGGGAGCCCACTCCTTCCTGTTTACCCCTGAGGCCTCACTTGAAGAGGCCAGCACAGTCACTTCCTCCTAAACTGGGAATGTCCAGGGGTGCATTTGAAACTCATCCAACAATAAACTCAGGGCTCGCCTGGGCGGTGAGCTGGCCACCGTCGCCCACCCTGGTACAACTCAGCTTCCCTCGGTGGTGTTGGGCTTAGCCTCTCCTGGTCCTCACTCCAGGAGCAGCTTGTCCCCACATACAACACCTAACACTGTCAGAAAGTTTATCCTAATAATTAGCCTGGATTTATTGCTCCACAAGCACTAAATCCCTCTCCTTCATGGGCACTGGAAACTTGAAAGCATCTGTGTGTCGTGACTCATGTCCCTCCTGGATTAGGGTCTAGTGAAGCAGAGTTGAATCATTATTCAAATCATTCCTTTATTTCTATTCTAAATTCTCCACAAGAAATGAGCGTCTCTGTGGCATCAAGAGCCCCAATCTCAATGTTTCAGCCTGTGGATACAAGGCCTCCTCAGGGCCCCTACTCCATTTCTAAAACTTGCCAAAGCTCTTCCTAATAAATCAAATGTTAACTTAATTTTTAATCTAACGTAATCCATGGATAGCTTTCATCATCCAAATTTCTTGCTGGATAATAGGGTGAAGAGGAAATCTGTTCCCTGTACTGTTTTGCTTTAGAAATTAAACTACTGTTACACTCATCTACCTTCTTTGTCAATTCTGTGTCCTTCAATGAGGTGTGTATCTATTTCTACATGCAGCTTTGAGATAACCCTAAAGTTCTTCCCTGAGCAATGCAATTGGGGTGCTGTGGTTTGGTTCTCTGACCCAGTTCCAGGCTGTGTCAATGGACACAGCCACGTTGGAACTTCATCTTCATGTCAGATGAAGCCACACTGACTAGGGTGGATGTGTGACAGACTATCAACTCACAGTTTTCTTGGGATCCCACCAACTGTGACTTTTCCCACTTAAAACTCATCCATTATTGCTTAAAGCTCAATCGACTGGCCACATGCCCCACTGTGACATTATCTCTTAGTTTTGCTTGGCTTGGCAGAAGCTATCATGTTATGTGACACCATATGATCAGTGATTTAAAAAATTAGAGATGACCCGCAAGGATTTGAATTCTGTAGCAGTGACTAGTCATTAGCTTAGATCTTAGTTTGTTTCTCTTGGAATTCATCTTGTTCCAAATATTCTGACCAAAAAACTTAAAAACAAAGAGAAAATATTCTCTGTGGCCTTCTGTGCTTACCCACAGATAAATTTTAAAGTGTAAGTTGAAGAATGGCTACCAAGCCAACAGTGCAATACAATCTAAACACTTGAAGGAAAATAAAATCTGAGTATGACCAGCTTGTTATTTGAGACTGTGAGAACCTCGGCTTTGCCAAATGTGAGACTCCTGCTACTCTGACCACATACCTGACATCAGAACAAGTCACTCAGAAAGAGCACAGCCAACACCATGACTTTTTCTAAACATTTTCCCCAAGTGTCCTTTAGTGGAAGTTTAAATTTCACATCTTCAGGCTAAAATGAAATTCCTTAAATCTTTCCTTGCATGACTTGTTTTGAAATGGAGTAAGCTTTCTCCTTGATTGACCAAAATCATGATGCCTGCGTGCAGTTTCCAAGATTTAAATTGGGAATAAATCTTAGCAGGATAAAAAGTCTGGCACTGCTCTTTGCTGGGTATAAAGGAGTGGAGGCAGGGAGCGTTCTCTTTGAAGACTGCAATGGGAATGCAGTGTTTTGGCACTAAATGTTCCCTACCTCCTGAACACCTCTGTTGCTATTTGCCTTAAATCAAAAAGCTTGCGTCAGGGCTGGGGTTGTGGCTCAGCAGTAGAGCGCTTGCCTAGCATGTGTGAGGCACTGGGTTTGATTCTCAACACCACATACAAATAAATAAATTAAATTAAAAATTTCATCAACAACTAATGAAAACATTAAGGGAAAAAAAAAAAAAAAAAAAGGCTCGCCTCACACCTGAGGATTCTTGTGCCCAGCCAGCAGGGACTCTTCATGGCCTTTGTGATCTAAAGGGCTTTTCCTGTATTTTCTTTCAAGTTGTTTTTCTTACAGTTCTGATTTTTAAAGACATTAGCTTTTTCAAGTATTTGGAATATATATGTGTTTGCCTTTTGATATAAGGAAAGAACCTTTTCTTTCCCAAAATAGTCAATTTCATACCACCCTACCTCTAATTGAATATTATTTTTACAATAATCGGTAGTTAGGTAATCAGATGTCCACGTGACGTCCTATGTCAATCAAAGGTTTTACTAATGAAGCAATCTAAACAACTACCTACTGGTATAGGATGATTGACGAAGGGTCAGCAAGGACTATCGAGGGTTCCATCACTGGGAAACAGCATCAGGAGTAGGAAAGCTCTGCTCATCCTCCTCGCTACACTAAATGCTTGAACCTCTCATCCTCTATCCACCTCTATTCAACCCTGACCCTTCCACCCTCTACTGCCCATGACCTAAAACTCTCCTCGGAGCTGTTTTTCTGCCTTAAAGCTTTGATTCCTATTAAAATTCTGTGAGGAGAGTGTTTACTTCCTATTGTTCCAACCCTCCAGGGATGGAAAGGAAACAGATGGCTTGAGAGTGGACGAACCTGGATCCAGACCATGACTTGGCTGCTTCGTCGTGGGTTGCTTTGGATAAAGTACATCAGGGTCGGGTCTCACTTTCATGTCAGGGGTCCCCGAGACACAAGGAGATCAGTACTAATGTGAATGCATCACTCCATCACAGAAAGCCACCATTATTTTTTGGCAGCAAAATTTTGCTTCATCCATAAGCAGCAGAGTCCTGAGACAGGCTGGCAACAGAGATAAAGGATAAACAGATGTTGCTCAGAAATTCTGGACTTGGAGGTGGATGCAGTTTAGGATTATCCATGTTTAGGGAGAAGATGAATGTGCTTTCATTGTTTGCAGAATATTTACATTATGTTAGGCCAAAGCGTTATTGAAGGTTTAAGCATAAGAATAAGTGTGTGGATGTTTGGATCGCCAAAACACAGAGCATATGTCCGTTTGTAGTATTTCCATGCATCGACTACCCCACATCCTCTTCCTAAGAGCACACTCCCAGCTAGACGGCTCCAGTGCTCTGTGCTGCCCTGGCTGAAGGATAAGCAAAGAATCCAAACTAGGCTATTTGGATATAAACATTTTAGAACTTGAATCTTGAGCACATTAACCAAAGGTGAAAACTTCTGAGCATCATCTGTCCAGAGGCCAGGATGCTAGAAGAAGCTTCCAGCCTTCCCTGCTTCTTGCATGACAGGCTGTACCTAGTTCCTCCTCTTCCTAAGCCCCGTTCTGCAACTGTCCTTCCAATTCAAGGACTGCACTGTGCTCGCCCCTGAGTTCCTTTTCCTAAGTCAGCCAGAGTCAGTTTCTATTGCTTGCGACCAAATAATCTAAACTAATGGAATCCTCACTCAATTGAAGTAGAAGCTGCAGCTTCAGAAACCAAGTAGCTTGAACCAATCTTCACAGCAATGTGAGTGACTAGCAGCTGAGCCCGTGAGACTTAGAGCTAGCCTCCTGCAGCCGGCTCCTGCCACATACCTCATGCTTGATCTCCTGCAACCCTTCTGCTTTAAGGTAGTGTACAGGTACCAAGGATTAGAAAGACAACAGTAACATCAACAAGAAGCAAGGAAGGTGATGTACTCACTAGAGAATTCTCTCTTAAATAACCCTCTGCCTGGTTAGGGTGCACCTTGTCTTATACCAGTAGCCTGACTCCCACACCCTTTGAGTTTGAGGATTCATGCTTGAGTTTTAGCCAGGGAGGGTGGTTGTCCCCATGCCCTTCCCCACCCTTCCCCCCACCTACACCTGGGCTTAGAACTGTTTCTGAAGTTTGAAGGTAAAAGTCACAAAGCCCAGCAAGCCCATGAGAGGGGCACCTGTTAGCTTCACTTTCATACCCGTCGTTGAGAAGAGACTCCCTGCCTCCTGAACCAATTTCTGCACACCTACCCCAGCTAATTCCTTCTTGTTTATGGGTTCACGTGAGCACATGCCCAGAGTCAGCACTTCCAGGCAGGGCAGGGCAGGGTGTGCTCCCTTGCTCTGAGCTTCCTGAGGGATGCTGCTCCAGCAGTCTCTCGGTCTCCCTCTCTGCTGGTGCTTCTCTGAAGTTCAGGTTTCTCTGGCTGCTAACAACAAAATGAATCTCCCAATCCAGGGTTGGCCTCCAGCTCTTGCCCTTTTTCTTTCTTCTCTTCACAACATTTTCCAAACTTTGGGCTCTTGATCTGTCTGGAATTGAATCCTGTGAATGGTTTGAGGTCGGGTTCCAAATGCATTTTTCTTCCATATGAGTTATATCTGGCCCAGCTCCGTGGGTTAAAGAGCTTCTCCTTCCTAAGGACGTTGTCTTGCTGCTTACATCACATATCAAAGGCCATAGGCACTCGTCCTGTGCTGTGAGGTTTTGATTTTGTTGTATCAGTGGACAGCCCATCCCTACAACCTACTTCCTAAGTTTACACTAGTTTTATAATTTTCATGCCTCGGACCACAAGTATTTTCTCCCTCTCTTGCTTTCCAGAAATGAATTTGCTGTTCTTTGCTGTCTGTTTTTCTACATAAATTTTTAAAATTAATCTTTCCCAAAAATTTTGTTGGGATTACCTTTTGCTTTTGATAACATAGAGCTAATTTATGCATGTTTCCAATTATTATACATTGAAGTTATTTCCTGAAAAACATTCTGATGGTTAAAACTTTTGCCATCATTTGTGATTAATTACTGGGATAATTTTCCAAGTGTTAGGATAAGCTCTGTCCCCATCAGACATTCCATTTATATAATTTTTTGTTTATTACTGGGTATTTTTCTAGAAAAGAAAAATTTTCTTCACAAATTAGAAAAAAAAAAACATAAAATTCCTCTTTAAAAATTTAGTATATGTATCATCTTTATTTATTTACCATTTTTTATAATTTAGTTTTGTAACAGTCACTTCCAATGGTGATTGTGCTGTGAGAGCTCCTCTGATCCAGCACATTCCTATTAGTCTTTGAATTCTTGCATCCCCAAAATGAAAAAAGTTCCAAGTTAGCCTTATTTTTTCCCAAACCAGGACCCAGAATCACCCATTTTAACAAACCATTTTGATTCTTTTAGAAGGGAATTATAGAAGAAACAAAACCTGGGCACCAAGTTCCTTATTATTATTAGGAAATTTTTTTTTTTTAGGTATCTTAAGTGGACAGAAGTAGAAAATATACTTTAAAAGGAATTATGAGTTCTAAACTTCTCTTTTTAGCCAAGGTGGGCTAACAGGGATCAGACTTACTCTCTTGTTTTAAACAGTTAAAAAACAAACCCATATTGGACAATCTCTATGAAACAATTTTCAAGACACTGGACATATGACCATAAAGGAGCGTGTTCCTTGTGAGATGGGAAACAAGAAAGATGAGTTCTATAATTATTCAAAGCTTATTCCTTGAAGAGAGTGCCCAGGCCCCTGTTCAGGAAGCAGACACCAAGAAGCATCCAGGGTTCTCTCTGAGTAGAGGAGAAGCTGGTGATTCAGACAGAATAAGGCAGTGTTTTCAGGTCAGATCGCTGGAGTGGAAGGGCTACACAGAGGGGACTTGAATAAGGGTTTTCCCTCCAGGACACAGCTGAGGGCATGTGTGTAAGCTAACTACCTGCTACTGGGGAAGATCCACCCCCAGGTTTAAAGAGGAAGTCCCTGGTACAAATATAGTTCTAGAAATAGTGCCTATTCTCACCAGGCAGACTGAAAAACCTCATAATTTATGATCCACCAAGTAAGGTGAAAATAATTAGTCCTAGATTGAACATTTCTCCAGTCCCATCTAAGACATCTGATGAAAAATATCCTAAAATCTCAAACTGCTTCCATTAACTTAACTGCATCCAAGGATAAATGTAAAGACTATTTATAGTTATGTAAAAATTTCTGTCACCCAACATGTTAACTAACATTCACGATATCTGGAATCAAAAGAAATCACCAGATATGCAATGAAGTGTGGCATCTTAGTGGCATCTTCCTTAAGGACAGGGCCAAATCGATACAGCTTATGGTGGTCCTCCAACAATATGATGCCCTCAGCAATGCTGACTGGGAGCCCTATGAACTCGGCCATGGTCTTTGACAGGATGTGGAAGTCTAAATCATCCATGGGAAGCCTTCTCAAAGGCGACTGTTCTGTCCCATGTCTTCCCCTCGGCCGCGGCTTGCTGGCCTTGGGTAAGTCCACCTGAAGTGCTAGGGTGGTAGCCAGTGACGGGTAAGATCCCCAGAGGGGGACAACCTAAGACAGGCACACCCTCAAGTAAGGTGGGCTCCCATCAATAAAACAAAAGGGGAAAAAATGTTGGGGACATTAAGAACACGTCAGCCAAAAACATAACTCTCTGGCTGTCTCTTACTTCTTGATACGTGGACTTGGCCTAGCCCAGGGGTGTTGCCCTGACATATGACGAAAATTCAAACCACCACAAGGATAGGCTAATGGCTGTTCCTCCAATGTGATCTGCTTGTGTTCCCTGTGCTCCCCTATAACCTTTCTGGTGATAAAACCCTCTCTTTTTTCATAAAAGATATCATGGTGCTGAAAGAGTTAACTTTGACTGCATAGGTTCTCCTATTTACTTGCTGTTCTGTTCTTTATTCATACATGTGGCCACCAGGTATCGCTATTTCAATTACTTATAATGAGACTAATTCTATAAATTAATTTTTCTGGAATCTAGAGCTAAAAACATAAAAAAAGCTTTTCTATACTAAAATAACAGGTTCCTAATTAAATAGCCCTAGGAGTCTTTTTATGATTAAAAATAAATCCCTCTTATTTTCAAAATAATTTAATGCAGTAATACAAATCTTTAAAACAAAAGTCCTTCAAAGCTGCCTCTCCCTTTCCCTGCTTCTTGTTATAAAAAAACAATAAGTGCCTTGAAATTCCAGTCAGACAAAATTAACTTTTATCAAACAAGTTTAAACAGTATGCAGAAAGATTGACTAAGTTAGAGATGTGAGGTAAAAATTATAACATACGCAGATAGTTACGTACAGTTCATGTAACTGTACGTAGCCTCAATATGTAAGTCTGATATGTAATCAGTAAATGATTCAACCTCTTTCCTAAGTTTTATGATGTAAAATAAATGTGTAATGCCAAAAAATGTTGCTTATATACTTGTACAAACTGAAAATAAAGCAGAGAAGATTCCACAGCCTGACTTGTGTGTCGGTGTGTTATTTTTTCCATCGCTGCTTCTCTGCCTTCGTACTTTGCTGAGCGCTCGCATTTGTACCCCCTGCTGAGGCCAGACCCCCCCCCCAGCAATGAAGAACATGTGACTTCTAGTGAGGAAAATCTTTAGTCAACCAAAAATGACCCATAATGGACACATATTAATATTATCTAGAAGGACATGAAAATAGTTGTTATAAATGCATTCCAAAAATCAAAAAGTTAAGTGAAGATGTGGAAGGGATAATATAAAAAGTCAAACTTCTAGAAATGGAAACTATATTGTCCAAAATGAAAAAATACACTAGATGGAATTAGACATTACAGAAGATTAGATATCATAGAAGAAAAGCTAATGAACTTGAAGACATAACAATGAAATCTCTCCAAAAGGAACTATAGGGGGAAACAATTCCAAAAATAAAAAGGTCATTAGTGTACTGTGGGACAACATTAAATGGTATGCATATGTATAATTGGAATCCTAGAAGGGGTCACAGAAAAAGTATCTTAAGAAATAATGACTCAACTGTTTCCAAACATACTGAAGACTATAAGCCCACAGATCTTAAATAAATTTTAAAGCTAACAATCAACATCATAATCCAATTGCTCAAAACCATTGATAAAGTGAAAAGTATCAAAGTGTCAAAAAAAAATACAAAGATATATTACAAATATAGGAGCCAAGGGAATAATAAGCACAGATTTCCTGTCAGAAACAGTGTAAGGATAAGGCAATAGAGCAACATCTTTAAAGTACTGAAAGAAAAAAAAAGCCAACTAGAGTTCTGTGTGTAATGAAATCATCCTTCAAAAATGAAAGACAGGGGCTGGGGTTGTAGCTCAGTGGTGGAGCATTTGCCTAGCACATGTGAGGCACTTGGTTCTATCCTCAACACCACAAAAAAACTAAATAAATAAAATAAAGGTATGTGTGCATCTACAACTAAAAAAACTTTTTTTAAGTGAAGAACGTTTCTTCAAAAAATGAGAGAGATTCTCAGACATACTAAAGCTGAAAGACTGTATCACCACACCCTCATACCACAAGAAATGAGAAAGGAGCTCTTTGAGGCAGAAAGAAAATGGCACCAGAGGGAGGCATGTATCTATGCAGAGGAATGAGAAGCCCTGTGGATAAATCTAGAAGAATAGTTTCTTGTTTAAAAGTCTTTAAACTGGGGATACAGCTCAGTTGGTAGACTGCTTGCCTCACATGCACAAGGCCCTGGGTTCAATCCCCAGAACCACACACACACACACACACATACACACACAAAGTCTTTAAAATTCAACTTTCATCTCAAGCACAACTTTAAGCAAAAATAATGTGATGTGGAGTTTATAACATCTGTAAAATAAAATGCATTACAGTAATGTCAAAAAGGGAGGAAGAGAAGAATACTATTGAAAAGTTGTTACAATATGCATGAAGTGACATGATGTCACTTCAAGGGTGACTGTGATTAACTGAAGATGTATTCATAAACCCTAAGGCAACTACTATATATATATATATATATATATATATATATATATATATATATATATATAGCTAATTAGCCAGTAAAGGAGATTAAATCATTAAAAGTTAAATTAATCCAAAAAAGATAGAAAAAGAGAAAAAAAAAGGGGGCATAGAAAATTGAGATGAGTCAGTCAGAAGCCTTAGTTTATACCCTTTCTGCTTTCTCTTCACCAGCCACAATCTTTCCCAAGACATCCAAAGCCTGTTCTCTCTTCCAAAGCCAGCTCCTACACCATTCCAAGTCCTTTCCTTTTGATTCCCAAGTACCTGATGCTTTGACTCGCCAGGTCTTCTGATTGATTTTTAGGATTCCCCACTCGGGTGGGTCTCTCTCCTTCTGGGTGGGCCTTTTGGTATCAACTGTGTTGCACCACTGTCAGGACCCCACTCTGCTGTCTGCTCTTCTGCTTAGTCCTTGACTGATGCTCAGCTCTCAGCTCCATTGTGGGATCCGGAACTACTCTACGAATCCTGGGCATTTATTTCTCCACTTATGTTTTAATGGATGTTGCATCTTATTTCTTTATCACCTGGTAGGTATGGGGTATGGGTGATTTTAATTCTTTTTCAAATCCCCATCATTCTTAGGATGTGTGGGTGAATGGGTTCAATTTTATGCAACCACCATTATCTAGAGGAATCCTTCCTGTCTCCCTTGCTTCTCATTCATTTTTCAGTGATACCTAAGGTGGCTTTCTACTCCACTGCAGCTTATTACTAAGAGCATCAGCAAAGTCCCTGTTGTGGACACTGCTAGACAATATCTCAGTCAGTCCTTACCTTACTTGGTGCTCCTGTATGCTGAGATGTTTTTGTCTACTCCCTGCTTCTCGAAATACTTTCTTTCTTGGATTCTTGGATATCATGGTAGCCTGGTTTCCATTCTGTCTCCTTGGCTGCTTCTTGCTCTTTGTGAGTGTTTTTATTTCTACATACCTCTATCCAATTCAGGGTCCTGTCCAAATCTTAACTTCTTACTATGATTCTAAATGTGTTTCCTTTCTTTTATAACTTCACTTTTCATCTCTGTGCTAATGACTCTCAAAACATTTTCCTACACCAAGATCTCTTGCTCCAGTTTCCAACCATATCAAATTACCTATTGAACATTTATATGTTATGTTCCAAATATACCTCAAACTCTTCATTTGCCAGATTAAATTCATTATTACCTAAGCATTCACCCTTCCTCCTGCTACTGCTCCTCTTAAATACCTGCAGCAATGATTTATCACCAGCCACACAGCTCTCCAAGCCTGGAGTGTGGTGACCATTCTCACCTCCTCCCCCATTCTCTTCTTCAATGTCTGAAGATTCTCCTTCCTTGGTATCTGTTGATTCTGTCCATTTATTATAATTGCTATCTTCACTAGGTTGGTTGAAATCTTCATCATCTCTCACCTGGATTATTTCACAGCCTTCTACCTTCCTGCTTGCAATAACTGCCTATATCCTATCAATTACTCCTTTGGCAGTCAGAGTAAATTTTCTGAACTCCAACTTAGTCGTGTGTCTCAAGCCCTCAAAAGTTAATGAGTAAGTCACCTTAGGATGAGGTCTAAACCCCTCAGCATGGCTTACAAAATCAACAGTTCTTCTCTCCCTGGAACTCAGTCTCCTATCTCACTACTCTTTGACCTCACACTCTTTCTTCCAGTCACACTGAGCCTCAGACCATGTTTATAAACATAGCCAGGACTTTATTCTGACCTTCCTCCTTTATCACACAGTTAGCTCTTGACAGCCTGTTAGGTCTCCTCTCAGATCTCCCTTCCTCTCTGAAGCCCTCCCTGATTGCCTCCTGCCTCAAGAAGGAGTGTAGGGCACTTCCCTTTGATTCCAGGATCCCTGGCACTCACCCCTCTCATAGACCTTTCCACCCTGCAGCTGCAAATTCCTGTACTTTTCTTTCAGATGACAATGATGAGCTATTTAAAAGAAATACTTTGACTGACTTATCACAAGCACAGATCCTGGCATATCACAAGTACTCCATGAAGAGCTAGAAAATGAATGAGTAAATTCATGCAAACAAACACAATGAATGACTTACACTCAGATGCTTATTTTCATGGTTAAATTTATCTATTACTAATTCTCTTTGTAGAAGTAAAAAAAAAATGTGTGAACATTATTCTCAGGTGAGGGTGATTCTAGGACTTATAAAAGAATAGGAATAAAACTCAAAGTGATCTTTATGATTTTAGACTGAAAGATTTTCAAATCCCTGGAAGTACAAGTGGACATTATTTCCAAGTCAAAGTAGATCTTCTCTGGGTTCTATCCTGTAGATGATTATAACAAGTCAAGCTTACTGAGCTCTCACTGTTAATCAGTGGATTGATAGCTTAATGTGTAGTAAGCTACTGAATCTTCATAATAATCTAAGGAGATTGCTACTCTCCCATTGTATAGATGACAAGCTGAGGTGTAATGAGGTTTATTAGCTTCCCCCAAATTACACGGGTGGTAGTCAGCAGGGCTGTCTAGTTGCAGAATGCTCTTAGCTACCAAGCTTCACTGCCCCATAGCTGTCTTGGTTTGAGCTTTTGTGAGTGAATGCTCTTGCAACCCTTTGATTTCAGTCCCAATCTTTATTGTGTTCACACACATTGGCATGGAATTTATTCCATTTACATGATAAGAAACCAAATCAGAATTAAATGTATACTTTGAAACCAAAAGCATAAATGGTAATACCTATTTAATACCTATTCCCAGGATAGAGGTGAGTAATGCCGCCATTTCTGCACACTTTTCCCCATGAATCTGAACAAGCATGCATGTAGCACTGAATTTCCTTCCTCAGTCTCAGGACTGACTAAGTAATTTGCAGGGCCCAATGCAAAATGAAAATGCAGGGCCCTTGTTCAAAAATGATTAAGAATTTCAAGGCGTTGACAGCAGAACATTAAACCAAGCATGAAACCTCCTAAGCACTAGGCCCTCTGTGGCTGCTCAGGAAGCACACCCATGAGGCAGGCCTTGCAGAGGCTCCTTCCTCACAGGCACCCGACAGCCAACACCTTGTCTGTAGTTGACGTTCACCTGAGAACAGTGCTGCTTAGCTTTTCTGCATGCAATAGTAAGAATTGTGTCCTCGACCTTAAGACAATTTTTGAATTGCTCAAGAGAGCAATCTTTACTAGCATTATTCCAGCACAGAACTTGTATAATCAAAGAAGAATCTACCAAGTATAAAGTGTCTATGTCTTTTATTCACCATACTCTCTACTTGTTCACAACACTGTACAATAGAAATCAGGGCTCTTATTTTACAGATGCATGAACAAACAGAAAGGTATTAAGTAACTTCCTTAAAATCACTTAGCCAGTAAATTGAGGAGCTACTAGTTGAGCCCAGAGCCACTCATCTCTGAAGCCCATGGTTTTTTTCCATTACGTCAGGCTGCTGCTTCCGCAGAATGGAAAAAGTCACACTCAGGCATGCCCTAATAAATTGAATTGTGAGCCATTTAGTTTTTATTTTAAGCAAATAGAAATTTATGCTTGTTTTTTTTTTTGTTTGTTTGTTTTTGTTTGGTTTGGTTTGGTCTCCCCTGTTAATTCCAGATTCTTCAATCATGGGCGCAATTGTGGGTATGCACAATGTCTAATTAAATTTAAAAAACAAACAAACAAACAAACACTAAAACAAGGCTATCTTCTGTAGCTCGGTGAGATCCCTACTAGGAATGCTGCCATGGTCATTCTCAAATATCAGGGGCAGATGCAGTCTATTAGGAATTACAAGACCAGCTGTTGTTTTATATCATTAGACTTTTGCAACCAACTGGGAAAAATCAACTTCTGCCAAGAGGCACGTCTCCAGGCTCTGCTACAAATATCAATTCCAATTTGGTTGAGGCTGTGCAGGGGTATTTTTTCCTATTTCTCATGGTGCCAGAAGTGATGCTCTACATACTGGTTGGAGCTCAACCTGAACTCTGTCACATTTTCCACTGGATGTAAGAAGGTGTGCATTTACTTTGCCTGCTAACAAAGAGAGCTGGGCACACATTCTCCATCCAGATTAAAGAGCAAGTGCCTCTGCTTGTGTCCTCTACATTGAAACTGGGGCACAAAATATGTCTGGGGCTTTGATGTAAGAACAGTGCAGGATTTGGGCACCAATCCTCTTGCCTTGACAAGGAGAAGAAGAGTGATAATTTGTTATTCTTTCTTGTGAACGGTTACGTTGTCCAGTCAAGGTCATTAGCCATCCAGCAATTCACAAGTGGCTCTCCTTGGCAAAACTTGATTTGGAGTCTGACAGCAATCTGATGATTTCATAGCATTTTAGAATCATGAAGTGTTAGCATTGGAAGGGGACTTAGCAATCCCATAAGCGGAATACCTCATTTTTATAGGACACTGAGGTATCGAGGTATTTCAAGGTGGCTGAAGTCATAAAGCCAGCAGATGAGCTGGTCCTGGGCCTGGGAACTCCTCTTCCATGGCACCACAGCCGCCAGGTGACATGTCAGAATCCTTTTTCTCTTTTTCTGCGGGTGGTTTCCAGTTCAGCAGGGAAGTGCTTTGAACTAGGGATGCTTAAACAAATCAAGTTTTAATGAGCCCATACTTAAACCTTTTTTGTTCTTTTTTAATATCCCACAGAGCAGTCAGCATGGTACCTTCTGCAGAGGTGCCTCCAGTCACTCTTCCTTTCATTGATTCAGTCATCAGATGTTCACTGAGAGCACACACACACACACACACACACACACACACACACACAAAACTATAATAGATACTTACGAGGAGGGAATTTGTTGCTATTTTTACTAAGATAATTAAGACATGATCCCGACATAAAGGAGCTTACAAACTGATAGGACAGGCATAAAAACAAAAATTTTAATAATTATGTAGTTAGTATACATATACACATGTGTATGTATGTACATATATATACATTTTTAAAATTATTTATTCTAATTTGTTAGATATGACAGCAGAATGCATTTCAATACATAGTACACATATAGAGCACAATTTTTCATGTCTCTGGTTGTACACATAGTAGAGTCACACCATTCATGTCTTCATACAATGTACTTGGGGTAATGATGTCCCTCTCATATATTAACTAAATAATACATATTAAACATATATATTGTTTTATACACACACACACACACACACACACACACACACACACACCCATATATAGAAAGGTGCAGTAAGAACACCACAGGAAGAGAGATGCGCTTTGGCAGAGGTGCATCTGAGTAGTGCACATGGGGTCATTATTGGGTCGATTCTGCTGTGAGCACCACAGGCAGAGGGTGGAGCACAAACAAGGGAAGGGACGAGGGGTCACGCTCTGCAGTGGAATCCTGGAGGAGGACAGGCTGCACAGCAGGCGAGCACGACACGGAGGTGGAGGGACCCAAAATGACGTCAGAGCTTGGTGGCCATGGAACATCAGGTATGGTCCTGTGAAGGGTGAGAACACTAAGGCAAAGGAACTGAAATGGTGCCTCCTGTGTGCTTGGGGGTGACATAAAAGTTGTACTGGAAAAGTGAGACAACAGAGAACTAGCAGATAATTATGAATTTATCTCTACCCAATGCAAATGAGGTAATCCCATTAACTGTATTTGATCTGCCACTTTCTCTTTTGGGATTCAAAAATAGCTCCTTACTGTTACTCACAAAATCTAAAGTCTCCGGGCCTTCAGCTCCCAGACTCTACCCATCCCACACCAAACTCCTAACTTCCTTGGCTGATTTCCCCAGAACTCTTCTTCTCGCAGCACCACACATCTCTGTTGGTGGACACTCCCTCCTTCCATGTGTACCAGCCAGAACTTCTGGGTCATTCTTGACTCTCCTCCTTCTCACCTCCTACTTCCCGTCTCTCAGGAATCCCGTCCATCTCACTTTCCTGGGTTCTCCGGAACCCAGCCACAGCTCCTCACGACTCTTGCTACCACCCTAGTCGGAGCCACTGTGGTTTCTAGGCTGGATGATTGCAGTCGATTCCTAAAATTTCTCCCTGTTCCTATTCTTGCCCCTCGATGGTCTATCCAAGTGGTTCTCAACTCAAAAATTTTAGGCCCCAGCCAGGCACATTTGATAACATCTGGAGGCAGTTTTGGAGGCAGTTTTGGTTGTCACAACTAGAGGAGGTGATGATAGTGGCCTCTAGAAGGCAGAGGGTGGGGATGGCCCAACGGTCTGCAATGCACAAGTGTCCCCCAAAGCAAAATGGTGCAAAGCCACAAGCTCCCATCATCACAGCTGCTGCAAAGATTCCATCTTAAAAACAAAGTTAATTTGGGCATTATTCGGTTAAAACCCCTTTAAAAGTCACCTGTTTCACTCAGAATAAAACCATAGCCAGCTGGAGTTGTGGCTCAGTGGTAGAGCGCGCGCCTAGCGTGCATGAGGCACTGGGTTCAATCCTCAGCACCACATAAAGATAAAATAAAGATATGTTCCCACCTAAAACTAAAAAAAGGATAATCTTAACAAAACAAAGCTCCTGCAACAGCCCAAGGCCCTGTGAGCTGGACACCCATCAGCTTTCTGATATCATCTACCACCTCTGCCAGGCTCATTCTGCCCCAGAGATGGCCCCCTCCTGCTGCTACCCTGGGCCTCTCGCTTCTCAGTCCCTCTGGCTGGGATGCTCTTCCCTCGGAGATCCCTGGCCCCTCTGGACCTGGTCAGCACTCCACATTGCTCCCTCCCTGATTCTCCTACTCTGCTGTTTGTTTTACCACCTTCTGCTGCACTCTAAAATCCCCACTATTGTGTACACAGTTTGCTGTTTGTCTCTGCAACATAAGCAGGACAGGGATCTCTGTTGGCCAGTGTGTCCAAACATGCAGGAGTGTGTTTGCATACAGGAAGCACTCAATAAGTATTTTTGACTGAATAATGGTAGTTTCTTAAAGGCAAGAAGCTCAAAGGAGAAAACTGGCTATGCTGGCAAAAGTCAATAGATCAGGTGTTTTCACAGCAAATGAAAGAGGAAAACATTCTTTATTCTCCAGGTGGACAAGAGGTTTCGATGACCTGCCCAAAGGCCTCAGCTAGCAAATAGCCAGGATTCAACCCAGGTCTACTTGAGCCCAAACCCTCTGCTCCTTCATCAATGTGAAACCACACATTGATAACCAGCACATTGATTAACAGCAGGCTGGACGTGGGGTCTTCATGCGACTTTTCCCACTAGATAAGCTGAGCAAAATAAAGGGGGAGGAAAAAAGGAAGATAAATAAACAAAGCTGAAGGAGCCCCAATTAGGGAGATGGCTATTGCGGTCAGCTGGAAGCCATAAGTTCCACCTGATAATAAGTATGTATGTGACGCACCTGTAAATGCACGTGAGGCACCCACAAAGCTAAAGGTATATAACCGGGTGAAAGCGGTTGGAGTCAGGAGAAGAATGAATTCATTCAGTCAGTCATGCAGTCGCTCGGTCGGAAGAAGAGTTCGGGTCGGAGAAGAAGAAAAGAATCAGAGCGGCCAGAACGTAGGCAGAGCGGTTACAGAAGAGAAACCAGATAGAAGAAGTAATTCCTGGTCAGAGTCAGGCTGAGGCTCCCGAGGAAGAAAGGAGAAAGAACAAAGAAGAAAGAAGCTCTAAAAGCTAAGCTCTCTCTCTCTCTCTAAAGAAGAAATCTCTCTCTTTTCAAGCTCTCTCTCTTTCTCTCTAAGCTCTAAGAAGAAGAAGAAAAAGCTATCTCTAATCTTTCTCTCTAAGCTCTTTCTAAGAAGAAGAAAAATCTTTCTTTCTCTCTCTAAGCTCTCTCTAAGAAAGTAGAAGTAAAAGTAGTAATAGCTTTACTGTGCCTCCGAGAGTTTTCCTCCCGCGGTGTTTGTGGCTGGCCACGACAGGCAGCTTACACAAAGCTGACAAGATTCAGATCTGAAAGAACAGAGCTAATAAGGAAAAGAAAGGGGAACAAGGGGAAGAACAAGGAAAAATCAGCATTCTCAGAGAATCAGAGCTGGCGGGAACCCATAGGTCACGGCGTCCTCACTTGGTAGATGAAGATTCTGAAGTCCAGGGCACGGCTATTGGATCTCCTTCACACTGGCTTTTAGGGCTGGGTGTAGCTCAGTGGTAGAGCACTTGCCTAGTGTGCACAAGATGAAAGACAGAAATAAAGAAAAAGAGGGAGGGAGGGAGGATGGAAGGAGGGAAGGCATGAAGGAAGGAAGGAAGGAACAGAGGGAGGGAGTGTGGGAGGGAGGGAGGAAGGAATGAAGGGGAGGAAGAGGGGAAGAGAGGAGGGAGGGAAGGAAAGAGTGAACTTTTACCCAGCAGAGCTGGAATGGAAGCCAGGTGACTATTGCAATCTAACGCCCCTTTTGCCATATCTCCCTCATCTTTCTGTAGAAAACAGAGACACTTTTCAAATGAAATTGATCACTGTGAGAAAGCAGAACCAAAACGTGAATAACTCCATTTAACTCAAGTGTGAAAGAAATGACCAATTAAAATAGTGAACTATTTTTAACAGATTGTTTTCAAATTGACATCAGAAATTAAGCTTAAAAAATATGATTAAATACTGGTGCTTCAGCCAGGGGGCTGTGGTGCACACCTGTAATCCCAGGGCTGGGGAGGCTGAGACAGGAGGATCTAGAGTTCAAAACCAGCCTCAGCAACAGTGAGGGGCTAAGCAACTTAGTGAGACCCTGTCTCTAATTAAAAAATACAAAATAGGGCTGGGGATGTGGCTCAGTAGTCGAGTTCCCTTGTGTTCAATCCCTGGTACCCCCCACCCCCTGCCCAAAAAGAATAACTCTGCTTCAGAGTGGTCTGTTTAATTAGATGACTACCATAAATATATTTTGTTAGTGGATACACTTATAAATAATATATTAGTATGGAAATATTCTCTCTAAAGTAGCTAAGAACTGTTTTCTGTCCTTAATTCCTCAATTTTTTTTTTTTTTTTTTTTTTTTTTTTTGGTACTTGGGATTGAACTCAGGGGCACTCAACCACTGGGCCACATCCCCAGCCCCTTTTGTATTTATTTATTTATCTATTTGTTTGGTACCAGGGATCGAACTCAGGGGCACTCGACCACTGGGCCACATCCCCAGCCCTTTTTTGTATTTTATTAGAGACAGGGTCTCATTGAGTTGCTAAGTGCCTCGTCATTGCTGAGGCTGGCTTTGAACTCGTGATCCTCCTGCCTCAGCCTCCCAAGTGCTGGGATTACAGGCGTGTGCCACCGCGCCCAGCTCAATTCCTCAACATTTCTGCGCACAGCTGTGATGACCCACAGCTTCAGTCTAGCTGAGGAGCATGGATTTATGTCCCCACAAGTGTGATAAATGCACGAGCAGGTATCTGTCCCTTGTCCCTGACCATGCCTGGGATCTGCATTCATGTCTCAGATTATGAAGACATACCACCTGCATAGGCTTATGGCCACTGCAGGGCGGGCAGGCCTGAGCCTCGGTGTGAAGCAGCTTCTCAGAGCACCCAAGTCTCCTCTTTACGTGGCTGGCCTGTCTCTGGCCTTAGGGGTTCCACACAGCCATGGAGGTTACAAAATGGAAGTTGGGGAAGTGTGAAGATGATTCCAGGAGATCTTCTCCGGGGCTTGTCTTTTGGATTAAGTTATAAGGAGACCACTAGGAACCATGAGTGTTTTTCCAATTAATTTTCAAAATAACAAATGAGAAGGTGCTCTGTTTTTAAAATCAAATAGGCTCATGCATCACCAGAAGTCACACTTGGGCTACGGCTCTGAGGAAGCACCCTTGCTTCCCAGGCCAACCTATCAGGTCATCTGCTTGCCCAGCACACTGGGTCACCCACATCTTAACACAACACGAGTGGCCTCAGGCCTCACTTGCAACTGTAGTGATTCAGTCACAGGCAGCTTCCCTGTATCTTGTGCCTTTGTACATAGGGGACCTCTGGCTTCCACAGACGCTCTCAATTATGCCTCGAAGTCTCCCAGGAGTGACGAACGTGCTCCCAAATTGGCCTCCCTCGGCAGCCTACATCCCATTCCTGCTGGTTTTTTTTTTTTTTTTTTCCTCCTCAACTCTTTCCATTCCCCACTCTCCTCTGCCCTCCTCTCACAGAGCCAGGGTGCAGGTCCTTCTTGTTGCTGCCCTGCTGTGCCTGGTGCTACCCCTCGTGCTCCTCACTCTGTCCACTCCAGAGTTCCAGGATGGGCAGAATGCCCCTCTTCCAGCCAATCCTCTGCCTAGCATACGAAGGTTACTAGCCTAACAGCTGGCTCCTGGTTTTCTTTTATAGAGAGAAACGAGTTTGTTTAGGGAAATGTTCCCATAAATCACCTTAGGTTGAAGGTAAGGTCTAACAGGCCCAGGTGCTGCCTGGATAGATAGGTGCCTAAATAAGATTCCTTTGTGTAAAATCATTTTGCTTGGAGAGGGAAGGAAAGAGAAAGGGGACACAAACAAGGAGCCTCTTAGGTGGTTAGATGGGGGTTTATGTGAACCAAAGGACCTGCAGAAATTCCGTGGGCTCTGAGACATTTTAAGAATGGAAAATAAAAGAAGCATTGTACTTTAGTGCTTTTTAGTTGCATTTTTGAAAATACACTGCATTCACCAACTTTAAAATGAAAAATCCAAGCATATACATTATAGTTGCACCTTGTATTCATGCAACAATAAATAAATAAATACTAAGTACCTAATAAAACTAGGTACTGTTTACCCATGAGCCGATCTTCCTTGCAATGACTCTTTGAAGTAGTCATTTTGATCCCGCCGTTCAGATTTGGAAAATGAATCTTCCAAGTAAATAATTTCCCTAAGATCATACAGGTAATCCTGGAAGAGCGAGTATGGAAACTCAGAAGCACTTACCTGTTCGCCAAACTAGCCCAGCTGTCAGGGATGGGAGGCAGCCATGTCCTCCAAGAATGGACACCCTCTGGGTGAGAAGGACAGGGGGCTCGACAATGACCAGACACAGAGCACCGCGGGTCTCCTGCCCTCCTGGGCACTGTGAGAGACGGTTTCATAAAATGCAAACACTTCAAAAACTTCTTCGAAATACTTCACATACATTTCTAACAATCAGCAAAGTTTCTACAGTGCCTGTTTTGTGAAGTTCACACAATGCCTGGAGCAAGGAGCAGCAGGGGGAGATGCAGCCGGTCTGAGAGGTTTTATTCGCTCTGTGCAGTTCTTCCCGGAGCCACCGTGTGGTATTGTTGTGCAATTAAAATTGCTTCTGTCACCAATCTGGCCATTCCCTTCCCTAGTTCTAACCTAAGGAGGGTCTTTTGGAATCTTGCTCTGCCAGATCCACAAGGGGCTTATACCCCTGCCCCATGTGGGGCTCTTTAAGTAGCTCTGTTCTCAAATTTCTCCAGAAGCAGAAAGACATGGCTGGTCAAATATGTTTGTTCTGAAAAATCCGCTAGGTCACATTGGCCAGTGCCATGAATTGGAGAAGGGACACAATTCCGTACTTGTTGGCTGGATAGACATCATCACATGGGGTCGTGGTGCTTGGCCCACAGCCCCCCTGGGAGAGAAGCATGGCCTGCACACAGGTCGGCATCACTTGGTCACACCAGCCTGCGACAGTCCTTGGATGCTCTCCAGCTCTTCATCATGAGAGTCACATAAAAGCACATGGAAAATCAGGTCTCGTTCTATAACTCCCTAGGGGGAGGAGGGCGCAGGAGAGGTAGTGCATTGAGCTTTGGAATTTGCATCCAAAATCCTGAAATCACCTTGAAAAATTCCACAGATCTTCAGGTCTCGAATTTTCTATCTGCATTTTTTTTTATAATTTATTTATTTTTTATTCTAAGTTGTTAGAAATGACAGCAGAATGCATTATGTTTCATATTTTACTTGTAGAGCACACTCTTACATATCTCTGGTTGTATACAAAGTATATTCACAGCATTCGTGGCTTCATACATGCATTTGGGGTAATAATATCCAACTCATTCTACCATCTTTTTTTTTTTCCTTTGTACTTTAAAATGCTCTCTACCTCCTCTCCATCATGGCCATCATCATCAGTGTTCATTAAGTTTGTGTTGGTTTTTTACATTTTGCTCTTATATCCAGATGCCCTAAAGGATCATTCCTTGTATTCCATCTAAGACTGTGCTGGAAGAGAGGCAGCCCCTCCAATCAGATACCAAGATGCTCAGAAGGCAGACAGTAACACCCTTGAATGTTCCTTGTGTTTCTTAGGAGTTTTCAGAGAACTTTTTCATACATTGTCTGATTCTTCCTCACGCCACTGTAAGGCAGGTATTGATAATTGCGAATCAAGAAACCAAGCTTCTGAGAGGGGAAATGATCTTCCTCAAGTCACCAAATGGCAGCTGCAGGTGGAGCTCGGGCTGTTGATTTTCTGTGCACTGTGCTGCCGCCGTACCTCAAGTACCCACGCCAAGAGGCAATGATACAACCAAATGCACGCCCAGTACATGGAGTTGGGGATAAAAGACAAGGACAGGGGCATGATGGTGTATGGGAAATTGAGGGAAAAGGGAACTTCTAAGGAGTGAATGAAATTTCAATAATCAGAATGTGGTACATGCTTCAAACTGTCCTGAGGCAGGATTCTCATAACACAGCTTAGTAAGAGGCCAGAAAGTTGGTTCCATGGTTTAAAAAAAATTTAAAAAGCACCTCTCATCAGCTAGCATTTGTCATGGTGGCCCTCATTTGGAAATGTGCTTTGCATGTGTCCTAATAAATGCTAGTTGATAATGGCAATGGGAACTGAAATCGCCTCAGGCACTGAACTTGTCAGCTCTGTGTGAGGGGCGTGTGATGACGAACACTGTGTCCTGGTACTAGCTGGCTGAGCATTTGTGTCTATGACAGTAACTGTTTGGACCCACTGTGCTGGGGGTCCCAGGGCCAATAACACCAGGCCACATACACACACCACCAATCCTTCCAGTGAAAACTGAAAAATTCAGTCACTCGTCTGGGGATTCATCCACATGACACCCAACATCTGGAGAAGCGAATATTCTGTTTCCACTAGGATGGGGCCATGTGGATGCTTCTGTCTGCGTTCAGAAACCAGTAACGCTGCGACATAAATAAACTTTACAGAGTGTGCCACAAGACAGCACAAGAGTGTATTCCACTTACACATTCTCTCAGTAATGTTTGTAAGAGTGAGTAGATGGTGTCACAGATCACTCCTTTGGTACAAAAGACCAAACATGCACAAAGTGCTCACAGCCGGTCAATGCAGGTGGAAAAGGCTGTTCTAGAGGGACCAACAAGACGCCAAGAGAAGGCCAAGGAGAAAGGAGCTCTCTGTCCACGGGAATTTGCAGAGCTTCAGAGATGAGGCGGCATTTGATCTTCTGGCACTGAAACCAAGTAGGTGTGGGTGTTCTAAGTGAAAAGGGAAATGGGGGGTGATGTGTGCAGATAAAGTGATACCTGGAAACACTTTGCAGGGAGAAGGAGAAAACAGGAGGGGACAGGACACTGGCAGTCTGTTGGCAGTACCTGTCCTTGGCCCTGGGTGTTCAGGGCCAGGCTCAGCCCTCCTCAACTGCATGCCTTCCAACAGACAAGAAGAATGACTGACCAGAGCCAGATGCCCACACTTTGCAGACCACGATCTGGTTCTCTGGGATGCAGAACTCACTCCCACATGCCCCTGGTTAGGGGACTTCTCCCAAAGTCTGTGGTCCCCAAGCAGATCCCGCAGCTGACTGAGCATGCTTCCATGGAGGGGGGTGTGACAGCACTGGCAGTGTGAGCTTAATCCACATGGTGGGCACAAGGCCTCACACTACAGGCTGGAGGGACCCAGGAAGAGAGGCCCAGCAGGCTGCAAGGCTGGCTCCCATGCCATCCTGCTCCGGAGCAGAACTACCAGGAGTCCAGAAATTCCACATTGGGACTTCGCCTTCCAGAATGTTTTAAAGGAAGGACAACCAGCACAGGAGAGTTCAGTGTGTTCATTTCACAGATTCCTACCTGGCCACTTAATTTTACATATCCAAATGCATGGTATGTGAGTCCTCGTTGATAATCTTGACTGGGTTTTGTAAATATTAGGGACAGTTCTTTATTTGGGAGATTTATCAAAAATGAAGCTGGAAAAACAGATTGGGACTAGACTCTAAAGGGTTTTACATGACAGTTTCAGCAGAGATGATTTTTAGAAACAGAAATGTAAACTGTTTAATGGCTTAAATTTTTCCCTTTCACATTCTCTCCACTGCTCCTGCCCTCAGAGATGTCTTTCTTGTTCACACTACCATCACAATCATGACCCACAATATTCAGTGTAATTCCTCCCGGCAGAATCTAATTCCTTAATGAAAATCAATCTTATCTCTCCAACCTGACTAAAACTCTAGTATTACATAACAAACATCTAGTATTCCCTTTAAATCTTGTGTGGATGTCTTGCATACTTTTAGGATGGTGGTTTTCCCAAAAACTACTTCATGAAGCTTTGTAAGAAGTGGTGGATAAAAATAACTTTCAGTGTCACAACTGAGCCATGTTCTGCTGCCAACCCTTTTATATTTCTCTATCCCCTCAGGACTGACTCTATACCTGATGAAAAAATAAAATTGCAAAAAATTCTTGTTCAAAAAAATTTTTTTGGTACTGGGGATTGAACTCAGGGGCACTCAACCACTGGGCCACATCCCCAGTCCTTTTTTATTGTATTTTATTAGAGACAGGGTCTCACTGAGTTGCTGGGTGCCTCGACATTGCTGAGTCTGGCTTTGAATCAGCGATCCTCCTGCCTCAGCCTCCCAAGTGCTGGGATTACAGGTGTGCGAAACTGCGCCCAGGTTGTTCAAAAACTTTTAAGAAGGTGACAGTAGAGCATTAGACCAAGCACGGGGCCCTCTGAGTGGGGGGCAGATGTGACAGCACAGGTCTGCTTCCCCGACTCATTTAAGGCAAATGCCCTTCCACCCTGCTCAGTAAGATCAATGAAAAGAGTCTTTTTGCATCTTTCAAAAGTATGGCCCAGTGGTAAGTGGGTGACTTTAGATGGTACGCAGATGGGCATTTGTTTAGAGTCTTAGTTGTGTACCAATGTGTTATGATATATGTAATAGCTATGTAAATGTGCTTTTGGGGAATATAATTTGCACATCAATCAATAACTCCATGTTTATTATTGTTTGGGACAAGGCTAAGTTTAAAAAATGGGCCAAATTAAAGAAAAATATTAAGTAAATAAGAGTACAGGTGGCATGCAGATGTTGGCGAGAGTATGAAATGGGACTTGAAGCACCGAAGTTTGCAAATGGTGGGAAGCGTGGACAGTTAAGGAGTCCTAATGACCTTACACATTCAGTACCATTCTTGGGCCACACCCGACCTTGGTTTTCTGCTCTGGCTGACCCCTCTCTTGTGTTTTCCCACTAGGCTGGTAAAAGATATTTTGGTTTTGAACAAAGAAAGGGTCCCAAATCTGGAACCTCGTTGGAGGCTGTCACAGATACCCTCCTGGGGCTCAAAGCCCGTCCCCCGTTCCCCACCCCCTCTTCCCGATCCTGTTCTGTGGACCAGGAAGACCGTTCACAGCGGGCAGAACACTGGGAACTAGCCCCAGAGCTGCCTCTGCCAATGTCCAGGCAGCCTTGAGGTGCTTCCAGCATTCCTTATGCTCTTGTTCATTACTGTAGAGAGCTAAAAAGAAGTTTGCTGAATAAATATTCACTACTTACCCCAGTTGTTGTGTAGCTGTCTGTAGCGATAGCCGCTTGGAGCAGCGACCTGCGGGAGACAATTCGGAGGCAGGATGGAAACGAAAAAGTTCTTTTATTCCTCTCTCTCCGGCTCCAGCAACCTCTAACACCACACACACACACACACACACAAACACACACAGACACACACACACACACAATGGCGTTCACTCCGCTCGCTCTCTCTCTCTCGGGCTAAGTCTCTGGAGCCCCAGCAAAATGGCGCCCACCCGATTCACCTCTGGGCTTAAGTCTCTCCAGATCCCAGGCCAAGTCCCGCGAGATCCCAGGCCAAGTCCCGCGAGATCCCGGGCCAAGTCCCGCGACATCCCGGGCCAAGTCCCGCGAGATCCCGGACCAAGTCCTGCAGAGATCCCGGAAGGCAGCAATGTCCCGCCATCTCTATGTAGCCAAACGCAATCTCCGCCATCTCCCCAATCAGGGCTCCTGCATTGTTGTCCTTCTCAAAAATCACACGTGGACGCACAAAATTCACACAGATCTCTTGACATAAGTGCCTGTGATTTTGTCCCTAATTTATATAGAGGTCATTAAATGGTATGAAGTATAATTCTGAACCTTATTTGAGTTCATCAATGGTACAGGAAGTGTTGGCGTTTCCCCACTGGAGAGGAGTCTCAGGAGACCGAGGGGCTTGCCCAAGCCCACCCCCACCCTCGGAGGTCAGTCCCTGAAGAAAGGCTTATTTCTAGCTCTTCCCATTTCCAAGTTCAAAACATCCTCTCCATTCTTTGTGATGGTACTTAACACCGGGGCCCTAGTATTCCCTTCTAGAATGATGTTCCTTCCTAAATTCACTCAAGACTAGTGCTCCAAATTCTGAAAGGTGTTAATCTTAGGGATTTAGGAAACAAGAAATCAGAATTGCTGGGAATTCTAAGGAGTTCCACGAGTCTTAAATGAGTCTTGAAGTACTTCTAACACTCTTTGTATTCTTTATGCATTATTATGGATATCTAAAAATATTTGCTTAATAAATTACATTTACTAATAGTATTCACTATTAGCAAATAATGCATATTGTTTGGGGCTACTAAAAAGAACCATGCCATATAGCTAATATTCAAACACTGGAGAGCACCAGGAAACAGCATGGGGTAGTATTTAAAGATAACACTGTAGTGTAGAATTTTAATACTGTGACATTCATATAATCTAGAGGATGAACAGCAGTACCAGAGATTACATGTTGATATCACCAATTTAGGGATCTGTTTTGCTTTTGACCCCCATTATTTCTTGAAATACTGATCTGAGAACATGCATAAAATATCCTGTGTGAGAATAATACTTAGCATTAAAAGAGAATAAAATCATGGCATTTGCAGGTAAATGGATGGATTTGGAGAATATCATGTTAAGTGAAGTAAACCAATCCCAAAAAACCAAAGGCCAAATGTTCTCTTTCATAAATGGATGCTGACTGAAAACAGGGGTTGTGGGGGGGAAGCGTGGGGAAAATGGAGGAACTTTGGGCGAAGGGGAGGGAGAGGTGGGAAGGGGTGCAGGGGGCAGGAAAGATGGTGGAATGAGATGGACATCATTACCCTAGGTACATGTGTCATTGCACATAGGGTGTGACACTCCATTGTGTACAACCAGAGAAATTAAAAGTTGTGCTGCAATTGTGTACAATGAATCAAAATGCATTTGTTGTTATATACCTAATTAAAACAAATTTTTAAAAATCCTGTGTGATCAAACTTACTGATTGTCACTTTATTTACAAGAACAACTCACCATTTGCTGCACGCAGGTCTGTGAGCACACATCAGTGCCCAGGTACCTGCTATGAGCAAGACTGGCTGATTAGAGTGCGATCCTGTCTCCTGTCCTGAGATGACTTGGATTCAGTGGCTTTTCTTTATCAACTTTAATTTACTCTGAAAATAATACTTTTCCACATTTTCCCAATTTCTCAGCTGATTTTGCTTGAGATTCAGGATTAGATAAACAAATGAATGCAAAAGAAACACCAAGAAGAAAAGCTCACACGGAAGCATTACCTAAGCCAGCAGCAACCTGGGACCAAGAGTGGTGGGTTGAAGCAGTTAAGTCAGATGATCTGTATTCTGAGAAAGAGAAGAACAATGATTAAATAAAGTTTTTAACAGCCCTTCCTCCTTTTTGAAATAAAGAACCTTTTACAGCTCATATTAGGTAATGAGTGATTTACATGGAATTAAAATCCACCATCTTCCCTGGAGCAGCTATCATTTAGTAGCTAATTGCCAGCTGTTCGTTTGGACTTTCTGTGGCTGTGAGACGGCAGCTGAACCAGCTGAACGGGGGCCTCTTGAGCAAGAAGCGCCCTAGCATGCCCTCCCCAGACCAACAGGACATGTGTTTTCCATTTAAACATTTCATTGCCCCAACTGAAAACAAATCAGCTGTGTCTTCAGGATCTTACGGGGAGAAGGGTGGGACTTATTTTTGGACAAGCCTGAGGAAAACATTACCCTAATGGATGAAATATGTTTGTGCTAAAGTCTTCTTGAAAGCGTTGACTTGGTCTTTCCCAACTTGATCTCCGCCTCTTCCTTGAAAAGGGAGAAAATGCAGAAAAGTCCATTGCTTTTAGCCCAGTTTTGTCCATAAATGAGGAGTAATGGATAAACCTTGCATTGGTTTAGATAAGGATCAAAAGTAGACACAGCCTTTGGAGATTATCCACACACCTTCAACAATGTGATCTACAAGTCCCATTCTCCCTTGGCTGTGGACAGCAACAGAAACCCACTTCCTGTTTTCTCAAGCCAAATTCCTCCATCCATTCAATTTTTCCCAAGAAAGCTCTCACTGATTTCTCAATGCTCTATGTGGTCAGCAAAGAAAATTGGTTCTGGAAAAAATATTTGCCTTTCTGCATCAAAAATAATGGTCTCCTGAAGATTGCAAGCCCACTGTGGAGGAATTTTGGCTTATTTTATGTTTTGCATCCTGATGGAGCACAGGAAATAGAAAAATAGATTATTTTCCTTGGCAAAATTAGGATGTGCTTGGTTTAGCAATTTGACAATTTCTAAGAGTTCAAGCCGAGAAGCACACATGAAGCCGCTCTCAAAACTATAGGTCTGGTTCTCAGGCATAATCAGGGAAATCACTAAAGGTCTTGTTCTGATCTTTTTTTCTTTCTTTTTTTTTTCTTTTTCTTTCTTTCTTTCTTTTTTTTTTTTTTTTTTTTTTTTTTTTTTGGTGATGGTCTGCAGAATCTGTTGGCGTGGTCTTTTTTTTTTTTTTTCCTTACTTACTTTTTTAAGTTTGATTTTTCCACAAGAAGTCTTAGAAACTCAAAGAAATTCAAGAGTTGCAAGGCTCACAGTGTACCTAAAGAATAGCACCATGTCCGCTAACAAGAAGCTCCAACTGGTGGTGCTGGTGCCAGGCCACTCAGGCTTTGAAAACACATGTGAAAAGCATAAAAAAGCTGGGCTGGGGTTGTGGCTCAGTGGCCCGGGTTTGATCCTCAGCACCACGTGAACATAAATGCATTGCATTGTGTACAACTAAAGCAAATAAGTAAATATTTTTTTAAAAAGCATAAAAAGGGATGTTGAAAAATTATTCCCATACAGATATGTAATTTAAATTTAGGATGAAATGTAGTCACTTTTCCATCACTCAAATTGGTATGCCTCCTTCTGCAGAGTCTGATATAGAACTCTCCTTTTTAGGCTTGTCCCTACAGCCGACTAGATGTGTGTCTCTTAGCGGAGAAAATGTTAGCAGGACCAAGTGAGATAAGTCTGTTATTTTATCTAAATTATCTTCTGGATTTCCTATTCCATAGTATGAGATTTATCTCTTTTTTTGTAACTTTTTAAAGACAGTTTTCCTCATAATTATCATTCAGTGATGCAGAGTGGGAGCCTACTTGGCAAATGTAAGCATATTCTCTCATGTTGGAAAAGTCATATTTAGTTTCTGTTTGGTATCAACATTATTGTCTTGCAATAAGAGACTGTACTTAAGTTTCAAAATGAACATATAAATATATTATTCGCCAAGATACATATGTATGTGTGTGTATATATATATACATATATATAACCAAATATAATAATTAGCTTCCTAATAATAGTTTTTATTGCTTATTTTCAGGCCCTGTTAATATCCTTTAGGCCTTGAGGGCAATTCTGAACATATCATAGTTTCTGGATTCATAGTGAAATTTTTGTTTTGATAGGATATCCAATTAACTGAATTAGTCAGCTCATAATGAGAGTTTGTTCAGTGCTTTGCAGCCCACACTGTGGTCCAACCACTCCTTCCCCCAGGGCTCACTCCCTACCACTCTGTCCCTTCATCTCAGGGCACTCCTGGAGCCTCTGTTTCTGTTTTATGTACATTATTGGTCCATCTTCTCTCTTCTTAGAGTCCTACAATCAGACAATCCCTATCTGGGCTGGCTCCTAAAAGCCCCTGTGGTCTGCACCACTAGGCCCCTACCTCAACTTTATTGAGGCATGATTTATATTCAGTGGCTCTTCACACCTACAGGTTTAGCTAACATTGGGAGGAGGACATTTTTTAAAAAATTGTATTGAACAGGAGCAGATTTTTTTTTCTTGTCATTATTCTCTAAACAATATAGTGTGACATCTATTTATGGAATATTTATATTGTATTCTGTATTATGAGTAATCTAGAAATGTTTTAAAGTGTTCAGAAGAGCATGCACAGCAAATAATCAAATGCTATGACAGTTAATAAGAGACTTGGGCATCCACTGAGTCTTTCAGGGGTCCTGGAACCAACACCCATGGATACCAAGGGGTGACTCTATAATGACGTGGGTGTGTGTTATGAGTACAGTCTGACACGCTTTGACAAATGCGTATGGTCACTAGTGAGGGATGAGAAGAATTCCAACACCTTTGAAAGATCCCTGTAATCCTTGCAGTCCCTCCCTCCAGCCCCAGCCTCGGGCAACCCTCCGTACCTCTTTCTATGCCTATAGATTAGATTTGCCTTGCCTAGAGGCTCTTATAATGGAATCACGCACGTGCACTCTTGTGTCTCTATCTCCTCATGCTCAACACAGTGTCTTGAGACTCCGGCATGTTGAGGTTGCCAAGTGGTATCCACTGCAGGCATGCGCCACAGATGCGTTTACTTGTTCAGCTGCCGTGGCCACTGGGGTTGTCTCCATTCGGGGCTATTAGGAATAAAACCGCTATAACCAGTCATGTAACACTTTATATAGGCAAATTTTTCAATTTCTCTTGAATGAATACTTAGGGATGGAATTTCTTAGTCCTATGGAAACCATATTTTCAGCTAGATAAGAAGCTGACCAACGGCTTTCCAAGTGGCTGTGTAATTTTTCATTCCTACTGGTGGTATAGAAGATTTCTAGCTGCTCCCTGTTCTCACCAGGGCTTGGTATTTTCAATCTGTTTAATTTTAGCCATTCTAGTGCATGTGCAGTGCACTTTAATCCTTCAGAGTACTACAGGATGTTTCTTCAGGTAGGTTTTGTTTCTGTGGGGATTAGGATACCACTGACCCATTGTCTAATATGTATTTTAAATGAGGACCATCCTAAATTGAATCCTGTGATTTGAGTGCACTAGCCATTTTTTAAGGCTTGGTCACTTATAATTTTTATAAGCATGATTTTTTTTTATGTTTATACAAGTAATTGAGCAAAATATTGAGCAAAAGTGAATCTACAACAAAGTCCCGAAACATGTTAATGAAGAAACATCATGTTGGATATGGTATTGACCCTGCTGGAATCTCTAGCCAGGTGTACCTCATCATCATCTTACTCACACACCTCCATTTCTTTCTATAGGGAAATGAGAAACTGACTCAAAAATCCTCTTCAACACTTTCAAGTTTCTAGCTACCAGTCTGAGAATAAAGCCATCAACTAAAAGGATCCAGAAATCTTGCCATAGTACATTTTCTGATTTTTAAAAGGCCTCTTGGGTATGCTCAGGAATGTGCCCGCCTCTACCTGTGATGAGATTTTCCAGTATGCCTGAGTTTCCTCACTGGGGGGCCCCTGGGGAGACCCTGAATTGAGAGTGTTCCTGAGTGTTCTCCTTCCTTACCACGAGTAACGAACCTTTCTTCACTCTCACATCTCCCAGTCATGCTTATTGGCTTTGTGCATCAGGGGGTGAGCCCATTGTGTTTGTTACAGATAAACCAGGTTTCTTTTGCCTAGTATTCAGATGATAAACATTTTCCCCATATTCTTAATCTTCAAAATTCCATCTTTTCATTTTATGCATCTCCTGATAACAGCACATTTGCAGAATTTTAAAAACTTCCATCCACCCATCGGCAATTTGCTTTGTGCTGGGTGAGACAGGGAAGGAGGTGCCTTCTTCCTCTGTGAAGGCTGCAGCTGATCGAGGTGCCTGGTGGTGCAGACCGCAGGGGCTTTCGGGAGCCAGCCCAGACAGGGATTTTCTGAGGTGCAGAGATTTCGATGGTTCTCTGATTTCTCAGAGAACTCACTCCTAGTCATACATGTTGACTGGGTTTTTTCCTCACTGAGAGGAAGAAGGACACCCTTTCAAGTAGATCCTTTGAAAACTTACCTGCAGCCCAGGGGTTGAGTAGGTGAGGAGAAGTAGGGACTGCTCCCCCAACCAGGAACATTCTCCACACCTGACCAGCGTCCGACTCACCAGGAACAGGCCTGTTTCAGTCATCTTTGCCTCGCTGTGGCCAAAAGACCTGACTAGAAGAGCTGGGAGCAGGAAAAGGTTACTTGGGCTCATGAGTTCAGAGGTCAGTCTGTGGTCAGCCGACTCCATAGCTCCAGGCCCAAGGTGAGATGGAACGTCTTGTTGGAAGCGTGTGGTACAAGGAAGCCGCTCAGGACATGGCAATCAGGAAGCACAGACAATGCTCCCCTCACCAGGGGCAAAATAAACTCCAAAGACAACCCCCCCCCAGTGACCCACCTTCTCCAGCCACAGCCCGCCCGCCTACAGCTACCACCCCGTGAATCCATATCCGTGGATCAGTCAGCTGATTAGGTCGACTGCTAACCTCATCCTCTCGCCTCTGAACAGTCTTCCATTGTCTCACAACTGAGCTTCTGGGGGACACCTCCTATGTAAACCATGGCGGTGCCCACCTCTGCCTCTGACAGGAAGGGCGTTGCACGGACTAGGAACAGCAGGGGAAGGAACTAAACAAACGCTTCCCAGGCCTTGCCTTTGCTAACTCTGTGCTCCGCTGCCTTGGGGTAGGCTAAAGAGAAAAACAGAATTCTTCAGAGATCTCCTCAGTCACTGTTGGGTAGAATTTCCATTTGACTGGGAAAATGGGGCTTTTGAACTTGTGAGTACCATTTTTGTGTGGAAGAAAAAAAAAAAAAAAAAACTCAAGCCCCGAATGGGAAGAGCCGCTAAGCCACAGGGAAAGCATCTCACACCTGCTTCTGAGAAGAGCCGGGCGGCCCGCGCCGTCCAGAGACGCCCTTTGCCTCTCTGCCTTTTCCTTCCCCCTCGCCCTGCCACTGTGTTTGCCTTCTGCTGTGATGCCACCTGGACCTGGGGCTCCTGACCTCCAGCCCAGACTCCCCACCACATCTGAGTTGCGCCTTGGCGGTAGGGAAGGAGAGGGGGGCCCAGAGCAGAATATGGGCCTGTGCGCACGTCTGGAGTCTGTCACCTCGTTTAACCCTCCCACCCACCTATGGCACGGTTATCATTGTACAAGTAAGAGACTGAAAGGATAAACAGCTTGCCCAAGCTTACACTAAAAGGAAGCAGCTATTCAGCGATTGGAACCAAGGTCCGTGTTTCCCATTCAGTCACGCCATCGAGGTCTGCAATTCCCCTCCCGCTCCTGCTTTTCTCGGCGGTCTCCCATGGCCAGACTGCTCTTCTGCACCCATCCCATGCATCAAGTCAATGCCCTGCTCTCTTAAGGCCATGCAGCCATGGAAACTGCTAACAGTCACCTCCACACAGGGGTTGGACCTGACCTCTGCACAGCAGAGATAGTTGGGAGACCCCCGGGAACCACATAGTGAAGGCAGGACTGTGTCTCTGATGATGGAAATTCACACACAGAAGTAAACCAAAGGAGATATTGTCAGTAGAAATCTTTTGGCGACACCAACTCTCTGTGCTGGAAACCTTGATTGGGTAAGTCAAGTTAGATGCAGGATTTTTTTTTTTTCCCCTTCTTAAAAATGTGTAATGATATCTCTCCTCTCTACTTGGCTAGAGAAAGCTGTGCATTACACAATCACATCCACCCCGACTGCGCCCCCACACCTCCCCCACCAAAACTGTAACATCTATATACCTGCTGCTTTTTTGACACTTAAATTTGAAACATATGAAGCACAGAAAAGTACAGAAATTAATATAGTGAACGTGCTGTACTCACCATTCAGCTTTCATTGAATTTTAATATTTTTTCATATTTGCTTTTCATATTTTTTAAGAAATAAAATATTTCAGACATATTTGAAGCACGCAGATTTCCTGTCTCAGCCCCATCCACTGCCTTCTGGCTCAGAAGTTGCATTTACCAAAATTGTTTCTGGAACAATTCAGAAATTTCTGACATTATTTCTCATGTCTGTGCGTTTATCATATTTTTACCACACATTTATGTGTTCACAAACAATGCAAGACTTAACCTTGTCTCCAATGCCACATCTCCCTGCAGGGCGCCCTCCTCTAAAGTAATGTGTAGGAGAGGTAAGCGTGTGGCTGTGGTCATCCGTTATTATTTTTTTTTCTGAATAATATTCCATTGTGTGAACATATCACATTCTGCTTATCGTCCCATTGATGGACATTCTGTTTATTTCTGATTTTGTGTTATTGCAAGCCATGCAGCAGTGAGCATTTCTGTTCCTGTCTTCCTGTGCACATGTGTGAGTTTTTCTAGCCGCCCAGAATTGCTGGCCTTATTTTACCTCTGCTAAACTGAGTGACACTAAGCAAATAAATATGTGACTCTAAGAAATAGTTTTCAGATGCCCTCAATTTGTGGATGACCTGGCCATTTTCCTCTTTAGAATGCTGCTTTTTTTATACCTAGAATAACATTTTGAGATATTTTTTTTCCAGGAACTCCAGAGAGTCAGGCGTTAATTACTTGAAAGTGACATCTAGTGTATTTATTTACTGTAACATTCAACTTCTTTTTAGGTTATAATCCAAAGGGCACAAGATGCCGCATAACTATATATTTTGTATTCGAATGCCCAATGTGAGAGAATAAATCTGAGTTGCAGCAGGGACCTTGAAATACTGGTAGGACAAAAGAAAGGAAGGGAAGGAGTACAGAAGGAAGGGAAGGAGGGAGGGAGAAGGGAAAGAAAGAAGAAAGGAGAAAAGGGCATATTAGTATAGGCAGAGCTGCAGTAACAAATAAACCTTGTCATGTAATAGTTCAACAGAATCGAACCTTATTTTTCTGTCACATAACACTCCAGATGGTTCCAACCCAGCAAGGGCTGCAGCGTCTCTTATTCTGTCACTTTTCCGGGTCCCAAGCTAGCTGCTGCTTTACCATCTTTAATACGTGTTTCCCAGAGCTGATCAGAGATTGTCACTCAGTCCGCCAGATGGAGCAAACAGCAAGAGAGAGTACAAATGGGAGGTCTGGGCCAGAACAGGAATGGTCACTTCCATGGGCTAGACATTGGCCTCCAGGCCACGGCTCACTGCAAAGGATGCTGGGAAATGAAAGCTACCTGTGTGCCCAGAAAGAAGAGCAAATGGACTTTCTTGAAATGTTAGTTCTGTCTTGCATAAGACAGAGGAAAGGAGTTGGTATGGCTTTAGTCAAAGTATTTGCAGTAAATATTTGTTCACATTAGAAAGAAGAAAGAGTGAATACCAGCTGAGTTGGAATACAGTTGACCATCATATTGTTCTCTTTCCCTCCTCCCTCTGGTTGATCTGTGTTACTTTTGTCTGCCTCCCCTTCATTTCCTCCTCCTTTTTCTGAGAACAGTGGACCCTCACTACTCCATCCATGCAGTTTTGGGGACGGTGCTCCAAGCAAAAGAGAATAGGATCTTATTTTAGCAGAGTTGATGGTCACGGTTAACAAGCAGAAAGTTCATTTGGAGAATGATCGTCACACAGAGCAGAAACGAGGAGCTGCGGGAATAGTTGAGGTGCAGACGCTGCATAATCAAGGGGGCCACCATTGCTAAGGGGACCGAAGGTCAAAAACTTCATGTCCACAGAGGAAAGCGGGGAGCATTTTTTTGAGTTCTGTCTTCCGGGCTGGTGAAAATATCGCAGGGAGTAGTGCAATCGAGTATTGCAGATAGACACAAATGGCGTTGCACTTGTGCTAAGCCATGTCTGATAGAGACAGGAGTCCCACTGGCTACTCAGCACACCCCCACCTGTCCAGCACAGTGACTGGATCATGGGTGTGCATGAACCAAGCCAGGACCATATAACCTGGTTCTAGCTTTTTGTCGTAGTACCTTGTTTCTAAACTTCTTACTGAGTGAATGTCAGTCTGCACGTTCCAGGAACCGCTTTCCATGCTGCATGTCGGAAACTTGACTGCAGAGGCAGGAGAGAGAATTCCGGTGATGTCACATGTCAGACCCCGTACCCGAGGTTCTCAGTTACCGGGATTCCTACAGCTCTTCCTTTCGTTCTGTGGACTGTCCATCAAACAGATCCTAATTAGACAATTCTAGTCTAATTTGATTTGGGCTTCTGCCACTTAACAGCTGATATACGCTTGAACTGAAGTGGCGAGTGTTGCCAGTTACACCTTCCAGCTGAGAACTGGATGGCCTGTGGCCATCTGGGGAACGTGGAGGATCACAGCCCACAGCCAGCTCTCCAACGCTGAGGTCAGAATGAGGGTCAGAATCTGCCAGTTTTAAGTGCATTTCCCCTGTTCAAGCCAAGGCATGAGGTTTGAAACATGATGGGAAGTCTTGACACTTAGGGAGCAACCAGAGAAAAGAATGAAAGCTTCTTTTCTGAGTCCTTTTTTTAAATTTTTTTTAATTTTTATTTTTTAGTTGTAGTTGGACACAATACCTTTATTTTTACGTGGCACTGAGGATTGAACCTAGGGCTGCGCACATGCTAGGCAAGCGCTCTAGTGCTGAGCCACAACCCTAGCCCTTTTTGGAGTCCTTTATCAAACCTCTGCTGCTGTCCTGGCTCCCCACGGGGCTGCTATGACCAAGCACCCCCAGGACCACTGCCCATGGAAAGTCACAGTCTCCTGGGTGTTCCCAGAACAGAGGTAGGACAGCTGTGCTCAAAACTTCCTTCAGTTCAAAAGCAGAAGGCTAGGATGAAGTCTTTAAAATGAGGTCCTAGAAGGATAAGCAGATCTCAGAGTACCGTCACAAAAGAAAAAAACCGTGGGGTGTGATGGATTCAAGGATCATGACCTGGCAAGATTCCTGGCCTTGGTTACAGTTCTGGAATCTCTGGGTTCTGAACCAATGGACTCAAGCCAGGTCTTGGAAAGGTGGCATGTGTCGCTCAGCCACAGGAGACTAGGGCAGTGCAGCTCTCGGGAAAGGCTCTCCCAGGGCCTGGCTATGGCGGGCAGGGTGGAAGGGGGCAGAAGCTGGAGGCAGGTGGACCCACTGGCCAAGGAACTCTATTGTCGAGGGGGTGACCCTCCATGGCCCTGGTGTCATACACCATGATGAGTGACCACTAAATGTAAGTCCCCTTTGCTTTGCCCTGAAGGAAATTTTTACCGTGGTCAGCCTCTCTTCTTCGCACGCATCGGGATGGTTCAAACAGTAAGTTGTCTATAGACCGCAGGGTTGTAAGAAACCATTGCAAATACGACTGGAAAATACACATGCCCCAAAGTGCTGGGATAAGCGCTTCAGGTTATTGTTGGCACCATGCTTGGCTAAGGTGCTGTCGGTGGGATGAAGGCGGGCGGCCTGGGAGCCAAGACCCTGTGCTGGGTCTGCAGCGTGCTTGCCAGTCCGCCATCCCCGCGCCCCCCCCCATCTTGGAAACGCACTTCCCTTTCTCCCAGGAGGCTGCTCCTGACGCTCAAGCACTGTCACATGGTACCAGGGCATCTGCCAACCAGAATAGCCCACCTGACGTGTTCTGGCCCATCAGGGGACCCACCTCCCTGACCACAACGCTGTTTCAAAAAAGCCACGAACCCCAAGCATGGCCGATGAGAATCTTTGTGTTGGACTGTTCTGCTCAGAACCAGCACAGAGGACCCTTTGTCTCTCGTCAGAACGTGAGTCTCATGTGCCACTAGCCACGCTTCCTGTCTGCTCAAAGACCGATCAGTTGGAGAAATGAAAATGAGAGACAAGAAAATCGGTGAGAAAGGAGAAAATCATAGAGTGTTGGCACCTTGTCTGGTCCAGTGTTCAGGGCCAAAGGACAAACTGAAGGTCCGTGTTGTGATTTCCATTCTTATGTTATAGATCAAGCTAACAAATTGTTCAACAGGTCGTGTCCTGCTTCAACAAGCACGCCTTCATCAAGACCTGAAAAGCCAGGTTCCCTGTTAGAATTCCCAGACGGCTGTGCGTTCCATTTCAGAACGTAGCCCCGTGGGGAAGGTCAGTGGGTCTGCCCACTTCTCACTGCTGCCCTGCCCCACACCAGAAGTGGACATGTGCTTACATGTCTGGCAACAGTAGCTTGCATGTCCTGGGTCTGTCTGTACCCCCTGTCCCCACAAGCCATGATGCCTTGGCCTCCCTGCAATCATACGAATCAGCAGTTTCTGTGTGGGACTTCTGGTCACTTTTTAAAAGTGAAATTTGGTCAGGGAATTCCCAATCTCAAGTGTGGCCTAGAAGTGCAGGCTTCCTGTGGGCACCTGCATGATCCGCCCAGGAGGGGGCACAGTCAGGGGGCTATAGGCGGAACTCAGGGCAGGGTACAGGCCTTATCTGGCCTAAGGACATGACTGCTGGTTCTTGACCCCACAGAAGTCGGATGTTGAGACCCTACTCCCAGGGGAGAGGTATCAGAGGTGGGGGCTTTGGAAAGTCACCAGGTTGAGATGAGGACCTGAGTGTGGAGTCCCCTGATGGGATTAGTGTCCTTGTCAGAAGAAAACAAGACTAGGGCTCACTTTCTCCAGCACATGAGGCTACAGCACGTGGACAGCCATCCCAGGAAGAAGAGCTTCACCCTCGGGCCCTCCAGCCTCCGCAACTGTGAGATGCAAATGCCTGTTTCTGCGCCAGCATCTTGGTAGAGCGGCCAACAGGACCAAGCATGGGCTTTGTGCCAGTGTCCAAGGTCCCTGGTCCCCTCTGACTCCAGCAGACCTTCTGGGCTGTGGGCTGCCCTTCCCATAAACCCTCTCTGTGATTTTTATCTAGCTGGGTAAGTTTCTGCCACCTGCAACTGAAAGAATTCTTATTCCTTCAGTGTCCTGCAAGTGGTCAGTAGCTGCGGCTTTCATTTTTTCAAAGCACTTACTCTTCCCATAATTTGCTAAGTCCACGTTCTCCCCCAAACATCGTAGTGAACTGGTCTCTTGAAAGTCACTAAATGCAATGGCCTTGCTTTCGTTCCCAATTGGCTGGTCGGCTCTGTAGCATTTGGATGTATCAAACATTCCCCGTTTTGGGAAACCTTTCTTTTCTTAACTCTGAAATATTAAAGGAAAAGTTTGATTCTCCTCTATTTCTCAAACAGTTTCTTTTAAATAGACTTCTGTAGTCCTCTGCTCAACTACAGACGTTCTTCAAAGTTTAACGTGGCTCTCGGGGCGGAAGCTACTTCCAAAGTCCACTTACTGGGATTGACTATTTGAGTCACGTGGCACGCTCTGGTCTTGAAGAGTCCATTCATTTTTGTACCTCCAAGTGCCACATCCTTAAAAATTAGTCTCAAACGTCTCTCTCCATCCTTGACCTTGGTATCAAGTCCTATGTCCATGACTTCGTTCACAGAGTACTTATATTTATTTGGAGTGTTCAGATTCAATAACACATCTGAAACTCCAATTATCCCCCCTGATCACTAGGTCTACTGTGTTTGTGGGGTTCTGTCAGTGTCACCGGTGACTCGTTCTCCTAGTCACCAGGTTTCAGAACAATGCTGCCTGACTCTGTTCCCTTCTTGCCACCACAAAGCCCCCTTCATTCTTTCCTTGCAGGGTGTTTTCTCTTTCTTTTTTTTTGTGCCTCTGCAGCAACCTCTGCTGCTCTATTCCCAGTTCCTGTTCTGCTCAACTTCACTCTCATTCCTTTATAAGAATCATCCAACCCTGCTAAAATACTGGATTTTTGCATGGCTTTTTTTTTTGTTTTTGTTTTTGTTTTTTTCCTACTTAAAACCCCTCCATGGATGTCTGTGGCCTGAGGAAAGGTCCAAGTTCCCTTGTCTGGTGATGAAGGCTCAGCATCCGTCTCCAGCGTTTTCTCCTGTTCTGCTTTAGAACAGGCTCTCCATCCAGTCGGGGCCCATCTTGCCATGTTGCCCTAAACCCACACCCTTCCTTCCTGTGTCCCTGCTCTGATTCCTTCTTCTCCACTCCCCAGGGCCCCTCTCCACCACCCAAGTTCTTAATAATGAATCTCAAGCCCCAGATCCCCTATGAAACCTTTCTTCCACTCAGTTCACAATGTTTTCTTTCCCCATCTTCAGGAACCTTCTGATGGCTCTATTTGTTTGATACTTATTAATTCCTTGCCTTGTACAGTTGTAAAACTTGTCCTTGCTAGAGCTGCCTTTAAATTAGATTTTAATTGTTTTGAAAACAGAACTTATGCCTCCCCATGCGATCCTTCTGTTCTCCTCATGACTGCACAGCCTGAGTGTTTTTTAAAGAGTTTTCTTTTGCTATTTCTTTGTTCTAGATTAAAAGGCTGTGCTCTATACAAAGTCTTTTTGTCACATAGTATCAAGTAGCCTGAGTGCTAAGGATGTTGGTAAAAGTTTGCTGGACTCCCGCAAAAGGTTTGCTCCACACTTACCCCCTTCCTCCCACCATTGTCTTTGTCTTTGAAGAACAGCCCATTATTTCCCCCTTTTATAGGAAACAATATCATACCTGATAAAAGTTCTCTTGTTTATAAACACTTCTTACCTTCACTCTTCTGAATGTGATTTTAGATCTTAGCAGATAGGTATTTTGAAGTTCAGAAAGGAAAGAAACAGCAGGCTCTAATGTACGTAACAAAAGACACTGTAATATTCTTCTTTCATTTTATTGAAAAGGAAACATTTCTATTCTAGCGCAAACAATGTATATTTTACATCATAAAGCAAGATATAATTTACATATTACATTTCTTAAGAGATCTTTATACCATTATGTCATTCCCTTTTTTATTAGGTTACTTCTCCTGATTTAATTTAACCTGCCGACTGCCCATCAGCATCCTTTTTGGAGGGGGGTGGGGCAAGAGCTCACGGGTGCTCATCTCATTCTGGGCATGACAATGCCTTGAGGTCTGGCCCTGAGACCCTCTTGTGACAAATGGCTGAATAGCCAGAACCTATTTCTCCAAATCACATAGCAAATTTGTGTTTAAAAAAAAAAAAATCAATAGTAAATCGAGTGCTAGTACTACATGGTTTCCTTCTGGATCAAGTGCTCAAGTAATGGATGCTTGTAGTGTTGGTTCACTACCAATGGGCAGTCCCATGCCTGACCGGCACCGGTCACTTCCAGTTCCCAGAAATGGCTTGCCTAAGGTGTCAGACAGAACCTCCCAGTGTCCCCCATCATTCGGGTTTATGGGGCCAGGTTTTCCTGCAGACCACCGGAAATGTATGTCAGGATGAAGGTTTCAAACGATTTTGTTTCACATGACTGTCTCTTCTAAGCGTCTCCCCTTTCCATGCATGACTTCTGTTCCTTACCTATCACCCAAATCCTCTTTTAGCTATTCTTTTTTTTTAAAAAAATATTTATTTATTTGCTTTAGTTGTACACAATGTGTTTATTTTACGTGGTGCTGAGGATCGAACCCGGGCCGCGCACGTGCTAGGCGAGCGCTCTACCACTGAGCCACAACCCCAGCCCCTCTTTTAGCTATTCTCCCAAAACTCCAGACCCCTCAAATTCACCAATGTCTTGGGTCGCAGTCACTTCACAAATCAAAGAATGTTTCCCTCCATAAGGATATACTGTTCCTCTGAAACTCGATAATCCACAGCAATTCATGGGACAGAAGAATGAGTCGAGCGATTCCTTAGAAGGAATGTGGATTGTCCAGCCAACCTACGTGAACCATTCCATAAGAAATGTTTTAATAGTGGGTGAAAAGGAGAGGGGACCAGTTTGTGAAGGCAAAATACCTAAGATGGGCTTTCTGCTTATTACTGGGAGAAGTACAGAATCAGCATATGAAATATGTTTTGAGGTGGGTGGCTGTTAGTCTGGAAAAAAAAAAAATATCAGCATCAGCTCAATCTGATATGCCAAGGGAAATACAAATGTTTGATAAAAGTGCATCTTACACCCCAAAGTCCTTGCCTGTCACTTATAGTACAAAGTTGGCATATTTGGCCAAAATCAACCTAAAGATTTCTAATCACAGGTAACTAAATTTATTAGGATCAAGTTGGCCAGGATAAGAATATAAGTTAAAATCTGTCTATTTTGCACGTCTTAAATTATTCTTTGGTCAAATGGTGTGATTTCTGAGACACCTGAAAATATAAACCTGTCTCTTGCTTCTGAATACAAGGCTTTAAGTATGTACAGCAAGGGGTCATTTCCTTGCTAGAAAATAAGGCTTCCTGGTATGGCACCATTCCATGAACATTGTACACTTTTATAGTCCTCTTCCTCCCAAGGCTACAGAGTGCTGAACATGCAGAGAACACAGAAATCTATAAAGAAGCAAAGGAATAGAGCCTCACAACACCCCTGTGAGGTAGGGAGGTATTACTAAACCCATTTTATAAACAGGCAAACTGAGGCACAGCATGGCAATAAGGTTTGGTCAAGTCCACCTGGCAAGTTACAAAAGCAAGGCTGGAAACAAAGAGAAAGAAACAAAGAAATATCAGTCTTGGCTCCTAGCCCTAGATGCTAAACTTTACTTCAAAATACTAAGGGGGAAAAAAAAAACAGTCCACAATTGCCTTTAAAGTTTTGGAATTTAGACAAACCTTTAAATAGTCCACTAAAAACATGGGTCCTGTCTTTCATATTTCTGTTGAGTGGAAAAACCAGATGATTATCTTTTCCTCCTCTAAGTATAATTCCCATGATAGATCAGAATATATCAGCATTCTACCAGAGCCCCAGCTCCAAATTCAAGGACATCTTTGTTCTCTCAAATAATTTGTAATTCATTTAAAGCCCTAATGCAAAAATGACACTGTTCTCAAACAACTGTCCTGCCAATTGCTCCCTGGCTTTAATGAGAATTCGGTGTAGAATATAAGGAAAGAAGCAAGATCCTTAACTAATGTCTCATCACTGCAGAGGTCAGGACAGTGGTGATGGTGTGAAATTTGCTTCCTGTAGTGTTTGCAAAACTACAGACTCAAGCTTGCAATATTATATATATATATATAAAATATATAAATATGTACAGTATATATATATAAGTGCGCATCTGACTACCCTTAAGGCACCAAAGAGAAGTAGGCCATGTCTTTCACAATTCCTTCTTTGTTTTCCTAGAGAAATTTCTCTCCCTCTCAAGTGAACATATTTCCTCTACCAAACAGCCTGTGACAACAAATAACGTTAACTCCAGATGACGGATTGTTTAAATGGGGCGGGGTGGGGTGATATTATAGGACACAGCTCAGAGCTTCGACCTAGAGCTTAGAGCTTAAGGGGAGCCAGACACAGCCAGCCACACTGACCAGACAGACCAGTGACCGCAGTCGTACACGGTTTTTGTCCTCCAGCAGCTGACGGGAGAAAACCTTACCATAACCAACAGACACGGAGAGAGGGAGAAAGGGGATCGTGTGAGGCACAGATCTTCAGAAAGACTTTGGCTTTGCAAAGGCTCCTAGAGAGAACTGGGAAGAGCCCAGAGTTAAGGCACCGAGGTTCACACGGGCTGCTGAGAAGGCCTGGGGCATCTCTCTGAGCACGCGTGCGCGAGGCTTCTGTGGCTGCCGCAGACCTTCTCAAAACCTCTCAGGATTATGGGAGTGGGTGGGCCGAACCTAACCGAGCGAAGACGCTGGAGTATATTAAGCAAAGCATGAATAGAAAGAAAAATAAAATAAACACACAGAAACAAATGGTGGTGGAATTCCAGAGGGAGGAGGAACAGTTGTTAACTAATTTTCATTTTGCTCCTCTCCTGCTTTACTCTGCCATGGTCCCAATATTTTAGTTCTGTTTGTTTGATTGATTGTTTTTACTTTTTTTTTTTTTTTTTTTTTTTCCCAGCGGATGAAGAAACGACAGAGCAGGATAGGTGTCTTATGGTTTTTGATTTCTTCTTAGGCCTGTTTAATTTTTTTTTTTTTTCCTCAGTTGACTGTTGGCACCTGGTTCCTCTGTAAACTATATTCCTTGGCCTTCAGTCTCAGGTTGGCAATGCTGTTGGCCATGTTGATGCCCTGAGCAGGGCTATTGTTGGCACATGTGGCAGAGTAAGTGGCCATGGCGCTGTGGGGACAAAGGAGAAAGTGGGGAGAATAACAGGCGTTAGTTTCACAAAGCTGCAAGTCCATGCCCCGGGTGGGTGCACTCTCAGGCCAGGGCCGGGCGGGGCGGGGGTGGCACTGGATGACCTCTAGGTCGCTGACAGCCTGGGCTTTCCACTGGTCTAAGGCACTTGGAGAGGGTGCCTGTGTTCTTCAGGGCGGGGGAGGGCAGAGGAGAATGAGCCAGGGGAGGGAGGGGCACTTGCTGTGTTGGGTACAGTGAGTAATGATTTATTTCTGGGGTGACAGACAAGAGCTGCCCAAATTGAGCAGCAGGTGCTTTATCAGCTGACTAATTAGAACAGCATTTAATCTCTCTGCCTCCATCACCTCGCTCATGGGAGCAGTGAGGCAGAAATGCAAGTTTTGCTGCTTTGCTCAAAGTTGTAATTAACACATTTTAGATAATGAATAAATACCATGATAGATAATGTGCTCAGAGAATCAGTTAGCAACCCAGTGGAACTTCCCAGTCATTCTTGATTCCCTGGTTGATAGTACCAGCATTGTGAATCAAGAGGTGCCTATCTATCGACTGGCCTCAATTTCCTGACCTCTCTCAAAACTTCCTGCGGAGCGCTCGCTGCCTTTTGGGTCAGTTATTTTGGAAATGTCTAAATTTCCAAAATAAAGTATCAACGGCTCCAGTTTCAGCATTCCTGACCTCAGAGATAACTGTTTTGTCACTGTCCATATTGCCGAGAAAAACTTGAAGTTGTCATTGTCAAAGACTGTACTTAGGACCTAGAAACATCACAGGGCAGAAATGTGTCCTTGGTGGGTTTCTGATCATTGCATCCATGAATCTCTTTTAGGGAAAAAAAGAAATGGTATTGTAGAATTGGATGCAAAATATCCCTTATACTGAATGGATAAAAGAAGACTCATTTTAACTAAATGAAAACGTTTCTAGTTGTTTCTAAGATTAGCAAAATCCCTTTCAACTGAGGCTTGGATAGAGACAGACTTATAAATGGTATGACATGTGCTTTTCTGGGGCCTGCATTCCAGTGGAATTTGTCAGCCACACAGGAGCCTGCAGTTCTGGGATCAAGTGACAAGATCAGAAAGAGAGAAAACTGACGCTGCTCTACAAGAAGAACAGATCACTGGTCCTCTTGGGACATCACACAGTCCATATCAGTCACGGCCTAGTTCAACCTGGTGACTAGCAATTAGCCCATGAAAATTAAGATAAAGAAATATAGGGGGTTCCAGATTATTCCATCTCTCCAGAAATACAAAACGTTAGCTTGCAGCACTGGTATAAGCGTGTGAGCAAATGTGTGTGTGACAGAGAGTGTGTGTGTGTGCATGGCAGAAAGAAGAAGACTCAGAAGGGTTATGGAGCCCTGCCTCCCCGACTTCCTCCTCCTCCTTCTTTCTTTCTTCTTTTTTGGTACTGGGGATTGAACCCAGGGACACTTCACCGCTGAGCCACATCCCCAGTCCTTTTTAGTTCTCATTTTGAGACAGGTTCTTGCTACGTTACTTAGGGCCTTGCTAAGTTGCTGAGGCTGGCTTTGAACTTGCCTCTGGACCGGCAGGGATCACAGGCGTGTGCCACCAGGCCTGGCTGCCTCCCTTCATTTTGCCCACTCATTATTACTCAGCGCTTCCGGGTGATGATCTCCCCCCTACGTCGGGGGCGGGGGGGGGCGTCCTCTGATAGCACCCTGCACTCTGCTTTTATCACTTGATTCAATTTGGATGAGTAACTCCTCTGTCACCTTTCAGCCGTAAGCTCCATGAATCAGACACCAGCTCTGCCTGTTCACAACTGGATCCTCTGGTAGAGCTGACACCACACCTGACACGTGCTTGGTGCTCAGGAAACTATTTGGTGACGATGTACAAGTGAGATGCACACAGATGGGGTGTGATTTAACTGATTCCTCATCACTGTCACTGACTTCTGTCATCCTGCTGTGAGTGACGATTTCTTAAAGACTAATCTGACCAACATGCTTTTACTCTCAAGAAGTAGTCCTTGCTGTCAGATTTGCTCTCCTAATGGAAAGAATGAAGTCCGGAGGACATGGCAAAGGGGGATGATCACTGCACATTCTGGGACACGTAAAAATGTCTTTCCACAGTGAAAAATAAACAGATATTAATACAGTTGAGAGAGACTACCACTTCTCCCATTCTCCACCAAAGCGCATAGGCAGAAGAGTCTTCAGGTCAAGTAGGGTGAAATAAATGACCAGAATAACGCATTAAGATAGGAAAAGTTTTTTACACTGCACCAAGAAATGTCATTTATTTTCAAAACTCATACATAGATCATCATTTAGTTTCTAGATTGATTACGTGTTTCCACTCAAGATTCTGCCAGAAATATGTGCAAATCCATAAAATCCATTGTCAAGGAATGTCTAGGATACACCCAGGACCTGAAGCGCTAACAGCTAGGAAAAGAGATGCGTGGATTTGGGAAATGTGCCTAAATCACAGATTATTATTGAAGTCAGCCAAATTAGCCTTTCCCAACCAAGAGTCCGGGAGAATGAAGCACTAAAGATTATATGTGGAAGGTGCCATTTTAAATACACAGGGGGAAGCTGGAATTACAGGGCATCTGCATCATTGGGAAAGTACTGAGGGTGGAATTGAGCAGCTTCTGAGCACACGGGGTAAAACTTGATGAGAGAACATGAAGATAAGCTCTGGCAGCAAGGAGCAGACTGCCATGGAGAACTGTCCTTGGCCTAATTTTGGAGACATGTTTTCTGTTCTTTGAGAATCTGGACAAGCAAAGTCCTACTTCATAGCAATTCACCCTTTTTGTTTCCTTAGCGGACAAAGCAAACTGCGACTTTGGGGGATTATGGTAGCTGACTGGAGTTGTTTCTACTGTTTTCCAGAAACATCTGCAGCAGTAGTGACGGCAGTTTTGTCTACTATGGGCCACTTTTGCCATTTACTTCACAGTCTACTAACTGTATCCTTAGGGATTCTAGTCTGGGACTTACAAGGTGGCACAGTTCTTAGAAATACTGAGTTTTTCCTCTCTAATGCAGGCAAGACTAGAAAACCCCAAATCAGAGGAATGTTGATTCACTTTTTTTTACTCAAAAATGAATCAGTTGGGAATTAGGATCCCATATGACACAAGTTTTCCCAAGGCATTCTTCTTTTGAATGGCAGCCTGTGCTTCTGCAGTAGAGAGCAGTGCCCTGGTCCAGTGGTGTGGTGGTACCATCGTAAGAACACCATATAGGGGCGAGTCTGTCTAGGAACCCTCTCATTAGTGGGGTGTGAGGAGAAGACAGCTTATCTTTATGAACGGATTTCGTGATTCCCTAGAAGCTTCAGAAGCGATAACATTTCACTTGTAAATTTTTAGAACAGTTATACATGTCGAAGAAACCAAACTGACTTATTCCAGCATTTTGTGGCTGAAAGAGGTAGGGTAAAAGAAGAGAGGCCACCTTCATCTCAGCCTCTTAACTTACGTGTAGAATACATCATCCTGCAAACACAGACTGCAGGGTTATTTTGCGCACGTACTGAGGAATTGCATCTCTTGCCCTACAGTAGTTCCATGTAGGTCTAGCTTTACAATTCGAGCTGTATGTGCCTTATACGCAGGCAGTGGGTGGTTCTTTGACATACCAGCGATAAACAAGACTTGTCATAGGTCACTGAGCGGGTGTTCATGGAGCAGCTTAGACACGCGTCAAGCATGGCAGTGGCCAAGGGAGGGGACTTGCTTCCTAAAGGGGGAGCAGATGCAGGACAGCCTTGCGTGGCTGCCGATCTGAGACACTGTTGGTGACCACCTGTTTTCTATGTCATGGAAACTCCTAAGGCTCTGCTTCAGGAAAAGAAAGAGAACCCTGAAACATCATCTTGCAAGAGAGAGAGCTGTCAGGAGAATAGCTGCTTTCAGCCGATTTATGGGGCCATTCAGACTATGTGAAGTGACCACTCCTTCCTCTCAAACTTCCTGGGGTCAACAGGTAAGATTGAAACTGATGTCCATTGTAGGCTAGGCGTAAGACAATAACCGAGAGCCAGCTTCCTACCAGCTGGGCTTACCTTCTGAGTAAGGCAGGGTGCAGATACGAGCTGATTCCTGGCCCTGAGTTTATAGGGTTTGGCTAAAGCACCATTTCTACTTAGGTTCTAGTAAACGTCTCTGTATTTGTGACCAAGAAAGGACTCTGCCGGAACAACGTGCATGGAGACACTCGAGATGAGAAAAGAGGGGCTGTATCCCGTCTGTGGACTCAGCAAGGGGTGCTGGGACTTCAAGGGAGTGCTGGGACTTCCACAGAGCTGACACGTTTGACTGGGCTTGGGACACTTCCATTTCCTTATTTGGAGAGTCCTAGCAGATGTGGCCCCGTACAGGCAGCAGAATGCCAGCCCTGCTCACAGGGTTGAAGGGACGGATCATTCATGATCCATCGAACCCGCTCTGAAAGGCCGCAGTGGGGGAAATGTGCCGCAGTAGCTGCCAGACACCAAGGAGGCCACCCGCGGCCCACTCGTGGCCCGATTTCAAAGCCAGGAGACTCAGGGACATCTGTCCCTCCGCTTTCTCGTCACCCGTAGTATAAACCCTACAAATCACAGAGCAGTTGAGGATGGCTTGGGAAACGATAACACTCAACTCTGTCCCCAACTTGAGCGTGGCCGTCTAGCTGGCTCTTCTGAACAAACGATGACAAGCTGTTTAAAATTTTACCCCAAAGACAGATCCAGCAGCCTAAGAAGTCTGTGGGTCTTCCTGGGAATCTAGGTTTTCCTCGGCGGGGATTTAGATGTAGGAGCTTTGCAAAGGCTGCAGAGCCTTTGGTTTCCCAGGCTCCGTGGTGCTAGAGGGCAGAGGCCGCCTCTTTGGTTTGTTCTTTGGTCAGTGCAAGAACAGTGGAGGCAAACTTGCTCCATCTAAGAGAATTCAATACCAGTTCTCCTAGGGAAACTTACTTTTGAAGTGACAGCCCTTACATCCTGTTGGAAATGTTCTTAGGAGAACTTAACAAGCACTTGCAACTTCTGTTTTTGAAATTCGGAGGTTGCTTTTTCATGTATACTTAGCTTTTACAAGTGGACACGCCCGGACCACATTTCACTGGCCAGTCTTCAGGGTGTACTGCATGTTCAGTCACATTTCTGCAAGCTTTACCTTTTCTTCTAGAAATGTCTGATACATAAATATACACATATTGGCATGTGGATGCTTTGCATCTTTCTAATGTACAGATTTTTTTTTTGGTATTTCTTTTTCGAAATGTACACTACTTATTCATAGATTCCAAACCCCATGTGAGGTATGCACTGGGGAGACTTGTGGCTCGGTTTTGACAGAAGCTTACATGAGATGCCGGTGATCTGACAGGAGCCAGGATGCGAACACAGCTCTTCTGACAGCTGGGGCATACCCTACGCTCAGTCACCTGATGCCTCACTGTCCAAGGCCTGTCCCGAGTGTGGACAGCACCGCCTCGCCTTGGCGCGGAACAACTTGCAGATGCAGAATCCCAGCCCCGCCCTAGGCTTAGTGAGCCCCAGTCTCCAGGGACGGGGCCCCAGGTGAGTCCCAAGCACAGCCACGTGTGAGGAGTGCTGCTCTCAACTCACGCCACCCGTAGGTTGGTGGACAGGTTCTCCGGTAGCTCTGGCTCTAACCACAGTCCCCGCTGGAGGACCTCAGCGCTCACCTCTCCAGGACTTGAACCCCCACTTTCTTAAGCACACTTGGCTTCCCCTTAAGCCCTACCCCCAGCAGCCACCCTCTTGCCCCTCTGACAAGTTACCTTTTCAGTGTCGTCCGTTAGAATCCGTTATGAAGCCCCTCGTGTAAACAACATCTTGGGAGGGACGAGGATCTATGTTTGAAAGTGTGAAAGCGAGAAATGAGCCAATGCGTTCAGCAGCTGTCAGGCCGCACCAGGACCCCCACCACGTGAGGGGACGAGGACGGGGCGGGGGCTCCTCCCTAGTTCTTAACCCAGCCCTCCCTCCTCTGGGCCAGGGCCGCAGGGCCAGCCAGCTCTCTGCTCTCACAGGAAGGGTGTCTCTCTCTGGGGAAGGGTGTCTTAACTACTTCATCTCAAAAACCAATCAACAGCCCAAGACTTGGTTGGTCAGTGCTACCCAAGAGGCACAGCGCTCTGCAGTCACCAAGTCCTCACAGCCCTAGGGCCCATGCATGGGGTCCTTCTCCTAACTTGATTAAGGAAGACCGTCCTCAGCTAAGCAGTGGGTATGTGTTCCAGAAAGCTCCCTTCAGCTGACCACAGGTAGATAAAGAAGACACCTGCCAGGAAAGTAGCATCCATGCTTGGGGATACTTTGCTTCCTCTAGTGACCCAATGGCCTGCCTGTCATCTCCTGGAAAATGCTCAAGGGAACGAAGAAGGTTGTGACCTGCCTTGGAGTAAACCATGGGTCTCAGTGTGCCGCGGACAAGCCCGGTTTATGCCTGCCGTCGTAGGGTGATCATCAATACCACTCCCCTTTCACTTTCCAAAAGTGTCCCAGTTTGGATGATAAGTTATTCAGCCACCACTCTGACTGCAAATGACACCCAGGAAAAAGACTCACTGGCCCTTCCCCAGTCCAGAGTCCTGAGCATTAGAAAGCAACTGTTCTGCGCCTTGGCTTCCCCCTTTCCTCTCCGGGAGGAGCTCTGGGAGCCAGCCAGCTGCTCCCTGACAAAACTGTCTGCTCACAGTCCCCAGGCTGCAGGAGCAAGCCGCAGGGGCTGTCCTGCAGAGTGCCCACACACCCTGAGCTCAGGGCACTTCACTCATCTGAGACAGACCTTGCCTCAAAAACAACAGCTTAAACAGTTCTCCAATCTTATACTTTTTGCTGCTTCCAATATGGTGCAGGTTCAATTTGAATGAGAATAGCCATGTATCCTAAGGTGTGGAACAGAAACAGGGGCCACAAGCGCTGGTTCTCACTCTGTTTCCTGAAGACCTAAACTTGGGCAAGTGTTTAGTCTCCTCTTCTTTGGAACTGGAGCAAGGACAGAGTTATCACACAGGAGTGTCCCAAGGATTAACCAAGACAAATGCTTTTTTTTTTTTTGGTACTGGGGATTGAACTCAGGGGCACTTGACCACTGGGCCACATCCCCAGCCCTTTTTTGTATTTTATTAGAAGCAGGGTCTCACTGAGTTACTAAGTGCCTCGCCATTGCTGAGGCTGGCTTTGAACTCGCGATCCTCCTGCCTCAGCCTCCCAAAGTGCTGGGATTACAGGCGTGCGCCACCGCGCCCGGGTAAGACAAATGCTTTTTAATGAATGTCACTAACTTGACATAAGGACCAAAAGAAACAGAGAGTGAATTTTCCATAACACAAAACGTCTACCCATTCCTTAGCTTTTCATCACTTGTTTTTCTTTGGTATTTCCTCCACAATAGTCATGTTTCCTAGCAAGCTTTAAACTGTGAAATCATAATATATTTGATTCTAGACAGCAGAAAAATCTCCAGGTAACAAAATGGGTTTTGCCACTTTTAAAAATTAAACAAACTATAAACACTTTAGACAACATTAGGGCAAAAAAATCGTATATTAATTTACTTCATTAAACAATCACTTTTCTACTTAAATTTGGAGATTAATTTATTCTTCATACAGAATATGAACAATCAGGTTCTATCATACTGTTTTAATTTTTACAAACTCTTGTATCTAAGAGATAAATGATATAAAAGCACACCATGAAATGAATAAGAAGTAGTAGGTTATATGATCTTAAGTGAAAAGAGAACACAAAATAATATGTACACTAAGGCTACACTATATAAAATATTGAACTCTAGTTGCAGAAATGAACAAACTAGTCATATCAAGATGATAGAAGCATGGTCTTCTGAAAACCTCTCTAGATTTTCTTTATCATCTTTTTAATTAAAATAGAATATTTCCAAAAAAGGCACACATGACTTGCCACATTAATAGCTTCAGTTAGATGCCCATCTACAAAATGCAGGTGGTGTGGGCACTGAGGCTTGGCTTCTGCTGTGGCCAGGTGTCTAACCCAACACTGGTTCAGAGGACTCTGTCCCCACATGCAAGGTGCTGTGCTCAGCCTCTCCCTGGCAAGGACCCTGAGGAGGACGCAGGCAGAAAGGAGGAGTGATGCTTCCTGGTTATGACCAGATTCACACCCAAGATCTTGAGGCCTCGGCTTTGAACTAGACCCATTCCACAAGCCACTGAGTGAGTCTGTGGACTACCAGTACTCCTAAGAGAAATACTGAAGAACATGTGATGTCACCATGGTCCTCAAATGTATTTTTAGCACATCCTACAGGAGAAGGGTCTACATTTTAAATGGACACATAGCTATAATTAATCTTTCAAAATCAGCAAGGCTGAGGGTAATGGGTTCCCAGAATAGGACTTCCTACACATGGGGTCTCTATGTTCTAAGACCAGATTTAATTCAGGTTAATTTTACAACAAGGAATATGAAAGACATTCCCAAATGCGTTTCTGCTGTTTCTCTCAAGAACTGATTTGGCATAGAAAGAACACTTAGGCGAGGCTTTTGGCTTGAATTAGAGCTATCAAATTTGGAAAGCATTTGCATTTCACAAATGTGGCTTTTCACTTCAGGGACTAGGTTTCTGCTAGGACGTAATCTGTTAGTCCAAAGCCTGTCCTTATGCCCACAGTTTACCTTGACAATAAAAAGGTTAGAAAAGCACAATAAGTGAATTTGCGAGTACTTCTCCCATTGAAATCAGCAGAAGAGAACATGCAGCCTTGACCTTGACCTGGTTCCTCAGAACGCACAGGTCCAGGTTCAAAGAAAGGCACCGGGGACGGCCACACGGTGCCGAGCACGTGCATTTCAGCTTGCCTTCTGCCATCAGCAGTGTGTTCTGAACAGCACAATGAACCAAGGTTCAAAGTCTCAATGAGATGGAAACAGCACTCTGCCACTTGCTTCTTCAAAAAATGTCACCTTTTTAATATAAAAGTTTAGTGTAAATCATACATTCTTTTTTTATCCAAAACATGCGCGTGCATGCGCACGCGCGTGCACACACACACACACACACACACACACACACACACACACACACAAACTGACCTCCAAAGAAATCTCCAGACAAGTACCTAAGAATTGGTGACAGAATAGGAAACCATTTGGGATCCTAAGAAATTTCCACCTACTAACTAATAAGAAACCAAGGTTACGAAAGTGATCAGAATGAACTTAGGTTTTCTTTCCTTGTGTTGGTATCTGCCTCTCTCCCTTCTTCCTTTCTTTCCTTCCTACTTCCCTTCTTCCTTCCTCCCTCCCCACTTTCTTTCTTTTCTTTTAATTCAAAATCAATTTCACTGTGAAGTTCGGAGCCTTACATGGTAATTCCCTACTTGAGCATAATGAAACAAATCTATCCTAAATTTAGAAATGGGGTAGTTTGGTTCCAGAATGGCTGCACAAAGGGACAGTGGGCACGGCTTAATATTGGTCTTTTCTTTTAGATTCTTCCCCATCTTTGAAACCTTTGCAAGAGTTCCTGAGTCCAAGAGGAGATTGCTGATGGCCTGCCCCTCTCTCTTCTGCCCCAAACCCTGCTCCTGGGGCAACTAGTAATGTCCTATGAGACTCTGGGGATGTCAGCAGGTTGAGTGTCTCTGAAGAGGGTAACCCAGTGAGAAATGTCAGCACACGCAGCTTTGAGCGTGACCGATGGCTGAGGAGCGTGCGGAGGTGGAGCAAGGGAGGGCGGGTGAGTCATTCACCTGTATGGGGATGCTGTCCCCCAGGAGAGATAGTCGGTGGGTCTTGGAGCAGGACGAGGTACGATGGGCTGCTCCACGGCGCTCACGTCTCCTGAGTAGGATTTGAGGAGGGAAGCGTTTTTGTTGGCCAGCATGGCTCTCTCATTCCTGCGGAACTTGGCTCTTCGGTTCTGAAACCACACCTGGGAGATGGTTGGGAGGAGAGAAGGGCACGAAGAGGTAGAGGAGACAGAAGGAAGAGGTTATGCGAATGCAATGTGTGAAGCCGTCCCAAAGAAGATGCAGCACGGGTCTGGGATTCTTCCCAGGGAATAATATGCCATAGTCCTTCCCTGGTGGGCCATGCCTAGGGCTCTCAAGGGTTAGAACTAGGGGCTGGGGGGGGGCTGAGGTGCGGCTCGCGGTAGAGTTTGTGCTTAGCATGCCTGTAGCCCTGGGTTCTACCCCCAGCACACACACACAAAAACAACCACAAAAACCTAGGACCATGAAGTTCCTCCAGTAATCAGGACTCCTGAGACAGGCTCTGTGACTACTCCATCAGACAACAAAATGTGGGCATAATTCCTATCATAATTGTAATCAAGAAAAAGAGGAAAAATCTCATTAGACCTCCGCCACAGTTACAATGACTTCACTAAAAGCTTTTTCAAAATTCTTCAAAATGTGAAACTTCATCTGCTTTCACATTACTAGGTGTTTAAAGAAAAGTCTTTATTTCTCCAGACAATCTGACAAGGATTTAAGAAGCAAATGGAGCCAGGCGCAGTGGCATATGCCTGTAATCCCAGTACTAGGGAGGCTGAGACAGGAGGATCCCGAGTTCAAAGCCAGCCTCAGCAATGGCGAGGCACTTGGCAACTCAGTGAGACCCTGTCTCTAATAAAATACAAAAAAAGGGCTGGGGATGTGGCCCAGTGGTTGAGTGCCCCTGAGTTCAATCCCTGGTACCCCAAAAAAAGAAGCAGCAGCAGCAGCAAATGATTTGTTTTCGAGGTGCAAGGAACTCCATTTGGGACGTGAGGAGGCCACAGAGGAGCAAGCAGAGAGCATCGTCAAGTCCCCGTGTGGCTCAGTCTGCAGGAGTGCTGGGCTCAGGCCACCGCAGCACACATTCTGTCATCCCCCTGCAGGGGCCAGGGAGCCCGGTGCTTGTACCCCAGCTCTTGTCAATCATTGGTTACTAACATTCCAGCACTTCTGACATACCAAACACAGGCAAGGAGGTCTCTTGAGGTTCTGGAAGGAAATTCAGATGCTAAATATCAGAAGCTGGCTGGACGACATTTATCTGTAGAGTTTAAGGGATGTGGGTGGCACTGACAGCATCTATTACAGCATCTAATAACAAGCCTGTATATTAATCACTACCAGGACTGGGAACGTTGAGCGGCACACGACATACATTACTTCTGTCCCTCATGACAATTCCAAATAATGTTCTGTTATTTCTATTTTCAAGTTAAGGAAACAGGTTCAATGAGATTAAGCTATTGAAGTTCACACGAATAATAAATGGCTGAGGTTCTTTTTTTCCTGTTTTGTTGTTTTTTTTGGTGGGTGAGGGTGTTTGCTTTTGCTTGTTGTTTCTTGTTTGCAGGGTGGGAGATGGAACCCAGGGCCTTGCATATGCAAGGCAGGTGCTCTCCCCGGGAGCTGCAGCCCCAGCCCAGTGGCTGAGTCAAGTCAAGGACGTCCACCTCATAACTGTTCAGCCCTCCCAGACGGCAATGGAATTGCACTTGCTCATTCACTCATTAGGGAGCCTTTATGGAGGGCTACTGCTGCTGGAAAGAGAGACGAGAACGGCTTAGTCTCTGCTCTTGAGCAGCTCAATCTACAGAGGAAGATGAGTATGCACGGAAAACCACAAAATAAATGATTTAGGCGCAATTATAGAAACACTGGCGAGGCGTGGGAGCAGGGAGTCCAGCATGCGGAGAGACAGCTGCGCGGCTCTGGGCAACATGCACCCCAAGCATCACGGGATTGCTGCCCCAGAGTCGGGTAACGTTGGGGGCCAGAGTGGGGATCCGCAAAGGGGGAACCTGAACATCCCTTCTCTGGCTTCCAGGACCCCAGCTATTCTGTTTCTTCTCTTCATGTTGCTATTACGGTTACCAATTTAAAATTCAATATGACCGTATCCAGGCCCTGCTTGATGATATCTACTGGCCTCCCATGACAGAATAAAATGATGGCTTCTCGCCATAGATCCAAAGCCCGTTCTGGAATTAGCTCTTTGTCCAGCCCAAGCCGCACCGCGCTGACTGGCACTGGTCCGCTTCGGTTCCAGCTGCTTTCCACCCACACGTCATGGCAGCAGCCAGCCCTCTGCCCACAACGTGCTTCCCCTCTGTCCAGCTGCCAAGGCCCATGTATTTTTTAAGATTTGACTTTAACATCTGAAGGGTTGTAGTGGATGCAAGATGACTTTTAAGGCCCAACAGAAATGGGTAAAAATGCAGACTACACTATGTTCAAGATTTACCTGGAGAGTTATTGATCTTCTCTGCTCCTTGGATATGATGTTCCTGTCATTATATAAGAGCGGCCCAGAGTGGGAACTTAATCAGTGTACGTGCCCTCCCTTTCCCCAGGCAGCTTGCATAGTTCCTGCCTCTGGTCCCTGGCTGATTCCTGTACCTTCCTTTAGTGCAGGCATCACCTTACAGCATCAAGACTATGATTCACACCTCCGTCTTCTCAGCCCCAGACCAGAACAACCTCAAGGAACAGGCCAGTGTCTTATTCACCCCAGCAAACCAAAAGCAGGTCCAAGGGTATAATCGGTGCCCAATAAGTGTTTGAGGGGAAAAAAAGGGAGGGGAAAACAAAACCCCACAAATTTTACAAAGATGAATAAAATGTGACCTCCACCCAAGGGGACTCCACCTTCTAGTGGAAGAAGCTGGCCACCGACAGCTTAATAAAATGCACATGACATTATGATAAATGCCCTAAATATGAAGAAGGCTGGAGTCAGAAGGGGTGGGCTCAGGCAGGGAAAGGGCTGGACTCCAGGGAGTTAGAATGGTCCTGGAGGGACAATTCTGTCCTCCTTTTAGGAATGTTCACAGCCTTGAAAGTTACTAGTTAGTAGCAGGTGGGAAAGGAGGAAGGAAAGATAGCTCCACTGTATCTGTCTGTCTATCCATGTTTGACCTCATCCTCTGTTTGTGTTGTATGTCTGTGTCTATGGATGATATATAATGTGTGTATGTGTATGCATTTGCCTGTTGTGACAGGGACAAGATGATCTCCCAACCCAAATATGACTTTCACTTTTTTTTAAATCCCCCCCACTGCATTATTCAGGTTTCCTTCTTTAAAATTCAGAACACTGTAGCAAACGCGGGACTTGAAGGTAGCTGTGGATCCTGGCCTAAAGCTCTTCATGACTCCACTGCAGGCGGAGGGTGGGGCATAAGAGGTTTGGAGAGGCAGGTGTTTGGGAAGCAGGAGGGATTGAAAAGCACTGTGTGATAAGCAGCTAGGAAAGGGAATGTCATAGTTCCTCACAGGACAGCGGGGTGGGCAGAGCCGGACTGAACTGTGTCCCTGAGGTCACTTAACCTGAGCCCTGAGAACCGCCACCAGTAACTACACACCCTCACTCACTCCTCCTCACCTATGCTCAGGGGCCACATGGATTCTATAAAACTTGCCCTTTTTGGGGAGCAGGATAGAACCCAGGGGTACTTAACCACTGAGCCACATCCTTAGTGCCTCCCCACTTTTTTTTTTTTTTTTTTTTTTTTTTTTGAGACAAGACCTTGCTAAATTGCTGAGGTTGGCTTTAAATTTGTGGTCCTCCTGCCTCAGCCTTCTGAGCCTCTGGGATTACATGAGTGTGCCACCGAGCCTGGGTAAACTTTCCTTTTTTGTCACTGATATTTTTTCTTTCCGTCTCTTAGGCAGCAGATCTTTTTAAGTGAGGTCCCTGTTCCCCATTGGGAAGACTCTCACGCTTTCTCTGAAGCTTCAGGGACCTCCTGAACCTCCACACCAACTCAACAAGCATCTCTTGCAGTGTCCCATGCCTTGTGACAGACACAGCCCTGCCCCAGTCAAGACCATGGAGGTGGCTCAAGTCCCCATCTGTATAGAGGGTTATCCTTTACAGAAAGAAATCCCTCAAAGTCAGACTGACCGTGGATATATAAACAGCAGCCTCTTCAGGAAGACGAGAGAGACCTGACCCACCCTCCTGACCAAAACTGCAGCTTGCCACTGGCATAAGGAAGACAAGACGTTCTGTCAGCAGAGACAGCAAAGCACCCCTTGAAAAGGCATTTAGGCAGGGGACTCATTGATTCAAGTCTGTTGTATAAGAAGAAAGAACTCGGGCTCTCTGTATCTGCAGCCAGATCCTCCTTCAGCCACCTCCTAGGTATGTGACTTTCTGCAAAATGCTTGAGCCTCTCTCTGCCTCTGTTTCCTCATCTGCAAGATGAAGAACACTGCCCACACCATTGAAGGGGGTGGAGATTAGTGGTTGAAGAGCAACAAGCAGCAAGGACTCCGCAGTGTTGTACTGTCGTCGTTGCTGTGGTACACACTCAGTCGCGTCGTCTTCTAGATGTCTGGCTTGCAGTCAGTGTGTCATGACATAAGTGCTATACAGACCTGCTCCTCCCTCTCACCTGTCTACATGTCCTTGTCAGGGGACACGGGGACCATGTGAAAGTCGCCATTTGAATGTGCTCTTAATTCCTTGGGATCCATTTCCCACTTCCACAGCTGTGCACAGCCGTGTATGCACAGTGAGTTTCTGGAAGGTTTGCATATGCCCAAAGCCTGGGGAGGAGAGCTGAGGTGGGAGGAATTAACCTCTTTGGCCAAACTGATGCTCAAATTAAAAGCTACATGAATCTGGAAGGGTCAATGACAACAGACCTGGAGAAAGACTAAGCTGCCTCGCCTAAACCCATTCCATTTGGTCTTTTAAAATACCAAGCACACAGTTAAAAGCGGGCATCTGTCTTTGTGCTGCCCCCTTGGAACCTCATTAGTACCAGCTCGGTCTGAAAGCTGCAGCCTGGGTGGTAAGCAGTCTGGACAGCGGTGCCGCCGCGGCCATCTGCCCACAGCAGGCGTTACCTGCACTCTGGCCTCGGTGAGGTTCACGCGGCGCGCCAGGTCTTCCCGCACGAAGGCATCCGGGTAGTGCGTCCGCTCAAAGACGCGCTCCAGGGCCTGCAGCTGGCTGCTGTTGAAGGTTGTCCTGTTCCGCCGCTGCTTTCTCTTCTTCTTCTCCTCTGAGTTCAGCTGATCATCTGCAACAGAAGACACTGACGATAAGGACCCCCATTCACTTTATGGGTCCCAGTTAGCACTTTTCTTTTTATAGTTCTCTAGAGATTGCTTCATTTGCTCACGTCCTTATCAAAGTCCTACTTTCCTTGTGCAAATGTTGGCATTGGTGCTCATATCATCTGCCTAGAACTCCCAGTGGTTCTGATGCTTGATTTTTGCTTCTAAGCATGGACCAGACCTGAACCAATAGCTGGAGAGACTCTGCTTCCTGTGCCTTAAAGCCTGTTCTGTCACGAGGGCTACAGGTCAATCTCACTCTTGGCCATGTTCTCTAGGCTTCACCAGAGATGGAGGAACTGTTTTGTACTATGTCTTAGACAATATTATGTTCATTGCTATAGTTTCATGACCAGGTACAAAAAGTAGCTCCTGAAGCCGGGCGCAGTGGCGCACGCCTGTAATCCCAGCACTTTGGGAGGCTGAGGCAGGAAGATAGAGAGTTCAAAGCCAGCCTCAGCAATGGCGAGGCGCTTAGCAACTCAGTGAGACCCTGTCTCTAATAAAATACAAAAAAGGGCTGGGGATGTGGCCCAGTGGTCCAGGGCCCCTGAGTTCAATCCCCGGTACCAAAAAAAAAAAAAAAAAAAAAAAAGTAGCTCCTGGTTCCTTCTCTAAAACATACAAACATGAACACAAATGCAGAGTTGCAGAGAAGAAACTGTGTTCACCAAACTAAAGGGATTTCTGTTTCACTGTGCACTCTTCTTGAAACAGCAATCACCCAGAGCTGGTGCTTTGCCAGGGCCTGCTTCAGGGGCTTGGGCCTTGACTAGGGACAGGGCCCCAGCACCATCAACCCAAGTAAGCCAACATTAGCCTGGGACTCACCCTGTGAGAACCCGAGAATGTTAGGAAGAAGGTCCAAGATCTCTGAAACAGTTTCACTCAAACTTGAGTCTTAGGGCCCTGGGAATTTAGGGACCTTCGGAGAATCACAGTCCCCAGTGTCGCCCTGCCAGGAGCCCGCCTTGCTTTGCTCTCAGTTCTCCCAAAGACTAATCACGCAGCCTGCGCATGACCGTCTGAGAGCCCTGTGCCCCTGCCCTGCCGGAGCCCTAGATAAGAGTGACGGGTTGTGAAGCAGTGCAGAATCCCCGTGAGCTAACACCACCGTCCAGCCAGCAGCCGAGCCCCAGGCAGCCACAGGGCCTGCCCAGCCCCCAGAGAGCCACAGCACCCACTGCCCAGGCCCAGGCCCAGGCCCGAGGCTCGGCTGAGGAACGGATCCTCTATGTCCAGGACTTCTCCCCTGAAAGGCTCAGCCCAAAGGGAATTGCAAAGAGTTTGAGTGAGGATGGGAGAAAGGAGAACCTGGCCACTTATTCCATATTCGACAGAAAGTAGCGCTCAGCCATTTATTTTTAATGCGTACAGTCCATTGACCTGTGATTGTGACCACGAGAACACACTCAACAAAACTACCAGCACGAACCATGATGTCCAGAGAACAGAAAACACCCACCCGGCTGGAATACTCTTCTTACAAAGTAGAGCGTGTTCGGGGTCCGCGCTTGGATTCAAAGTGAAGCTCAAGTCCAGGAGAGCCAGGACCCCCAGGCTTTCTGCACAGAGCTGCCTCACCAGGAAGCCCTGGAGCTCCAAGCAGGGGGAGCCCGCGTTTCCTCGGTTCACGAAAGCCCCCGCATCCGTAAGCGGTGTTTAATGTGCTTTCTACGGGGAAAACACGAAACTTCTCTTGTCCTTAGAAAACTGTCTTTGTACAAGTTCGGGTGATCTCACCCAGATTCCTGCAGCAAGACGCTCTGACCCGGTTCTCTGTGCGTGGTGGGTGTGCCCAGTCGGTCCCCTCTGGTTTTTCACACTTGAGGGATCTCCCCAGGAGCCCTGCCTCAATGGCATCTCTGCCACTCAGTGAGATACTAGATCAGCCACATCTTGAGAATGAGGCCAATTTAATCCCAAGTTCTGGAGTCTATTTCTGGAAAACACCCCAACCAATGTCACTGATTATCCCACTATTTAGCTGTTAGTTAAATTAGTTTATGATGATATCAACCCTAGAACTCAGACACTGAGGAGCAAATGCCTTTCAGCAGTTGTCTGACGGTTGTCCCCTCCTGCGTGGCTGCGTGGCTGCCTGTCTGGAAGCATGTTTCGTTACATGTCCTTCTCACAGGTCCTCTGTCCACAGTGCTACCTGGCTTGGACTTTGGACCTCACTGGGTCTTCCAGGGCTCTGAAAGCACTGACACCTGCCCCCAATAAACAAGATTCTGCCAAGCATCCTTGGCTTCCGTATTTTTCTCTCACTGAGACCAATTATACCCTAAGCTTTTATTTTTAATCGCATAAAGGAAATCATTTATTAAGTCAATACCATGATTTCTTGTCTTCCCTCAAATAAAATTCTTTCTCAGGTAGAACCTTAAACCCTAAATCCTGTATGCTGCTCCCTAGGTCTCCCTAAGTTTCTTCTGGTGTTGCCAATCTACAATCAAGAGCAAGAATACTTTATGCTTCGTTCTCAGTGCCACAACCTGCTCCGTAATCCCCCAGTAGTTCTCTGAAATCTTCCACTGTTCTCTCAAATTCCACTGACTGTCCACCATAAACCACCAACTCCCCCGACGTGGGAGTGAGGGAAATGGAGAATCACAGTTTATGACAGGGAATAAATAGCTATGACGACTTGAAACGAGGCCAGCAGAAGTTTCCCAGTGAACATTCTTGTTGTTTTTAACAAATGAAAACATCAGACCAGATCATGTTGAAGGTGAGAAAAGACACGCAAATAACAGGGGTCCCTGGAGTCGGGGTCTGGCAAACGTCCTTCTAAGTGGAAGTATAATCGGAAGAGACGACGGGCGGGCCGCAGGGAGCGCTGGAGGGGCTGCCCTTCGCTCTCCTGCTTGTCTCACAGATCTAGGCGGATCCTTCCTTAGCACAGGACAGGACCCGGCGCCGCATCTGCATCAGCCTGGGGCGAGACAGAACTGCACAAGTTTACAAGCGCAGGGCACCTGAAGGGCCTGTGCTAGACACAGCTCTGGGTTCCCGCTCTGGCTGAGGATAAGGGAGTGGGCGTGTGCCTTCTTCATGGCAGGAGGATCGTCTTGTGAAAACAGCTACAGTGCGGGTTGACCTTGAAACGCACCGTCCAGGGAGAGGGATCTCTGATGGGACATTAGGTGCATCTCATTCTGTGGTACTCTGGAGTGGTTGGGGTGCACCAAGCCTCAGAATAGCCCTGAACTATAAATGTGTTTTTAACAAAATCATAATGTTTCAAATCCAAAGTACTTGCAGATTTTGTAATTTTATTGGTCTAGATTAATTGCAGATATGCAATTATTGCCAGTCTTCTCCCTCCCTATCCCCTGGTACTGGGGACTGAACCCAGGGACTCTACCACCGAGCCACATCCCCAGCCCTTTTTATTTTTTGAGACAGGGTCTCACTAAGTTGCTTAGAGCCTCACCAAATTACCTCTATTCTACTCTTAAGGACAGATTACAATACACATCTTGTGTAAGAGAGAAATGATAAGGCATCCAGAATAAAATAGAAGCTGCTGCCCAGGTAGACCTTTCCATACTCATTATGTCTAAGAAAGGAAATCATCGTGTATCACGTCCTTCCTACCACAATAGCCGTTACCCAGGCAATGGCCAGAACAGCCATTTCAATCCAGGTATTCTTGCATTTTTCCCCAAGGGCCACCATGAGCATGTGCAGCGTCCGTGTAGCACAGGAGTGCACCCCCATCTCTACTCTCTCCCCATGAACGCAGTCATACTTCCTCATTTTCAGATACGGCCCGGAATCTGTTTCCTGAGACACATGTCAAATCTTACCTCTTCTATAAGACTTTCTGGATAGCTCCAGTCCCTACTGACCTCTCCCATCTCTAAATTCATAGAATATGTATGTGGACGCACATTTACATACACACATATACATAATATTCATGTTTGTGCTCACGTATATTAGTATCTTATCAAATACTTTCAAAAATCATTTTTATGTAAATGTCCTATCACCTTAATGCCTCCAGGTATTCCTATAGAAAAGAGATAGGGGCCCTTGACAAATCAAATGACAAAGCAGGAACTGTTAGAGTGGTATTGCGGTGGAGAATTAGCTCAAAGTATTAGAACCTTAGTAATTTATCTGAAATCTTAAAGGGTGAGTAATTTCTGAATTCTGATTATTCTTTTTAATAGTGCAAAGACAATAACTAGGCTGGTATTGTCTATGTGACTTTTAAACTGCAGAGGGAAAATAAACTTTCTACGGTGTTCCTTCTTCAGATAGTTTGGATACCAGATTTAGAGCAGGGGAGCTTTGCGATCCTCTTCCTGTGTAGACGCGGGAGTGAGTCCTTCACTTTTATCCCTTACGTGAATAAACGACTACAGAATCAACGAATCATTTAAGCAAAATGCTGGAGAGGACGTTGTCTCCTGTGCACACACCTGAGGCCCTTCTCAAGGCAAGAAGCCCAAGGTGGAGTCACCGCGTGCCTTCAGAGGGGACACAGAGGGGACACGTGCCTTCAGAGGCCTAGCACTGCTCCAGCACAAGGCTCGCTCTGGGGCTGCTGAGGTGGCCCAGGAGGAGAGTGGCGAAGGCACGAGTGACACTGGTCCCACTTCGGGGACCAGGCAGCATGCGGGGTGCCCCACGCACTGAGGCCTGGCTCTCTGTGGGCTTCCTTACCTCCAGCGGTCCCCGTGTGTCTGGTGTGTCCTGTGGGAGGAACCTCGGGGAGCCCAGATCAGTGGTCAGCCCAGCATAATTTAAAGGCACGGTTAGAATATATTTCAGAAATAAAATCAGATCAGAACAAAAAATGTGTTTCCTATGCCTGAGCCACATCAATTTGGGCAGAAATCTGATGCAAGAAGATAAAACTCGAGCTTCGGTAGCAGAAACCAACCACCACATCAAAGCCCCTCAGCTGCCTGTTGGTTGAAGACATGGCAGGCGAGCGGCTCTGCAGTGCAGCCCGCTGATCATTTTACGGGCATCGAAGAATGTTTTCAAAGGCACTTATATTGCACAACAGCCACTTACTTTAATGGGATTTGTGTGGTGCAGGCCCTGTAACCTTTGGAAAATTGAAAGGAAGTATAATTGCAAAAGCCACTAAAAACTGTTTAGCTTTTATTGCAAGGCCCATGAAAAGCAGCGAAACTCGCCTGTGGCGCTCATTTACGTTTCTTTGGCTGCTCTGAGCTTCAGCCGAGATTAGGACGGCATCCTTTCAATGCATGTCCTGATAAGCGGCTCACAGGTCACTCAGCCAGGAAGACTGCTGCAGTGCAGGTGGCGCTCGGCACAGCCCCACCAGAGCCGGGTTCAGCGACGCACTGTGCTCTGAACACAGGGCAGAGGTGCCAGCGGTCCTGGACACGGCATCCCTGCCCAGAGTGCCGGGCTCTGCCAGCATGAATATCCAATTGGGCAGCTGCTGTCCACCATGGGGTGCATCACACACACGTCAGAGCTGCCAGGCCCTGAACTTTGCCTGCGGAACAGAGAGTGTGTTTCCCTTACAGGGCACCTGGCAGAGGTGGGGCTCAGCCGGCCACCACTCTAAGGACTAGAAAATAATATCAAAACACCACAAATGCAATTGGGAGGATGACTTATGTTCTTTGGAGAATAAAATGCTTTAAAGAAGTATGAAAAACCATTATTTTGAATGGTTTTGACCAAAAAAGATGAGCGGCAGCTTCGTGAAGTTACCATGGCTCTGTGGACAGAGCTCAGCATTTAGCGCCTGGTTATACTCAACTTTCCTTTGAAGCAGAAAACCCTGGGGAACAAGAGGCACCCGAATGTGACTTGTACTGCTTTGCACTTCATCTCAGATATGTCCGTCCACCCCTTTGGGACAAATACACTTCTATAGGCCAAAATAAGTTAACATAATCCACACTGCTTTATCTGCTTTAATCCCTCAGGATTTGTCCTTAAGGCTTCCCGTCAGAACCCCGAGAGCAGGCCTTCCCTCACACTCCTTCCTGCAGCAGAACTCCGGCTTCTCCCAGGGCTGGGCTGGGGATTCTCCCAATGTCATTGTGAGTCGAGGTTAGACTAAAACTCCAGAGGACCAGGTTTGAGTCTGTACTTAACTGAAGCTCACGTCCACGTCCAGTAAAGCACAAGCTGATAACCAGATGTGCTGGAGCCAGACATTAGTGTCCTCGTCATAGGAGCCGAGTTATTGGACAGACCTCTTCTCTGAGCCGGGCGCGGTGGCACACGCCTGTAATCCCAGTACTTGGGAGGCTGAGGCAGGAGGATCGAGAGTTCAAAGCCAGCCTCAGCCATGGCGAGGCACTTAGCAACTCAGTGAGACCCTGTCTCTAATAAAATACAAAAATGGGCTGGGGATGTGACCCAGTGGTCGAGTGCCCCTGAGTTCAATCCCCGGTACCAAAAAACAAAAAAAAAAAAAAAAAAAACCTCTTCTCTGTGACAAAGGCATCCAAGTCTAGTTTCACATATGTAAGCTACTCCCAATTTCTCTATGGGCAAATCACTCATTTATTTCACAATTTAATGCAGGATACAAAAAAAAAAAAAGGTAGAAAATAAGAATCTTTATCAGAGCCAACTACAGCTAACCAGAAAGGGCACGCAGTGGGGGGGAGTAGAAAGCAAACCAGTTCAGAGATGGGGCGACCTGTGTCCTACAGCCCCTGCCCCTGCCGTCTGTGTGGACTTGGATGACACATGTCACTTCTCTGAGCCTTGGTTGTCACAACACTGAAATGAGAGTGAGGCTGCTTACTTCTCGGGGTCCTTGGAGGACTTCAGGAACGCAGAAGAGCCACAGAGGCCAGCACAGAGCAGGCATTCCTAAGTGAGGGTGTCACTGCTGCCACAGCTGCTGCAATGTCTGCTGGGCAGCGGGCTGGTCAGAGCATGGCTGCTCTTCCTTCCCTCCTGGGCTCCCTGCTGCTGGCCCTGAGCTACCCTACCATGAAGTAAGTGACTGGCAAGAAAGCAAGAAAGTCATTCAGATACGTTGACATGGCATGGCTGGCGTTGGCGAGAGCATCGTTGAGAACCAGGGAGCTGGAAAATGAACAAAACCTTCAAACATCAGCAGGCGCGGGGCATGGTGGGAGACAGAAAATTGCACGGGAAATCACACATAGATGCTTGTCCCCAAAGCTCCCTGTGGCGTCTCTCCTGCTTAGACAAGTCCTGGCTTTCTACCAAGCCCATTTTTCTTTTCTAAATCCAGAGTTTTGAAAAGAAATATTCAGAAAACAAGCAGACTCAAGCGATAGATAGGCAAGGAATTGATGCCTTGAACAAGTAATCACACTAGAAATTAGGTTTGCTACAAAACACAGGGAAAGGAAGAAGAAGGCCAAGGGCTAAAGACGGGCCATGAAAATTCAATTATTTCTCAGCCCATTTGCTTTGGGTTAACTAATTTGATTGCCACATGACTAAAAACACACAAAAAATTGGGTCATATTACTCAATGTTTATTCAATGACTTTTTAAAAAAATGTCTGAGCATTTTGGGAAATTCCAAAAGATAAAAAAGAAACCAAGGAAGACAAAGTTCAGGGAAAAGAGTGAATTCCAAGCCTTAATGATCTTTCTAAACTTGCAACATGACAGGTGTGTGGTTCCCTTGGGAGAGCTGGGCATTTGGTGAGGATTACAGAGCGCTGGGTGAGGGGTACCCTGTCCGCCTGTTTCTGGCGGGTTTTCTCCTTTGTAGTTAGGACTGTTGTCACTTTGTAAAAGACACAACATTGATCACGACACGCCAGTAGAAACTGGCGTCTTCAAGCGAAGCAGTGTCATTTTTTAAACGATTCCTTTTTTGGCATTATTTCCATGCTGTTTTGTAAATCTGGGAAGCGCCCCTGGGAGCAGCAATGAAGAAGATGTGCACAATCACCGGTTAGCTCAGCTCTGGGGGGACAGGAGTCACAGGCAGGGAGGGCTCTTGGGCTTGAACAAAAATAATCGTGGGGCATTTACACTCTTGAGGACAGAGGCATGGCTTGCCGTTCTTCCTCATTTTTATGTTCGATTAAAAGGGCAAGAATCTCGTAGACAAGAAACCTCAGGAAACAGAATGAGCTTTTCATCACAGTGAGAGAGAGAACCAAGAGTGATTCTGTAACACCACGTATGCAAATAAGTCTGGACGGGAGATTAAATTAGTCCCTCTGGGTTGTTACTCTGGTCTTGGATACCAAAATAACATGAAGACAGAAACATGCTGATGTGGTCAACGTGAGAAGCTTGACATTTTAGAATTCCGTCTAGGTTAAAAAAAAAAAAAAATTAAAGTCCTCTTTAAAGAACAAGAAGAATCAAAATGTAAATAGTCGCTCATAGTTTAAAAATTCTGGAGGAAATTCTGTAACATCTCTGGGTTTCAGTTTTCTTATCTGTAAAACGGGTTGCTGTCTTAGCTCAGGCCGCCATAACCCAATACCACAGACCAGTTGGCTTGAACAAGCAGTTCTGAAGGCTGGGAAGCCCTAGATCTGGGTGCTGGCCTATCTGACCCCTGCTGAGAGCCCTCTTCCTGGCTTGCAAACTGCTGTCTTCCTGCTGTACCCTCACAAAGTATGGGGGCAGGGGCGGGGGCGTGCCTTCTGTTCTCTTCTCATAAGGCACTAATTCCGTCTCGAGGACCCCACCCTTGTGGCCTCGTTAAACCCATTGCTTCTCAAAGCCTCGTCTGCAGAGAGCCTCACATTGAAGGCTATGGCTTCAACATATGGATCCTGTGGGGATTTAAAGGTTTGTTTCACGACAGTGACTTCAAGATACGGAGAACACATATATTTTTAAATCATGCCAACTGTAACCACTAGTGATACACACTCTTTGCACTTGGCTTTAGATCTTGGCATGTGCTAGTTCTGGTGGAGCAACAATAGATTGGGAAACTGGAGGCCTGGTCTCCACGGCAGGGGGGTTACTGACCACGTCTGTGTCTTCATGTCCTAACTGGAGGCACTCACAGGCCGCCCTTGGGACTGGAACTCTTTCAGGTCCAGCGTCGTGGGGTTCTGGGATGGTTTGCACAATGCCAGCACCTCCCGGCAGAAAACTTTCAATAACTGTTTGTTTTCGGTGATGACTGAATTCTCTTCTTTTGGTGGTGGTGTGGTGGTGGTGATTTTGGTTTTTTTTGCTTTTTTAAGGAAACCTTTGACTGGGTTATAAACTGGAAGAGGACTGGGTGATGATCACCAGGCCTGGGAAAGCCAGGATGACCTACCTCTTCACGCCCAAAGCACTCTGCAGGAATAAGTCTCCAGACTGAAGTTAATGTGAACTTTTCTTTTATAAATGAATTAGGTCACCTATAACTATAGTCTAGAGAAAGAAGAGACCTAACAAGCTCCTAAGAGTCAGTTTATTCTTTAAACTAATGAAAGGAAGTCACAACACCTATGTGCCTCTTGTCTGTCCTTCACCATCCTTGACAACCCAGCCATGGGCACTGACCTTGCTGAGAACAGCCTGAATCAACCACCTCAGGCTAATCCCCAAACAGGTGCCACTCACCAGGGCCAAAACCAGTCCAGATTTCATGTCTGTCATCTTCACCGAACAGACTGAGGACCTACAGCGTGCGGCGAGGAGGCACTCTGAGCAGAGAAGTGTCACTTGCAGGCTGCTCTCATGGAACTTATAGCTGGCCTGGGAGAGAGGCCAAGAGCACTTGCAAAGTACTGTGACAGAGAGTGGCTTCCCGTAGGCGCAGGGCCCTCAGGGCCAGCCCTGGGCCAGGAGGAGGAAGAGGGGCTGGAGCAAGTGCGGGTCCTAGGGCTCGGTCAGCTGGAGCTGCTCTCTGTCTCTTGAAGTTCAGTGTCCCTCTCTCAACTGCACAAAGCGCCTGCCACTGCATTCAGCCCATTCTAGTGGCCTAGCTAATGGTGACAGAGACACACTCCCTGGTCTTCCCTATCTGCTTCTTTGAGCTTGTCTCTTTTTGTCTGACACATGCTGGGCCTTGCCCTTATCCACCGGCCACATCGACTGCGGCCTCGCCGACTCTAGGCCTCAGCCCACCTAGCCCTCCCGCAGGAAGCCTCTCTCGTCAACAGGCTTCTCCTTGTTCCCCATCCACCATCTTGGCCAGCCTGCGACAAGCTGATTACCTATGTAGGCCGCCTTCGCACCAGGGGATGGCAGCTCCACCAGGGAGGCCCTGTCTGACCTGTTATCTGTGGTGTGCCAGCATCCGGCGTTGCTGCCTGACACGCTTCGGGCCCGTTTCTTATGATTGCTCAATGACTGTTAGACTGTGCTTGGTGACAACGTCTATCCCACACACCCTGGCCGATGCGCGCTTAGCCGCCCAAACTGACAGCTCTTTCCAGGGATCAGTTTCGGTAAGAAGGTCCTGACACACACCTTTTCCAGGGACGAAGGCTTGGTGGTCTCTGAAAGGCATGGAAAATCCCCAGGGTGAGCTGTCTCCCAGGCCTTCCATGTACTCCTATGGGCATGACTTTGTAGCAGTGACGACACAGTTACCTCAGTCATTACTCTTCTTTAGAAGGTGAACCTTGACAGCAAGTGAGCCCAGTGCAAGGGCCAGGGCCCTAGACCTCTTAGCAGCCCTCGATAAATGTTTGACTCCCAGTAAAGATAAAGGAAGTCTCAAAAGGTGTGACCTGGTACAGTTGTTTCAGTGTTCCCAAAAACGTATGTTTGGTTTTAGGTTGTATTTTCTTATAATTAGTCATTTCCAGTCCTGTGTTTTCTGTTCCCTTTCACTGGCAAAGAAGCGTGGGCCAAGGCCTGGCTAATTCATTCTCCAACATACAGGAACGCTGCTGCCTGTCAACCACACCTAAACCTTAATTATACGGTGATTTCTTCTCCAGGACATGTGACTGCTTTCACTTATAAGGAAATTGATGTACTAAGGTCATATGAGGAAAAAAAAAAAAAAAGGTGAAATTTGGGCAAAATATCCCCAAATTCATGTTGAATAATCTTATTCCACTGAATCATGTACCGTCCCCTGTTGTCAAATGGCCCTAAAGAAGTCCTTGTTAATAGGTGATTCTGTCTGCCTGGCGTGGAGACCCATGAGTAATCTATGTGTCACTGTGACTCATGTCTTGACCACCACTTCCAAATCCCCATCCTCCAAGAGTTGGCAAAGGAGTTCACACTGCTCAGCTCATAACAGGAAGAAGCCAGGATGGAGCAGAGACTCATAAAAAGTGCTGTTGATTAAAAAGAGGATGATAATTTGTAAAGGAGGACAGCTGAGGACAGGGAGGACGGCTTTCAGTCACCACCTGCCACCCCTCCTTGGCACCTGTCTCCACTGCAGAGTCTCCTTCCTCCCACGTCCTTGGGTCTTTCTTCAGGTTTCCTCTATTTTTAAAGTTTTCCAACTTTTAAATGGTTTTAAGGACTTTGATAGTAAAATGTTGAACCAAGACATGTCTGATTCCACTATGAAGCCTTCCCTAGCCATTGATGAAACTTTGATTTGCCAGCTTGCTTGCTTTTTTTTTTTTTTTTTTTTTTTTTTTTTTTTTGGTACCAGGGACCGAACCCAGAGGTGCTTAACCACTGAACCACGTCCCCAGCCCTTTTAATTTCGAGTCAGGGTCTCTCTAAGTTGCTGAGGCTGGGCTTGAACTTGTGATCTTGTGATCCTCCTGCTTTAGTCCCTGGAGCTGCTAGGGTTAGATTTGCCAGCTTTCTTATTTCTCGTCTTTCTGCAATTTTGATTAAAATAACACAGGGCTTAATAATTTGTTTAACTTAGAAGTCAGCACTTTTAAAATAAAATACCTTAGGAATAAACTTGAAGATTTTATGAGCTCAAGGGACTCAGTGATTCTGATTAGGTGAGTCAGTGAGAGAAGGAATTTTAGAAAATCAGATTTCGTAAACATAGCGTTTGCTATAAGTCACTTAAACAGTGCGTGCGTGTGTGTGTGTGTGTGTGTGTGTGTGTGTGAACTCATTTAGGCAAAAATGAGGGCATTCCAGGCTATATTTTAAATTTCCTCTCTGGTCAAGAGAAATCTGCAGCCTTTTCCTGGTTTCCTGCCCTGCCGCTCTGCTGCCCAGACCCCGCTGGGCTTCTTGCCTTTGTTCAGTTGGTTGTTGTTGTTGTTGTTTCCGTACTGGGGCTTGTAGTTGCCACTGTCCCTCGACAGCATCATTAAGCTTCTCCCTGTACCACATTCCTATTAGATTTTTTATGTTATAGCTTATCATAGCCCCAGACCAGATTCACACAATAGTAATTTCATAACCTTTTCCGTATTTTCAAAAATTTGATATTGGTAAAAAAAATTTCATGGAAATTTATGAAAAAGAAAATGTCATATGATGGGCAGTGGGTGGGGACCGTCCAGGGGATTCAAGTGAGACAACCTGAGTTCTCACCCTGTGTCTAGCCTGAAAATGTAATCCGAAGAATGTCACTTTGACAAATCTGGGCTTCTATTTCTATTGCTATTCAGAAAGGGCACAGTATTAGATTGTTTTTAGTAACATTCCAATGTTAAACTACGAGTTTCTTTTTAAGTACCTGACCAATAAATAAGTCTGTGCCCTCAATGAGGTATACAGTAAAGAAAAATGTACTCATGTATGAATTATATCCAAGTTTGAAATCTATGAATTTAACAGTGGATTAACTTAGATACTGTGTAATTGCATTCACACAATTTATGTAGTCAAATTTTTAATGTCTTTGATGTTGAAGTAAGATTCACAATGATCTTTGCAGATAGCAGAGTTATTTCAACATTGCATGGATGCTTACTTCCTTTTAGATAATTTTAAAGAAAATGGTGAGGCTTTTCAGTTATTTAAACAGTTGAGAAAAAAGTAAAGATGGAAACTATTTCGTAAGGCTATAAAGTTTTAAAATAATCTAATGTTTAAAGTTGAGGAACAGAATTGCTTTAAAAGGTGTGTGTGTGTGTGTGTGTGTGTGTGTGTGTGACTTAGCTCAGAGACTCCTCAGTTAAACTGGGAACAACAGTGCCATAAACATGAGAACTCAAAGCAGAGCCAATTGCCCAGAGTGGAAAGGTCCAACTTGCTGCACTGAGAAAGATTTACTTGTTTGGGCTCTTGCATCGCCCACTAAAACTGTTGAGACCTACCGTCATTACCTAGTCCAGCACTAACTGTATCTGGTAACTCACTTTGACATATGAGTTTCTGGTGGGAGTTCCCAGACAATGGCTCATATATCACTGCCAGATGAACTCAGTCATAAACAAAAGAAAACTTAAATAGATATTTCAGATGCTTAAAATTTAAATAAACCAAGCGCAGCATGCAAGGTTCCAAGGGAAGTCGATCGCCAAGTCGCGCTGATTGGCACCACCCAGCACTGCATGGATGGGATCTTAAATCACTGCATGATGCAAACACGGAAAGAAGAGAAAATGGGGAACACAATGGTGTATACTGAGGATGAATCGCTCAGGCGATTCTGCCCTTAAACTCTGAGAGTCAATATATTGACACCGTCCCGCTAGAGCCCAAGCACCTTTGAAACCATTTATGGAGCGTTTCAAAGTCCAGACCAGAGCCACTCTGTAAGTTTTAGGGATCCCTTTAGAAAAGCAGTTTCTTGTCAGGGTTGGAAAAATAATGGCACAAGGCATCCAGGAACGACAGAACGGAGGCCTGTTAGTTGGAGTCCAAGCTGATGCCTCTTCCAAAAGAAGAGGGTCCAGAAGAACATTGACTCCCCAGCCCGAGTGCGAAAGTTGAATGTCTAAGATTAGGAAAAGTTTGGTGCGTAGGACAGCACAGCCACGGCACAGGTCTACTGGGGAATCCGTTTACCATTTCACTTGTTCCAATAAAGACTATTAGGAAGGTGAGCGTCTCCAGGGTCATCACGTGTGGGGACTGAGGACAGAAGACAGGAAGATGTATGCTGCTTCCTTGTCAAAGCATGTCTTGCTTCCTGAGGCTGTCAGGAACACAGCAGAGCTAAGACAGCAAGTCGGTATACAGTCCTCACAGTGACAGCGGTGACCGATGGCCAATAAATCAATCATCTCTTGTGTACCCAACTTCACCTATGGATATGATGAATATTTGGGGCATGTTTTTTGTGGTCTCAAGCCAAAAGTTAACCATAGCCTGGAGAATTGTGAATTTCAGAAAAAAAACAACTAGAAATCTATGTTCCCCACTACACTTCAGTACAGTTGGAAAGGAGAGACTTCCACCAGAGAGAGTGGAATTGGGTTCACAACTTCTGAGGGATGAGGGGCTGCAGTTATTTAGTGACTTTCTTCCAAAGGTCATAAAACACCTCACATATGGTATTTCATTTATATTCCAAATATCTTTACGGTACAACAAAAGAGCACTTGATACAATCTTAACCAAACGACTAATAATTTAATATACTTTGGCAAAACTAAGTCACATTTATCTAATGTAATGTGCAGGGGAAACCAGTGTTTAGTAATATTTCTGATTGTAAAAATCAGTAAACTCATTATTTCTACCTTTTAATCAAAAGTTTTGTTCCCCCACCTAGTCAGGCACGTTAATTACTCTCTTTTCTTAACTCTGAGCCCGATTCACACAATTTAGCACATTGTTGTATATTTTCATATTATCTTCTTTGTTTTCTGTAGTCTCAACTAGCCACTTGCTGCTGAGAGGCGTCCTGACTGCCTCTCATCTTGCAGCAAACTCCTCCTTCCTGACTTCCAGATTCTTAACAAATGAAAAAGGAAAAAGAAGTCCTGGGTGTGTTAAAGGATTGTGTCGTGAAGTACAAACAGGATGGCTTTCTAAACATCTAAACAACTAAGCATCGGGCAGAGTCTGTAGCTCACGATTTCCTTTATACTTCCCAGGATCTGAGGTGATGTTGGGTCAGGATGATTTCCCAGGAAATCCCTTATAGATATTTCTGCATAACAAACAACTATTGAGTGCCTACTGTTTGCTAAGAACCACTGTTGAGCACTTCACACAATCTGTTCCGTGTTACCACCCTGCGCGGTTACTGCCACCCAGGGAGGTGACTGCTGTCTCTGTCCCGAGGAGAAGAAAAACTGAGTGGAGCTGAGCAGCCTGGCCAAGGCTCCCAGCTCGTGTCCCCTCTTTTAAGCTCTGAAATGCTTGGCTCCCCTGGGCAGCCAAGGAACCAGTGATCTTGAAAGAATTCAGAGGTTATAAAATTTCAACAGCTATTAAGAAATGGAAGAATATTTAAAAAGTGGATGGGAATTTGGAAAAGTATTAGGTGTAGTTTTAGCCCAGAAATTGAAATAGATAAATGGATCAACTTCTTGATAGGATTGGGTTGTGATTAGATGACTTTCAAAATCTGTACATTTGGCTTGTCTTTGAGAATTGAGGTTCCAGCCTGCGAGATAGTTCTACTCTTCCCCTGATCCACCAGTCACAAATCCCTCTCTGAATCGTGGGAGCATAAATCTGATTATACACGAAGCTGATGGGAAGGAGCTAATCACACAGATCTAGTACCCATCCATTACTCGACATCATAAATCACCCGCCTGCCACAACCTCAGCTTTCTGGAATCCCAAGTTGCTGGAAATACTCTGCTTTTGCCATTTATGGGAGAACCATATCATACTGCCTTCACCTTAGGTACTATAAAAATAAAATGAAGACTTTGAGCGTTTGCTCTTCAGAGAGTGCTCATGTGACAAGACAATGGAAAACACAAAGAGACCAATCAAAATAGGGGATCGTCTTATTTGAATGTGGGCAAAAGTTTCAACCTAAGGAATTGGTCGTCCCCTCTTAAGAAGCCAAATTGGGCGGTTCTCTCCTGAGTCGTTCCGTTTTGGAGATTGTATTTGATAGCAGAAGTGCAGACCTGCTCCCAGTCGCCACACCCCAGCACCCAGCACCCCCAACTCTGCAGGGAGGAGGTTGGCAAATCCACTTCCTAACCGTTCTCCACTTACTAGTTTTAGGACGGAAAAGTTATAACGCTGAGGTTATAATTCCTGAACAAAACAAGCAAAGCATTTGTCCTGAGGAGAGAGGAAATGATCAGATGCCCACCAATTAAATTAATTTAATTAAGCCGTGAAATTTAAATTCGGTTGCAATGACGAATCACGATTTAGATTTTCTGCCTTGTGTTTTCTGTTTGGGGTGACTCATGCCTGTTGAACAATGACGGGCTGGCCAGTGGGAAAGGTCAACAGGCCACACCCCCACAGAGCTCACAATTTAGTAAACAGATACATAAGCAAGTAACTTCCAGAACTGAGTTCAGTAAAGTAATGAGGGACTAGTTTAAGCTGTGGCGTAAAGGAGGGGCCAGCTCCTCCTTAGAGATGAGGTAAAACGTGAGAAAGGGGGCCCAGACAGGACGACTGGTTGCACTGGATTTTGAAGGAAGGGAGAAGCCCATCTGTGCCGGGAGGAGAGGGGTGGTAGAGGGTGTTGCTCATTCCGGGGAGTGGGCTTCGACCTCATTTCTTCCTCACAACAGCCCTAAGAAGGGTGTCGTTCTCCTGATTTTAGGTTCAGAAAAGTAGACTGGTGACGATGCGGTACTGGTCAGTGGCATGGTCATGAGCTTGTTGCTGCGGCTGCTGGGCACCTGGGTCTTGGAGACAAGAACCCCACAAGCATGCAGAGCCAGGTGGTGGGGACTCTGACAGGGCCCTAAGGCCCTGGGACTTCATGCTCTAGTGCAGGAAGTGGGTAAAGGGTTTCAGGGGGGAAGAAGAGCGCAGGTCCTGTGATGGCATGGTGTTTGACTGCAGCTAGGCGTGACGTAAACACCAACGTCTCGCAGATTCAGAATGGCAGGACTAACATGTGTCCTGTCCTGCTACCTTTAACAGTCAGGACACACAAGCCCCTCTGGCTGTTAAGCGTCTACCATGATGTCTCTGCCCTCTCCCAGGCTGTGCCCTGCCGGGGTCTGCTGTTAGCTCTCCTGGTTGTCTCTGTCAACCTATGAAGCACACGTGTACCCACCAACCAAAGACACAAATTATGAATTCAAGACAGGAGGGCACGTAATTTTTAAATATAAGGGGGAGATCTGAAGGACTTTCCAAATGGTCACACACGTTTCCTAAGGCAGCTGTGGTAGCAGGGCTCACTGAGGAGCCTGGACTGGTTGGGAGTGCCCCCCCACTCCAGCTCTTCACCGAGAACTAGCAGGCTTCCCGGGCTCCTGGAGACCCCCATTTTAAGCAATCTGGTTCGTTAAAAAAAAAAAAAAAAAAAAAAAAAAAAAAAAAAATTCTAAAAGGCATAAAATCAGATATGGCAATTCAGTTGTTTAAAAAACATGACCACATGATACTTTAAAGTTGCTAACTCTGCTGACATCTAAATGATTATATCTATTATATCCATGATTAGCTATGACATACAGTTATATATGATATATAGATGTGATTTTATGTCTATATATCTGAAAGCCCTTGAAGTCCATCCATTTGTACTTTGAGGTGACACACTGCTCAGCGTATCTGCATGTGCTTTGCTTCATTTCCAAGGTAGTAGGTCAGTTTTGACCCTGGAACCCTGTCTCTCTGGGGCCCACAGAGCCCTGTGTCTCTCCTCTTTGTTCTCCAGGCATCTTTAGGAGCAAATGCCCTTCAGTGTTGCAGCCGGCGGGTCCTTGGGGAATCTGCCCTACTGTCACTGCGCAGAGAGTTATCTGGGACCTGACGGGAGCCTCCTTCCCCTGTTCTTCTGGAGGACTGTGTGCAAATCAGACTCCTGAGTGGGACAGAGAAAGAAAGGAGAAATTTAAAAACCCAAAGGCCCTTCTCACTTCAAGGAACCAAACACTTACTCCACTGAAGGGGTTTTGTAAAAGAAGAAAAAAGAAAAAAGAAGAAGAAGAAAGAAAAACTTCATTAATGTTTGCTGGAGAAACAAAAATGTCTTTTCCACAAGAAAAGTCCTTTCTGTCCTGAAGTTGGCAGCCAGGGCCTGGGCATTTATCTCCCGCATAGAAAGTGCCCTGTCAGGCAAGCTGTGACTAACAATAAGCTGAAAAGCACACCACAGACTTCCACTGTGTTTTATTTGGCAGAGAGGAATTATTTCTCAGCACAAAGTATTTGCAACTGGCATTGGTTAAACAAGAAATTACAACCTTTAAAAGACCTATTTATCATTAGCTGTAAAAGTGCAGACTTCACCGTCAATTACCCTGACATGGGATTACAGACCATCAACACCGCACGCAGGATAATGACAGTCTCTGTGGCCTGCCCTCACTGAGAGGAGGACCACGACCAGGGGCCCTTCTGCCTCGACCCTTCCTCTGCCCTCCCCCACCCTGTCTTCCGGGGCTTCTCACGTCCCCAGCGCTCTCACTCCGCCTCAGCTGGGCTGGTGGAGGCTGAGGCCAGCACAGCTTCCAGAAGAAAGATGCGACAGCTCGGCAGCAGGCACTTAGGGCTCCCGGGCCAAAGGGAGTCTGCAGCAACTTTGCTCCAGCTCCGCTCTGAATGTGTTCCGTTGATGAAAACGAAAACACGAGACCAGCTTCTGAGAGCTGAAGAAATAGTGTGGTGTTATTCCTCTCCATGCTTCCAGAGGCTGAACGGTCAGGAAAAAAGGGTGGATTTTAATCAGCAAGAGGCCTCCACTGTGATTGATTCTGAAGCGGCCTCCCCAGCCCTGAATGGTGCCTATGTGGCTTTGGAAGGGGTCTCTGCATGGCACGGAGGCATTAACCCATCTTTAAATGATTTCGTTCCTTGGGAACAGAAAAACAAAGAGATGCTTTGTTTTCCAGTTGTCCAAATGTTTTTCAAAAACCTTTTCTCAAGTGGTTATATAAGGGTGAGAGGTTTCCCTCAAGAAACAGATAGGTATGCATCCCCATTTAGCTCTAACTGCCACAGAAGCATGGGGTCATTACAGTGTCACGGTCACCTTCTTGCCAGTCAAGTTAGTTTAAATGGTCCTCAAGTTTCGCTCAAAGGAGCAAGGCTCACAGATGAATAGTATTCTCTTCAGTATTTTTGTTTTTGTTGGCCATATTTGCCCCAGTACGCAAAACATCTCTAATTCGTGAGAACAAAGTGCATGTAAACCGCTCACATCTGATTGGCACTGCGTCAAAGATGAGGATCTTGAGGATGACGCCGACCCGTAGGAAGACCGCAATGGTGCAGCGCTGGAGGTTGTGTTTATGAAGGCCTTTAATGACATGGGGGAACACTAACACTGAGGTGTGCGTGTATGTTAAGGATCCCAGACATGCGTGTGGTATGTTCTTAACTGTATAAAAAATATTCAGCAAAGAGACTGGGCTGGACAGAAATAAATCATGATGTTTAAAAAGCGTTCACCACCGAGAGACTGCAATAATGGATTTTTTTTTCCTTTTCTTCCTTTCTGTGTTCCCTGATTTTCTATGATGTGCTTGTCTTACACGTATCATCAGAAGAGCATTGAAAAGGCAATACTGGGAAGGAAAACATTCGAAACTAAGATAGTGTCCTTACATGGTGATTATGCATTAGTAAACTTATGCATCCAATATTCTAACCCAACAAGAGAAATCATGGTTCCCGTTTTATAATAAAGCAATGAGGTTCAAAGAGGCTAAGTGTTTTGCCCCGTGGAATTAAGCACATTCCAGCCAAAGCTAAGGGACAGTGACCACGCATCCTGCCTGTCTCACTCCTGAGCTGCCCAGTGCCACCCGTGGCCTCTGGACAGGTGCATGTGTGCAGGTATGGGTGCCCTGCAGCTACTGGCTCACCTTCTGTGTCTTCTCCGGTGGACGTCTGTCTAGGAAGTGGGTCCATCCATGCGGGCCACCCCCATCTCTCTAGATCAGAGAATGTTCTTCCACATGTGGTCTGCTGTGTTCATTAAAAACTACCACGGGGCTATCGCTTGTGGGTGACCTTCTTCTCCAAAAATCACAGGCCTTCTGAGGCTTTCTTTAGCTCTATTAAGTTCAAAGAATGTGCCAGGCAGATTCGCAGTCCAAAAATAATCTCCTTTTATTGGCACTCTAAATTAACTCGTGGAGGAGTGAGCCCAGCTAAATTAAAGCTCTCACACAGCAAGGCCTGGGAGTTTTACTGAGTGGTAAACGTTTTCTCTCTCTGTGAGAACTTTACTGTTTCCTTCCTCTAAGAGAGGCTGTGCTTAGAGGCAAAGAAAGTAGCTCAAAGCAGATCTGGGAGAATTCATTTTATTTGACAAAGACTCTTAGTGTAACCCCCTGGTGTAGAATATTTAAAATTTTATGGGTTCTCCTAGCTTTTAAAATAATTTGCATTTAAATAAAGGGATACTAATCTCTAGCACAAATGGAAAAGTATGTTCATTGCCTTTTTTTTTTTTTTTTTAAAGCTGGAAAATTGGATTTGTAGGAGTCACTGGGTGAGGTTTTTTACTCATAAATGGCTTTAAATACACACATCCTTCCTGGCTGGCCTGCTGCACCTTGGGTTATCATTTCATAACTACGGGAATACTGGGTACATTCCTCTCTGAGCACTGCACACGAGGAGCTCATGGTGTCAATCATAAGGAATTAGATTGGGGTGCAGGGTTGCCTCTTCTCCAACACAGAATGTCCCTGCCAGGCAGGGCTGACAGCGCCTTCACCAGTTCCTGCTGTGAGGACGTGCCCACCAGTCCTCAGGCAGCAGAAGACTGGCGCGGCAGGCTCGCGTGGCCAAGGACTGCTCAGTGCCACTCTCTCCATTGTCTTGCCTGGTCTGCCCACCAAACCGGTGACCAGTGCAGGAGTGGAACACGTGGACACGTCCACCACCGCAGACGGCGGGGACTGAAGCCTCAACGCCTTGATGTTGAGGTTTAGAGAAAGGCATTCTCATATGTTATTTCTCCACACTGAACATCTGGCACACCCCAGGAAAAAACCACCCGACGTTGCTTTGGAGGCTTCTGCTGCTCTGACTTCAACTGAGAGTCTAACAAAGGGCCCAGAGAATAGAGGAAAAGACAAAACAAAACAAAAAAAAAAACATTTTACCCAGAAAAAGAAGCAGAAAGAGAAGGTAGAGGTCAGGAGAGTTAAAAGAAATGTGTGTGAGAAAGTGTGCTCAGAGATCTTTTATAGATTTCCTGTTGCCTGGAAACCTGAGTTTGAACTAAGAGGAAATATAATTCACCAGAATTGATATGTCTTCTTGAAAAGAACTCAAATGGTAGAATGAGATGGATAGCAGTATCTTAAACGCATGATTGAAGACATGAATACTTTGAATATTCTTTGTATTCAAACAGTGTTATGTTAAAAGTTGCTCCATATATGTAATATGAATGCTATTGTTATATATACATCGTTGAGTAAAAAAAGAAAAAGAAAAGAACTCAAGACTGGCAATACAAATGCTTTTGGTCCCGATTCTAAAGAAGTAAATACCTTCCTCTGTCTAACGGTGGCTGTGGCTCTCACAAAGCCACTCTCCAACATAGGAGAGTGACTTCGCCACCCAGGACACTTGCTCCTTCCACCAAGCCTGCAGGGACAGGTGATGTAGCATCACATGTTTCACAAAGGTATTGGGAGAAGGAGGGAAAACCCAACATCCAACAGAAAGTTCAGGTGCGTACTGTTTATATAGCACCTTATTTTGAGTGTCCGCAACCATAATGCTACCGTGGGGAAGCCCTGGGTAGGACATAGTGACCACTAAAGAGGGGCTCGGGTTTCAGTGACAGTCCTGCAGCTAACTAGCTGATCTGTGCAAATTGCTTCAGTCTCCTCACTTTGTAAACGAGGTGTTTGGAAAGACGCCCTTCCCACTCTAACAGTCCGCGGGGTACAGTTACGCGTTCAGTCGTACCATCAGGTATCTTGCATGTCAGGCCGCCGAAGACCCCCATCAAACCCTCCCCACCTGGCTGGAGAGAGGGACTCCGCCATTGCAGGTTTTTGCAATGACAAGTAGGGTCACCTGGTTTCAGTAGCTCTCCCAATCCTTCTCTGCCAGTTTGCTAGCTGGTTTCAGGAAGAGGCTGAAGGACAAGCTAGAAGAATGGTTGCTGTTAGCCGCCTCTTAATTCCTAAGTCTACTGTTATTCTAACAACAACAAAATCCAAGATGTTATCATAGTTTTGATTTTTATCTACAGGAACCCTTCAAGCACAGCTGTTACTCATTAGACTCCAGTGGCTGAAGGCATTTGGTTACTACAGGAAAAGAAGGGGGGGAAAAAAAGAAAGAAAAGAACATCAGTAAAGTTTTATTTACAATCTGCTTTCGTTGTAAAATGGTAGAAATCCTGAATCAATAAAACAGTGGCCCTTGGTACCAGAAACAGAACCGTGCTATCTGAAAACGGTGACAAAGACTGCAGGCACAGCTCCCAGGTTTGAAGGACGATGTCGGTCCTCTTACCTTCCCCACAAGAATGATCACACTTCTCAGCCCTTGGAACTGCTAGTGACTAAGAAAGCACAGCTGTGCAGGGAATATGCGGACGCACGCGCGCGCACACACAGACTTTTCAAACAATTTTTGTAACAATCATTTCTACCCCGTGAAGGAAACAGCTGGTCTGTGTGATAGTGCAAACCCAGTCCGTGAAACCTTTTAGCAAGGATGGGTTCTGTCTGCCAAGAACACCAGAGAAGGAATTTCACCTCCCAGAATAGGTTTGGTTTGATTACTTCTAGCTTCTCTTTCAACTCTGAATCCAAAGATTTGATGCTGTGATTTTTTTTTTTTTTCCTAAATTCATCTACAAAAAAATGGATCCGAGCTTTCTTCTGCATTTCATGGGCTGGCAGGTACCCTAGTAAGTGCAAGTGAGAGAATGAAACCTTATGGTGCTGGAATTTGGGTATATTTGCACCTGGGTTTTGGACACGCTTGCACCTGGAAAGCAAAGCCTGTGGTAATAAGGTCTCTGTGGCAGCAGCGTCCTACAAAGTGCTTTGGAAAATTAAAACCCTATTTGCTTCATCCGTGGTGGAAAATGGTCTTCTCACAGGCAGAAAACAGGAGCATTAGAAATCAAATACGTGCAAATAAGATGAAAGGGTTGCTCCTGACCATTTCACTTTAAAAGTGCAAAAGGCACCCGAGTTTTAGCTGTGTGGACTCACGGCCTTCCCAGCACATCTCCTCAGAGTGGATTTCTCTGAGAACACATGGCCCTTGATCCTCCATCTCATCTTGTAACTTAGTCTGACTCAAGGTCTGAGCTTCTTGTCTTTTTGCTTCAATTTCCAAAGAAACTGGAAGCAATAAATGGCTGTATCGACCCCATTTTCCACCATCCATAATACCATACACACAGAAGTTTCTTATTTATAATTTTTTTTTTTAATCTTAACAGGCTGGCCAAGCAAGTTTTACCTAACAACACATTTTTAAATTATTTTCGATGGTGATAGTGGAATGTAGTGGGGGGTTGGCCAGAGGGAAAGGGAAAATCAAAGTTCAGCAAGAAAGTCAAATGCTGTTCCTTTCTGGGCCCCCTCAGAAGTGAGGCAGTAATGCCATGTAACAGCCCGCTTCCTGGGAGCGGCTTCTGAGATTGGTATGAGCAGGAAATTACATCACAGCAGACTCTGGTCACGCTGACCCTAAGTGCACCCATATTCTAGCCTGCACCCTCTGACCTCACCTCCCTAATCACATTGGATGCTGTCTCCACCCTTTACAGTGTATTTAGGACCTTTCTACAGCACATTTTATTTTGCAAGTCATTTATCAATGTTAATTCATCTTTTCTTGCCGACGTTCATTTAAGGTAGAGCCCTGTGATTAGTAGTAATAACAAAACCCTGGTAGTTGGCTTTTCTATAGCTCCTGTCTCCTGAGAACTCTACAAATATTAACAGCACACACAACAGTCTCCTGGAAGGCGCAGGTCACAGAAGGAGCAGGGAAGAATGCTATGACGAGCCTAAATGGAGTAAATTGGAGGTTGGGTTGGAACTGAATCAAGATGCTGGTGTTAACACACTGGACTATTTAGGAAAAGTTCCAGAATCACTTAAGGATGAAAAGCAATAAGGCTGTCAAAATTTGCCTGGATTCTATATAAGATTAGACCAGCTCCTAAAATTTCCCAAGGTACCTCTGGGTCAAGGGCTTTCTACAGAAGGTAAGCATTGTTGATGACATAAAAATTCCTAAGTCTCAATTGCAGAAAAACGTTAAGAGGGGTATGTGTGTTGAGGAGGAGGCGTGAGAGCTTCTTTCACTTATTTTCATGAAGTTTCTTTATTGGACTCATTTCAATCCTCAATATTTGTCATTGATTTATCATTTCCTAGCTTGAAAAAAAAAGATTCTATAACTAAGGCAGACTCAATTCTTAACTAATAAGAGAACCCTAGTGGCTTTAAATAAAACACAGCTTCAATTGCTCACCAAATACACTCAGCAATTTAATAAAAACGTAAAGGGACCCTTTACAAGGAAAAGTTAGCTACTTTCTAAAATATAATTCAATAGTGAATCAAGAAAGAATATCCCATGAGGCTTACCAGCTCTAGTTACTGGGATTTTTAAGGCTCTTCTTTTGAGTTAAACTCTTCAAACTGAAGATTTAATCAAAAATGTTAAAACTTTAGCAAAATAAGAAACTGAATTCTTATCCCATAGGATTTGTGTCTGTTGTTTGGACAGACCTCTTGAACCTAGACAACCCTTAATATAAATGCAAATTCTTTCCTAGAAATGGAAACAAGAATATGTTCTATTCCAATTTGGCCCTCCAAGACAAAGGAACAGACTGTCACTTCCTTTCTTATAGTGTCACTTTCTACTTGGTACTATCTGAACCTGTGTATAAGTGTAGAGTCCAGATTCTAGGCCCATCCAAAGCTCTTAAGTTTCTTAGAGGACGAGCAACTGTGTAGCCCTCTGAGTGCTTAACGCAGTGCCAAGCACACAGTAACTGTGTGTCCAATATTTCTTGAATGAAGGGAGTTTGAGAGCACCGCTCCCCGACAGGAAGCCCCCCAGCCCCCACAGCCCCTGAAACCAGCTGCTGAACTCACCACCCAAGCACAGGACTAGTATTTCCTACTTTGCATTAAACCTTGGGGACTATGCTGTTTTGTTTTATCTATTTTCAACACCATCTCTGTCACAACACACAAGAGTCAGGGAAGAAGAAGGGAGTCAGGGAGAACACAGAAGAGGGAGGGGAGAAAGAAAGGAAAAGAGGAAATCAATATCACACTAGGCCAGAGGAATATGAAAAAAGAAAATAAAGAAGGAAGGAGGGAGGAACAGAAATTTTCCTCAGTGAAGTCAGGATTCATTTGAGTGGCAACTCTGTAAAAGCAAGTTGGTCCTCATTGTTGAAGTTTGACCTGATTAGATACATCAACACAATCTAACACATTCCTTTGTATTTCACTCCTAGGTTGGCTACTAGGTCTGATCCAACTTTTCGTCTGCTTGCCACCACCCAACTCATCTCCAGCATTTCATTTATTCATTCAACAAATACTTATTTTAAAAAAAATATTTATTTATTTGCTTTAGTTGTATACAATGTGTTTTTAGTTTTACGTGGTGCTGAGGATCGAACCCGGGCCGCACACGTGCTAGGCGAGCGCTCTACCGCTGAGCCACAATCCCAGCCCCTCAACAAATACTTTTGGAGCAACAATTTTCCAGGTCTGGGAAGGATGCTGGAGAGGGACGCCCCACTGAGAGACCTGCCCCGCACGCTCCAGGGCCGCCAGAAGCCCAAGGTTCTGCTCACCCACAGGGGACTTGACCAAGCCCCTGATGGCCCCCTGCACTCAAGCCTCTGCAAACTCCCGCATTTCCTTATTCCAGCGTCCCGGGCAGCACCTGTGGCCAGCTAACTCCCTAGTCTCATGTATTTTCTGCAATGTCCATCTCTCGGAAGAACTTTCCATTTTTATTTTATTCATACTCTTCCTATGACCACATTTCTAGGACCTCGCCAGCCTGCAGTCCAGGTTGCCTACACTTAATCTCTCCTGACCCCATCTAAACACGACAGATGTAAAACCCAAGTGGTATTTCAATGACTCTGTCCCACAGATTCTCATGTATGCGGGGATGGGGGGGAAGTTGAGTTTTGCCAAATATGTATTTTCTCAAATTTTTAAACTTGGAAACTAGAGTACTGATGGTGGCTCCTGATTGTGCTTATGATAAATGCTAAGGCCCCCACCCACTTTTCTCCTGTACACCTCACACCCTCAAACTGTTCTGGGGGGGGGGCACTGTCTCCCATAATAATTTCCCCTCCCCAATCTAAGTGATAAACAGCTGCGCATTTTCCACTCTTCAGCCCCAAAGTTCACATTTCTCAGGAAGTTTGTCTTCACCTGGTGGACTGGCGACTCCACCCTTCAGGACCCTTCAGCACCCTGCCCTGGTCTGGTCCTCGCTCCATCCCGCAGACCCACAGTGTGCGGCTGGTGTGCGGCGTCTGCTTCCGCCCACCATGAGCTCCTGGGCCCCACGCACCACACCGTCCCTGACGCTGGATGTCTAGGGCTTGTCTCAGTGCATGGGACGTGGAAGGCACTCAGTAAGTGCTGAGTGAAAGGAGGAAGAAGAGGAGCAAGGACCTGACATATGACAAAACGTGGATCAGAACAACCAGCAGGAGCTAGAGACCTGGGAACCCTGAACTTTCCAAGTGACTATTGGACAGAATCCAGTGAGGACAGCACTGACTACAGATGAGAGAGGCCTTCTACTTAGTCAAAATGGAACCAAGGGGCTGGGGTTGTGGCTCAGTGGTAGAGCGCTTGCCTAGCACGTGTGAGGCACTGGGTTGGATCCTCAGCACCACATAAAATAAATAAATAAAACAAAGGTATTGAGTCCATCTACAACTAAAAAAAAAAAAAAAAAAAAAAATTTAAATGTAACCAAATCTTCACAAGATTTTTCCCTTTTGTTGTCTTTTTCTCAAACACACACACACACACACACACACACACACACGTATTTAATCTGATCAGTTTGCTCTCCAGATCTCCCCATCCTTCTTCCATAGCTGTGACTCCAACTCTTCCCCCCAGGCACCCCACACCTCGCCCCATGTCGCCACCTGGTGCCCAAATGCAAGAAAAATACGTAGGAGATGAAAATGATTTTTTTTTTTTTTAGGGTAATAAATATCATAATCTTGAGGATGTACTGAAAGTTAAAAAAAATCATGTGTCTTGACATAAACATATGGTCACAAGCAAGATTAAAGATACAAACCTTCCTCAAAACACAGACTTGTTTCCACTGACATCTTTATTTAAAAAAAAAAATATGAGTGCTCTCAATCTTTTCAGCCCCATGGTCTTCTCCCACGGATTCCACGTTTAAAAACCTTTTCAGCTAAATAAAATATGTTTTACTAAATTAAAAAAAAATTCTAAATAAAATATTTTGTCATTTGCATTATGTAAAGTCAAAATTTCCTACTCGTGACACTGTTGAGCCTGTGACAGTCAGGAATGCCATTCATGCGGCTCTTCCATGTGCCCCACCATGACTTAAGGACTGCACAAGGCTCCACAGAGTCACAGAATCAATATCAATCCAACCAAAAGAGCTTGAAGCTTCTTTTGTCTGTACAGAGTAAGCACACATTTTTATTAGGCTATCTTTAACAGAAAAAATATATCAAGATCCCTGTCACTGCCCTCAGGAAGTCGGAGCATCTGAGAATGGGAGCCAGTGGATGAGGAAAAGGTATGAGCTGGTGGACTCAGTAAAACTTCTGTCAATAGTTCCTGAAGGAAACGTCTCACATGTCTGCATTTAGCTCCGATCATCCTTCACCTGGTTTTAAATGTCCTATCAGTTGCCAACATACATTGATGACAATTCTATTGTCACAGAACTAAGATCCGAAAGATGCACAACTGAAGAATAATGAGGACTTTGTACTTGAATTTGAGTCATTATAAAATCATCAACTGAGTTTCAATAATAGGAAGCAAACAATAGCACCTCCATCAGAGATTTCCACTAAACAGAACAACAACAAAGTTTTCAAGTTCCACCAGAAAATGAGGAAAATTAAGTACAATGTAGTGAGCTCTTTGTTTTCTTTTGAGAATACAGTCATTTTATTATTTTGGTCCTTTTCTTTGTGAAATGAACAGTCAGCAGAGGATAGGAGGTTCATTTAAACGCCCTCATTTAGCTATGTAAATAAGAGCTCCCATTTTTTAAAATAAAATTTTACTGATAAATAAATTCCTAAAGTATGGATAAACATAAGCATAAATATGAAATAATTTTCAAGAAAAATTAAAAATTGAGAGCTGTTGAAAATACCTGACTTGGGGCTGGGGCTCAGTGGCAGAGAGCTCGCCTTGTACGTGCACGGTCCGGGTTCGATCCTCAGCACCATGTAAACATAAATGCATTGCATTGTGTACAACTAAAGTAAATAAATAAATATTAAAAAAGAAAAGAAAAGAAAATACCTGACTTTATGTTATCTTTCAGAGTAAATCTAAAGCAGCATGCTGATTTTCCAATGGATTGGCTAAATAAAAGCAATTTTTTAAGAAAAATAGAAAAAATCATATACTCCAGTTTTCTGCCCTAACATCATCCAGTTACAGAAGTAAGTATCAGCACTATGTGACATCGCCCTTTTCTGACCCACGTTGTACTCTGAGTGCTAATGTTTCTTGAAGTTCCTATTTTACGTTGCTTTCTGGCTCCAAAGTCAACAGAGAGCTCTAGGATTTATTTTATCTCCCAAGATCTCTAGGTTAATAGAAAAATAATCGTATCAGCGACTTTTGGGGAAGTGTAACAATGAACTTGGAGGTCACGCAGCAAGTAAATGGTTGTGTAGCCTCAATGCTTGGGCTTCTGAATCAGAGAGTAAGAAACACATTTTTCTCAATCTAAATATTCTTGACGCTTAGCATGAAGCAAAATCCATTTCTCTTTCCCAGTCTTTCATGCTTCGTTCTTTTTCCCTTTTCTCTCACCACAGCTTTTTGGATTGAGTAGAAGTATTTGGTCACTTGCTCTTTGACCTCAGAGTCTTCTGAGACTATATATTCATTTGGAGAATGACTCCCTTTAGTTACCTAAAGTGTCCTCGGACTAAATTGTTTCCAGATGTTTACAAATATTTCAAGGAAATATTCACATAGTTTTTATGGCTGAGTGATAAAGGACTCCACAGTGTCTGTTCAATTATAAAACAAGATCCAAGTGCTCATTACAAAATAACTTTCATTTGACAAAGATTAGCTACACGCCAGGCACAATACTGACCACAGTCAATGCATTATCTCATTTAATGCCCACAAGAACACTCCAAGGGAAGAGGGAGGCCCAGAGAACAGCTCCACAGAACAAACAAGCCCAGGGAAAGGATGCTTCCCAAACCCACATCTGCACCGAGTCCCGCTGCTCCTGCAGAGCCAGCTCCTCCACTGTTGGCTTAAGACAGGAAAGGAAGAAGAGGATTTGCAAAAGTCATGGGGCACCCTGAGTTCTGCAGAAAAGGCCTGTAAGAGGCTGGGGAAGGAGATTTGCAGAGCAAAGTCCTTGTGGGTTTCACGAGAGCCCCTAAGGGACTTTCTCATATGAGTTGAAAGTGTTATACCCTCACTCACTGTATTCTGACTTAAGAAAGAAAGAGGGAAAGAACAAAAGAAGGAAGGAAGGAAGGAAGGAGGGAGGGAGGGAAGAAAGCAAGGCAGGCTTGGTGACCTTCAAAAAAAAAAAAGCTGTTGTTTTCATAAAAATTGTGCTTTTTGTTTAACCTTGGGGTTACTCTGAAAAAAGACAACTCTGAGTAAGAAGACCCAGAGGACCTGCAATTGGGGATGGGAAAGTGTCCAGTCAATTCTCCTTTATTCCAAATAATGGAGAGAAACAAAGTGTAACCATGAATAAACCACTCCATGAAGGCTAGTTCCACTCCCCAAGAAAAAACAGGGTCAAAAAGTTTTGTGTATTGATGCTTAGAAGACATCATGCAGTTTCTCCATTTTATGTATCTGGAGGCTAACATTTCTCACCAGTTTTGCCGAGGTAGAGTTTGCAAGGGATTTTGGACTCTCGGGGTGCAGACTGATCATGAAAAGAAGAAGCTGTAGAGTGTGCAAGTTAGACATGTCAACTGTGGATTTTAAAAAGAATCCATAAAGTGGGAAATCCAGATGCAGGCAATTAAGAGGTGACTATGTTTGTTCTGGAAAGGTCTCTCCTGGAATCGACTACACAAGTGCCGGGCCGCCTGTCTCCTGCCCATGTGGAATGTCATCTATTCATGCCACCCCTTCCTCTGTTCTCATCAAATACTACCCCCCTAAGGCTAGAATTTGAATCCGTGTCAGGAATCCTGACCTTGGCGAGTCACATTTTCCTTAGTCCCAGTCCCCAAGGCACTATAGAGCTCTCAGACTTTTGACCTTGCTGAAAGCCATGGGACTGCTTTGAACGGGAATTCTCTTCCCACTTCTCTTCCTTCCCTCTGCCTCCCTCATCTCCAGGGCCGCCATAGCTCCTTTTAAAGGAAAATGGGGTTATAAAGCAGAGCTGCCTGCCTTTGCCCTTTTAAGATTTTGGTCTTCTGGGCCAACATTTTTCCCAAGATGCCATTCTCCACTCACCAAACTATATTTTGAAAAAAATATCTGGGACACAAACATCACTTGTTTCTTGTTGCCCTTAACTAAAAATCTGCCAGGCTTTTTCTTTTTTTCTTAAACGTAGTGCTGTTTCAAATCATTTTTAAGTGAGTTGAAAGCTGGTGAAAGGGGCTTGATGGACAGCCTTGGAGGCAGAGGGTCTAGACTCTAGCTGTAACAGAGGGAAGCTGTGACAACTACTGAATAGGCCTCAGCTTCAGCCCCAGGAGGGCGCTCGTGGGATTGGACAGGTATGTGTCCAGTTGAATTTGCTTAGCTGGTGTTTACGTTGTTCTTAACGCACAGTAGTCTCACTTGTTAAGAAAGAAAGGAAGGAAGGAAGAAAGAGAAAGGGAAAGAGGAAGTACTGAGATTGAAATGGAGAAAGCTACATTATATGCATTTATGAGTATGTCCAAATGAACCCCACCAATAGGTAGAACTATAATGCACTAAGAAATAAATTTTTAAAAAATTTACTGCAGTCAAATCCCACTCAGATACTGCCTCCTCCAGGAAGCCTTTCCTTCTGCATCCCTGAAAGATATGAAGAACGTGCCCTCTGAGTCCATAGCAGTTTGTTAACCTCTCATTACACTAGAACTTTACAGAAATGTCCATCAGGCCTCAAACTATACACATCCTGTCCTGAATAGGTTTCCCTCAAGACCCCAAGATTATTATTATTATTATTATTTTAAAAAATTATATATATATATATAATTGTAATTATATATATATATATATATATATATATATATATATATCAAGTAGGGATTATCATTTAGACAGCCATGGAGGCAAAGGTTGGCACCCATAGGTAGAATCAGGCAGGACTGAAATCTAGATTTTCCAACTCCATATATTCTAAATTCTTTTAGTCTCCCTCTATCAAAATGAACACTTTTCAGATTCCCAAGACTGGGTGAGAGCTCTTCAACTCCCACATGCATGGTCTCACAGATCGCCCACATGGCCCCTGGCTTCCAGTGTCTTGCTGAGGTAGCTGAGATTGCCCGCTCGGCCTTCTGCTCCAGACTAGAATGGCCCTCTAACAGGACTTCCAAGTCAGATCCCACACTAACTGGCTTCTCAGCCTGACCAGCCTCTTGTGTCCTGCATTAGGAGGTGAGTAGGCCTCGTGGGTCCAGCCGCAGTTGGTGGAAACTGGGGCTCATCCTGACCCAGTTTCCTCTGTTCCTGTTTTCATTGATGAAGACATCTGTGAGTGCTCAGAGGAAGAGAGGAAGGAGCCTCAAATGACCTCAGATAAGCCCTGACCTAAGCCAATATTTCAGCCTTAGGAAAAATATTGATTAAATTTCCTGTGCTGAGAAGTCAATAAACTGATAGGCTCTAAATTGTCATTCTGAAGTCGGATGACTATTATCTCATTCCAAGGTTCAATTTAGATGAAGTCCAGCTTTTCCTTCCAACTACTGAACTTCTCTTAATCCATTGCATAATTCAAGGTTTATGCTGACTACAACTTGTCATTTGCCAAATTATTTTTAAAATCTTGGAAAGTGCTGGAAGGTTCAGAACACTGAGAAACATGAGACAGTAGGCATTTCTTAACTCCTTCCTGGCGCTCCAAGCTGCAGAGCAGCTGAAGATATCTGAGTCTCAAAGTTTTCTTGAAAAGCTGAACAAATAGTTTCTTCTGATAGTTTCCAACTAGTGGCTTCTTACAGGTTTGAGTTTCCCAGTCTGGAACTACTTCAGGGACATAGAAAGTTCCATCTGTAAGGAGCTACAGGAGAGATGTGACCGAGCCTCTGTGATACAGCACGTCTGTCCCCTCAGAGGGAGGCGTACCCAGATACAGGCGCAGTCAAGAGGCCACGACAGCTGCTGTGCAGACTGGGAGCAGGTCCAGGCGGGGCCTTGAGGTGAGTGATGGGTGAAGAGGAGGAGCAGGTTGGAGCTTCAGTGACCTCAGGAGGGGACATGTGAGCTTGGCATTAGGGTTATCACCCCAATCGCATGACTGGCTGCTTTGGCCAGAGGGTGTGTCACACACTTCTTCAAGATCCTCCAAAGTGTCTCACCCCTGAACACAGTATCTGTTAGCAGAATAGCCAGTGGTAGGCAAAATTTTCTGATTTTGAACCATCAAAATCAGATTGACTTGGACTATGATTTCAATTTCACTGTTTGGCGAAAAGACCTAATTTCTGACCTTTGGCTCCTTTAATGCACACACCTGAAAGAGGAGGGGCTCAGGCCTAGGAAATGCAGGTAACTTCCTAAGACATTTCCCTTACACCACTTCACACAACTGAATTGCCATCTTAGGCAAGGTACGTTCCCATGTTTCCATAAATTACAAAGAGTGTGCTTTTGCAAAATTTAAAACAGAATGCTTCCTCTCTGAGAAAATCACAGGCAGTACATGAATTAATACAACCACTCTGCCTCCTCTGAGGCCTGGCCGCCACTCCCATAAAAAGGCTTAGAAGTTTGAGAGATCTGGTTTCTATGTTTTGAGAGAAACAGAAAAGATGAGGCTAAGAGAATGAGAGGGCTGAGCAAGTCCTCGGGCCAGGCTGCACGCCCCAGTGACAATGGCCCCTCTTTTCTCCCTCATCTGCTAAGCTCAGCGGGCTCCCTTCAGCCTCCTGAGCCTCTGCAGTGACGCACCTCGGGGCGCCCCCCACCCTGATCAGGACATCCTCGATACAGCTGGTTCAAGAAACCATCGTCTCTCTCCTGGCTTTTGTAAAAACCTGTCAACTGCTTCTCCTGCTCCTCTACCCTCCACACTCAGCAGCAGGCAGGTGGCTCTTTGAAAGACCAAATCACATTACACACTCCACAACTTAGATGTCCCCAGTGGTTCCCAGGCCGTAGCACTTAGACCTAGACCTGGCCCCTCCACCTCCAAGTCCCTGCCACCGCCCTCTGGCACACTCTCTCCTTGTCTTCTCTCCAACTCCCGCCACTTGCTCAACTCTGCCCCCCCCCCCCCCCCCCCCCCCCCCCCCCCCCCGTCGCCTCCTATCTGCTCCCTGGGCAGCAGGGGCTGCTTCTGCGCCTGTGCAGCATTCCCAGGCTCAGACTTCAGCGGGGGGCCTCGCATTTGTTGCAGCAGCAAGTCCCAGAAAACAGGGCACGCACAGGGCTGGGGGCAGGGGTGTCCATGTTCATCAAGCGTTCACCCAGATCACGACAGCTCACGACATGTCTTCCCACTCAGCTGCTGCTCTGCGTCTGTCTTGCTCACCGGGAACCCTGAAGAAGAGGGGCGAGGCTCGCAAGAGGGGCGAGGCTCGCACACGTCCCTCCTGAGGCTCTTGATCCTCCAACCTGCTCCTCTTCTCTTCCCCCTCACTCACCTCAAGGGCTGGGGATGTGACTCCGTGTTCTAACTTTGCCTAGTGTGCATGAGGCCCTGGCTCCAACCCCCAGCATGGGGGGACAATGGTCCAAATCAAAATCAGCAAGGCCCCAAACCCTCACTGGCATTCTTAAAGGAACCATGGGACCGACCGTGCCCCGTGACAATGCACACACCCAACTCAGATACCGGTGGCTGAGACAAGGGAGTACTGTGAAGTCTGCCCAGAGATTAAAATGCTTCCACTTTTAAATTTTGCCCCACGTGTGTCCTATAACAATAAAGGGAAGAACCATCCTCTCTTCCTCATCGCTGAGCCACAAAGCCACTTCTTCCAGGCTGCGGACACCCCAGCTGCTTGCATCAATGGTACAGGTGATTAAAATGGTCAAAATCAACTCCTCACTTTCAGGAACGCTCTCAGACTGGGGCTCACCCCCATTTACTATCCAGTGCTATCTTCCAACTAAGTCCTTCATTTACGTTCACTGAGCCCCGTAATTAACCTCAAATTTGCTATTTAACCAACATCAAAACATCTAGGGCCATCAGAGATCTTTTTTTTTTTTTTCCTTTCAAAGATATCATTTTCTGAAGGATTATTTGTATTTTTAAATTCGTAGCCCAAATACACAGTCTTGTGCCACAGTTATAGTAGCCCTGGACATCAAGGAATAAATGCCACAGAAAAGCAACTCAAGGAACTACTGCCTTCAGATTTCTAGCCACTGGAAGATAAGTGAGAGGAAAATGGAGTACGGGGTACCAGAGGGGTCAAGACAAGTTCTGATTTTGCTGGTAGCCGAATTTGAAGCTTTGGGCAAAGTTAATCAGCCTCCTCTGAGCCTCAGGGCCCTCTTTATAAACTGGAGCTGACAAAATCCACCACTCAGTATGATTGTGAGAAGTTAAATAACATGATTGGTATAAATCACCCAACACTATACTTGGAATATTAGTAAATCCTAATTTCTTTCCTCTAGTCCCCTTTTCCCCTTGGGAGGCCCCAAGGCTCCATTAAGTGAATCAACTCTGAGCTACTGGAGCCAAACACAAAGAAATCTGGAGGAAAATCCAGAGGCTCCTTGTTCGTTCAGAAACCCTGTTGTGTCCTTGATACCCCTGCATACCCAGGGGACCACAGGACTGGAACTGTGTTTTACAGTTCCATCGTGGAAGTCAGTCTCATATGAGGAATTACCAACTATGGAAGCATTAGGCTGGCTCCTCAGAAAAGAGGACTTCAGCCAGGAGTTGTCTTTGGCAACTGCTCCCCAAAAGGAAGACTCATTGAGGAGGTGAGTCGCCTGGGCTGACTTTCAGCGCAGCCACAACCAGATGCAGCACCTGCCAGGCCTGAACAGGGTGCTGTGACACTGGGTGACTCTGACACCCTCAGCTGTGGCCTGCAGCAGTGTGAGCGCACAGCTCCCGGGGGTGCAGCCAGTGTGCTCCACACATGATTAAACATAAAATAAACAAGAGCCAACTGTGAATGATGAAGCTGTAATTCCACCAAGGGGGCTCCGGTGATGTCATAAACCACTAAAGTTCATGTCACCAAAGGATCCCAGAGGGCGGAGAGGCCTGTTACTCAGTAGCGGTCTCTGCTTCAGACTTGCTCCAGGAGAGCCTTTCGCCTCTGGTTTGGGACCCTTCTCATCTCTGCAAGGGCTGTCCTTCCTTGTTCTCTTCCTCTGAGCTTACTAAAATCACCCTCCTCCTGCTTTTCCAAACAGAGTTCCTTTAAATCAGTCCAGTGGTCTATCAGTTAAGACAGGCCAACAAGGAGACCCTTTGGACAGCAGTGTGCAACTACACAGGCCTCATTAGAAGCCTACATGATATTGCTCTTCAATAAGAGGAAATAATAAATTAGACAAGAGCCCCAGAGCATACATTAAAAGGTGATAACTGAGATACGACCTTAGTATGTGCCGACTTAAGAGAATAAATTCAATTGTCATTAAACAAGGTACATTTCCAAAAGCTATGGTTAAATTTCACTTACTTCCTTTTCATAAGTCCACATCTAGAAAAGAGGTAAATTAAAAATTGGCTGTATCAGACCACATAGAAGATAGGTAGTCAAATTTCAAAATATTACCAAAGTTGTGCTTCATCAACCATCTGAAAGCAAGGAAGTGGTTTGTAAAAAAGAAAATAGAAAATGCTGTCCTGTAACTCACTCATGTGGTGTACTTTGATCTGAGAACTTACACTTCAAATGGAGTTGGAGAATATCATGGTAAATGAAATAAGCCAATCCCACAAAACCAAGGGCCGAATGTTTTCTCTAATATGTGGATGCTAATTCACAATAAGGCCGGGGCCACTAGGGAAAAATAGCGTTACCTTAGATTAGGTAGAGGGAAGTGATTGGATGGGAGGGAGGGAATATGGGGATGGGAAAGATAGTGGAATGAAACAGACATTATTACTGTCATATACATTTATATATACATATATATATGCACATATATATATATGCACATATATATATGACTACATGACCAGTATGATTCTGTGACATGACTTAGAAAAAATGAGAAATTATATCCCATCTATGTATGATATATCACAGTGCATAAATGCATTCTACTGTCATGTATAACTAATTAAAACCCCAAAAAATGTTTAAAAAAAAAACTAAATTGCAAATACTAGAATCCTTGTGATCTAGTGCCACTTTTTCAACACATCCTTTTTCTTCTAAGTGCTGAGACAGCCATCGCCTAACATTAGCCTTGGGATTTTTACATTCCCATTTTTTTCTTTGCAATGTGCTTAGGACACTGCCAGGTACCTGTTAATGCTGTCCTGGGCTTTTATTTCTCACTTATTGGCTCATATGTTTATTTATTCAATAATTGTTAGCCACATTTAGTAGGAAAAACACCATGACAAGTGCTCTGAGTTATAAATCATCTGCCTCTCTGCCCTTGTCTTCAAAATTACATGCACTAAAGACACAAGACCAATTCTTAGGGAGAGTAAAATAGCAACAGAAGAACACACAAGACTAAGTTGACGTCATAGGAAATATATATTCAATACCAATCATTATGGGAGAGAGGTCTAGGTCATTGTTTTCAAACTTTGTGGTATATAGAGATCATCTGGAATATTTGAAATGCACACCTTTTGGAGATTCTGATTCACTGGGTATGGATGGGGCCCTGAAATCTCCATTTTAAGATTCCTCCATTCATTCCAAAGAAGTGAATTGTGCTCCACACTGAAGACATAGAGGATTAGGGCACAAGCACATTAGGGAAAGAATCAGGTGCTCTGTTACTTCTCTGTATCTAAATCATGAGAAATTAACTGCTTACTGGAGAGAGACAGAGAAGAAAGTACTGAGGAAAACCAAGGCTGAAGCAGGTTGCCCTAGATGAGGAAGGGCCCCTGCTCTCCAGAGGAGAGCAGTAACCCAGGGCTACCCACATCCCCAAGCAGACTCTAAGAGGTGGAGTCAAGCAAAGACAGCATTGTAAGCCAGCACACGCACTCACTCTTCCGTGTCAGGACTGCTATTCCCACCAGAGCTGTGTCTAACACCACTTAGCATGTTTGGGGCGGCTGCCTGGCTCCCATGGCCTCCTGGTAAGCCGCTTCCTCAGACACTAGCACACCAGCTTTGCAATAAACCGTCTCCAGAGTGCCTCACCCACAGGGACTGGTTTGCTCCACACGTACCACAGCTGTTAGCTGAGCCAGTGTATTACCCAAGAATGCCAGGGAGACGTGATTGCTAATTGCTTGGTAAAAATAGGGTTCTGGATGCTTCATGGTATAGAAATGCAGTCTGTATGACCTCGCATATCAGATTTCAAAATGATATGTTCGAAAACAGGTCACACATAAAACTGAGGATGGAATGTTTGTCTTATTCGACTGGTTAGGAAGTCTGAATTGGAAGAGGCATGGCAGCTGTATGTGTAATTGTAGTTAACATGGTATTATTGATGGACAAAAATTAAGTAAACCCCACAGGAGCCTCAGTGGAGCGGTGGTTTAGAGCTACGCTGGGGGTCTTAAACTACAGTGAGAACCTAACGTGGCCCATCAGGAAACTTACTGCTATGTCGGGTCTGATGCTTTGTGTCCCCAGCATGTATCATGAAGTCTCCATAAAACCCTGAAGCTAAATAGAAGGCAGGGATTGGTCTTCCTCAGTGGAGACTGCAGCGTTGGTTGAAGCAAGTGGGGACAGAGAAGGACCATGTCATCTGCAGTACAAAAGCTGCAGGACTCTTTCACTCTGGACAGGAGAAGGGCGGGGGCGGGGTGCATTCTCAGAAAGCTCCTGGCTCTGCTTGGCTCTCACGGTGGGGCCTCAGGGGCTTTACTAAGAGTCACTGAGGCATCAGTTTCTAACTGCAGATTAAAAACTGATGTCCAGCCACTCCTCAGTGACAGGCTGTGTGAGTGGGACTTAGCGTATGGGAATATTATAATCCCAAGAGTATTAATGGCCCCCAGCACTGTCTGAGAAACCGTGGTGACTGTCTACCCAAGCCTGTAATGAAAGGTACCCATCAGAGAGGAGAATTAGGGAAAGGCACGCGTTTACCTGACGCCTTCTCTGGGAAGAGGAGAGGGTGGAGGGCCTGGTTTCTTCCCTCTTCTCATTCCTCCAAACAGTGGAACTGGGTAACAGATATTAATATGCCAGTTCATAGATGAGAACAAATAAATGGTGGGGCCATGATGTAATACAAAATTCTCTGAACTCAAAGTCAAACACATGGAAACTTCCCATGTCCCTAAATCAAAATTAAAGATTTCCCACCTTTTAATTTTTAATATTCTTTGTGTTGGGAATTGAATTCAGGGCCTCATTCATGCTAAGCACATGCTCTACCACTTAACTACACCCCAAAGGTTTCTTGTTTTTTGAGAGTTTGGTATGACTCTAATGAAATGCACTCTTATATTTTTGATCTTTACTTGATAACTTAATTTAGAAAATTCTCCACTGCATCCCTCATGGTATCTATATTTAGCCATTTAATATATATTTAGCCCTTTATTCTTAGTCACATGTATTTATCCCTTTATTTTTCAAATATTCAAATTCATTTTTCAAATATTCAAATTTTCCCAAACACGACCTTTTTTGGCCTACCACATTCCCCTGGGGAAGACAGCCACAGCAATCACACGCCTTCTTTATAATGAGGAATGTGAGTCCTTTCAGTTTAAAAATACTTGCACAGCACAGCAAGGTCCTATGAGGTGGCATGCTGGGCTCCTCATCTTAACTCACACTGGTCACTAGACGATAATGCATCAAAAGAATCTGGTTGACCTCAAAAGTCGGGTGCGGTACAGACAATTGAAATGGGCTCAGAAGACATGTTACTTTTAGCCCACTCACAGTCTCCAAGCTACAGTTTTCCTGTCCATAAGATGAAAATAACTATACTAACTTTACCTGCTCCTCAGGACTGGCTTTATAAGACATAATGGCATTTGTTTATGTTCTTAAAGTTTGTAAAGTAGCTTTATGTACCTCACTTAATCTCTCATACTATTAACACTTTATGACAGAGGAAGTTATCAGTTCACACAAGTAATAAGGGAAAGGAATTAATAAGCCAGCAGCTTGAGTATATTAATTGAGATAGAAATATGGTACTTCAAGGCCTACCCCAATGACGTCTAAATTTCCTTGAAATTTCATGCTCAAGGTAGCTCTGAAACTTCAAACCGAAAAAACCCCAACTGTACAAAAAACAGATATTCTTGCCACCCTGAGAAAGGAAAATGTTCCAGAAAAGGGGGGGGGGGGAAAAAAGAGAGAGAGAGAGAAGATAAAAATTTAAATAGCGGCCCATATATTCTGAGTAAAAATGATCACACTCAGAAAAATCTCTTTCTCCCTCAGGGCAGTTAAGAACAGACGGCTAGAGTCAAGTGTGCAGTGATATTATTTTCTGTTTCTCTTGTCAGAAGGGATTCGGTCTTTGAAATATGTCTAGCAAAACTGCAGATTTCAGTTCCATGATTAATGAACTAAATTATGTTTTATTTCTTAAATGTGTTGCGGATTCACCCTGTGGTCTCCCGATGCTGAGGCCTGGAGCTGCTGAGCAGCACATCTGGTCGCAGGCAAGCCGCTCTCCGGGTGGCGCGCTCTTTCCTTCCTCAGAAAGACGCAATGTGCAGAACTGCAGGAACGTTTATTGGGCAAGTGTGGTTTTAAACTCTCAGAAATGGTGGTTACTCTCTGTTCTCCCTTCTCGTGAGGAGGTACATTAATTATGTTTTTTTTTTCCTGTTGCATTTTTTTAAAATTATTTTTTATTCTAAGTTGTTATAAATGACAGCAGAATGCATTACATTTCATATTACACATATAGAGCACTTTTTTACAAATCTCTGGTTGTATGCAAAGTATATTCACACCATTCGTGACTTCATACATGCACCTAGGGTAATGATATTGATCTCATCCTACCATCTTTTTTTTTCTTCTTCACCCTTTTGCCCCCTCCCTTCCCCTCCCTCCCCATTGGCCATTCTAGTGTTCCTCTAATCCTCCTATGCCCCCCATCCCAAAGAAGATGCATCTAAGTCATTATTCTCAAATTTTGTTCAACACAATTTTACATCACTTGTTGATACTTTCTCTAAATAAAATACTGGTATTCATCTGGCAAATATTTTAATGCCAACTTGCCTGAAAATGAATTTTTAATAAACTTCATGATAATAATTTATATCTTAGGCAGACACACTTTTCCAGAGGCTGAGGCAGCAAGACTGCAAGTTCAAAGCCAGACTAGGTAACTTAGTGTGACCCTGTCTCAAAATAAAAAGGGATAGGAATGTAGCTCAGTGGTAGAGCACCCCTGGGTTCAAATGCCCAGTATATAAAAAAAAAAAAAAAAAAAAAAAATTGCCAGCCGGGCGCAGTGGCGCACGCCTGTAATCCCAGCACTTTGGGAGGCTGAGGCAGGAGGATCGCGAGTTCAAAGCCAGCCTCAGCAATGGCGAGGCACTTAGCAACTCAGTGAGACCCTGTCTCTAATAAAATCCAAAAAAAGGGCTGGGGATGTGGCCCAGTGGTCGAGTGCCTCTGAGTTCAATCCCTGGTACAAAAAAAAAAAAAAAAAATTTATATCTTCCTTATAATCATCACTTTAAATAAAGATTCATATCTGGATAAAATGTACAACCCTTATTTTTGCAAGTGCTTCTTCCTCTGTCAAAACATGCCATCGTGTCCTGAAACATGCCACTATCCCACCTAGTCATCATTATCACTATCCTGTAAGGTATAGAGAAATAAATGCCATTTCCTCCTTTAAAAAAAAAGCACATATGAGTTTTTAAGATATTTAATAAAGAAAAATTTAAGATCCAGGGATCAACAATAATGAAAAATGTTTGGTCCCTTATGATACGTTCTCCCCCACCTTGTGCTCATTTTGAGAGCTCCTCCTTACCAAACCATTTCAACACTCAGTTGTGTGAATTGAGGCTCTGTGCGTGGGGTCTAGCAACGCCCTTTAGGTATCACGCAGGCTTTTCCAATTTCAAAAGGAGACATGTGCTCATGTCTAGGAAAGCTCCCAGCTAGAACAAGTGGAAAAGAAAAAGAAAGTGCTTCTCTGAAGGACCTTAGGGCTGGAAAAGTGTGCCCCTGGAATCTGGGAGGGACGGGAGCCTTCCCTAATGCCACAGCCCGCATCACCCTGGGAAACCTGTTTACTGTCACATGCTTGTTTGTTTAATTTTCCTGATGAGAACAAATGAGTTGCATGTTTATGTCTTTTCTTAATCTGGGGAAAACACAATCTGAAAAATGACATTAATTTCTCGCTGCACTGATTTAAAAAATCAGTCATCAAGAATGCTAATGCAATATAAGCCAAAACTGCACACAAAATTAAAAAGGAAACATTTTCACATGAAAATAGCAACTGTATCTACTTTCAGGTAGTGAAATACAGTTGGCCTTTCTTTCTCATTTGAATTTTTAATGTAAAATATCATCTTTTTCTAAAATGAGCATATGTCCTACTTTAGTATTACTCGGTAATTAAAAAGTGACTCGCAGCTAGAGAGCAAAGATGGCAGAACCGTGGCCCACGAGGCCATCACCTTTGAACTTATTTGCTGTGTGGCACAGTGTGGAAGAGACACTCCACCACAAGTTTCTAGTCTGAAGAAAATTCTTAAGGCAAGTTAACCATCATAAAATATTTAGACAATAATCAAGCAACTCCTGTGGAGGCGCTGACCATTTCCAGAGTGCATCCTGTAGAAAGGGACTCGCAGGGTCTGGAACGAGGCAATGAGGGGGGCCTCCCAAGAACGTGGGTGATGGGTGGTAATGGGCAGGTTTGCAGAAAGAGGCAGGAGCAAGGACCTTTCGGGTAAGAAGTCAGAAAAGCAGAACCGAGGCGGGGCACACAGGACACACACGGGGCTAGCACACAAGGGGACAATAGGAAGAGATGCCCATCTGCCCTGTGAGTGTGAATGGGCAGGACACTGGAACAGGGACAGAAGGATAGACTGTGAACAATTCAGCCTTGATGTAGAAAAGAATTAAGAGACACTGTGCATTCTAAAGAAGGGGAGGGCTAGATTTTTAAACAATGTGTTTAAACTAAGTGGTCATTCAGTCATCCAATAAATAAGCTTGGAGGATCCATTTACCCTCGCTGTTCATCATCTCCGCACAGAGACAAGCAGGGAGGATTCGCATTTAGGAAGACGGTACATTGAGCAGGTGAGAGGCACTACAGGTATTAAAAGTAGATGATTTGGGTGATTTTAGAAGGTAAGCTTGCTGGGAACTGGAGATGGCTTGGATAGAAGCATAAAGGAAGGAGAGTCAAGGATGGGTCTGAGTCTGAAATGTTTGAGTTTCACACTGACATGTTGCCCTATAGGAAAAGAGTGAAATCTATAAGAAGATCAGATTGGGGAAAGGAAGCTCCTAAGTTCCACGTTTTGTTGTTTCTGAGGTTGAAGCACTTTTATGACATTCAAGTGAAAATGTCAGATGGGGGGTTGCATGTACGGATCTGCACCTCCAGTGCCGAGGTCTTAGAGCTATGAACTGGAGTCTCGTGGTTACTGAACTGAGGGGCCTAGAGTACCAGGCAAAGAGCATAAGATGGCAAGGGGACGACAAAGTGCCTAGGACTTTGGCTAAATAGAAAGGCATGTAACTGCACACGAGGAGCTCATTCTATTACTTAATAAGCATTAACCGACACAGGCAACATTTTGACAGCTGTCTCAGTGTTATACAGTTCCTATGATCCAGCCCTAGGGAAGCAGCACTGGTAGAAAATTGAAAGGAAAGTAAAAATGTACATAATTATTTAACATCACCTCCCAGTCTGGATTGATGTTGACACATGCACATGCCCATCCTTTTAAAACGTTAAATACCCTATATTTATGAGTTACCTGGTAAAGGAACAACAGAATGATAACCAGTCTCTCAAACCACAATCCACAAGAAGTCACTAGCTGGGCTATTATAAAATGAATTAGCAGGGAGGAAAACTGCATGTGGGTATCCGATGCATTACATATAATTGAGCTTGACAGCCCTCTCTTTTTCTGAGGACTCCAGAAAGCAGTATTTAGGGGGGCTCTACGGCCTTTACATCCCAATTTTCTCTGCAGCACACAGATCTTCCACATGATGATTGGGGTAGAGGGACTACAAAGAAGAAAGAGGTCAGCAGTGAAGGACAGGGGGCTGAAACACTGTCTGCCTCCCCCACCCACCAGGCCCAAGCCAATTCTACCAGGTCCTTCCCAGACCAACACAGAATTTGTGTGAAAGTGACATAGAAACTTGAGGAAATGTGGCTCTCTGCATGTGCTTCAAGTGCTGGCTAGCTCTTACACTTTGCCCATGGTCAAACTGATTGAATATAGCACATCCTGGCTCAAATTTTGATTGAGTTGGGCCCCTTTGCTTTAAAGCTATGGATCCGAGTCCTCTTTGAATGATTTGGCCTCCTTCTATATATTTGGGAGAGCACTCATCTGTTTTTATGCTTATTCCTAACTACAGCACCTCCCAGCACTGTGAGGTCCTTTAAAATATAATGACATGACTGATGATGAGAAATTGAGTGAATGGGGTGAATGTTCTTACTCTCAGACAAACGTTTGTGGGAAAGCAATTTCCCCCACAGTTCTGGCCCCTGCTTCTGCTTCTAGGGAACAGCCCAGCTCGGGTTATCCTGGAAGGCGTGTGTGCACCACCACCTATGCTAAGAAGACAATGCCTTCATTCAGCGGGATTGTTGTCTCCGGGGCTGCCTCATCTTGTTGACCCCCAATGTTAGTAAGAAAAAACAATTCACAAAGGGGGTTAAGAATTTTTCTTTATCTGTCCTGTAAGTCCCTTGAAACTCTTGTCCAGGAAGGGGAGATCACTGGAGGGCAGGAAACAGATCTGAAAGTGGCTTGGGGTGCCTAAGTTTCAGGTTCACACAAGAATTGGGGGCAATGACTGTTCTTGGGGGGAGAAAGAGGGTTCCTAACACCACGGCCTAAAACCCAGACTCCTGATGGCACAGGGTCTCTATGGCAATTTGGCAGCCGGGTCTCCATCTATCAGTCTGCCCCTTTCCATTAAACATCTACCCCTCTTTGCTTAAACAAGTTCAAATGCACAAACTCATACCCCCTCAGCGGTGTCAGCCTATCTCTTTTCCCACGCAGCCTGGGCACCCGTTCTAGTATCTACTGACTTCTGCGAGGTTCTACCTCCTGCTGCCCCTTCCTGCTCGGGATGGAATCCTGACCACCCTCCTTTCAAAGGAGGTGATGAGGGCAGCGGCCTACCAGCTCCCTCCACATTTCTGTCGAAATGCATTCGCGTAACAGATTCAGATAGGCCCCGAAGAGTCTTCACACTGTTGCTATTTCTCTCTCGGAGTTTTGCTGCTTAATGTAGAGGAGTCTTTCAGCCTGTCTCTCCTGCCTGGGTCCAAGGGTTTTTAAGAGCAGGGGACATCCCAACTCAGCCTGGGGCGTTGCGCCCCCTGTCGCCCCCTACCGGCGGGAGACGGCAAGAAGAGACGCGCATCTGGCTAGGCTGGCGGTTCTGCCCCCACGCAAAGCTTTTTGGCATTGAAGGCCCTTCAACTTCAAGAAAAGGGCGGAGGTTGGGTGGGAGGGTTTGCATCTTTTCCTGGGCAGGGACGGGTACCATTAAAACCAAAATATATACTGTGTATTGTGTTTTAAAAGTTAAAATTCTTCACTGAATTAATTCCTCCTGTACTTATTTCACGTACACCCACTCCCCGCAACAAGGGGCCCCCCAAAGAAACCTGCTCTTCAGACCCGGCGGCAAGCTTCATTCCTGCGTCTGAGTTTGGTTGTTATTTCTCTCCTCGCCCATTAAGAAATTCTCCAGTCACCTAAATGGGAATAGGATCTGCCCTAGATCTTTTTCACAATTTGGATCTTGGGGATTCAAATGAACACACATATTCCAGATGTACTCCTCATTTGAAGCTGAGCTTGGTGGAATCGGTAACATAAAAATAAGTAAGCCCCAAAGTTCTCGGGAATTAGAGCTTCCTCATTCCGCAGTGCCGCAAAAGGGCTGGAGCATCCAGTACCCGAAGAATGCATTCTATTCCTGCATATGAGGACCCCGGGACTGCAGACTCCTTAAGACTCTGATTGTCCTGACTCTTCTGAAAAGTCACTTATGCATGGAATTTATTTGTTTTGACGTGTTCTTTCTTTAATAAAATTTCCTTAACCGTTTATGCCTCTATTTCCCACCCCCCACCCCATCCCGCTCCCCTGTGCCTAAGTGGCTATCAGCCCTATAACTGGCTTCTCGGATATTTTTCATTAGAAAAAGGCAGTTCCAGGGCCAGCGAACTACAGTAATTTTTAAAGTCTTAAGCCCATAATCAATAAGCCATAATTGTCTGTGTGACTACTTCCTCCAGGTTGATGCACCAAATACAATAATTACTGCTAAGAAACTACTAATAATCAAACCACAGTGTAAATGTCTTTCTAAGAACTTCCACAGCTAAAAAACAAACCTGCCGGTGAGAAACACCAGAGACTCCTCCTTAGTCTTGTATGCAGTGAGTGCATCTCCACTTTTCCTGGTTTAATAAGAAACAGTGTTTAGGGAAAATCAGGCTGTGGCAGTTTGTTGATGTTTCATATTATTGGAGAGTGTTGGTTTTTAATGGAGCATTGTTAGCCTGAACACCAAGGTATTTGATTTTTCAAGAGTACAAGTTCTCCTGGATACATAATGATGCTGTTGATATATCCATCCTCATTATCTTGCTTAAAAGGGTGCTAAAGAGCACCAAACTGTGGAAGTCACACTTGGGCTTCATCAAAGTAAAGCATAGCATTGGACAAAGAGCATGAGCCCATTCCGATTGTCATATTGTGCACCCACAGGTAGCTTTGCAAATGTTTAGATACAAAATGGCCATAGGGAGTTTGCCCCTTATCTAGACCTTCTTGTTGTTGTTGTTGTTTTAATGTCCCTCTCAAGCTTTCCGGAATACTCTTGAGTCCTGTTAATTAAACTTACAAAGACTTGGATAGAGGATTCTGAGCCCTGGCATTGGTGTTACACTTTTCTTTGACAGAGAATGCTCTAGGCTCGCCCCCCCCCCCCCCCAAACAAACAAAACAAAACAACAACAACAAAATTTCTTCTTACCTCTTGCAAAAAATAATGAGCACAAGCAAGCCTTATCACCTTCTTTGTAACTACTCCCCTGATTTCAAAAAGTCAGTCCTCATAATGCTTCCTATGACTCCATCTCTTCTAAGGGGTTAAAAGAAAATGCATATTCCAAGAGTTAGAAAGGGGGCACCTCCAGGAGCTGGAGACATATGGGGTGGAACCCCCAGTGCATCCTACAGTAAGACTTTTGCAACAACCGGGTAGAGCTCTCCGGGGCTAAGGATCTGCTTTGGTGGTGGGCCCAGCTAATGGAGCTAGCAGGTAAACAGGGTAAAGAAGGATTGTAAAAGAAACATACTTTTAAAAATGAAAAATCAGATTGATCTAGGGGTACTCAGAGTTGAAAATCTACAGCTGTCATTTAGTGCCACAGAGTCCTGGAGGTGATTGCTGCCCCGAAGCAACGTTCAAAACTAGCGGGTCTGGTCGGGTGGAATAGAAAGGCACGGCTGCTTCTGATAAAAAGATCCCTCTTGCAGAGGGCATGAGGGGGGTGACATCTCGTTGGTTTAGAGATGATTTACGCACTCGTGCTGTAAAGTCTAAAGTGACGCCTCTGGGGAAAGGAAGGAACGAGGGCGGACTGGTGTGACACTTCGACGACGCCGGCCTGAAGCCTGACGCTCCGACGGAGTGCACCAGCATAAGCTGGGGAAACAACGCAAGATCGCGCGGCATCCAAGGCGCGGGAGAAGGGCTCCGGGCCGCGGAAAGGGTTTCACCCGCGAAATACTCGGCGCGGCGCGGCAGTGACCCAAGGTCTTTTAGAGCTGGGGACCTGCCACCCCGGGAGTATTGGCAGCCTGGCGCCTTGGACGTTAGTGGCCCATTTCCCTGACACCTCTAACTCTGCCTATTGCCCCAAAGCGGGCGGGAGTCACTGGACTATCCCTTCCTCCAACACTTTAAGAGGAGGACACCCAGCCCCCTGCCCCTGCATGCAAAATATTCACCCGGTCGCATTCGGCTTTGGGCGCTCAGGGACCGCCCTTGATCCTGGGTTTCACCTTCCTCCCCTCTAAAAAGAAAACTTTCCTGGCTACCTACCCTAAGATGATCTATTTAATTGGCTCCCCTCTTGAATTATTTGAGGGCAGAATTCAAATCCAGAGTGCCAGCACTGGAGGTCCCAGGGTGGTGCCGCTTAAGCCCTTCCTGGCGCCACAACAATTGCGAACGCGGAGACATTGGGGGGACTGAGATTATTTTGATCGAATTCAACCGGGGAGCGCCCTAGGAGATGTTCCCTCTCTCCTGGGCGTCCCTCTGGCGAGGAGGAGTTGGGGAGCTGGGCCCGCAGGAGTCGGCTGGCGCTTTGGGCTGGTGCATTGGGCGGCAGGCCTTCGCGCCGCGTTTACACCTCTCCCTTTGTGACAAATCGATTTCCCGCGCCGCTGTTCTACATTTGCATCCCGCCAGGCCGGGGGCCCAGCTGCGCCCGGTACACACTTAGCGCCGGCTTGTGAGTGTGTGCGTGTGTGTGCGCGCGTGTCTAATTGACTTTCCGTCTACCTTTTTATGACTACATGTGTTTCCAACAAAAGGTCTTATTAGGACAATCTGGTTTCACTAATTTAGGGGTTGGGAACGTGGAAGGCAGGGCTTTTTTTTTTTTTTTAAGAGTTTGCAGAAGTTGAGATTAAGAAATAAAAGCGAGATGTACTGTCCTTCTAGGGGCAGGTCTGCCTCCTTTTATGACCGGCTCCTCTTTCCTCTCCTTGGTACCCCCGTTTCGCCATCACCCCCATTCACACACCAAACTCCCACCTTCACTATTGGATTCCTGACGGTGTTAAAAGAGCCCAGAAGTATGAGAAGTGTACTGGGCCAGGAGAATTCGTAAAAAGGGAAAAGAAATCCTTCTATAGAAAGGAAAATAGAATGAATTTCGATATCAGGGGTGGGGCCGGGCTGCCCATGGGGAGTGGGTAGGTCAGGAGGAAGCACTCACTTTGGACCCAGCTCAGTTCCTCTTCGCTGTGCAGGGACCACATTGTAATTTAAATTTTTGCAAAATTTAAGAATCTAATATTGAAAGCATAAATCGAGGCCTGTTTTGCTAATTTCCTCCAAACAGAAAATTTAGAAAGAACAGGGATAAGAACTGTTTCTGTACAGCTGGGAAAGTCAAAGTCATCTTTTCATTGTTCCTCATCTCTCCAATGGAGGTTACCTTTTTCTACTCTAGAGGAGCCTCTCAGCTGGCTGTAAGAAACACAGGGCTCCTGATGCAATTTTTCAAATCCTCTGACTCTTAGTGTGACCCCCTCAGTCCCTTGAAGCCAGGACCTCTGCTCTAGCACTCTTCTGCCCAGAGACTCCCCTCTCCTCTGTTTCACAGTCTGAGCCTCCTGTCCCCTGCAGGCTGGAGGCCCAGTTCAACACTACAGGTCTTGATTTCCAAGTAGCTCACTACTTCCTCTGAAATTCCTGGTGGGAACCCAAGAACTAAGGGACAGTAACTCCACCATCACCCGCCTTAGACTCTCCCATTCTCATCCCCAAGAAGAGGAAGGAGGTTGAGGAAAAGCACACACTATTTGTTAGCATAGCTCCACAGCCATCTCTCTGGGAAACAAGGCCTTCCACACATATATATTTTCTCAGCCACTTTTCCCAGTTTTAGGTACCCCTCATCTTGTTCCCATCTCCTCGCTCTGCATTCTGTGACTTCCTTCCCAAATTATTGACCATCCTCTGTAGTACATCCTCTCCCTTGATGGCCCCTGGAGTCTACTCCCCCCAGGCCTCGTCTCTCTTCATATGTAGGGGATAGGCTGTAGTATCTCCAGGGCAGATTCCCATAGTTTTGTACCCTTCTCCCAGAACAAATGGTCCCCAACTCTGCCTGCAACCCTAAACTTGTCCTCAAAAGTCCCAGTGGATGCCACATGTATGGTGTGGCCTTGGTGGCTCTAGGAGCCATTCATTCCCCAGTCCCAGGCATCTCCTTTGACTTACAAGTCATTCCTGGGTGTCTGTAGCCAGCTTTTCCACCTAGCTTCCCTAGGTACCTACTAGAATACCATAACAAATCCAGAGCTCCCTTCTCTTGGCATCCACTCAAGGAAGCCAAAAAAACAGGTACCTTCTGCATCCCTGCAGTATCTGATGTTCACCGGCAGCCTTGGCCCTGGGCTTGCAGAGGCCAGGGCCTTGGTACTGCATTTCCCATCCTCCTGTCTTCTCTTGGGGCAAAGCAACAGTGTCTTTTCTCTCCTGCTCCACCCTGGTCTATGCAGCAGTTTCTTTGCAGTCCTGTTTTCTGTTGGGGGGTCCAGCCTTCAGACCTCTGAACAGTGTAAATGTTGTGATTAATAATTAACCATAGCAGAAGAATTTTAGAATAAGAGCAGTGAGATCACAAATACTATTCTTCTAGTGTTTACATGTTTTACATTTTCCCTAGTAAAATGTTTAAAAATAATCATAGTACTTCACAGTGCGTTTTGTTAGAGCTAAGAGAGCCTAGTAAATGCGTACATCCGGCTGCTGGCACTGCAAGCAAGAGCAGAAAATCCAAAGCTGCAATCCCCACAAAAAACAAAAGCAAAACAAAACAAAACAAAAAAACCTGTGGCAGCTACTAGCCCTTACTCTGGACACCAACTCTTCATTCCTCAAAGTTCGCTGCCTTTCTTTAGTGAAAGGCCACGCAAATCTCCTTCCCAGTCCCTGAGGTCCTCTGCATAAAGTGAGTGGGCATAGGGTAGACTGGCCCCAGGTCACTCCTGGCTAAAATCGCCAAAGGGCTTCCAGGCCTAAACTAAAAAAGCAGGGTATCAGCGGTACCCCGCCCCAGAGAAGGCCTCTCCCTTGACCCCTACTACCACTATGTTCATACCCTATTTCCAACTGTTTCTCAATCCAGTTTGCTTTCTATGTCTATTTTTTGAAAGTCCAGAGATGGACAATGTTTTGTGAAAATCTTGGAATAGTAGCGCCTGCTACGGAACCCACCGGTTCCAAATTTCACAAAACAGCTATTAGCAAACAATGGTGTGGAAAGGAATCATTTCAGAACTTCCAGCCAAGTTCAGACTGGCAACTTGGAGGAATGAATATCTGAGCGGATCCGGCCTATGTCACCTGGAATGAGCCGGGTGACAGGTCTGTTACAGGCTCAGGGAGGTTGGAATTCACTTGCAGTTACGTTTTAGAGGCAAAGCTAATGCCAGGCGAGCTTTTCGTGGTGGCGGGGAGGGGGGCGATATCAGTCGGTGAGGATGGGGAAGGGTACTTATGCGTAGGCTTTTCTGGAGGTCGGGAGGCCAGCGGGCAGAGCTATTCAAACGTGACGCCGGCTTCAGCATCCAAGCCCGCGGTTTCCCGGTGTCTCCCTCTTGTGCGAGATCATTCCCGGCAGGATCTCAGATTTACTCCTAAGGGACATTCCCATTGCTTCGCCCAGGAGTTTACCCAGATCAACCGGGTTTCTAACTTTGTCCCCAACCCATCTGCAGGTGGAGGCGAAAGAAGGGGACAGAGCAGCCTGAGCGACTGAGGCCGGGCGTTCCCCTGCGGCTCGCGGCTGGCCGGGCCTGGGGTGCCCGCGCAGGGTGGGCAGCCAGCGCAGCGGCAGTCGGGCCCCTGCGCACCGGGCACTCCTACGCTACCCGGGAGATGCCTTCCCGACGCCACTCGGCAGTTTAACCCCGCTGCTTCCCCCGGCAGAGCTGGCTCTCCAGCCTGCGCCCCCCAGGACCCTTCCCCAGCCCAGCCTGTTCGCCCCGCCTGCCGGATGTCGTGGCAGCGGCGCTCGCCGGGACCGAGACGCGGCACCGAGGGCTTAAGGGGGAGTCCCTGGCGGTCAGAGTCCCTGCCCCAGACCGCAAGGCCTCGAGCGTCCCCCGGCCACAGAGCCTTTCCCCGACTGCCTCGGCTACGCCCTCCGCGGAGCCTCCTTTCCTCACCCCTCGCGCCCTAGCTGCTGACCGGCCATTTCTCTGGCGGCTGCCACCGCCTCGCCTAGAAAACCCGACCTTCCTCCCCCGGTCGTGGGCGCGCTCCCGCCTCCCTACTCGGGCCTCTGCCCTCGATCCCCGCACGCACTCCCCTGGGCTCGCGCCCCTCACTCACTGTCCTGCTGCGGGGTGTCGCTGCCACTGGTGAGTCCCGGCGACTCCAGCAGGCTCCGGCCCGCCTCGCCCACGCTTTCGTCCGCCTGTGCTGCGACCATGTCCCCGGCTTCCTCCAGGTCTAGCAGGTGACTGACGGAGAAGTTCTTTTTCGCCTGCAGGGTGTCGAGGTTGCCCGGGCTGTCCAAGCGGCCGCCCAGCGCCGGTTGCCGCTCCAGAACGTGCCCGTAGCTGGAGGTCATGGTCTCCCCCTCCAATCCCACCCACCCCCCTCTTCCCGCTCGAATCAACACCAAACGCTGTGGGCGCGAGGGGGGAGAGGAGCCGAGTGGGGAAGAAAGAGGGGGGAGTGGAGAGAGAGAGAGAGAGAGAGAGAGAGAGAGAGAGAGAGAGAGAGAGGAGGAGGATAGGAAGGCCAAAAGAAAAAAAAAAAAAAAAAAAGGAAAAGAGGGAGGGGGACCCCTTGCAGCAGAGCAGAGCCTTCGGCACCCGCAGCCTCCCGCAGCCTTAGTTGCTTTCCTGAAGCCAAGTCCGGCGCGATCCAAAGAGATAATCCACACCAAAAAATAAAATTTAAAAAGTTACCCTATGTTTAAGTCAGGAGTGAAAAAAAATCCCTTCCAACTCTCAAAAAGCATCCACACGCACACACTAAAAATAATAATAAGGGGGAGAGAGGAAAGGGGAGGCCAGCAGGGCGGGGGAGTTAGGCAAACAGAAGAAGAGAGAAGAAGGGGTGGGCGAGAAGAATCAAAGTGGGTTAAAAAAAAAAAAAAAAAAAAAGGTTAAAAGAGTTATTCCCCGCAAGAGTTCAAGCACCAACAGAAGAAGGCTTGTTCCAGCTTTAGAACATCTTCAAGCAAACGTGTTCCCCCTCTCTGCACTCCTGTGGATTCTCAGGAGTGACTAAAGTTTCAGGAGGAGAGGGTGATGTCTTGCAGATGTATTAGAGAGCAGGATTCTCACTTTTCGTAAGGAGTAAAAAAAAAATAAAAAATACAATAAAAAATAGGGCTTCAAGAGTAGGAAGGAGGGTGGCGTGGGTCCCCCCTTTCCTCTCTCTCTCTCTCTCTCTCTCTCTCTCCCTCTCTCTCTCCCCCTCTTCTTGCTGAGCGCCTTTTTCCTTCTCAGTTGGATCAAGAAGCTCTCTGGCACTTCAAAAGGCACAAACTGGCATGCAGAGGAGGCTTTGTAGGGAATACAAGAAAATTGGAGACCCCTGGGAGGGCAGATCTCGACTTAATAGGAGCCTGTAATTACGTGGCAAAGCCTTTGTGCGCGCCTGACGTTTTACAGACCCCCTTTCTCCATCACAATCTCCTTCTTCCTCCTTTCCCTCGGACCAAAAAACAGTCTGATTAAGAAAACCCCCTTTGCCAACATCAGAGCCAAAGAGAAAGGAGAGGGAGGGAGGGAGGGAGGGAGGGAGAGAGAGAGAGAGAGAGAGGAGGGAGAGAAGAGGGAGGGAAGGGAATGAGAGAGCCCCTTTGGATTTTTAAAGTAAGGTCTAATTATCATTCCCCTGCAATAGTATCACAGGGAGAGAAGACAAACTGAAACCCACATTCACTTCAAACGGGCTGATTATTTTGCTTCGGCATTAACTCCTCCAGATTTGTTTAAGATCCTGTTCGAAAATCTCATTTGCATGTTTTGATAACCGCTACAGGGAAACTTGTTGGGAAAAAAAAAAAATCCACAACTATCACAATCAAATTTTCTTTTCCTTCTGTTCTTGCCCCGTTTAACATTTTCTGTTGTTCTAATAGTCTGGGGGTGGGGGAGTTCAGAGAGAGTCAGAACGAGCGAGCGAGAGAGCAAGCGTATTAAGGGTATGTCTGCTCAGTAGAGACAGCCTATTAAAAACGTAATAAAATAACAAGAGCGATAATAATGGGAGGCTCTCCCACGCTTTTCCTGCGCACCGAAGACAGGTCAGGGACTAAAAGGCATCAAATCGATTCGTGGTTTTCCCTGCGGTTAGGAATCTCAGAGCCAAAGGCAATAGAAAATTTAAATATTTATTAAGTTGGAGGAAAGGACTCTAGGAGTGTATCAACCGTCCCCTCAATCCTGCCATTTTAAAAAACTTTTTTGGTGTGTCGAGATCGCTTCTTCCTGCGACGACGCCCAGAGGGTCCCACTGCCCGAATTCGGAGCTGACAGGAACACGCCCGGGGCGAGCTGCAAGGATAGGCTGCGGTGCTGCTCTGCGTCTGGCCAGGGTGCGGTCGGGGTTAGAGAGCGAAGGCACCCCCACTGAGTCCACGCACAATGCTCTGTAATCGCCTGCTGAGCCCTAACTTGACAGAGGACAGAGAGGTGCTGAACAGATTTTTTTTTTTTTTTTTTCATGACCTGTTGGAATTTGGTAACAGCTTTAATAGTCTCATTAGAAATGAGTTACTATATGACGAGTAAGTGAAATATTGCATGCTTATTCGTGGCGTTTTATGTTCTTTACGCACACACACATACATACATACTCCTTACTTCCTTGATTGCTGGATTTTTTTTTTTTTTTTTTTTTTTTTTTTTTTTTTTTACTATAGCCGAGAGGGTTGATTGAAGAGAAAGAAGAGTCCGAGTGTGTGTAAATGGTTTCTGGGCTCCAAACGGCATAGTTAGCCCAGAACTTCCAGCCCTGATCTGGGAAAAGAACATTTGATGCCATCAAAGGGCTGCAGATTGAAACCAGATGTGCTCGCCTCGGTTCTTTCCATGCATTTAATTAAGGAGCCAGGATGGAGGAGACTTTTTCATCATTAGTCCACCCTCTCCCCCTCCTCCTTCCACTCCCTCCCTCTCCCCCGGGGCCGCCAGTACCCCCGACCGGGAGCCCAGAGCCCCGCCAGCGCCGCGCAGCGCTCCGCGCAGGTCGCCCAGTCCCGGCAGAGCCCGCTCCAGGCGGCAAACATCCGCGGGCGTCCGAACCCGGCCAGCAGGACGCGCGTGGGGACGGGCCCGCGCAGAGCAGGGGCGCGCGCGCGTGTCGGGTGCCTTCCGCCGAGACTCGCAGCTCCGGTGCCTCCGCGAAGCCCTGCGCCGCGAGAGCGAGTGCCGTCCGCTGGCGTGGACGCGACCGAACCGCGCGAAGGCATTTCCACGCCGCGCCCTGCTCCGCGTGCTCCGGGAAAAGGCCGAGCGGCCCTCCCCCTTCCCTACCGCGCCGCGGCGGCTGGTCCCCACGTCCCGTAGCGGATCGGCCTTCCCGAATCCTCCCCAGGACTGGTGGAGCAGCACCTCACCTCTCCCTCCTCGCACACTCTCCACACCCGTTTACACAGTCGCGTTTCTCGGCGTCCGGGCACCGGCCGAACCGCCCCTTTGAGACAAAGGTCTGGGTAAGGGGTCGGGACTTCTGGCATCCCGAAACAGGCTGCTTCCCCCTAAGGCCCAGCGACCGCCATCAGTTGGGGGCACCTCTCCCTGTGAAGGGAGTTAACCTTGTCCCAGTGTGCGGGCGCAGGGCTAGAGACCAAGGAAAAGCGGCTGGAAACAGGAGTCACAGATGAGCACCTAGAAGCATGGTCAGAGGGCTCACTTATTCTGACCACGTTCTTCCAAAGGGATCAGGCGCATTTTGAAAATCGCCTACTGTTAACATCAACCAGTCGTACCAAAACCGGCTAGGATGCTAACGCTTTCAACAAAAACATCTGGACATACTTGCTAAACATTTGTCGACCAAATATGTTTATATATGATTTTCTATGCGCAACATTTACCCAAAATGTCTCTCGGGCTGAAAGTTCAAATGCAAGCCAACTGCCCGGGGCTTCTCCAACATAGCTCCAGCCTCCGCTCTAGAGGCCAGAGGCCGGGAGCGTTGGCTCTAGGAAAGGGGGCACAGAATGTCCCCCCAGCGCTCTGAGTTGGAACTCAGGGGCAACGTCCTAGCGGGCTCAGGGAAAGGGTCAGGTTTGCAGCCTCCCAGGAGGGGGAGGCAGACGAGGGGGTCCCCTCCCAACCCTGAGTGTTTTTTGGAATAGTTTCAAGGGACCCTTCACTGCTTAAGAGAGGCTCCTCCTAGGACTATCCCATTTGTCTCAGCTATAGGGTCTAAGCTGCAGTGTCCTCCAGTCCCGACATCACCACTGGGAGTTGGCAGCCGGTGGGCTGCATTGGACACATCGGCTAGGAAGCAAATCCTTAAGGCAAGAAGCACCCTGCAAAATTGCCCCCCCACACCTGCTTTTTGGGGGTGAGGTCTTTGCATGTGTGCTTTCTTTTCTTTTCTATTAACAATTACAAATGTGTTGGATCTGCACTGATTATGTTTATACACAGCATTTGTAACTTGTTGAGATTGTGGATTGTAATTTAAAACTATCAGGACAATTTGACAGGGAAATTCAAGACAGTACATTTGCCCAGGAAGGAACCTAAGGTGCACAGAAGGCATTCACAGAATGGAGCAGGCTGTCACTCTTCCCAGCTGCAGGCTGGGGAGAGTCCTTCCAAAGCCCAAAGGTCACTGCGCCTATCCTCTCTACTTCCAGGCTTTAGTCAGTGCTCCTTAGAGGGGTGGACCAAAGTTCTCCAGGCTCAGGTTGCAGTTACCCAGGAGAGCCAAGTGCCTTTAGAATTCGAGAACGAACATATGGCAGAAAGATGTCTGGAGAGGAGCAACTGTGTCTGACAGCACAGGCTCATCTCCCAAGCAGGCAGCAGGCCTGGCCTGGGAACTCAGAAGGCCCTAGAGAAAAATGGCCTGCTGCTGCCCCTGTAGTTCCTTAATCACTCCTTTGCTTTCCCTGTGTAACTTCCTCTTAGGAATAGTTGGAAGGAAAACATTTCCAGCTTAAAATTTTGGAACATGTGTAGCCTTCCTTCAGCTTTAGCTTTGACTTCCACCCATCGATCAATATTTATTAAAGTTTGAAGCTCTGGATGATCTAACTATCCAGAACCCCCTTCCTCAGGACCCTTCCAGCTTCTGAGAAGGACTTTCCAACCATTCCTTCTGCCCACCCTCTTTAGAATAATTCCCATTTTGGGATTCCTCACCAGGTAAGTGGGAGAAAAGCTGGGCGTAGGAAGAAGTTGCCAAGAAACCAGACCAAGGTAGGAAGGAGGTTTGATTCCCAGCCTGTGCCCTAGGTGGTCCTACTCAGAGGTTTGGTACTGATTACTGTCCAGGGTTTCCCTGGCACTGGAAGCTGGCAGAGGCTGCCTCATCTGGCTAGCAGAATGCCCCCCACCCTCAGCTTCCCTTCTAACTAGAAGCTAGGAGCTACACTCCCTGACATGTTAATAAGCTGACAGGTAATCATGTATGACAGGCCACAGGTTCCACGACACACATAGAAGATGGTTTCCCCCAAAACAAACATGCTGTGGGGTGGAAATGCTCTCTTGCTCATGGTTGAGAATCTAGTAAATATTCATTAATAATGAAACAGGAAAGAGTGAAATGCAAGATGGATTCTGCAGGTGCCCGTTTTTTAAATGTTTTTGAGAAGGAGACTTTAGGCCCGAGCTCTCCTTTGCCCTTTCAATTCTGGTTCTTGTAATCATAAGTGACATTTCAGAAACATTCTTCCTACATGCATGGCCAAATGCTTTTCGCCCATGCCCAACTCTATCCAACAGCCCCATCACATTTTTTTTTTGAAATTTTTTCGATACTAAAAGCAAACAGGAATAAACACATTTCCAAGTTCACAGTCTGGGAAGCCCAGCTAATTCAGTTGGGACCTAGTACAGTTTCACTGGGCCCATCTGTTCCTCTAACCACTGGACACTAACTTTGCAAACACCATTGTGACAGCTTTAGCTAAAAGCACCAGTGGCCTGCATATTGGCAATGCAGTAAGTACTCCTTAGGCCTTATTCCACTAAACACCTCTGCTATAATTGACAGTGTCAAGCACTCTCTTTTCAAAATTCTCCTCCCGCACCTTATGCCCTTATTTCTTGGACTACTGCCTTTTGGCCCTTTTAACTACTGTTATTCTCCAGAGTTCTGTCATCCTTACTGTCCATCACAATAAATAAGTTGTCTTTTTAGAAGATCTCATACATTTTTATGGGCTAACGAATGTTTCTCAACCTGTCTAGAATTTAAGTCCAAGGATTGGTCACCTATTTACTCTGTTGCCTTAGACAAACTGGAAAAGTTACCACTCTCAGTTTACTCGTTATTCAAATAAAACTAATCATGACACCAACAACATATATTTATGCAAATTAAGTGAAAGTGCACGCAGTCCATTTAACCCAGTGTTTAGCATATAGCAATCCTTGAAAATTAAAAGACAGCTACCTTCTTGCTAGATATACACATTTATTAAGCCAACTTAAACTTAACATCGAAAACTGACATAATCATCTTCTCCCCACTCTCCTCCTCATTCTTAGGAGAGAACCAAGGAGTTATCCCAAATTTTTCCCTCTCTGACACCACCTCCAGCTTATCCAGCTAATCACTAGGGTCTACCTATTTTGTCTAGCTATCACAATGCCCCTGCCACAAAATGATTGACAAGTACTTATGAAATTGGACTGAAGATTAAGTAACACTGGAGCAGGTGAATCAACCACACTATGTGTGAGTATAGAGGTATGATATTAGGTGTGCTTATGTTATATAAGCATGCATCAATTAGTAGTGAAAGGATGTTGCCTAATGCCCTCAGAAGAAATCTGTGTGTAGGTACCATACCTTCTCTGCCCAGAGGAAACCAAGCCTTACTCACCAGGTCAATTCAAATGTACCACACATGGCTGTTGGGCAGATTAAGAAGGAAAACAAAGGGAAAGTGCTTTCACAGTCAGTCCTCAACAGCTGTTAATTCCCTTTTTCTGTTCTTTCTCTCATATTCAGGTGGTCCAGGTTATAGGTTCTTTTGGACTGCCCAGAAGAATATGTGGCTCAATTCTTAATAGTCCTGTATTTTAGAAAAATCTTTGAAGGATGGGCATATGCAGGTAACTAAGAGGCTTAAAACTGGGACTGGTTCTAGGCAAGCAGCAGCACATAGAGCCACCAGGGAAACGATTGGTGATCCCTCAAACTTTTTTTTTTTTTTTTTTTTTTTTTTTGGTACCAGGGATTGAACTCAGGGGAACTCAGCCACTGGGCCACATCCCCAGCCCTTTTTTTTGTATTTTATTAGAGACAGGGTCTCACTGAGTTGTTAAGTGCCTCTCCATTGCTGAGGCTGGCTTTGAACTCATGATCCTCCTGCCTCAGCCTCCCAAGTGCTGGGATTACAGGCGTGCGCCACCACGCCCGGCTTCCCTCAAACTCTTGCAGGAAGAAAGTTTATTCCTGGTGGGATTTTTGTGTCTCACTCTGAGAATTAAAGAACCGGCATGCTCTCTAGATTCTTGGCCCTATAGAAGACATCTGAGTAGGGGTCCCAGGCTGGCTTGGTACCTCTTGAGATCCCCAAGTTTTGGACCCTGGAGCTCTGTTTATAGGCTTGGCAGATGTAATGTGGACTCTCACAGGACAAGTATAAAATGCTTTAGGCCTGGGTAAGTTTGACTGGTTTGAAACCCGTGAGGTCTTGGGCTGACTTTCCTGCTTATTTATGGTACATGCAGTGGGCGAGCCATTCTGGATAACCTTCCTTGGCTTATTGCTCCCATAAATCTGGAGCCGAGCACAGCCTACTTCTCTACCTGCTTTCCTCCCCCAAATCCTCCCTCAAATCTCTAGTTTTCTAAGCAGACCCCTCCCTTCCCTCTCCTTGTTCTCCACTCCTCTTAAAATGCTAGCTTATGAGTAAACAGCCGGGCTGGTTGCAGTGTCTTTTCTGATTACACATGTTAGGTTAAGTATATATTTTTGCCCTCCTTTTTTCTGTTTTTCTTCTGTTAAATATACTTCCATCTGTCTTTTTTTCAGGGTTTGCCAGACAATAAAGAGTGGTAACAAAATTTTGGAGACTTTTTTTCTTGCTTGCCTCAAAGGGAGGCACTGAGATAATGGGTATGTAACTAAATATAAGAGGCAAGATTGCATATAAGACCCTTTGCAACTCTCATTACCTCCAGTTATCTTTTCCTACTATTTTATCTTGCCATTTATCACTACAAATAAGATTTAATAGTAGAGTCGAGAAAGTGGATTAAAAAAAAATGAAATAATATATTATTTTAAATACTCTGCAGGTCATAAACCTACTACTTCTATGTCCTAAGTCACTATGCATCTCTCTTGTGTGGCACGTGCCTTTGTATTTGACGAATCTACTGCCCACTCTGCAGGAAAGCACAGGAACTGCCTCCCCCAACACACACAAACTCACTGTAAACGAACTCACTACCCGCTTTATAAAAGTACAATGTGTGTGATTATGTACAGTACATATTCTTAATAATTGTTACTTCCATACTGGTTTACATATTTAACATACCATGCTTTTCATAGTTTCTTAGAGTATATGCCTACTTGTAAACAATAAGATGGTATGCTGTGCTCAACACACCACCTCGCACAGCTCATCTTGATCGCACCACGAGCCCCCATCAAGTGATCTACCCACGCCATCTAGATTTGTGTAAGTATGTGCTTGGATGTTTGCACAATAACAGAATCACCTAACATTGCACTTCTCAAAACATGTCCCTGTGGTTAAGCTACAAAGGACTATGTATTAGTAATTATATTAAAAACAAATAGTCTAAGCCGGGCGCGGTGGCACACGCCTGTAATCCTAGCACTTGGGAGGCTGAGGCAGGAGGATCGCGAGTTCAAAGCCAGCCTCAGCAATGGCGAGGCACTTAGCAACTCAGTGAGACCCTGTCTCTAATAAAATACAAAAAAGGGCTGGGGATGTGGCCCAGTGGTCGAGTGCCCCTGAGTTCAATTCCCCGGTACCAAAAAACAAAAAAAAAAAACAAATAGTCTAGCTAAATCAATTCAAAGGCCATAAATGTTGTGCCGCTATAGGCTGCTAAGAGAGTCAAAGAGAGTTGAAAGCAAACAAATGAAAAGAACACTTAATGCAAGCAGTAACAAAAAGATATTAGCATCACATAACATAGATATAAAAATAAGAAGCAGGTTAGAGATGAAGAAGGATATTTAATAAGGACAGTAAAATCAATGTTATAGGGAGGTATAATTTAAATTTGTATGCATCTATTAATGTGGCTTCCAGAAATAAACATCATAAGTTGGATAAACCAAGAGGAAAAATATACAATCACAAAGGATATTTAATATGTCTATCTCCATATCAGACAAGAAAAGAAAAACAGAAATTTGTTAAAAAGATGGATATCTGAGGGCTAGGGTTGTGGATCAGTGGTAGGGCGCTTGCCTAGCATGTGTGAGGCACTGGGTTTGATCCTTAGCACCACATATAAATAAATAAAATAAAGGTCCATTGACAACATATATATATATATATATATGTGTGTGTGTGTGTGTGTGTGTGTGTGTGTGTGTATGTATATATATAATATATATAATATATGATGGATATCTGGAAAACACTTGACCCAACTGACAAATGGAGAACACTGAAGTCAATAGTGGCAGATTGTACGTTCTTCCAAAAGCATATGTACATGTTACCCACAATGTTAATGACTGTAGGCGGAGTCATTAAACAGGTTTCAAAAATGTTGACACTAGTCAATTAAGTCTTGGAAATTAAGCTGTTCAGTTCCATTAACCATTGGTCAAAGAAGAAATTAAGATGGAAATTAGAAATATTTTGGACTATATGACAATGAAAATCCTACATATCCAACATACAGAATGCAGTTCAGTGAGTGCTTAGTGAGGATTTTTTAGTCTTGAGATATAGTAGGAAAAAAGGACTGAAAACCTGTGATCCAAATATTTTTTTTAAAAAAATCTCAAAATTCTGCAGATTGAACACTAAGAAAACTGAAGGAAGGAAACAATAAAAGGGAAGAGTTGAAAACTAATATTGTAGGGGGAGAAAAGGTATAATGGATAACATTTGTGAAGCTAAAAGTAAGTACTTCAAATAGACCATGAGAAGAAATAAATTCTTAGCAAGTCTGAGAAAGAATAAGAGAAGAATAAATTACTGATATTGGGCAATAAAAGGGAACATTAATATAAATCTTTAGGCTTATCAAGTAAATCTTCCTTGCTTTCTTCCTCCCTCTCTCCCTCCCTTACAGGCAGGGCCGGGGAGAACCCAGGGCCTTGCTCCTCAAAAGCAAGTGCTCTGCCACTGCCCCAGTCCTCAAATAAATCCTTAGAGAGGATTATTAATAATTTTATTCTAACAAATTTGAAAATTCAGAAGAAATGGGCACATAAAAATTATCAAAATTGACACAAATAATTAGAACATGTAAGTAATTTTTATATCTTTTCAAGAAATTAAATGTGTTAATTTTCCCCACAAAAAGATCTTCAGTAAGGGTCAATAATTAATGATTTAAAAAATAATAGTAACATTATAAAAACTCTGAGGAAGAATAAAGAAAGAGGAAATGCTGCTCAGCTTATTTTACGAGACCAATATAATCCTGATGACAATATCAAAAGAAGACATTACAAAAAAAAAAATAAAATCACAAAAAATTACAGGCTAATTTTTACAAATAAACACATGAAACTTCTAAACAAAATACTAGCAAATCAAATAAAGTTATATACAAAGCCTAATACTTAACAATCTAGCTGAGTTTATTCTAGGAATGCAAGGTTGGTTAAATATTTAAAAACCAACTAATGTGATTCGCCACTTTGGAACAAAAGGGAAAATATTACATGTTTATCTCAAGTGAGGAAGTAAAAGCATAATAAAATTCTGCATTTACAAATGTATTGGAATTGGTGAGTGCATCAGCCTTCATATCTTCTAACATCTCTTTTATAATTCCATTGTTTATCTCTCTGTTGTATTTTGAATGACTTCCTCAGGTCTGTTTTACAATTTATTTGCTATCTCTTTAGCAGGATCTGGTATGCTGTTCCACCCATCTATGGAATCATTTTATTTTAATGACTATCAACATTAATTGACTTGTTCATACTCTCCTGCTTTTCCCTAAAGTCTTCTATTATTTTCTTTTATTTTTTAATACTTTGAATATATTTAGTCTCTTCAAGATTGATTTATTATCATTCTTGAATGTAAAAAGTTTTCCATTTGTGAATCCAATGACTTTTCTTCAAGGTAGTTTATCATTTGTGATGTTTGTCATCTTTTATAAGGAATTATAAAAATGATTGCTAAAATGGCTTGTTTTAAAATCAAGTTTGACCAAATATCTAGACAAAAATTACATGGAAAATAAAAGCATGAAGTGAAATAATTCTAAGGCCTTTGTAAGGAAGATAAAGAAAATGGTTAATATTCGACTTTCTTAAATTTAGTTAAATTAAGTTTGTATGTTACAAATTTGAGGTTAACCACTAAAAGAATATAAATAGAACATATAATTTCAAATCCACCAGGGGAAAATAAAAAAATTTAAAAATTAAATAAAATCAATAGAAAGAACAAAAACAAGAAAATGTGGAGTTGCATAGTTAATATAAAACACTAAGCTAAGCATATCAGCACCCACAGTATTACATTCAGATCAAGCTCCTTATCCAGAGTTGGTCAGACAAGATGTAAAGGAAAAAAAATCCAGCATTGTGATACCAATGAATGACATATTTAAAGGAAAATGATACCTAAAGATGGAAAAATAGGTACCTAAGTACACAATTTAAATAACTGTTTTAGTCATAAGATAGAATACTATACAGCAGCTGAAAGTAAATGATTGCTCCATGTCAATATGTGTACATCTCTACATTGATTGATTTATAGGTCTATTAGCATAAGTTTTGAAAATAGCACCAAATATAAAAGGTGCACATGTACGTATCAGTATGGTAACATTGGTACAGTGATTTAAAAAACACAAGGCAATACTGAATATTGTTCCTGGGTTTGCGGACTTGTAAAGTTTAAAAATACAGAATAGCCAGAAAATAACAGAACAAAAAACAAAAACAACTTCAACTTCATAATGTTTTATGTTTGCTAAAAAAGATAAGAGTGAAGAATATAATAATAAATACTTAATGAATTAATAATAATAAAAGGTATCTAATACACCTGTACTGGTGCAAGCAAACACACACACTATCCCATCTTCAAGTGTAACCAAAGCTATATTCAGACAAGTCCAATACCTTAAATATGGTTTTAAATGCCTTACCACTAAATCAGGAAAAATGACAATCAACTCCCTATAAGCAGCTGGAGACCAAAGCTGTTTTAGTCAGCTGTTTTCACTGATGTAACTGAAAGACTGCCCAGAACAACTGTAGAGAAGGAAAAGTTCATTTAGGCGCTCAGGATTTCAGAGGTCTCAGTCCATAGACAGCTGGCTCTGTTCCTCGGTGGGCTAAACATCATGGTGGAAGAGTGTGGTATAGGGAAGCAGCTCACGTGATGATATGAAAGCAGAGAGACTCCTCTAACCAGATACAAAAGATACATCCCAAAGGCACACGCCCAATGCCCACCTCCTCCAGCCACACCCTACCCACCTTCAGTTACCACTCAGTTAATCCCATCAGGGGATTAGTTCACTGATTGGGTCAAGGTTGTCATAACCCAATCATTTCTCCTCTGAACCTTCTTGCATTGTCTCACACATGAGCTTTTGGGGACACCTCACATCCAAACCATCACAAAAGCTAAGGAACACAAAGGAACAGATGTATAAACACGGAATTTACATAATTTTTTAAAAAAATATTTATTTATTTGATTTAGTTGTACAGAATGCGTTTATTTTGACGTGGTACTGAGGATCGAACCCGGGCCATGCATGTGCTAGGCAAGCGCTCTACCACTGAGCCACAACCCCAGCTCAGAATTTACAGAATTTAATAATAATATTAATTTAATAATTTGCAAACGAGAGAATAAATAATGGTTAAAATTCATTGGCATCTCTTACCTCAGCCAAATGCCATACTGTACTGCAGTTGTATGACCCTTTGGAAGGATTTAAATTGTGCATGATCTGTAATCCCCCAACCTTTGGTTTGTTTCATTTTTTTTAAAAGCCACTGACCTAATCTCTGCTTACCGCCTCTCAACTGGAGGCACCCTTGGCCTTGATGGGACTAAGCCTTGGAAAACCGGCCTGTCGCAGGGGAATTGGGAACCTCTCTCTGGGTTTTGGGACAGCATGTGCTTTCTTTCTCCACAGTGTCACTCTCACACAGCCAGGCAAGGACAGCCTCTGACACACAGATGGGCACAGAGCAGCCATCGCTGCAGGTGCGAGATGCTTTCTTAATGAACTGTGGCCCCCTTGCCGGGAACCCAGAGACCTGCTGTGTCTGCCACTTCTTAGTTATTAGGCAATGTCTGAGGGCACCCAAGGATTCCATTCCATGGACTCACCCTTCTCTGGAGCAGAAAGCAAGTGCTATAACAGCTGTGCATGTGTGTTTGTTTTCTTTGGGGGCAGACAGAGGCCAAAGAAACCACAAAAAAGTCTTAAGTCGCAGCTCTTCCTTCACTTACGTAAGGATTACAGAAGCAGGTGCGCTGGGAGTTTGTTTCTTCTGGGTGTGAAATAAGGCCTCCAAGTTTTCATATTAATAGTTCACATTTAATCATTTATATTTCATTCAAAAAACTGCATTGACCTAATCTCTGCTCACCACCCCTGATTGGAAACACCCTTCCTTGGCCTTGATGTCTTAGCCCCAGTGAAACTGGAGAAATCAGAACCCTTATATAGACTGGGGTGGGGGGGTTGTGTATATTAGGGAAAACAGTATAGAGGTTCTTGAAAAAATTAAAAGTATAACTATCACGTGATCCCCTCCCAGGCATATATCCACAGTATATGAGATCAGTATGTCAAAGAGTTATCTGCATTCTCCTGCTATTTATAGCATTATTCCCAATAGCTAAGGCATGGAATCCAACTAAGTGTCTATCATTTATGAATGGATAAAAACATATCATATATACCTAGTGGAGTGTTACTACTGGAGGTTAGGGCAGTGGAAAGATCTGGAATTTGTTGGTTGAAGGACACAAGCTTTCAGGAGGTTAAGTTCATGATAGCTATCACCATGGTGATTACATTTAAGAAAAATATAGTGTAGATTTGAAAATTGCTGAGAATAGATTTTAAGTTCACAGGATTAAAAAAAAGTATGTAAAGTAATTCCCATGATTGAGCTTAGATTGATTTAGCCATTCCACTGTGTGCATGTCCACATACATGTATACATACACACACATATATATACTCACATGTAGGTAACATGTTGTGCACCATAAATATATATTTTTTTTCTTGTCAATTAAAAATAAATAAAATGAAACTGAAAAAATTCACGAGCAATTTCTCCTCGTGCAGTGTACAGCATGAAAGCTATTGTCTTGGCTATGCTAGAAAACTACTCTCAGAGGCACCCAGGATGGACGTCTCTGCCTTGCTAATTGGATTCATATTAGCATCGGTACCCTCCATCTAATATTTGTGGACCTATTAAGTGAAGGGTCACAGCTGCATGGTATAGATGAAATCTATGGCAAACCGAAATCCTCGTTTGGAACATTCTGAATTCCTAGGAGTCAAAAAGGTCCAACAGAAGGACTTAGGTGTCTTAGGGGTCAGGGTGTTACTCTGAGCTCCTTATTTGTTGTCATTATTTTTCTTGTTCCTTTTGAGTTTCTGAAGTTTTATACTCAGTTCATTAGATGGGTCTAATCTAGAGTAGGTTTTGCAGCAGAAAGTATGAGATGCTGAAGATTTCCATGTTCTGTGTCTATGAATTTTCTGAAGATGACACTTTCTGTTAAGAGACTTAGATAAATAATTCTCTCAAATCATTTGAATGATAGGTTTGTTTTATCTTTAGTTTTAAAGAAGAGCATAAGGATCCAATAAAAGTGCAAATATCTATAAATTTTCTATAAGAGAAATGTTGTAAACTCCACAGCCACCACCAAATCAATTTAATTCACATTTTAAGACCTCTGGCTCACAAGATGAAAACCATAGGCATCAGCTGTTCTGGACTTCTCCATCCTGGGTTACAGCACAGTCCTCGGCTCCTCTACAGGGTGAAGGCTGGGGGGTGGGCATCTTGACTTTGGTCTTCCCGCCGCAGCTGTGACCTGTGGGATGTCTGCTGTCCACAAGGCCCTTTCAGTACCAACAGACTGCTCTGCCCCTGACATGTGTGCAGCACAGGACACTTTCTTAGTGAGGCTGCCTGCTGAGGACTGCTCAGCCACTTCCTCTTGCAGGTTTCAGAACATTCTTGTAGCCCCTGAGAAGCAGGATGTAGGACTCTTCTGCTTCAAGAGTTCACAGATCTCTGACTTCTCTTTCCATTCCCCTAGTTCAAGGGGACAGCGTGATTGGGCTTTTAGGAAACACTAGGCAGAATAACTTTGGTCTACTTTTGCTAACTTCCCTAACCTGTATTGTATTTCTGAAGTAATGAGAGAAGGACTAGAAATCTTGAATGTGGAGAAGGTGAAAAATATAGAAAAAGACAAGTTAATATAACAAAATAGAATCCCAGGCACACAATTGAAGTTCAAGTGTTCTCAAAGCAGTTACACCTTCATGCATTGACTGACAGTCAAGACCAACACCATAATCAATACCATCCACAAAGACATTCCAGTCAAAACTTCTTCCTTATCTTGCTGGGTAGAAAAACGCAGTACAATCCGAGTTAATTAAAATGTGTCCACAGCTATTGTTGTTTTCTGATAATAGTATGAGCTCAATCACACTTCAGTTTAGGCTCTGGTAACTCCGGCGTTTCCCAATGCTTCACTGAGGCCCTGCTTTCTAGAATTTGTATGGCGCTTGTACAGTAGTGACATCCTGGTTGGAGCATTAGCAAAGACTAACCCAATAGAAAGCACTCTATTCTCTCCAAACATCAGGCTTTGTGGAAAAAAGAAAAAGCATATATTAAAAATTATAGTTGCTATCCAGAGCACTGTGTACCTTGGTCTGTGTTGTAGTCACCTCATGAGGGATGGATTTATCAAAAATAATTTTTTAAGGAAGAACTCCAGCTTTCTTGGGATTCGGATTTCTTCCACACTTTTCCTCCCCCACAAAAGGCAGACATTCCTGAGCTGCCCCATCATTTACCAGGGAAAAAAAGTCATTCTGTGGAATTTAGCTTGCCAGAATAAAAATTCTTTTAGACTGTTAAGCAGCTACTGATTTCAGAATTTCTGCTCTCACATCACAATGGAATATAAGTAATGCTGCTAAAAGACAATACTTACCTGACACAGTGGTGCCAACACTCCACACAGAATTATAGATGACCTTGGGATATTATTTGCCCATTTCTCAGCAGTCATGTCATCTAGGCACAGTGGGACAAATAAATGATCACTATTATCTTAGAGAACAAACCATCAGCAACTACACAAGCATGGTGTTTATAATTTTAGACATCACAAACTAGATTTCTGGTCTCTAGCCTGGCATGTAGGGAACTTGGAAAATGTCACTCTTATTCTGAAAACAAGAAAAAAAAAGATGAACAAAGTGAAAATCAATAATTCTTCTTGTACCCATCAGAAAATTGGGGTCATGGGGCAAACCAACTGTCCCAAATTGGAGAGGTAGGAGACAACAGAGAATCACAAGTCAGCAGAGCCAAAACACAGGAGTCAAAGCTTCTGCAAGAACCAGTACCAATACAGGAAGTTTTGCACTATAACTGACAGATTGCTTGAGGCTCTCTTTGGACAAGTTTGGGAGTTAAAAACCCTGGGGTGCCCAGTTTTAAGGGAGCACCTATGCTTTAGTAAGTTTTACCTCCAAGAGCCCTACCAGGGTAGGGTAAAGATCTGGTAAAAACCTCCACTGCCATTTTATCCAGAGCATCAACAAGGCCTGCTCTCGGGAGAAATTATTTTACCCGAGAGTTAAACAACTGGGGTTTTTACCAAAACCTAACTCACCTGGGAGAAGGGAAATACCTGACTCCAGCCATCTCTATCATTTCTCACTCACCTAAGGTGGCGGGCGGGGGGGGGGGGGAGCTTGAAAAGTACTTGAGAAACTCACAGCTCAAGAATATGCTCACTAAAAATCAGAGACCTAATTAATAAGAGGACCGCAGGACAGTTCCTCTCTCCCTACACCTTACCGGGGTATCAATACGGCCCGTGTGGGACAACTAGGGACTACAACTCAGAGAATCACAGGTCTCAGACTCTGTTTAAGAAGATGTCTGTAAGGAAACAAAAAGACAACAGAGAGAACAAACAAGGATACCAAAGGAAATTCTGACCTCTGATACCCCAGGTACATTGAACATTACGCACAGCCTAACTCCAAGTCTGAGAAACACAAAAACCTCACGGAGTACCTATTTACCTATGTTCCATTATCCAGATTATTATGTTTTGATCTCAACAAAAAGTTTTAAAGTATACTAAAGGTCAGAAAACACAGTTTGAAGAGACAGAGCAAGCATCAAAACCAGACTCTCATAGGTCAGGGATGTTGGACTTATTAGACTGAAAATTTAAAACAACAATGACTAATATGTTAGAATCTATAATGGGGAAAACTCTTTAATGCCTTTTCAGTGGACAACATGCAAGGACAGATAGGTGATTTTGGTGTAGATGTGGGCATTTTAAGAAAGAATCAGGGCTGGGGTTGTGGCTCAGTGGTAGAGCGCTCGCCTAGCACGTGCGCGGCCCGGGTTTGATCCTCAGCACCACGTAAAAATAAATGCCTTGTGTACAACTAAAGCAAATAAATAGATATTAAAAAAAAGAAAAAGAAAAAATCAAAAGGAGATACTAGAAATCAAAAACACTAGCAGGAGTGGGGGATTGCTATGATGGGCTCTTCAATAAACTCGGCACAACTGAAGAAATAATCTGTGAACTTGAGGAAATGTCAGTAGAAACTTCTAAAGTACACAGAGAAAAAGGAATGAAAAAGACAACAGAATATTCAAAAACTGTGTAACAACCACAAAATGTACAGCATACACATAATGGGAATAGTAGAGAGAGAATAGAGGGAGGGACAGAAGAAATATTTGAGGCAATTATGACTGAGGATTTTCTAATTAATGACAGACACCAAACTGCAGATCCAGAAAGTGCAGAGAATATCAAGAAAGATCAGAACCAAAATGTAGCCCAAGGCATATGGTATCAAACTGGAGAAAATCAAAGATACAGAAGAAATCTTGAAAGACACCAGAGGGGGGAAACTTTACCTAATGAACAGCAAAAGTAAGAATAGGACTTCCCAGAAACATAGGACTTCCCAGAAACCATGTAAATAAGAGAAGAGTGAAGTATATTTAATGGTTGAAAAAAAACATTTTAAAATTCTTTTTTAATGTGTGCATTATTGGTGCATTACAGTTTTATAGTTATGGGGTTCATTTTGACAAACTTATAAATGCATATAACATCATTGGCTCCATTTCAATCCCAGTATATCCCCTTATCTCCCTCCTCCCTCCCCTGACCACCTTCCTCTACTGTTTTGACATTCCTCCTATTAATCTAGTTTTTTTAAATGGTGTGAAATTATCCTTCAAAAGTAAAAGAGAAATAAAGATTTTTCTCAGACAAAAATTGAGGAAATTTGCAGCCAGAAGATCTGCTTTGCAAAAAATGTTAAAAGAAATTCTTCAGAAATAAGGAAAGTGATCTGTCAGAAACTTGAATCCTACCTGTAATTCCTATTACAGAATGCAATATACGAAGGTAAACTATATAACAAAACATAGAGACTATTCAAAAGAAAAGTTTTATGTGCATACTTAAATCACTAGACAGACTCTCAGCAGCGTTATGAATAGTAATGGCAGAGTTTTCCTTCGTTCAAAAAATTATTCACCTATCAATAATATAGGTCATTCCTATTGATTTAATAACAGCATGACTTATTTATTCAACAAATAATTATTAAACATACATAGTATATGCCAGACAAGAATAACTACTATTTCTAAAATGAGTATACAATTTAATTAATATAGAGAAATGCTACCTTAACAATTAATAATACAGGAAGATTACAGCAGTAGCTTAAGTGGCATATGCACAAAGTTAAGGGACACTTTCAAGGAAGCACCTGGCCTTATCTAGAGGTGTCAGGAAAGGTTCCTCAGAGAACACAGTGTTACAGCTGAGATCTCAACGGTAAGAGGAGTTTGCAAGGGGATGACAACAGTGCATGCGACCGTTTGAGGAAGCACGGCAGATACAGGGAACACAAAGCAATTCTGCATCACTAGCATTCAGAAGGGGAAGAGTGGGAATGACACTGGACCAGCGAGCCGTGGATGGGAAGGTCTTGCACGCCTGGCAACAGGATTGTTCTGTGTTGATTTGCTTTTGTTTGCCTAGAGGCAAAGTAGATTCACTGAAGAATATCAGGCTATAAAAACAAAAGCACTGAGTAATAGCAACTGTCAGGGTCTCCCAGCCTCTGTTCTAAACCGTTTACCTAGGACAATGCATTTAAGCCCCACAACTCACAGCAAGGCCAGTGTGATCAAGTTACTTGTCTTGGGTCCTGAGCTCGCTGGCAGCGCTGGGTAGGATGGGATGTGGAGGAGGTCATGTTTACCCCTCTGGTAGCCATGTGCAAGACGAAGGAGGTGGTGACAAACTAGGGCCATGGTCATGGCAATGGAAAATCCATTGCCATTGATGGACTTTCAAAAAGTAGAACAGACAGACTGATGAGCGATTGAGTGTGTTGGGGCTTGGAGAAGAAGGTCTAAGAGGCTGCTGAGGGTCCTGGCTTGGGGAAATGGAGATGATGACTCCATTCCTAAAACAGGGAGTGCTGGGAAGGAGGTGGTTTTGAAATTACTTTATCCGTTTACTGCCTTTGACAATCTATCAAGTATTGGATAGACGATGTTGAATAAATCAGACAAAATTCTCATACAGCTTACTGTCTAGAATTAAATTCAATTTTCAGAAATGCTAAGGCACCTATAGGCCATCAGGGTACACCTGTCTACCCAGAGAGCAGAATATAAAGCTAGATAGTTGGCAGGAATCACAGATTCCCAAGGAAAAGAGAACAACTAATAGAACAAAATGCATCTGAGAGGTATTTATGGCATGGGTTGATAGTGTCCCAGTGGTCTTAAAGGACAACTTAGAGACAAGCATGAATATGCCCTGGATATTGGTTTGTTTGTACTGACTCTTCATCATCTCTATATTAAAAGTCTTCACCAGGTATTCTGATGTTGATCAACAATAGATCCTTTCATTCGAATGAGGTCTCGGGTCTTCATTATAAAAGCTCCCAAATGCGATTAGGCCAAAGGGTCTTGTTATGCTGGGCAACTTGATGAAGTGTTCTTCCACAGTGATTTGTTCAAATAGGAAATCTTCAAAACATATCTGCTAGAGTATTCGATTTAAAAATGTTTCTTCCTGCCGGGCGTGGTGGTGCACGCCTGTAATCCCAGCACTTGGGAGGCTGAGGCAAGAGGATCGCGAGTTCAAAGCCAGCCTCAGCAATGGCGAGGCACTTAGCAACTCAGTGAGACCCTGTCTCTAATAAAATACAAAAAAGGGCTGGGGATGTGACCCAGTGGTCGAGTACCCCTGAGTACAATCCCTGGTACAAAAAAAAAAAAAAAAAAAAAAAAGTTTCTTCCTGTTTCTCCTGACATGTGATAATAGCCAAAAAGCATTGAAAGCAATATTTTTTCCCTGGATAGTTGATATATTGGGTTGAGTTTTCATTCATGGTAAATCCCAATAATCATCAACTTGGTTATAATTCTTAATTAAAGATGTGGTTGATTCAGTTTGTCCAAGTATCTTTTGACTTTCAGCACAGCACAGGGAATACGGCCTGTCTCTGCTCTTCTACATATGTGACCTCAGCTGAAGACACTTAAATGGCTGGGTATGACTTGACAGCTGAAGGTTATAGTCATTTCAGACTTCTTACGTGTCCGGCAATTGGTCTGAGATAAATCAAAGGCAGGACTCGGTTGGGGCTGTCACCTAGAACTCCTACATGTGACCATGTGACCTCCTCATATGGCTTGGGTTTCCTCATAGCATGGTGGCCTCAGGATAGAAGAACTTCTTACCTGATGGTTCAGACACTATGAACAAGTGTTCCAACAAACAAGGTGGAAACTGCATAAACCTAACTTCAGGGTCAGGGAGCATCACAAACTCACCTGAATCAGAAGGGAATGTAGATCCAACCTACTTGTGGAAGAGCAACAAAGAATGTGCTTAGTATACTTATCAGGGTTTTATGAGAATGAAATGAAAAAAAAATGATTAACTAACTGACTCACTGTGTATTATGGTACAAGAATGGTATTGAACTTCAACTGGAAACACTTGTGCTAGAGTTAGATTTCCAAAGATCAGATATGATACAAAAAGAATATCATCTGGATTTGTTCATTCATTCAAAAAATATCAAGAATACCATGGTGAAAAAAAAAAGAGTTCTTGTTCTTATGAAGCTTAAACTCTAGTAGGCTGATGGCGAGTAGGGAAATAGATGCTAAAGAAGCAATAGAACACATGAGCGAGATGGTTTAAGATAGAGATGTACAACCAAAGGAAAATCAGGTAGGAACCCCGAGCATTTGATAGGAAGCTCGATGCTAGACCAAAGGACCTGGTTTACCACAGTCATGGGAGCATGGGAAGCGCGCTACGTAAGGTCTCAAAAATCTGTACAAGGAGGAAAACAGCAAAGATGACACAGATTGAGTGCTGGACAACATTGTTAGAAAACACAGATTGTGAAAAAAATATATATATAGCATTTAGGTTCAAATGTTGAACAAAAGATCACATGTGAAGCTTTAGCTTCTTTAGCTTTCCTTTACTTTAGAAAGGAAAAGCAGCCCTGGGTCAGAAGTAATATGTAGCAGCACGAATGAGAATAGGGTTGACAGAAAAGGTCAAGTGGAGGTGCTCTCCTGCTTCTTGGTCTTCAGCTGTGTGTGGAGAACAGGGCTGAGTCAAGAAACAGAGCTGGGGCATGCCATTACATGCAGCAGTCCAGAAATGAAGAGACCGATGAGCTAAGAAGAAGTTATTTGCAAGGCAAATAATTGTCAAAGAACTGGTACCTAGAATATGCTAAAAAAAAAATCCTTCAAATTAATTTCATGAAGTCAAACAACCCAGAGGAAAAATGGGCAGAGGACATGATCAGGAAAATCAAAGAAAAGAAAATCAATCTCACTGTAATCAAGGAAATGCAAAATAAAACAGTAAAACAAAATGTACAACAAAGACTAAAAATGGTAGTAGGGAACCATCTTTAACGGTATTGCCTGCCCCCAAAACACACATACAAAGACTAATTTCGGTGTTTGCAGTGATTAAACTAGATACATGTAACCCAACTTGGCTAACTCTTGGAAACTGTGCAAGGCTAAAAACAAATACAAAAGAATGTGAAAATGAACAATTTAGGCAGAGTTCTAAAATGAACGAACAATTACTACATAATGATTTGGATACTTTCACATATAATAAAACATGAAAGTGATGTAATCCCAGTGATTTGGGGTTAGAGGCCAGCCTCAGCAGCTTAGCGAGACCTGTCTCAAAATGTGGCTCAGTGGTAAAGCACCCCTGGGTTCAGTCCTCAGTACCAAAAACAATCAAACAAACCCACATCATTCCAGGTTACACTCTGCAGAAAGGGAGGAAATTCAATTGTGGAGGAGGAGGATTTGTATTGCAGGTTTCAGTGTTCCTGCTCAGTCTTCTTTCTGACAAAGAATTAGGTCTAACGCAGAACAAAATCCTAAGGTGCTGAAATACAGCTGGTGATACTGTACCACCTTTCTGTAGGCTTGGGATATTTTGCAATAAATTCTTTTAAATATTAGAAACAAAAACAAAACCACACAGAGCATTAACATTTAACCCCTCTTCATGGGACAATTAGGGAAGCCTCTTGTCCAGATATGACCAAGGGAGATGTGTCTATCCTATGTAGTTTGAGTTGTGTTTTTCCTTTAGTAGACTTTTCCTGTCCCTAGTGAAGTTCTTGTCCTGCACCTTATGTTTAAACGTATTCTTCCATGCCTCGGAATTGTACTACTAATTACACAAAGGACTTGGTTTCTCTGTTTTAAGTATGTTAAAGTTCATACCATAAATGCAGGATTTTTTCTGGTTTGTTTGGTTTTGTTTTTATCCAACTACACTCATAAGGAGATTCTGAAAGAGACTGACTCTACAGCTCTTTGTTTCATCTGAGTTTTCAATCTTAATTCTCCTCTGTGTTGTGGGTGGAGATGGGTTTGTTATTCTTTAATTCTGGTGGGGAAAAATTACCTATCAATTTGGGTAAGATCTGAAAAAACGTCTCATTCCTGGTGCAGAAATTATGGATTTCGTGTTTCATTTCCAAAATCATTTGAACAACTAATTCCTGCTGCTAAGCAGTATCCTGGGTCCTAAGTATGGCTTCACCACACAGCCACGTGGACCACAAGAGAACCCTGAGAAAAACGTCCCTGGAGGACCTCCTGAAGGAGCACCCACCCTTACCTGGCCCGACACCTTTGCAAAGGATAGGTTGTTGGCTGGGAGTCAGTTTTGTAGCCATTCAATGCCAAAACCAAATATTCCAGGACTAAAGGGAAATTAGTCCATCCTCCCCATCTCATTGCTATGTTCATACTAGTAACAGGAATTTGGAAATGTCTTCCAATAAGTGTGCTCACATTGTCACCACCCAAGTTCAACTTCCTCTTGGTGACACCACGATCATGCCCCGATGCCTCCAGGAAGCGCTGGCAGTGGCTGGGGCAACCTGAGCCCTGCTTCCTGCCAGGCACGCTGGAGTGCACGGCTCACGACGAGGTCCAGATCGTCAGTTCCCTGGCTCTCACAAGACCTTTGCCAAGTCACTTCTTTCTGTTCTGCATACCATGAGGTTGTAATTATGATGATTTCCCCTTCCACATGTGATGAGAAGCTACTCACAAGAACGCCTGTAAAAACCCGCTCACATGACGAGAGAAGCTGATATTAAATATATTTTTTAAAAATGGTCTAAACTGAATATTCACTTCCTCACTGGCTTCACGGTGTCCTTAAAATTTATCTGTAAAGGGACTGGGGTTGTGGCTCAGCGGTAGAGCGCTCGCCTAGCACGTGCGCAGCCTGGGTTCGATCCTCAGCACCACGTAAACATAAATGCATTGCATTGTGTACAACTAAAGCAAATAAACAAATAATTTAAAAAATCTATCTGTAAAGACAACAGTTAGCAGGAGGGCCTGCTGAGGCCCTTCTGCTAAGGCTAGCCACTAAGCATCTTTTTCTGACCCCAAATATGGCTCGATGTTCAGGTGAATATCTTTGTGTGCGGGAGGGTTATCTTTTCATTATTCTCTCACTAAACACGTGGCCTTTCTTTTTGTTTTTCCCCAAGAAAACTGAGGTCACCCCGTTGATTTTCAGTTGGCGATGCAATCTCCTTCAGTGCCAGACGTGTGGCGTGGTCTAGCAGCTGTCTCACTTGGGTCTGCGATCGTCTTCCCTCCAGGCCCCGGTACACGTCCAAACATTTGTGAGCGCGCCGGAGGGCAGAAGGCTCCAAGAGGTGAGATCAGGCCAGCCTGGCACCCACTCTGTGGGACTCAGGGACAGAGTCACACTTCAAAGGGGTGTGAGAGAGTGATTGACAATGCGCCAGGACAGCTCTTGGTAGGTGGAAGGACAAGGGGAGAAAAACAAGCCGCCTCGGTGGTGCGCTTTGTCAGGTTTCTGTTTCCCTCCATCTGCAGCCTCCCTCGGCTGCCTTCATATGTGGATGTGGACATTGAAGGATTGCTGACCAATGCCGGAGTCACAGGAATCGCCTGCTGGGCTTTTGATCTTCCCATATGACTGAATTTCCTGAATCATCGTGTTGCTGTGTGTGCACACATGTGCACACGTGAATCTTCTGGCGCACCTCCCAGAAGTGCGAGCGCCGGGACAAAGGAGCCATTGGTGCTTGCAGAATGTCATATTGATCGCTTTGGCCTCCTTGGCGCAGAGCCAGACCCTCTGTCGCTCACCGCACAATGTGGCTGCCAAGTCCACGGCCTTGTCTCCTTGTGACAGCCCTTGGTGCTCCCTCCTGAAGAGCAGAGTGATTTTTCAGAAGCCTTGAAAAATGTTGTTTAAAAACGGAACTTCGCCTTTTACCAACTATGGACAGGAATTTGGTTCTCGTCCTTTAACCCTTACTGTCTGGTGCCTTCTACGTCTAGTTACATGATCCTCCCGGTATTCAGTGGGGTGGGAAAGGCAGTGACCCAGCAGAATGCACTGGGTTTTTCCCTTTATGTTTTTGCACAGTTTTCTGTCTAGTATCAATCTTAGTCAAATCCATGATTTATGCTTCAAACTTAGTGACGGCTCAAAGGGCAAATTTCATAGGAGAGGAAGAAATCTCTGAAGTTCTCAAACTGTACTTTGCACGTACAGTATTATGAAAATTGTTAAAACAAATGATTCACAGAAGACCTATTGCCAGTGCTTCACTTTCAAAAGATTCAGATCATCAGCTGTGTTCTAGAACAGAGGATGAGCAGCATGATTCTCCGAGGCACACACACGTCTTTCAAAGCAAGGACACGGCCACAAACCGCAGGCCCTTGGTATCTGGACTTCCCAGAGGAGGGAACATCAGAATCTTTCCCCCTTTTATAATACTGTGCCTAGGGCTTGACCAAGCAGAAGGTGAGACAGTCCTCCTTCGTCTCCTTTCTGGACTCCAATTCTCAGCCTCAGCCTTGTGCACACCTACAGCGTGTGGGCTGCTCTTCCTCAGAGGAAGGCCATCTGACTGGCCACCAAACATCTGGGTGGGAAATTAGTTCATGTCCGACCTTCTCTTGTCCTCCAGAGAAATCGCGGTTGCTCACTTTTTATTTGAGGGGACCCAGGAAAGAACACTTGTGACCATGGCTCAGCCACCCCAGCACCTGTGAGCGGGAACGGATGGGAACAGAGCTCTGGGGAGGGTGCCGTGGCTTTGATTCCCGACAGCCAGGCCTGCTCCTTGCTACTTAGGTGTGCTGGGCTTCCTTAAGAGTCGAATCAGGGGCTGGGGTTGGGGCTCAGTGGCAGAGCGCTGGCCTCGCACGTGCGCGGCCCGGGTGGGTTCGATCCTCAGCACCACGTAAACATAAATGCATTTGCATTGTGTACAACTAAAGCAAATAAATAAATATTTAAAAATAAAAAGTCGAATCAGCTGTTTTCATCATCCTGTTTTATTTGGCTTCTGAGAGATGCCCAGAGCAGGTCTCTGATTCAGGCCCAGATGAAATTTAATCTGAATTCCAAACATTCCAGTTGTAATGGAAAGAGCACATGCTTTGGAGTCGGTGGGACCCGGTGAGCCTCCTGGAGCTGTCACTTGCCAGCTGTGTGATCTTGGGAAGCGATTTAACCCCTTCAGATCCTCAGCGGCTCGTCTGTGGGGGAAGGACGATGCTGCTTAGCTCGCGGGGTTGTCGTGAGGCCCAGTGAGGCAATGGACAGTGAAGCCCAGCGCTGCGGGTGACGCGGCTGAGGCCTCAACAAAGCAGACTCCCCTCATCACGTGTCCTTGAATGTCAGCAGTGCCAGCCGCCCGGAGGCGGCGCTCACTTCCTAATGACAACTTACGCAATCTGAAAACTCAGCTGTGATATTTTTAAAAGACTATGTTCCATGGTCATGATGTCACCAGTGTCAAATTCAAACTTGTGATGGCGGCACAGCTGCACCCTCTGTAGGTGTCACACTCTTTGGAAGCAGGGCGCTATGACAGTGCTGAAGAATCTGCCATCTGTAGTATTCTTTGGGCACGCAAGAGCCTGGAATTTCCAGGCAGAAATGATCACGTCTCATTCAGTTATTCCGAACAGCACACCTCACATCCTTTCTCTGCGAGTGACAGTCCCTGTGGGTAGTGTTATCACACACTCTGTCTTCCTATCCTACATAAGTGCTCCCCGTACCCTTTAGTATTGTGTTGATAGTCTGGTTTGAAGTTCATGTTTTTGAACTCTGAGAAGCTTAACAAACAAAAAAATTTTGAGATTAGGGGCAAAATATGGGGCTGGGGATGTAGTAGAGCACCTGCCTAGCATGCATCAGGCCGTGGGTTCCATCCCCAGCACCACACAAAAAAAAAAAAAGAGAGAGAGAGAATAAAATGATATACATTCAATTGTACACACAAGACAGTTTTTGACCCAATAGAATGATACTTTATTGTTGTTTTCAGAGCAACAATATAAAATAGCAGCCTTGGAGTCTAAACATTAATATTTGGACCCAGAAAATCATTCTCTCTGTACACTGTTGAGGGAATACGTTGTTTATAGTTGTTACATGGTGTGCCTACTGCTGTCTACTTAATCCCACATATCTTGATACCATCTAGGAAAACTAAAAGCAGGGTGTACTTAGGAATAGGACTCAGGTTAACACAGATGATAACAGAGCGAAACACTGTCAGAGACCAGTCAAGGATTAAGTAGATTCGTAATTCAAAACTTATCCCCCCCCCTTTCTGCCTTATTTTGAAATCATATGAATCATCTCATTTATTTCTTCAGTATTATGTTATAATATGGTGCGTGCTTATAAAATACAGAACAATTATTTCATTGTTTTCCTTTCTTAAAGAAGCATGGAAATAGAGCAAAAAAAATTACAATTTACTGTTTTAAGCTCATCCTCAGACTCTGTCTCAGTAGACAAGGCTTTGCATTTAGATGGATGTCACACTATAAACATTTCATATGAACAAGGTTGGGACAAAACTTCCTCTCTTCCTCATTAAGCAGGATCCATGGTCCAGCTAATTATTTTTGATGGAACATCTGGACAGTTGAAATTCTGAAAATATTCTGGTCTTACAGAAAGCACCTAAGTGTACACTTAATTTACCTCCATTACAACCAATTTCAGGGAATTTTATTTTAATGGCCCCACGCTTCATCTCCCTACATTTTCAATTGCCACATTGCAGATCCCTTTACTGAAGCACTGTTTATACTCACAGAGACCAGTGATCCATTAGTCTCTGCTAGTGACAAAGGGTTGTCTATCTTCATTTCTTAAATGTGCCTTAAATGTCCCATATAAATCCTATGCTCTATTTGGTAGCCTGGATGACACAGAAGTAAGTAGAGGTCATGCTTGTGCCTCCAAGGAGCTTGCCCAAGGAGAAAGCGTGACAGTGGCCTTCCTTGACACAAAATGTGGAAGTGTCCATCTGTAATCCCAAGAACCATCTACTGCATAAATCCTAACCTCTGACCCTGCAGGATGAATTCCCCTCACAGTGCTATTTGGTTTGGCTCACATAGTATTCAATTTAACAATTGAGCAAATCATCAACATTCTGAAATGGAAAGATGCTACATGAGATTCAGGATTTATGACTTGTCTTGAAAAAAAAAAAAAAAAAGTGGAGAAATGTGGCAGCTCACGCCTCCCTTACCAGGGGCCACAGCTGGGCGGAGCCCTGGTTTCCACAATGTCTGTCTCTCTTCTGCTGTATGCTCTCAGTGGAGTGATTTCCACAGAAAGGGGAAACCTGTGTGTAGCTTGCTTTCTCTCTTCTTTCAATCTCACTCTACTGTGTTTTGAGCCACAGAATTGCTACGGCTGATAGATACACACTCACATGCTGGGAAACTGAGCTCCTCAGCACACCCAGCAGAGAAGCCCAACAGAGGGCTTTCCTCTGTGTGGTCAGGAGAGCCTGGAAATTGGACCAAGATCCCCAGAGTGGAGACTGGGAACCTGTGGATCCTCAAAAGAAGGTTCCTGGTCTCTGGGAGAAGGTGTCACCGGTTCCACGCATGACACCTGGTCTTTCTTCTGAGCTTTGAGAACTGAGGGGGAACAGAGCAGGTTGAACTACCATTGTTCCTGGGACTGAGGGAGGAGAGTCAGGGGCACAGGATGTTGGCATGCGCCCACGTCAAATGTCACCTGTTGCCCGTCCCTTTGCAAAGGCTCCTTCACCTCCCGCCTTTTCAGAGAAGTTCCATTATTGATACATGGGACTCTTGCTCTTATTTCAAGTTGTGTGTGTGTGTGTGTGGGGGGGGGGTGTCTAGAGTCACTTGAGATATGCTCATACTTAGACACTTACCTCATAATGAAAATAATCGACTGAGGAGAGCCTGTCAGCTCACGTGAAGACAGTCGTAACACGCAGAACATATCACCTAGCTGAGGAAGGGGACGAATGACAATTTAAAGAGATTTAAATACATCCCAAAGGTACTTCCTGTGTCTACAACCATGATTTCTGAACTGAGCAATTCATTGATTTGATGGGCTGGATGGTGACTACTGAGACTTAGATCAATAGTCCAGAATATAAAGTAAAAGTGATATTTCAAAAATATGGAAATCAACCACCACCCTGCATTACACACACACACACACACACACACACACACACACACACACACATCTTGAAATATAGAGCAAGATTCCCATGTATCAATAATGGAACTTCTAGAAGAAGAAAAAATACAAAAAATAAAAACAAAATAGTAGATTTTACTCAAGTTTAAATAAAGGTCTAACCTGTAAATTAAAAGGACTAATGAGAAGGCAAAAAAACCTTAAAAGATTGTTTTTGAAAAAAGAGTAGTATTATTAAATTCTGTCAACAAACTACTCAAGAAGCAAGGTACACATGCACAATTCTAGTGCCCAAAACAGGAAAAAAAAAAAAAAAAAAAAAAAAAAAAAAAACAAAAAACAGTGAAAAACTAATGCCAAAATAATGGCCAAAACAATTTCAAATATGATGAAAAGTATAAACTTATATATCCAAGAAGCTCAAATAATCTAAAACAAAAAATATGAAGAGAACTACACCAAGATCTATCAAACTTAAGCTTCTTAAAAATATGAACAAAGAAAAATTTATTTAAAATGACCAAATAAGCTTGGTGTGGTGGTGCATGCCTGTAAGTTCAGTGACTTGAGAAGTTAAGGCAGGGGGACTGCAAGTTAGAGATTTGCCTCGGTAACTTAGAAAAACCCTCTATCAAAATACAAAATAAAAAAGGCTAGAGATGTGGCTCAGTGGTAGAGTGCTAGTCCTAGCAGAGCTGAGGTCCTGGATTTAATCCACAGTAACACACACACACACACACACACACACACACACACACACAAACACACATGCACATGCCAAATAAGACATATTACATACAAAGGAAAAGAGATGATATTACTTTTTCTTTTCTTCTTCTTTTTTTTTTTAAACTTTGAGACAGGGTCTTGCTAAGTCACTGAGGTTGGCCTCAAGCATGCAATCCTCCTGCCTCAGCATCCCCAGCACTGGGATTGCAGGGCTGGCTATATTATGTTTTCATCAGAAATTATGAAAGTGAGAAAACAGTAGAGCAAAATCTTTAAAGTATTTTTTAAAAAGAAAAAACAAACTGCCAACTCTAGAATCCTTTATTCAGTGAAAATATTTTTCAAAACCAAAAGTTCAATGAAGACATTTTCAGATATTTAAAAAAAAAAAAAAACTAAAATAATTTATCACATCAGGCCCACACTGTAAGAAATTTTCCAGATGGACATTTGGATTCATATAAAAGAAGAAGAGCACCAGAAATGGCAATTATGTGGGTAAATATAAAGACATTTTGTATAAAGATAATTGACTTCTAGCTTTGGCCAAGAGAGGGGTTTGGCAAATCCTCTCTCAAAAAAAGCAACATAAAACTGGGGAAATTGACAGAAGTGGTCATTTTGGCTTCTGGAAACCAACCAAAGTCGTGTAGCAATCAGAGAATGATTGTTCTTGAAAAAGCTGAAGTTCAGTTGCTCCTAGCCTGGGATTAATCCTAATCAGAGGATTAATCCCAAGATATGGATTTAATGGGCAGTAACGGTAGGCAGGCAGAGTGTGGCTGCAGGAGGGGGTCACTGGGGGTGTGCCTTGGGGGTCCGTGTTTGTACTTGGCACAGGGAGCAGTCTCTCTGCTTTCCCACTGTCACTCCTGAGCTGCCTTGCTTGGCCACGCCCTTTGACAAGGAGGTCCTGCCTCATCCTGGGCCCAGAGCTGTGGAGTAGGCCAACCACAGGCTGAGACTCTGAAACTGGGAACAACATAAACTTTTCCTTCTCTATATTGTTCTTGTCAGGTCTTTTGGGCACAGCAATGAAAAGCTGACTAAAACAAGGTGCAAACAGGAACTAAAATAAACAAACAAAAAACTGAACTGGCTAGAGACATCCATGACCACATTCCAAAGGGGAGTCAGATTTCACCATGTGGCTCAAATGACTGACAAAAGAAAGAAAAAAAAAGAAAGGCAACAATTTTTAGAATGGAAAATAACAGAATGCACAGTTGCTACAATTATGAGATGTGCACAGAGCTAAAAGTGTTTCCTCTAAGGTTAGGAACAAGACAAGGATGTCCATTTTCACCACTCTGATTTAATATAGTACTGGAAATCTTAGCAAGAGCAATGGATAAGAAAAAGAAAGAAATTGGAAAATTAAAAGTATCCAGGTTTGTAGGTGACATGATTTTATATATAGGAAAACCTAAATACTCCATTGAAAAGACATTAGAACTAACAAATGAATTCACTACAGTCTCAGAATACAAAATCAACATACAAAAAAAAGTTCATTATCACCACTAATTAACTTGTTAAAAGTAAATTGAGCAAGTAATTCCATTCGCAGTTGCTATAAAATGCAATATTTATTTAGAAATAAACTTATCCATGGAAGTAGAAGAGCTCTACAGTGAAAATTATAAACCACTGATTAAAGAGACTGTAGAGGACACCACACACACACACACACACACACACACACACACACACGAAAGATATCCCATGTTCATGAATCAGAAGAATCAATATTGTTTAAATGACCATAGTACCCAAATTGATCTATAGATAAAATGCAATTTCTATCAAAATACCAATGACTTTTTCACAGAAATAGAAAAAAAAATCCTAAAATTCATATGGAACCACAAAAGACTGAGAATAGCCAGAAAGCCTCAGGAGTGGAAAAGCTATGAAACATTAAAAAAAAAAAAAAAAGAGAGAGAGAGAGAGAAAATGGAAGACACCATGTGTTCATGAATAGGAAGAAATATTATTGTAAAAATGTTTGTTATTACTCAGGGATGACCTGCAGATTCAATGCCATCCCTGTTAAAATACCAATGACATTCTTCTGGAAGTAGGAAAAAAAAAACCCTAAATATTCATGTGTAACCACAAAATACCTTAAATAGCCAAAGAAATCTTGAGTAAAAAGAACAAAAACAGGAGACATTACACTATTTTTAAAGGTGTTAAAAAACTATAGTAATTAAAACAGCATGGTATGGGCATAAACAAGTAGACACAAGGACAAATGGAACAGAACAGAGATTCTAGAAGTAAGCACATGCCTCTATAACTTTTTTTTTTTTTTTTTTTTTTTTGTGGTACCAGGGATTGAACTCAGGGGCACTCGACCACTGGGCCACATCCCCAGCCCTTTTTTGTATTTTATTTAGAGACAGGGTCTCACTGAGTTGCTAAGTGCCTCACCGTTGCTGAGGCTGGCTTTGAACTCGCGATCCTCCTGCCTCAGCCTCCCAAAGTGCTGGGATTACAGGCGTGCCCCACCGCGCCCGGCAAGCACATGCCTCTAGAGCCAAGTGATCTCCAACAAAGTGGCCACCAACACACGCGCAGAAAGGGCAGTCTCTTCAAAGAGCAGAAGACGACCCATAGCTCTCATCAATCACAAAATTCAACCCGTCATAAATCCAAGACCCAACGGAAGACCTAAACTGGGAAAAGTACAAGAAGAAAATGGGTGGGACACTTTAAGACACTGAAACAGGCAAGGATATTTTAGACAAGACCCCAAAATGACAGGCAACACAAGTAAAAACAGAAGAATGGGATTACTTCAAACTAAAAAGCTCCTGCACTGTGAAAGAAGCAAATGACAAAGTTTAGAGACAACTTATAGAATGGAAGGAAAGACTGGCACACCACATCACTGACAAGGCTTGATATCCAGAATCTATAAGAAATCAAACAACTCAACAGCAAAATAACAACAATAATCCAATTTTTAAAATTGGTAATCGACCTAAATAGACATTTCTCTAAAACAACAAGTGTGTGAAAAATTGCTCTACATCAAGAATCATCAGGATCATGCAAATCAAAGCCATGCTGAGATGGGCTGCCGGGGCAGGCGATCACTGTGTCCAACTCTGGCGCAGGGATCAAGACTGGCCCTGCTGATTTATTTTCATACTTTGTGAGTGGGAATGGAATTTAAAACACTTCTTACTTCCAAATGTTAAATTGGACTACACACACACACACACACACACACACACACACACACACACAGTGTCTTAGTGCCAGGGACAGCCCAAGGCTTGGTACTCTCCGGCTACCAACAGCACCATGCTCCTTTCCAAGGCTGACTCTTCTGGACCTTTCTGAGAGTGTTTCCTCTCCCTCCCCTGCCGCTACAATCTGTCCACGGAGGGTGGTGAATGTGACAGAATTGTCTCCCTTCAACACCCAGCAGCTCATGATAACAAACAGCTAAGTTGAAGCTAACTGTAAATTTTTTTCTGAATCATGTAAATAAAATAATATGAATTTTTATCCAAATGTAGTAAATACATGAATTTGCTAAGGCTTCCAGCAACCTCTCTCGACTTCCAGGATCCAAGTAAATGTCTTCCCCGGAGATCGTCTTACACTAACCTGAGTTAGTGATGCCTTACCTTCACCTTGTGTTTTCCATCACTATAACAAAATACCTGAGATGATCAACTTACAAATAGAGAAGGTTTGTTTTGACTCACAATTTTGGACATTCCAGACCATAACTGCTTTGGGCCTGTGGTGAGGCAGTACATCTTGGGACAGGAGCGTGAAGCAGAGCAAAGCTGCTCACCTCATGGCCAGGAAGCAAGAAGGAGGGTGAGAAAGGGGGCCCAGGTCCTGTAATCTCCTTCCAAGGGTATGGACCTAAAGACCTGCACGAGGCCTTACTTCCCAGTAGTGGCACTCTGGTGACCAAAGCTTCAACACCTTTGGGAGGGTCAAGAGTCACACTATAGTACTTCAGTGTTGCAACATATGACTTTAGGGTTTTATTTCTCGTTTTACCTATGTTTCTGCCTCTCTGTGTCCCCCTACACAGTATGAAGTAGCTTCCTCGGGAACACTTGCAGGTGTCTGCTGTCTTCCCAGGCTGTTCTCTCTCTGGTTCTGACCAGGACTGCCTTCCAGCCTTCTTCGTCCCTCCCTGGCTTGCTCCGTGTGGCTTCTCTGTCTGAGGTGGACCGACTGTGGGGTTTCCCACAGAAGAGCCAGGAGTTTGGATAAGCCAGCCGTTTCAGCAGATTTTATGACCAGCCGCGCAATAAAATGCATTCAGGGGTCACCCGAGAAACTTTAATCAGCACCAGGGGTCACTGGATAGCACTTCTAGACAGGAGAGAAAGAAATGAGGAGCAGAGATTCAAAGGGGAGGAAGAAGAGCTGGGGGGCAGGGGAAAGGGTCGAAGGTTCTCAAGTGATCAGAAATGACTCGAAAAAAATCAATGTGTTTTGCAATCAGAAATGGCAAAAAGAGCCATAATTGCCCAGCGGAAACTAGCGATCTGTGGCAAATTTAGACAAGAATGTTACCCAAAGACTTAATTTTTCCCTCCTTGTGTAGTTTTGCATGCAGGTTCGGCCTGATGACTGGTCTCAGGATGGATATCAGATATCTCACCCCGAAGGGAGAAACGTTCGCACTAAATCCTTCTCCCCTGAAAGAAAGACAGAAAAAAATCCGCATCCAAAAATCAGAGCCTGGCAGACAAATTGGCACCACCGTCTTCACTCTCCAGCCTCTCTTTTTATTTTCTGTGAGAAATAAGACTGCAGACTTGAGTCACAATTCGCAAATATTTGGTAGTATTATGTTGCAAGCAACTGGGGGCGGGGGGGGGGGGGCGGGGACTGGGAGAAGGTAATTCTTAAGAGCTTTGCCCCCACTCATGCAAACAAACTTTATGCTTCTCAATAAATCTCCTGTTTTGTAAGTGGCCATTAAAATAACAGATCATTTGATTAAAATTCTGTTTTCTTTTCACAACAGTCATTTAGAGTTTTGGGGACCTCCAAATGTGGTCTCGACCATGATGTCATTAGCATTTTATTAATGCATTCAAAAGGTTAAAAGCTCTTACATTTTATAGGGCTTTTAAAAGCAAACATTTGATTGTCTCATGCATAAACTGAGTCTGAACCCATTAAAATGTGACAACAACTTCAGAACTGACCCTGTTTAAGGGTAAAAAATTGATCAAGGATTTGCCACATTTTTAATTGCTTTTGAAACTGAACTGAGGCCAATATTTGGGAATGGAAAGAATTAAATCCAGTCCAACACCTTTCAATATAATTATGATATTTTTTAAATTAAGTATTTTTTTTTTTTGCCCCTTTTTGCAGTAGAATGATTCTTTCTGGCACAAAAATAGTTTATAGTTTGAAAGGTTTATTTCTCCCTCTTTGCTCCAGTCACAGTGCAGTTTGTCATTAAAAATAAAATGGAAAAAAAATTCTTAAAAATATATGTTTCAGGTGTCCTGGCCTTAAAAAAAAAAAAAAAAAAAAAAAAAAATTGCTCAGAGCCTCTCAGTTTGCCTTTGTTGCTTATTTGAAAGGAGAAGTATCAGGGTCTGTCTGTGTAGCTTTGGGGTGTTGCTATAAAATTTTTAGAACCAAAAAAAATCTTAACTGAGGCATTTTTGAATTGCATAACAAATCCACACTAAGTAACAGACCCCGCGTGTGGGGTGTACCAGTCACGTGTCACTGTGTTCTGTTTGCTGCCCTCACATGTTGAGGTCGGACGCCCCACTCCACTGAATGATCATTCCACACCCAAGAGAAAACCCCTGCCCACCCACCCCCCAAATTCACTCTCAGTAAAGCTGTGAAGCTCCCTTCTAATTGTTCCCTATTTTTACATCACGGATCAAGATGAGCTCCTTCTCACCTTTCCTGTTTGATTTATTAATTTTTAGAGACCAACTACATTTCTCATTCTAATACATTCTGTTTCTTCAGGCTATTTTAGCCCCCCCCCCTTTTTTTTTATCCCTCGTGAATGAACCACTGAGAAGCCATCTCCCTGAGCCTTTGGTTTTTTAATTGCTTCTGTGTTCTGTGGCATGGGGGAGCGGGGACATAACTAGCAGAAGCCGATCCGCAGATAAGCTTGCATAACACACACTTAATTATACAAACAAGCCTTTCTGGAGAAAGTCTTCTGACAATTACCTCCTGAAATAAATATACCTCAGTGACTGTCAATAGCAATAAAACCCACACGATCATTTCTTAAAGCTTTTACTGTTTGCCTGTAATTAGCATGCTGATGTGATTAAAGCTACATTTGACTTTTGATAAACCCCAGACTCCTATAGATAACATTTCCAGCAGTTCAAAGCTGCTTTCATTAGAAGCGATATTTATCTGATTTGTAACCAATCAATTGGAAATAAAACTTCCCTGTGGCATGCCTTAAAACAGCCAGCAGCAGCCGGGCTTCCCCAAGCCCCTCTTCCAGGCCGCGTCCTTGAATGGGATGGATTCCATATGGGTAGGAGGAGACGCAGGGGCTGGCAGGGGCTGGCGAGGTGGAGAGCAGCCCTGGGGAGCCTTGCAGACTTGCGCCTCACTTCTGCTCGCTGCTGTTGGGAGGCACGGAACTGCTGCAACCAATTTTCTTGAAAAATACACTTTTGTGTGGCGGCAGAAAAGCCTGAAAACTGGGGTTTGTTAAGGCCGTACTTGGAATGTTCACTCTGCTTCTATATTTTTTAAGTTTATGTTCCATTCTTTTATCAGACTCTTTTGATCTGCTTTTAACTTTATCCTTTTTTTTTTTTTTTTTTTTTTTTGCCCTTCCTCAGAGTTATTTCTCCATTTTCATACCGTTCCCATGTTATAGTGCCTTTCTTCTTCTTTCTTTCTCCTTTCTCTTTTCTGGCTATTTTTTAAAGTTTATTTTCTACAATAGCATTTTGCTTGCAATCACTTTAATTTGCCTTCTTCAAAATCATGAAACTCCATTGATGTTTTGACAAACAGATCTCCCAAGGTTTATTTGACCCAGCAAATACGCCAGAACGTTCTAGGAGTCCACGGTGATGCGAGATGGCTGAGCTGCTAACGTTGTCACCGTTGTCACCGCAGTATCCCTACATTGTCACTGTAGGAACACTGCATCCCATGTCTTATTTCTACGTCATTTCACCATTGCACAAATACGTTTATTTCGGTTCCCAATGGGGAAGAAAAAGAAAGGAAGCCGACCCGACTTCAGAATCACAGCCCTTCTTCCCTCCTGCCTGCCTTACTCTCCAAAAATTTCATATTTCCAGAAACGAAATAGAGGAAGGAAAATATTTTTCTATAACGGAATAGTGTTGACATGCAAACCTTAATGGATTTCTATCCATGCCTCATTAAAATCTGTCTTTAAATACATGGTAAACATGTGCACCAATGCTCTATATGCCATACTTTCTAAATTGAGTTTTAAAGTGGATGAACATTCACAAAATATTTTATTGCTATTGAAATTAAAACATGAAATCTATGTCTGCGAAGCCATTTACAGTAATCTGGACATGTGCAAAGGCTTTGCTCTTTTATTTAATCATATGGTTTCTCAGTGCCCATTTCAAGTGCTTTCTCAAGCACTGTAATTTACAATTTTATAGATGACCCCACACAATTCCAACCTTATTTAAAGACACACACACGTCTTTGCCCAGATCATTAAGTGCATTGTCTTGAAAATGCTGATTCTTATGTAAAAATGACCCGTTATGACATTTAATATCTTGGAAATGAATGCCACCTCGTGTACGTATGACCTACAGGCAATAGCACTAAAAACAAGAAAACAGGAGGAGGAATTATTCCTGCAAAATTAATGACCGAAACACAAAATTGGGTGTGATGAGGACATCTCCACAGGCTGAGGCTTATGAACAGGACTTCAGCCATGAGAATTCTGGGGCACGCCAGGGAAAGGTCTGTAGGTGGAATACCATGTGGCTCTGGAAAGCAATTTTTATCAGTTTAAACATTTTCTTTCCATTTATTTTACAAGTTATTAAAAGCCCATTTTGAAAAATCAACCATAATGTGTTTCTTCACTTTAAATGTAGTACATCATTTCCCCCATTTCCTAATTAGTATAAATTAAGGGAACTCCTTTGGCAAATACATTATGCTACCAAAACACAAAATATGTATTCTCATCATCTTGATTTCAAATCCATTAATTTAAGATTATTAATCACATATTCTTTGGATAAAAATTTCTGCTAAATATGTTAAGCATATTTTTTAGGAATTAAAGCTGAAATTTTTTTCTGCATGTCAATTTTTGATTTCAGTATCTATATGTTCACTAAAATAACATAGCAATTCAGAGCATTCTGGTTGGAACCATGCCTTTAAACTATACTCTGCACATAACTATCTCAAGTAGTAGAAGGAAAAATAGTTCACAGATTTACAAAGAGAAATAATGTACTTTCCCAGGATTATGCTTATAGGTTTTATCTGGTTTATGGATGAGCATGGCTAAAATAATATATCAAATAACTAAAGGTAGAGGGGGAATTCTGGCCTGCCTGGGATTTTTTATTGATGTTCAGGTGTGCGTTTCTACATATAATGGAGACACGGGGTGACTGTGGCACGATAGGTGAGCTGCTTATTTTGTCTTTTCTGTAATTTACTTCTCTTGGACCAGCTACTGCATACAGAATTTTTTTTTTTTCTTTTTTTTGGCTGGGGAGAACATACACTTACCAAGCCACTGCATAGAGCCATACAACGACAAATATCAGAATGAAAACTGAAAAGTGTGGCCAGCTATCTGGATTGTTTTCCTTTACAGAGCCAAAGCCCTGGGAGTCTGAAAGCCGAGGTATTGGCCTAGTGTTTTCGGTTTTCATCCGGGTGTTAGGCATCATGCAGACACAGCCACAGGCTCTGCCCCCTCTCTGCTGAGGGGGCCTGACATCCATAGATGCAGGGCAGTTCAAAAGTCCTGGGTGGAGCAATTGCAAAGTGATTGAAATGACATTCTCCAGGCTGCACAGATAAAGGGGGAAAGGTTTGGACAATGTTTCTTGCAGGTAGCCAAGCCTCATCATCCCAGTTCACATTCCTCTCTTCTAACCCTGACATGACTTTCTCCTCCACCAATCTTTGCATTTGTGTGTATCAATTCCTTTATTTTGGGTTCCTGAAATAAACCTAATTCTATGTACAATGGAGGGTTCAATCTTGCTTATAAGTCCTATGCACATACGCTAAAAAGTTCTCCATCTCTGAAAAACTCTCAGTCGAGCAAGAGGGAAAGACTCCTCACTTGGAGGGTTACCTGAACACAGCGGGGATCCCTACTTTCCCTACTTTACCATCATTCTTCCCCACAAGCAGAATGTCCATGGACTTTGGCCCAACTAGCCAGGCACTGTGTGTGTGTGTGTGTGTGTGTGTGTGTGTGTGTGTGTAGTTCTCCATGTGACTATAGATCAAACTCAAGTTTAAGCTTGTTGGAGGAATTAACTTTGCTTTTTTTTCCCCCTCACATGCTAATCTGAAGCACACCCGAGTGTGCCCTGAAGTTAAATGGACTTTCTGAAGTCTGACCACCAGCGAAAATCCACACTAGCTGCCCAAACCTCAAAGATGTGCCTTGGCAGTGTGTTTCACTCCACATTACAGAAGAGTATTCGTGCTGCTCTTTAGAACTTATTCCACATATATACAAAACTTTGCTTAAATTAAAAAAAAATATATATATATCTCTTTTGCAGGTCTATATGTGGTTGTATGACTAGTAGGATGGTACTCTCCATTCTTCTACAACTTGAAACATTGTGACAAAGCCAGTTTAAAAATAAAAGACAAAGGAGTCCTATAAATAAGGATCATAGTAACCTCTGCTCTCTGGGTTTCCCCCAAAAAAGCCCTTTGAGGGAGTCAGAGGCTCCTTCTGAAGGCAGTCCGCCACACAAAATGGCGGCAGGCCTGCTGAAGGCAGGAGCCGCAGACTTGCAGCCACGTGGGTCCAGGCAGCTGGCGTTTGCATTCTCCCGTGTGTCTGGGGGCTGCTCCTGGGGTTCCGTGAGAACGCCTGGCGCAGGTGGACAGTGTGACATCCAGACGCTGTCTACTCTGGTCTTGACAACTTTTACAAAGCCACTGTGGAGCCCTTAAGAAAAAACACCAAGAGAGATGTTTGAAAATGAAAGAGAAAAAAAGGAGGAGGAAAAAAAAAAAAAAAGGCACTTTCAGCTCCAACGGAAGCGATGCCAAGAAGCAACTAACTGAAAACAGACTGAACAGAGACAGAAATGAGGAAAGAATAAAATGGTTTGGAGTCAGTCTGACAAAAGCACAAGAGAAAGGTTCACATGGCTTCAGAGCAGGACTTGGCCTCTATCTCAGAGGTTTTTTATTTTTAAAACTAAAAAAAATTTATTTCTGGAAGAATATTTAGCAATTTCTTAATAAAAAAGATGAGTTGTTTTTCTTCTTTAAAATAGTGGCTAGACCACCCCCATCTTCCCATCCCCCCAATTCTGCCTCCTCTAATTTATTGCAATTTTAGTGTGTGTGTGTGTGTGCATATGTGTATGTGTGTGTGTGTGTGTGTGTGTGTGTGTGTGTGTGTGTAGTTCACTTCCTGGGGTCTCCAACCGAATAAAGTATTAAAACACAAATGTCTGGGCTTACTGTCTTCCAACTAGTCTCCTAACATATCCTTCTGAGGAGATTGGGGACCACTGGATTTTTCTTTGTAACAAAGGAAGAATAGCTGTTTCCAAACAAGGCAGGATGCAAGAGGGCCAGTTTTGATTCTGCATTGCTTTGAGTAGTCTGGGCAGCCTTGGGCTGAGGGCCGAAAGTATTTGGCTTATTAGATCTAATCCACTGATGGCTTGTGTGGTAATGAATGTCTGAAATGCTTATCTGTGATTAGGAATCTCTAACGCTGTTCTCATGGGTTCTTCTGGCCTTTCCTGTTGGTCCATGGAGGCTTAGCACTCTCAAGTTGCCCGGAACTGTGCAAGCTGGGACACCCAAAGAGAAAGTTCACCATTGGGATGCTAATTCCACTCTCACCTTTGACCAGGAGCAGTGATTATGTACAATTTGTGGAAAGAGTTCTTCTGGAATGAGAAAACGTAAAGGAAACATGTTTTCCCCCCGAGTGCTGGGGGTTGGACCCAGGCTTCGTGCATGCTAGGCAAGTGCTGTGCCACTGAGCGGCACCCCCAGCCCCAGGAATTTGTTTGAACTAAATCGAAACCTTCTAGATAAGAAACACAAATGTAGTTTGAACTGGATCATTCCCCTCTTCCTTGTTATCAAAGCATGGGAAAGTTCAGCTTCTCTGAAAGCTAGGGCAACACTGTGGCCATTCTTGTTGGACCCTGCCCTCCAGGCTGCAGAGACCAGACTTGATGAAGCCCAGATCCTCAGCTGCCGGAGACTTCTGTTTTCTTCTGAGACAGACATGTTCCAAAGGCACCAGCCGTGACTAATCATAAGGCTGACAGTGAGGACTGTCCACGGGTGGCATTGAAGCATCTATTTTATGTGTGTCTCCCTTGACATTCTACTCCCCTGCCTGCCCCTCGCACCAGCCTTAATCAGGTTGTGCTGGGATAGACACAGGAGGAAGGTTGCCCTGGAGGAGCATGTGCATGACTCTTGCCTCGAAGGCAGCCACCTTGCCCAAGAATGTTTGATGGCCTCTGAGTTCCCTGTGCCTCTGAGAGAAGTCTCATGAAATACCTGTCCTACTTAATGTGTCCCCATTTCCAGTACGCTCCACATCAGTCCCTCGGAGGCTGAAACTTTCAGTGGTCCTATACCAAGTCCAAGGGACCAAGTCCAAGTGGGTCACGATGTAGACAGCAGTAGTGATCTATAGGTGCAGCACAAACCCCTTTTAGGGGTAGAAAATGGTGACTAGGAGACAAGGATTTTTACCACAGTCAAAAAAGCAACCATTATTGTAGGAGTCTTGTTTGGGGAGATGATTTAAATTGCGGTTGACTACGGGCTTTGGACATGTTTGGGCATTGGCGCCTTCCGTAGTCTCATGGGACTTGGCCCGGGATCTCGCGGGACTTGAGCGAGATTGTGGAGGAGGTCTGCGCCATTTTGGAGGTTAGAGGTGCGTGGACGGCTTGTCCGGGGTGTAGTTAGAGCCAGGGAGAAAAGTTGTCAGAATAAAGAGCTGTTTGTTTCCAGTTTGGCTCAAAACTTCTTCCCGCGGCTTCTTTGCTCCAAGCGGCCATCGCTTCAGGCGACTACACATTATGTTTGCTTTTCAGTGTTGATTGAAATGTTCTATCAGTTTCTGCTATTAACTGGAGGCTCCAGATTAGTGAGGCCAGAGGCTGCCACTCCCATGTAGTGGTAACTGAGTGAGCTTTGAAGTCACAGCTTTGCATTCACATATAACCATAACATGTACTGCAGGTGTGAGCCTGGGCTTCTCAAACCTCAGTTTCTTTACACCTCAGATGAACACTGTATCAAGAGATTTTTAAGATTAGATACAGGAAGTGCTTGGTCCATGGAAATAAAATAAAACATAACACTCAGTGAAAGTCAGTTCTTTCCTCCACCCTATGAAGAAGACTAATTATTTTTGCAGTGAACCATTTTGGTTCAAATTGTTCTGAAGTCTAGTTACCAACTCTCCTTTACAAGGGATGATCTTGCTCTACCATAACTAGGTCTATAGGATCATGATGGTCATGTAGACAAAGAAGTTATAGAAGGCATAATGAACAATATCTTAAATGTCAAACATAGTCTGAATTGACCTTTAGTGTCAAGTATCCATAGGTCATTTTCTGATGCTTGTATTATAATCATAATATATCTTTTGCAACATAGTATTGAGAGCTATAGATAAATTATTTCATTTATTTCTTCTAACACTTTTAGGAAGTATTTATTTCTATTTTACAAATAGGAAATGGAAACCCAAAATGGTAAATATTTTTGCCACTACACAGATGGAAACCAGGGCACAGATGTGGGTGGCTGAGTCTGAGATTCAAATCCAGATCTATTTGGTGAAACCCTAAGCTCTTATTAAGTGCTATGTACTGGGTCTGATGCAGCCTAAACACAGCACAAATCCACCACAGCATCCCTGCAGATCACCACTAAAACCCTGATCAGACACTGTCATGATCATCACTGTGAAGGCAAAAGAAACAATTAACTACATGGAACAATAACGTTTGTAATCTAGGGTGAAAAAGAAAAGCTGCTAAATTACTCTTTAGGTACCCTTGCCACTATCTTCTTGCTAGTAATATTCACCAGGGTCAGTAAATGTTTTTTTTTTTTTTTTTTTTTTTTTTGAAAAAAATTTCATGGCAGACATATTAGAACTACACTTGCTATATGTGATTTGAAATATCAAGAACCTGAAATGGGACTATTCTTCATGGAGATGTGCAAAACATATACTGCATTCCAAAGACAGTACACAAAAAGAAAAAAATATGTAAACTACTTCAAAATACTTCATTAATTTATTGCATATCCAAATGATAATATCTGAGATATGAGTTAAATACATTATCCAAAATCTTTTCACTTGTTTCTTTTCCCCATTTATTTACTTATTTATTTTTGAAGCACTGGGGATGGAACCCAGGGACACTGTATCACTGAGCTATATCCCAGCCCTTTTTGTTGTTTGAGACAGGGTCTCACTGAAGTTGTCCTCGAATTTGCAATCCTCCTGCTTCAGCATCCTGAGTAGCTACTTTTTCCTTCTTACTTTTATAAAATGTGGCTGCTAGAAAATTTTAAATTAAGTACATTTGCTTTTTTGAGGGGGAGGGGTACTGGGGATTGAACTCAGGGACACTCAATCACTGAGCCACATCCCAGCCCTATTTTGTATTTTATTTAGAGATAGGGTCTCACTGAGTTGCTTAGCACCTCACTTTTGCTGAGGCTGGCTTTGAACTCGAGATCCTCCTGCCTCAGCCTACCAAGCGGCTGAGATTATGGGCATGCGCCACCCTGGCTCACATTTGCATTTTTACATTGTATTTCTGCTGGACCAGACTGATCTAGAACCTTGAAAGTGGAATTTATCAAGTCCTCACCTTGCCCCGGTTTGTGTCAGAGAGCAATAAAAGCAAATGCTTACTTAGCTTCCTTCCTATACTGCTCTCGTCTTTTGGCTACAGGTTCTTTGTATGCATGGAGAGACTATATTTTGACATGTAGTGAGTGCTAAAGTGACTATCTCGTAATTATTTTATTTTATTTTTTAAAATATTTATTTAGTTGTACACAATGCCTTCATTTTTATGTGGAGCTGAGGATTGAACCCGGGCCACGCACCTGCTAGGCGAGCGCTCTACCACTGAACCACAACCCCAACCCCTATCTCGTAATTATTTAAGGTTGATGAGAATTATTTATGTATACCAGAAAATACTGCACTTTATGTTGTGGGTGAATGCAGGGACTTGCTTCTTAAAAATTAATCCAGGCATTTGCCTTCAGTTTTACTGGGTGTGGGTGGGTGGGTATGGAGAGGAGGTGCGGAGTGGGTGACCCAGAGAGAGCGGCCATGAACAGACTCCAGGACCAGGGTTGCTGGAGCACCCCCCTGAGCATCCACAGGAACACAGACATCTTTCCAAACCCCTCGCTAGCCATCAGAATGCCACTGAACTATCCAGAGAGACCTACCATGTTGAAGACCCGAGTTGGCCCTGAGACCTGTTTCTTGAGAAATCAAATGGTGTTGCCTTCACCCCCAAACACACACACACACACACATACACACACACACACACACACACACACACACACATGCATGCACGCACATACCATACGGACACTCACACCTAGAAACGGCCTGTTCAGTCGCAGAGAGGAGGCTACAGCTGATTTCCATCTTGGAGGAAGAAACTGTTTCCGTCAGCCTGCTGGCCTGAGACTGCAGCTGAGCCATATTTAGCCTCTAAAGTCCGATGTTTTAGTGCCTGGCTCTTTTTAACTGGCATATGTTAAGAGCTTTGAATTAACAGGTGCATAAAAACTGTCAAAAAACACTTAAATCTCAAGACAGACTGTCAGTTGTATTAAAAAATATGGTGTTACATAACCACGCACTCTCAACACGTCTAGCATGTTACAGCTTGGAAAGTCCTTTCTCCCTTCAAGCAACCCAGCAGTGCTAATCCACACTGTGAAACAAAAGGCCAGGTCCTCTCACAATGGAGAGATGGAGGACCGGGCCCTGTGCCTAAGGAGGAGGTGGCAGTCGCCGGGCGGAATCCTGGAGGGAAGGTTTTCCCTAGGAACCAAATCTTTCTGTTTTGCGATCCCTGCTTTAAACCAAGGGAAAGGCACACTAGGGCTCTGGGAGCCACACCGGACGCCACTCCTTCTGAGGAGGATAACAATTCATCGTGTGAAGGGGTGAGATCTATTAAAATTAGCACAGGCTGACACAGAGAGGAAACGCGTTCCCTAAAGCTGTGTGAATTTGAGCAGTCTCAAGTGAGTTTACCAAGGGCAGCACTCAGGTCCGGTAAACAGAGGCAGGTCTGTGTCCTGGACGGTGGACTCTACTCCCACACACGGAGGGGGCCTTCATTTGTGTTTTTAATAACAGCTCTGTGTCACTAGCTCTGTAACTGGAATGGGGCACCTAGCATTAAAGCATTTTCAATGAAATCCACTTAAAATGTGATCTGACCTTCGCTGCTCTGTGGTGAGGCCTCAGACTCAGCTCTGGGTCCGAACCTACCAAGGGCCCTGTGACGATGGCAGGAGCAAGGACTTCCAAGCTTCATTTGTTTTTTTGAATGGTGATGTGGAAGCAGATGAGGGTGGAACAGGAGAAAAGGACCCAATATTCTTCTTGTTTCTAAAAAGAGTAAAACCTATGATTTATGAAATTCTACCTGGAATAGTGTCATTTCTGGATTTTCCTACATATAGTACTGAAGCGCTATACTGAAATTATGGGGAAGTTTATTTTTATTTTTTGCTTGTTTTCATGTCCTGACATTTAGATTTTTGTTGTTGTTATTTGGATTTTTTTTTTGTTTGTTTATTTTAATGTGTACTCTGGACCCAGAAGGCTGTGAGAATCAGGGTTTGCAAAGAAACAGACTCTGAAATGGAGAGGCGTGTCCTGAAGATTACTGGGGAGTACATCTGAGGACAACTATCAGAGGGCCAAGAAAGCAGCCCCGAGCAGAGTGACAGGCTGGGTCGAAATCACCCCAAAGGCCTCAGCAGATCCCGGGGAGTTCTACCCCCACGCCCTTTCCTCCCCATCAAGGCAAGAGGAAAGTCCTTTGTATCCTCATAACCATTAGCCTTTGGTTGCAGGCTGCCCCTCAGGAAGGCCACTCTCTCGCTAGGGGAGGGGTGATCAGTCCCGAGGGGGAACTGGGCAGCACCAGTACCACACCACCCACCAGGAAGCACATGTAAGATTGTTCTGAGGTTATTATTCTACCTCCTCTCTTCCAGATGTATGACCTTGGACAAGATAATTATTCCCTCTGAACTTGTATTTTGCTCATTTTTAATTTAGAAATAAGAAAACCAGGTAAAGTTGTGAAGACTAAAGAAATAAGATTCATAGGACATCTGGCCGTGTCTGATGTGTAAGGGGCTCTCTTCAAACTTTAGTTCCACCTTTCTCTCCTTTCAAATAAATACCCTTCTTCATGTCTAAGGGTGGTTTCAAAAGAAGAAGGAAGATGTAAGGAATATTAGATTGTCCCTGAGGTTGGTCCACAGATGAAATGCTCTCCTGTTGTGAATGTCTGCCCTGAAGAATGTGACCCTGATCGGGAAAGCACACATTGAAACAGTGCAGTCCCTCTCCACTGCAGTGCCTCAGTGGGTCCCTGACCCTGCCCAGCTCTGCCATTACTCAGGATTTAATGTTAATGTATTGAGGACTGATACATTTGGTGTTCTCCAAAAAGGCAATGTTTACCCACTTCGTGTGTTAATGTGAGGGACTGTTATTAAGTATCCTGCCAAATTTCTCTGATCTCAGTTTATTAAAATGAAAAGGACTTTGATGGGATAGAGGGGAGGCAGGCAGAAGCATTTAGTTATCTTGCCAAATCCATTTTTAAATATGAAACCAAGCCAAAAACAGTATGGACAGCACCAGTAAGCTGCTGTCCCACTGGGAGGTGCTGCTATGTGATCAAATCCCATTGCTGTTAGACACAACATCTACTGTTGATTATGTATTACTTATTACTAATAGCTATTCTGTTAGTATCGGGAGGTGTTAAAATGTTGTTGTTTTATCCTTCATGAATGGCAACGAGAAGTCAGTTTCTATAAAGGGCATGGAGGAGAAAGGGCTTTTGGCAAAGGGAACTGCATTCTAAGAGGAAGTGCAGGGTCTCCGTGGAGGGGACTCCTCTCTGCTGGGCTGTGGTCTCGCAGGCGCATCTGAAGTCCCAGCATCCCCGATGGCCCAGGCTGCCCCTGTGCTCTTCTCCCTCTCCCTTTGCCCACAGAGGTTTTCTTCTGGCACTCTGCATTCTCGGTGTCAGCCAGTGTGACGCAACTGTCACAACAGGCTGGAGAAGGCAATGCAGTGTCAGAAAGCAAACCCCTGTTGGTAAATATTTTGATTTTTTGAAAAGCTGAAAAACAATCATTCTCTCAGAAGCTGAAGGGCCAAGTTCAGGAAGGAAATTCCCGAGAAGGCACCTGGCCCCGGCCCCCACAGCCTCTTCAGCTGGGAGATATTTTTGTCTCTGAATGTGGAATAGGAAGATCTTTTTCTCCAAACATTAGAATGAAGTCAAATTTTTACCAGTCCACCAGCAACTCAAAATAGAAAAGAAGAAAACAGCTAGAGCTCTAACCTCAGAGAACTTAAAACCGTAACAATAAAACAAACTGAAAGACCCCAACAAAAACCACTTTTCATTCCACTATGCGGGCTAAACCATTGGTTTTTTATTTTAGTTTGTTTACATTTTGGCATCCATTCGGCCTCTCTTTGAAAAAGTCTGAGGCGTTTTAAAGGTGGAAATGAATTTTTCTAGGTTATTTATGTTAGAAGCTTTCATGGTGTCATCTTGATTGCTATGTAAGACATCAGATATTTCCTTCCTTCCTTCCTCCCTCCCTTCCTCCCTCCCTCTCTTCCCTACTTTCTTTCCTTCCTTCATTCCTTCTCCTCTTCCTTCCTACCTTCCTGGTATTAAATCCAAAGGTGATTAACCACTGAGCCATGTCCCCAGCCCTTTATTTTTTATTTTGAGACAGGTTCTCACTGGGTTGCTTACAACCTTACTAAGTTGCTGAGGCTGACTTCCAACATGCAATCCTCCTGCCTTAGCTTCCCTAGCCCCTGGGATTACAGATGTGTGCCACTGTGCCTGGCTAGATATTTCTTTTTCACCTTTAAAGTATGTAACAAATCCCTCAGAAACATTATTCGATTAAAACTGTTCATTTCTGTACTTTAGTTTTCAAAAAAAAAGACATGATCCACAGCTTCATAACTGATTCATACCTGAAACTTTGTTAAAAGTTCATGGATTGTATTTATGCAGCACAAATCGCTAGTAAACCAACTCTGCCAAATCGTGGAGTTCTTGGGGCATTTCAAGTGACCAGAAGACTCGAGAAAGAGTGGGTAGAGGTGTGAGGGGGCATCCTACTCCCTTAAGCGCCTCTGGAGAGCAGCCTGGGGTCCTCACTGCTTTGCCACAGCCCACCAGTGGCCTTTGCTGGGTGGGCAGGCTCTGCTTTGTGGACACCAAGTCCTCTCCCCCAGCCGACTGGCGGACGCCCAGGTGTCTGTGCTGTCCACCACCTGCAGACTCTGAGAACGCCGTAGGAATGTGCAGCAGACTCCCGAGTCTGCCTTCCCTGCAGCCGTCAAGATGAGGTGCTCCTCAGGCCAGGAGTTAACACCCCCCCGAGGCCAGCGTCCACAGTGGGCGAGGGCAAACAGGTGTAAGCAACCCTGATGGACGTCCTCTTCTTCCTCGCCCCTGGACCACTCTGAGACTCGTGTGTGCATGTCTGTGCATGTGTGTGGTGCGTGCGTGCGTGCGTGTGTGTGTGTGTGTGCACACTTCTGGGGATAGGAACCAAGGCCTTGCACAGCCAGGGCCTTGCACAGCCGGGTGAGTTCTCTGCCACTGAGCCACATGCTTAGCCCAAACATCATTTCTCTTTTTTTCTTTTAAAATTTATTTTGTATTACTTAGAGGATACTTTATTAGTTTCTGTAAATCAAACCACATAGATAAGACCTTACATATTTAATATATAATGCGTTAGCCTTGTACAAATGGGAAAAATTAAGTTTAACGTTCCTAGACCAACGTGGTGGTTGATTTGTGCACAAGTGCACTGGGATGGTCCTTCCAAACCAAGCCTCGTTCCACACGAGCCTGTCCACAGCTGTTCCTACTGGATGCACCTCCATGCTCCCAGCAAGGACCCTGTGCGGTCCCTGCCAAGCACAGCCAGTAGGACACTGCTGCTGCCCCCTTCACCGCCTCCCGTGCCCTCTTCCTCACTCAGCTGCTCTCCTGAGAGGACGCCAGCAGCTCTTTCCTCAGGACCCATTTTCCTAGACAGCCGGAATCAGAGGGAAGCAGGAAGTCTTCCGAGAAACTGGTCTTTGTAACCATCTGCACGAAGTACTGTTCGAATCTTCGGAAAAGGACGTGCGAATAAGCATTCCCTCTGGGGAGTGAGAAATGCAAGAGGCTCCCTTCAAGATGCTGGTAATGGCACAAATATGCGTGCTCAGGACAGAAGGCCAGAGGTCCCCTCATTCCTCAGAGCAATCCTCTGCAGGCCACGGTGGCCTTCGGGGAGCGTGGAGTGGCAGCACCAGCGGCAGGAAGTGACCCAGCCCTGGCAGCCGCGGTGGAGACTCTCCACATCTTCAAAGGAAAACCACGAAAGAGGGGTGGAAGGAGGGTGCGGGTGGTGCCAGGTGGCGGAGAGAACTTGTTCAGAAGAACCTGAGAGACAGCTGGTTATGGTTTGGATCTTAAATGTCCCCCAAAGGCCAGGTGGGAAGGCTCAGTCACCAGCCTGTGCACTGTTGGGAGGTGGGGGACGTTTGGGAAGTGGGGCCTCGTGCAAGAAAGTTAGGTCACTTGAAGGGCACATTGGGACTCCCGGCTCCTCCTCGCCCCTTTTCACTTCCCAGCCATCATGAGGTGAACAGGTGTCCTCTGTTGCGTACCTCTGCCGTGCTGCGCCTGCGCAGGCCCCAGGGCAACGGACCATGGATTGAAGTCTCTGAATCCATGAGCCCAAATAAGTCTTTCCTCCTTAACTTTATGCTGATTATCTCTTGCATTTTGTCATAGCAATGAACACTGATTAAAACACGTCTCTTAAAAGTTCTAAAACTCATTGGAAATTTGGAAGAGGAAAGGATTGAGGGAAGGGTTACCAACTCTGAAAAACCAAGTTGGACAAAAGCCAGCTTTTATCATGCTGTTGAGTTAGAATGACTGACATTCAGTACATATTCAGGAAATAAAATCAATATGTCAAAGAGATAGCTGCACTCCCGTCTTCACTACATCAGCCAAGACATGGAATTAACGTAGGTGTCTGTCTACCAATCAGTGGGTGAAGAAATCGTGGCACATACACACAATGGAAGACTAGTGAGCCTTTAAAAAGAAGGGAATTCTGATATTTGCAGCAACGTGGATGAACCTGGAGATCATTATGTTAAGACAAAGCTAGACACAGAAAGACAAATGCCCATGAGCTAAGTTATGGGTGGAATATAAAAAAAGCTGAACTCATAGAAGCCCAGAGTAGGTGGTTCTTACCAGAGGCTGGAACGATGTTAGCCAGTTAGATGGGAGAAATAAGTTAGGAAATTTATTATACAACATGGTGACTACAGTTAACAACAATGTATTGAATCCTTAAAAATTGCTAACAGATTGTCAGTGTTCTTACCACAAAATATGATAAGGATGCACAAATTGCTTAGCTAGATTCAGTCATTCCATGCTATACACTTAATCAAAACATTATGTTTACATGATAAATGTCTACAATTTTTATCCATTAAAAATTAAATAAACAGGCCAGGCATGGTGATGCACACCTGTGATCGCAGCAACTGAGGAGGCTGAGGCAGGAGGGTGCAAGTTTAAGTTCTACTTCAGCTATGGAGCAAGACCCCATCGTAAAGCAAAACCAGAAAGGGCTGGGGATGTAACTCAGTGGTATAACTTGTGTTTAGCACATGCGAGGCCCTGGGTTCAATGCCGAGCACCAAAATAACAACAACAACAATAGTAAAAGTTAGTTTGAATAAAAATTATGCACGGGGCTGGGATTGTGGCTCAGCGGTGGGGCGCTCACCTAGCATGCACGCGGCCCGGGTTCGGTCCTCAGCACCACGTAAAGATAAACCGCATTGTGTACAACTAAAGCAAATAAATAAATATTTAAAAAAACATCATGCATAGCTTTGCTGTATCACAGGGCTTTCCTTCCTCCTCCCTGATGTGATCATACCCATCTTCATCACCACACAATCATGAAGAAGTACAGTAAGATCAAAATTCAAGGCTTAATAGGCAACAACTGAAGATCTTCCACAGATTGGTAGGAGCCACTGAGAAGATGAGGGACTAGAATCTGTCGAACCAAGAAGATTGGCACAGGCTGAAGAGTGAGAGGAGGAGGAAGATGAGCCATGTCCCCGTGGGACGGGAGAGTGGACAGGCAGGGGCCAGGTGACAGCTGATGGGAGCTCCTAGCCATCAACTGAAACCTGGGACTTCTACTCCCTCTCCAAGAAAGGCTCACCCAGGGCCACTGCCCGTCCCTGCCTTCTTGCTAACCCCTGCAGTGTCCTGTGCCCTGCGTCTGCCCCTCCGTCACTCTAGATCCCTTCATTCTCTTTGAGGCTGCAAACAAGTTGTGTGTGTGTGTGTGTGTGTGCTTTAAAAAGTTATTTATATTTTTAAAAACCCTCATTGCTTTCTGCTTTTCTGGTTGAAAAAAAAATGCAATAAGAAAAAAAAAATGAGAATGGAGACTAGAGAGGCCATTAGACCTGCCCGTAATCACAGGGGCCTCGTTAGAATTGATTTATGTTTGGCCAATTTAGAAAATGTTTTTGCTAAAACAAACCAGCCCTAATTCTTAGAGCTGTGTAGTCTTTCACCCTCAATCTGACTGAAATTGCTAACGTGATTTAGACTCTGCAAGGCACACGCTGCCCAAGGCCAGGATTTAGAGTGAGAGTCAAGTTTGCAGTCTTTTTACAAAAGAGACTTTTGCGCCCCTGTTCTCCAGTTACCAAACCTTTTCCAACTTGCCTGGACCTTCCGGAGCTGGTGCATAAATCAGGAGAAACGTGGGTGGAAATGGCTTCCTTCTCTTCCAAGCCACATGTACCCACCGCCGTGGAGCCCTGGAAATCCAGAATGGTGCATGTGGTCTCTATTAGGCCAAGAGAGGCCTGTCCTGACTGTGCCCAGCTGCCGGGCCGCTGTGTGACATCACAGCCTCTCCTGGGAAGAAGCCGCGTCCACAGGCTGGAGAAGCCCCTGGGTCAAAATCAAGAGGGGGTCCTGCAGGCAGATCCCTTTTCCATTCCGAGAGACAGCGGGGGACACTGAGAAGACACTGCTCTTGGCGGCCTGGCCTGGTCTCTGGAGGAGAGACTCTTAGGAGGCTTCTGACTTTACATGCCACTATCCTTCAGGGATTTCACTGCAGCCCGAGCCAGAGCGGTCATCAGAGGCCTGGGAACAGGAACGCAGCCTCGAGGCACAGCGCTGTCTTCACAGCTCCGTCTCACTCCTGTTCTCTTGATTTTTCCTCTCTTTCCCTTTCCTGCCCTTCCTTCTCCCTCTCCACCCTCCTCTCTTTCCTCCTCCGTTTTTCCTGGCCTCACCTGCCCTCTTCCCTTCCCTCTTCAATACCTCATTTGTCTTTTGGGTTCTATGACGCTCAGCATGCTGTCGCGGGGGGACAAGGTTCGCCATGTTCCAGCTCCTGGTTTCCTGAGATCATTCTTATCTTTCCTCTAACGCGGCTTTCATCAGTGCGAGCAGCACTGAGGTCCACAGGCAAATGGGTGACCTGCCGTGATCGATGAGTGGACTTCTATATGCCAAGGGCGTTTTTTAATACATAGGAAGATATCACAACTGCTCATGGTGAGTGTACCAAGAGCTGTCTGCATAAGCCCTGACCTCCAAAGAATTACAGGCCATTGGAATAATAATAATTGATGAAAATCAAAAGAGAAGAGAACCAATATTTACTGAGCATTAAATATTCATTAATTCAGTCAATAAGGGTTCAGTGAGCAGCTACTCTGTACTAGGCAGTTTTCTAAGAGCCAAAGATAAAGCAGCAAACACAAAGCTGGCTGGTTTACTCTACAGTGTGAAGGACTAGGCATCTTGGGTATGTAGCTTTATTTGACGTTCCCAAGAACTCTCTAAACTAGATAATATCATTCCCAGTTTACACCTGAGCAAAGGAAACCCCAGAGAGGTTGAATCACCATAGTTTATTAGAGAAAGGGCCTGATCACAGTAAGTCTGTCTGATTCAACGCCTATATTTTCTCCCGCATGGCAAGGCCTTGAAAGACTCAGGGAATCATGACACACCATAGGGAAGGCCCCGAATCCCAGTGAGAAGACTGCAGAGGAGGGAGGGGGGGCAAAGGGTGGGGAGGCCCCTGAGAACCTCACAGAGGCTCCAGGTGGAGGCTCAGAGTCGGAAGGTTGGAGCTGGGACAATACGGAGGGAACCAGCACAGGAGGTGCAGAGACATCCAGGGAACTTGAGCAGAAATGGCTCAAAGAGAAGAATGATTCTCGCAGGAGATGGAGCCAAAGAGGAAGGTCTGGACAAAGTCCAGTGCTTTGAACACCAGTCTGCACTTTTCTGGGGGCAGTGGAGGGCGCGGCGGGACTGAGACCTGACAGCAGGTGTGCTCCCCCCGTGACTGCCCTGTGAGAGTTCCCTTTCCACATTGTCCTGTCCTTATCTGTGAGACGCAGGAGAATCCCAGATAGGTTTTTAGATGAATTCAGGACTCACCAACTCTTAAAAACGTCTGTTAACTACTGGAAAAAAGACCAGCATATGCTAGACTTTCCCCCCAGATATATATTTTTAATAGCCATTCAGATTCTTCTTTGAGCAGTCTTGGTGTTCATATAACTGGATACATGAATATTAAGCTAATAAAACTGGTCGAAGAATGCAAGAAATTTATCTACTGCATGAAGTCATTGTTTCGTATTTGTCTGAAGCTCCCAGTGGACTCCGAATACCAGATTTTTGTTCCTTTCTGCTTTCCACATTGCTCTTTCCCATGAGGAGATTCTTTTGATATCAGCATGGGGTGCATGGAATTCTTTGGGGGTGAAAGGTGTACTTTCTATTATAGTTACTTTTTATTTAACCAGTTCCCTTCTGTACAAAAGCTGTTGTTGATGCAATAAAATTCGAAGAGGCAGCCAGGTCTGTGTTTCAATTTTCCTCTGGTGGGGTAAAGTTGCCGAGCAAATTTGCTGAGCAGCTGGAATTGTTAAGGTCACACTAACATTGAAAAAAGAAGGTCCTGACACCAACATACCCGAAGATCTGGATAATTCGGGGCTGCCTTCAATTTGGAAATCCATTTCTCTGGGCTTTCGTGTCTCCTTCTCTTTCTCCCACAGTGCTTTTTTGGCTTTCCTCTTCGTATAATGAATCCAATTCCATGTGGATTTAAATTTTTTGCCTGCTATAATGCAAACAGTTCCAATGGTCTAACCTTAATGTCAACTCCACCAAGTGCTATTTGCTCAGTCTGTTGAGGGGGAAAAAAAAATCCCTTTTTTCTGCCCAGATCTTGTGTAATGGCGTGAATTCTCCGAGTTATTTGGCTAAGCAAATCTATCCCAAGGTACGCTGACTGCAGATGGAGGAGAATTCATTAAACATTCCCTGCTGAAATAGTGACCTGCAAATAATGAAGGGGAAATCAACCCTGATGGCTGTGCTTTCCCTTTAGTCTAATTTCTTCTGAACTTTAGATTGTAAGTAGTTTTTTGGCTAGATAGCCCCAGGACATGCTAGAGTCTGATGGGGAGTGCTGAGACCTGCATTTTCACACCATGAAGCTGGTAACAGTTTTGACTTCAATGCCTTGAAAAGTAGGTGATTTCAATTGCCCTGTTTCCTTTCAGGGAAAAATGCTTTCTTTGCACCTAAACAATCTTCCGGTGCTTTTGACTGACAAGCATATTGTTATGATTATGACTGGACTTCTTGACTCCTGCAGGGATAGCATTTAAAACGGCCTGAGACTGGCACAAATCAAAATATTCATCAACTTAAACTATGTCAGCTAAACTGGAAAAGCCAAAATTGTAGTGTTTTATATCATGTCAGGAGTCCATGAACACTGCAAAATGCTTAACCCTTTCCCTGCCTGGAGAAAGCGGAGTGCTGCTTAGCTGGATATTTTTTTCAAAATCAGACCTACCCTATAAATGCCTTATCTTTCTCTTTGTATAATAACCATTGCTTGGATTTATAGGTTCAATTACCTCTTTCTTCTTTCCCATTCATCGATTCATTTGATTACGCGACAGACACTTTTGGGTGCTGACTGTGTGCAGGGCATTGTGTGTGCCTTGTGGGAACAGGAGAGACTTCTTGGACACAATTTGCTGGTGGTCTGTAAGAAGGGAGACATATGCATATCTTTCTATAAATGAGCAGTGCAGGGGCTGGGTGGTAGGAATACAAGATGCCAGGATGGCTCGACGCGGGGAAGTCACCTCCCCTCGGGAGAGGGAGACTGGGCACCTAAGAGGTTGTCCCCAGCCTCTGCTTTTTCAAGACTTTTCCTTCCTGCATTAGTGGTGGGCACACCACAGACAGTGTCAGAGGGGCCCTGTCCTTCCCTGCAGGCTCTCCTTCAGCTCCTATTGAGTGACCATTGACCACACTGGCCATGCAGAAGGCTCCCACCAGCACTCTGCTACCAAGCAAGAGATTTCAGTCTCAGCAGGGTGGGAGGGGAAGTGAGATCCACGGAGAGGGTGGGCGAAGCCAAGGCGAGGTGGGGAAGGGCAGGCAGGTTCTGAGGGCGATTCAGGTCTTGGAGCACCTTCAGACTCAGGCCCTCCTCAGCCTTCTCGGAGCACCTGCAATTCGTTTTCTCTGGGGGAAAGGTGCCAGACCTAGGGGCACACCCAGGACAGGCAGGAACGAGTAGATTTCTGCGACTTGCTTCCCAAAGAAACCTAACGTGGAAGGCTGTGGAAGCAAGGAGTGGATCATCGCCATTCAACAGAGAATGGGAAAGAGAAGGGAGGCCCTAAGAAGCAGGCGAACATTTTGATGATTAACCAGTGTTTTCCCCATGATTTCCTGTTACCCTTGACCCTCCCCCACTGGGCAGCTAGACCGTGAGTCACTCTTTGCCTCAAGGGAGGGTTGTCACAGCAGAACCAGAGAACAAAAGAGACAAATTCTTGGCTTTGGAGTTTACAAAGCTGAGCTTCAGGCTTCAGACAAAAAAGATTTGGAAGAATATCTGATCCATTGGAGCCAATTTTTTTTCCTGCCCACGTAGATAAAAATTCCCCTGGCTGGGATACAAGAGGCAATTCCAAAGCAAAGCCAGAGGGTTAGGATCTGCTGAGTCTGGGAAGGGACTCCTGCACTCTCCTGGCCCTCCCCTGACTGAGCCCAGGGGACTGTGTAGGGTTTTAGGGTCTGAGAACCAGGAAGCTTGCACCTTGTTTTCCTAGTTGGAATCCAGAAGACGGCAGACTTCAGCAAGATCTCTTAGACTCTACGTTGCACTAGCGCAGAAGAGTCTGGACTTGCTTCAGGAAATTTCCATGGTTCTAGAGAGATCAGGGAGGGGAGCCCAATATTCTCTGTGACCCTCACAGAGATATAGCTTTAGGGATCTGGGCTGATTTGAAAGACTTGAAGCACGCTCGTGCGCGCGCGCACACACACACACACACACACACACACACACCACAGACATACCCACAGCCCAGGCAGGCCTCGATCTTTCATTCCTTCTCCCTCAGCCATTAGCTGCTATTACAGATGTACGCCACACCTAGATCTCCGAGAGAGGTGCAGATGTGGTCAGGAGAGAGCCAGATTCGGTCCAGTCTAAAGGACAATGAAGATACAGTACCCTTGGATTGAGGGCCACCAGCAGGGGTATGCATGCAGCTCAGGGCAGACCAGCCTGGACAGACAACCAAGAACCAGACCTGGCGGCACACCGAGGACTCTGCCATTGTCCAAAAGCAGCTCAGCTCCCCGTGCTGAGCTCGCTGGGCTTACAACTCTCCCATCTGCACGGAATGTTCCTCTGAATACTTGTGAATAGTTCTGTTCTCTTGGGAGAAGTTATCTACCAACTTCAGAGTTTCTCCAAGAACTGAGTAACGACTGTTGGGGCTCAGAAAATGACATCTCAAAGACTGGTGCTTCCACATGCTGAGACCCAGAAGCTGCCTCTTCCCCTGAGCCTTCCGCCTCCCACCCCACGTCCCAGCACAGGGAGAGGCTTTCCGTAGAGTTTCCTTATCTACTTGACCAGATCTACCAGGAGGAACGCAGTCACCTTTAGTCTTCTTACTGAAATTTCACTGACCAGAGAAGTTGATGCATTGCACAGAGGAAGACTAAAAGTCAAACACCACATCTAGAGCCCACCAGAACCTTGTCCCAGCCATTGCTTGTTCTTCTGGGTCCATTTGTCTGCCCTAAACAGAATTTACTATGCCTCCAAAACTTCCCCACCCCCTCTGCCCTAGGAAGAGCATCTAAGCTTCAACTATCTGAGCTCCTCTGAATCCTACACTGTCTCCTGTATTTTTAATTGTTTGCTTTTTCCTGTTACTCTGCCTATGGCCAGTTTATTTCATACACTAAAATGATCAAAGCTGTAGCAGGAGAGTTTGAACTTTCCTACGTTCTTCTTCAGATCTTTTCATGAGAGCAGCTGGGTCTGTAGAAGTCACTGTTTGCCCAGATTTCTGTTCAGGACGAAGACTTCCCTGTTCCATGGGAGAGGTGAAGGACCATGAAAAACCGTGCTCTCAGTGCTATCCAGATTTTTAAACTATCACCTGAAGTGATCGGACTCAGAAGCTTGGAGAGGAATCCAGCAACAAGACACCTGCTTCCATCTGCAGGGCTTTTCAGAGTTTGGATGTTTCTCACTCCACCCTGTGGCCACTGGGAAGGGAATCTCAGCTCTCATCTTGGTTAAGGATCTGCCACCACAGCCTGGGACTCAGCTGTCACTAGCTTGAGGGGCCCCACTGTCTTCTACCAGCAGCAGAGTGGTAGGGAAGGGATAGCTCAGACTGAAAGGCTCAAGATGTTTCTGGATCTGTGACACTGAGGCCACGTCTTATAGTCACTTCTAAGGGGAACATGAGGGTCAATCAGCCAACATATGGAAAATGTGGTTGCTTCAGCTATTTTTCAGTTGTAAAATCCAGGTCTAAGCAACTAACCCAAATTCTATCAGACTGTAGTTCCCTGGTTTTTGCTTAGTTGAGTAAATGAGACGGCCACTTCTGTGGAGTTTTTAATTAAGCAAAAGCTCTGGTGTAAATACAAAGCTTCAGAATGCTGGATAGCACTACTGGCCACCGTACTTGCACAAGGCAGCACTGTCCAACAATGGAACAACAGCCCATGAAATGACTCTTCTAACTCCAGGTATTCATCTCCTCTTCCCTGAAACAGCAGCGACACGACACCTTGCAAGGTCATTATTTCACTCCTTGTCTGAACCTTTGGCCTAGTGATTTATCCCTGAGGCATGCAAGACACATTATCCCTGTCACGTCTCACTGCTTAATTATGTCTCTATTTTAGGCTTCTAGAGTCATTGGGCTTGGAAAGACCTCTCTCATGTGTGATCTTTGAACAAGATTCCATGTTGAGTTATCCTGGAGCTTACACCGTTCCATTTCCATCCTGTTCTGGCTTAGACAGCAGTTACTGCTTCTTGGCTCAACAACACGTGGAATAATTGAGTTCTGAGCTTTATGCTCGTCTCCACATAAGATACTATCAATTCTTTGCAGGAAAGTCTACTTTTTTCCCAACACTTGATGGGGTTTGCACTGGTGAATCCCAGTGGGTCCCCTATTTTAAACTGATAACATGCACAAAACGTCCTGCTTTTCCAATTCACTCTTGCTCTGGTAACTATACTTTAAAGCTCAAAATCTGTACATGTTGTCCAACATGGATTTTTTTGGTTTTATTTTGGTTAGGCTTGTATCGTTCCCCAGTGCTAAAAGTTAACTTAAAAAATATGGTTGTCCTAGACACATTCATAGATTGCCAAACAACTGGATAGAAAATTTAAAATTAGCAGTGTTGGAAAAATTTGGGAGTTCTGGAGGAATATCCACATTTAGCTTTCTAACCACTTATTTCCCTTACCATTATTAAAGCATTTCCTCCATTGGCCTTTTGTGAGTGCGAATCTCATTCCCTCAATTAGACTATAAGCTGCTTAACATCTCTTCAATATCACTACCATGGAAGCAGCTACATGGAGTTGTCCGATCAACTGTATAGAGATGACATAGCATTTTCAAGACAGCTATTTGGTATTAGGAGCTTGCAAAAGTAGCCTAACACTGAAGGCAGACTGGAGAACAGTGTTCTGCTTCATCCCTCCAGAGAGTAGTTCAAGTCAGGCCTGGGGCAGATCTATGTTGAGAAGAGGTATGTAATTACCTGGGTCCAGAGTGGCCCCAGGTCTTGTCTGGCAGACTGAGTTATATCTATCAGAGCCTTTTAAAATGCTTCTTGGCTCCTTATAAAAACAAACCCCAAACCATCATTAATGAAGGTCACGGGGATGGCCTGGGCCAGAATAACTAGTCCGGTTTGTGCTAACACCACAGAAGAGGTTGTGGCTGAATTCTTAGGTAAGCTCCTCAAGCCTATATTGCTGATTCCAAAGAATGAGATGTTTATAGCTGAGCTGTAGTGTGTAATTCAAATGCCAATCCAGCAATGAAATATGCTCATGGAATTCCAAGCAGAGATTTTTATCATCTGACGTGGAAACCAGTGACACGAAGATTCACCACCACCTGAAAGTGCTGTAATTCAGCACAATTATGTAGAGGTGAAAATTTTGAGAAAAAACCTCCACTTCACTGCAATGCGAACCACATTTTTAAAGATTTGCCTTCTCTGAAATGACTATAATTTTAACAAGCAGTGAATCAAGGTTTAAGAACCCTTAAATTCAGAAATTCAAATTGAACCAAATAAAATTAGCTTCAAGATAATAGGTGAAATTTGCAAAAAAGACTATCTAAATTCTAAAGAGCACAAGTGAGATCCCCAAAGTAGGTGGCTCTTTAATCATCACAAAGTTCAGAACTCTGACAGCTTCTACTTCAGCTAGTTGAGAGGTTTTAACATCAGAAGGGCAACTCTACAAAGTGTTCCAATAAACACACAGCATTAATTCTGAACCAATAATTTCCTTTATAGAAATTATTGTATATTTGTGAATCTATATAGCAAAACCTTCAAATGTATTTTAAAAGATGTACATATCAGCCGGGCGCGGTGGCGCACGCCTGTAATCCCAGCACTTGGGAGGCTGAGGCAGGAGGATCGCAAGTTCAAAGCCAGCCTCAGCAATGGCAAGGCACTTAGCAACTCAGTGAAACCCTGTCTCTAATAAAATACACAAAAAAGGACTGGGGATGTGGCCCAGGGGTCGAATGCCCCTGAGTTCAATCCCCGGTACCAAAAAAAAAAAAAAAAAAAAAAAAAAAAAGTACATATCAGGGTTATCTTGAGAAAGCCAGTGCATATGGACCTCATATCAAGGGGCCCCCAGTTCTCATTCATTTGTTCTTGTTCCTTCCACACATGGGATACAGCTGCCTTTGTATAAAATGATGCAATATAGTTTTGTCACTTATATCATCACCTGAGCACTCAAGATACCACCCCAGGAAAGCCAAGCAAGATAATGTTTTTTTTCTTGGTTCAAAATAATAGTTCCAGCAGACCTTTTATAGTAGTATTTGAAAAGCATCTCTCTCTCTCTCTCTCTCTCTCTCTCTCACACACACACACACACACACACACACACACACACACACCTTGATTGGGTTATAAAGCAATACTGTCAAGCAGAAGGATGTGCTGCACTTCACAAGGTGATGTATGTAAGGAATACATCAGGAGTACAGAACTTTACTGGCACTTTAAAATGAGCCAGTTGGCCAATAAGCCACTGCCAAAACTTCTGGTCCTCCTTGTAAACTAAGATGATCAGAAGATCAGATTCATTTCTTTCATGATTCTCACTTCTCCACTCAGCTTTTAAGTACTCAGCCTGAAAATTAACAGTGCACATAGCAATATTTAAAGAAGATTACAGAACTTCATTTGTTAATAAATTCTCTCATGTAAAAGTGGATGACTATATCTACCTCAAGGAGATCCAAAAGGCATCACTGACACACGCTGCCCTAGTCAGGGCTCTTCTTGAAACTTGTGTTTTTGGGGTAAATGAAAAGCCACATGATAAATACATCAGACTGGTTTATTCCTTAGAAAAATAAGAGTGTCTTGGACAATGAAGTTTTCAATTTTCATGTATGTTATCCATAAATAAAAACACAACTCCTATATAAATGCTTCTGTTGAGAGGTCAGTGATGAAAATTATACTAATAACTAAATTATATGCAAGTACAAAGATCATCCATACCACCAAAAGATAATATCCTCAACCAAACCCACTTAAAAATAACATTATATTCTTTCTTATCTTTTTATAATAGAAAGACTTAAAATGCAATTATTTTTATTTTTTGGAATTTCTGATAAATAGATCATAATTTAATGTAATAGTCACAGATTTGGGGGTAAAACTGCAATATTTATATACACCTTCACATATAGCACAACGTAGTGGTCAAGTATTAGCAACAGGTAATTAACAACAATTAAAGTAATAAAATGATTTATGCCAGGATAACTTATGTCCAACATACAAAACACACATTTACAAGTAACTTTAGAAAGAAAATGCATCGATTTTTTTGAAAATCAAGAGTAGCAATAAGATTTTCTGTATTATTTTCAGCCCTTATGTTAGAAATGTTTTGTCTAAATTAAACTGATCAACTTGTCATTTAAAAAAATAATATACTAAAAGTTACACAGAGAATTTTCATATACACATATGTGTATATATCAACAAGCAAAAATTAAAATGGTAAACTAAAACAATTTAAAGGCAAATTAAAGGCAAAAGTAATGTTGCCTAAAGCGGTTTGGTTCTTTTATATAAAACTGCTATGTTATAGCATATACTACATTATAGCATATACTATGTAGTTTGGTATATAAACTAGTATTTCCAAGTTGTATTTTGCAACTTTAGTAAGATTCATATATATAATTCAACCTGATCTTCCTCTCTCGACACAGTATTTTTGTCTTTTAACTGATTACATTAAAATAGGACTTCCATTTTCAACACTTCTCCCAGGAGAAGTTAAATGAGTGTGATTAGGTAATGAGTGTCATTTTTAATTTACTTTTTGTGTTTGCTTGGTCTAAAATTACTGTAACCATGTATTTTTTCTTCCACCCTTTTGTCCTTTTTGTGGTGCTGGGACTCAAGCCAAGGGTCTCATGCTCTTCATCCTGTAAGTCACTTATTTTAACCCAGTAGTAAGGGTTAAAGGAACACTGGACTGAAATCAGGGTGAAATATGCCCCTTGATATAAAATTACTATCGTTTGGTTGTGGAATGGCCAAACATGTTAACCTACTAAAACTAATCACAGATTCAAAAATTCAGTTTTAAAGAGGCTCTTTCTAGAGACAGGGCATAATCTATTGCGGAGAGTACACTTCACTGAACATCATATTAGCTGAAAAGAACACTGGTACTTCAGGTGGCCACAGCAGCTAATGTGTCATTAACTCCTTGGCTGGGGCAGTCTGGGCTCATGTGGGGGATCCTGCTGGAACTTCCACGCTGTTCGCCTACCTCTAGGGAAGCAGACTGTTCTTGAGGCTTTTTGTCCTCTTTTACAAATTCTAATGTCACACTCTCCTCAGCGGACTGACATGGCCTCTCTCCAGGGGCCGCTCGTTTCCCTGCTTCTGCTTCCTGTTCGCGAAGCAGTCTTTCTACCTCCACCTCAAGTTCCAAGGCCTCCTCATCAGCTCGCACATCCAGCTGCTGCATCAGTTCCTCCAACTTCTGGGCCTTCCGGAGCTCGTTTTGCTGGATGATTGTACAAAGGTGCTCGGTGAGTTGTTCTTTTATCTCAGTCTTTCGCTGCAGATCTAGCTTTGCTGTAATGTACTCAGCTTCAGCCCTATCAAATCGCTTCCTGTCAGGACAGGGACAAAGATGGAACCATTAGTTTTTCATTGAAGAAGATATTTTTAAAAGGGCCAGAAACAATAAACTCCAAAATTTGGCAAGGCATGTACAATGAAGACGTGGATATTAACACTTCACAGACACCAGTCTACACATTACATGAACTGGGATATAGATGCAGAAACTTTCACAACATTCTTTAATGACACCCTTCTGTGCTCTCTTCTTCTTTCCAAAGTTGTGCGTGACTGAAGGCAGGCTTAGACTGTTAATGCAGTGGTGTGCTAGCGCTGAAGTGTGTGTGTCTGTGGGAGGCTGGGGGAGTTGGAGAGCTCTGACTTGTAGCGTTGCCAGTATGAATCTACCACTCTGGCCAATTTCAAGCTACCAATGTGATATCACTAAACATGGATTTGGGAAGAGATGCACGAAATCTGCTCTCATGAACTAGCACAAGCTAGCTCTAGCACAGAACTGCTTATAATTTATAAGAAATAAAACAAGAGATGGAGAAAGCAGAAAATCTGTATCTCTTAATTAATGGTTATAAAAAGAAGAAAAAACAATTTGATGGAGAATATAGACGGTGGTAAGGAGGTGAACATAAGCAGGAGAGAGTGCACCCAACAAAATACAAGGTGAGGGCAAGAAGAAAAAAATCAGTAGAAAAGAAAAAAAGACAGGTTTAGGCAGGATTTCTCACACTTGGCACTACTGGCAATCTGGGCCACGTAAGTCTTTGCTGTGAGAAGCTGCCCTGTATATTGTAGGATGCTCAACTCACTAGCTGCCAGTACCACCCACTGGTTAGGACAACCAGAAATGTCTCCAGACATTGCCGAGCATCTTGTAAAGGGCAAAACTGTTCCTAGGTAAGAATCCCTGGGTTGAGCTGTTCTCACTCTTCTCAGTCAGGAGCGAGACTATTGTCACACACTTTAAAGAAATTTCAAGAATTTACACTTACGTAAACCCTATAGATGAGCAGTGCCAGTCTTACGTGAGGTAGCGTAGTTCAAGCAAGGAAGCCAGTCACACTGCAATATCTTTTTATTTTTTTTGGAACACAATAGTAAAAAAGAAAAGTAGTATCTTTGTTCATTGTCTTTTGCTTTTTCTACATAATGTATATAATGTAATACTCTTCCTTTTACAACAAGGAAAGAGGATTCTTCATCTCTTGAAAAAAAAGAGATTAATTCCCAACCAGTTCTTCAAATAATTGCCACTAGCATTTGTGAAGGCGATGTTGGCTTACCAGCTGTGACTGCCCACTTACATCAAATCAAGCAAAAAACAGTTAAGTCTCCTAATGTAAGATTAGGAGAAATGAAAATGAAAATCACAAAAGGCTTTGAGTTTAGAAATCCAGAGTTTGAGACTTTCTTCTGCCACTGACTGTGTGTTACCTGCTTTGGTCTTTGGATACAAAGAACAGTTATTTAGTCAAACTAATTTGGAGGAAAAAATGAATTATTTTGTAGAATACAAGAGGAAATTTCACAGGCACATCCTAAGAATCAAAGTCTACTTATTCTCCTCGGAGCTTAGAAGTCACACCATTTCTCTCACTAGAGCTTTCCCATCACACTCCACTCAATCTGTCGGTGATCCTATTCTGTAAATGCCGGGAGAACCTGGACTGGCCTCATTGATCTCAGTTTAGAGTTCTTAATGTTCGAGGCCATGGGCCACTGTCTGGCCTATGGATTAACATGTTGGAGCCAGCAGCCCATCTTTGTTCTAATCAGAGGCTCCAAGCTCAGCATCTGGAGTGAAAAGCGCCAGATTCCTGTGGAAGGGGCTGGGAGGAGGCACACGGGGACTGACAACTCCAGCACAGCGACTCTAGTGATTTGGCGAGTCTATCTGTAGAGCAGCGATGGAAGTATCCCACAGGAGTGATTGAAGATTCAACAGCACACACAGGCCAAGCGCCTACCCCAGTGCCTAAGAAACAAAGCCTTCTTCAGAGCGCCAGAATTGAAAAGTAACATTATTATACTAGTAAACATGTATCTAAAATTAAGATTGTGGAAAATTTAGGAACCCAGTATTTACACTTGAAATTCTTATTATATAATGTTCACTTATCATATTTGTTTCTTTTTTTTTTTCACTATTACCTAATTAACCTGAGAGAATCACTTGTGTTTCAGTTCCCCCTGTGTTAAAAGAACTATTTTAAAGGAGCTCTGTTGAACACCTGGGTCCCTTATTTCCATATTTTATAACATATCCTGTTTACAAATGTTCTTACATCAAGTCAAGAGCCAGCCCTGACAACATCCTCTGTAGAAAACTGCCCTTTCCCCCAAACTTCCCTTCTCTGAGTCTGTGGTCTCCCTCAGCCTAAGTCAGTTAGCAGAGATTTACAGACTGGGTTCATGAATACTGAATTGAAATTAACATTTGCAAATAGGTCCCTAGGCTTCCAGTGATCTTTCACCCTAGATAAATCACTAAACATTTTGTATTTTTTTACATGTATCTGAAGCCCTCCTAGTCAGAAACATGCATATATATTCTTGTACAGAATGATTTATATTCAAAATATTCGTTAGTTTCACAAACTACATTACCAGCCTGGGGGTCAGGTGAATAAGACCAAATCAGAGTATGATGCCATACTTTGGAATAGAATAATAATAGCATTATACACAACACAGTAAGACATACTGAACTGGAAATGTAATTATAGAATTGCTTTGTTATTTTAAACGGATATTGAGAGATTTAATCCTTATTTAAAGGATTCAGAAACTTGTCTTTTGGCTTTGGTTTTCCTGAAATTTTTTAAAAAATTACTAATCCTTGCCGGGCACGGTGGTGCACGACTGTAATTCCAGCACTTGGAAGGCTGAGGCAGGAGGATCGCGAGTTCAAAGCCAGCCTCAGCAATAGCGAGGCACTTAGCAACTCCCCTGTCTCTAATAAAATACAAAAATGGGCTGGGGATGTGGCCCTGTGGTCAAGTGCCCCTGAGTTCAATCCCCAGTAACAACAACAACAACAAAAAAAACCCAACAACAACAAAAAATTAACCCTTAGTATTTCATTAGGTTCCACTGATGCACTTTTACTCTCTCAGTTTGTTTTGAGAAGTTTTTAACTTCTCAAACTTTAATGGATTAACACAAGACTTTTAAAAAGTCTTTAAAAGAACAAGAAAATTCACTTAAAATTAGATTAAAATGAATTGTTGTTTGCAATTACTTTCATAAACTTAAGGTGCATTATGAAATTCAAGAGACATTTTTCCTGTATCTTGACATATTCTTCCATCTCATCACCCTGGGAATTGTTTCATCATTACTTTCTGATTATTCCCATTTACGCTAAAAAGTAAACAGTGAGAAAATAGAGAATGATGGAATGATCTAAAAGGATGATGCAACAATGAAATAAAATTATCACTGCTTGGTCTCCTAACTATGTTGTTGAAAGTACTATGTCACCTCAAGAAGGTAGAAGACTGGAAACACCATCTTTACACACTGCTCTTAGTTTTCACTGAAGACAGTTGAGAGTTAATAGTTCCTCATTTTCTGCACATATTGGCAAGTACAGACATTTGACAAAAGAAAACATTTTGCTGTTAGACAAATCAAAAGATGAATACTGTGGTGGGCTCCCCATCAAAATACCTCCTAATCTATGGAGCTTTTGAATGTTGTTTCATAGGAAAATGACCTTATAGGAGAGAAGATGTGATTAACTTGAAGATTTTGGGAGTAGTTATTTTGAAATTGTCCAATTGGGCCTTAAAAGCAATCCTTTGAAGGGAGAAAGCAGAGAAGTTTTGAGAGAGAGGAGGAAGCCATGTGACCCTGGAGGCACAGACTGGAGCAGTGTGGCCACAGCCAAGAAGCATCTGTAGCCACCAGAAGTTGGCACAGGGAGGAAGGAAGGAGCCACAGTGCTCCGAGGAAACATGGCCCGCCACCACCCAGACTGCACACACCCAGCCTCCAGGGTGCATGGGAAGAAGGACTCATGTTTTAAGCCATATGGTTTGAGGTAATTTGCTATGACAGTCCTAAGAAACTAACACAAATGCAGACACTCTCTAGAGTGGAGGTGGTGAAACTGACATTCAAGTGAAATCTCAGACTATGAGTCTTCAGAAAAACCATCCTACGTGCATTTCCTCAAACTCAAGAAAAACATAGTTCTAAGGACAAAAAAGAAACATGATAGCCTCATACAATTAACAACTTCAATAGAAAGAACTTAGTATTTTACAATCATGGGGCTGTCCTGTGCTATGAAAAGGAGGGAGGTACATTTTCCCCTATTTTCAGTTTGTAAATCAAATATTATTTGATACAAAGAGGTTTACTACACTCACATTTTTATGAAATTGCCTTTTATAATCCCTTTTAATCTGACTTCTATAAATTACTCACAAAATGATTTAAAATGTTTTCCTCTTGTGTGCATGTGTGTATACACAGGGGTGTCCTTTAAGCCTAGATGATCAATAGGGGTAATCACCGCACACTCGGGCTCAACAACACACTCCGCGTGCAGTCGGCTCCATGCTCCAGGTGGTCTGCACAGCGCTGGGCAGCCCTGCGCCACAGCTGTGCACAGCAACAGCGGCAGCTGGCCTTCTCAGAGGTAACCATCCTAAGGTTGCTGCACAGTAGCCAATTTTAAAGCAAATTCTGGCTTATTTACTATCTGAGAACCATTGAGGACACAGCACCGATCCAGGAACTAGAAAACTTAAGATATCATTTTTACCAAAAAAAAAAAAAAAAAAGTTAAGGAAATCTCCCACAGAAATCAACAACCTGAGGATTACCTTCCAGTAGAAATCTGGACCATTATCATATAGTACCAATCTATAACTTCCTTATAACCACAAATGCAAACTTACAAAACACTGCTTAGTCTCATCACTAACAACACACAACCCTGGATCCAGTCGCAGTTTTCTTAGGCTTTTCTCTGACTTCACCAAGAGCTAAGGCTTTTAAGAACAGCTTCACGCTGCATCCATTTACACACCGCCACGTAAATATCATGAGGAAATGACATCTTTAGTTCATTGGAGATGTAAAAATACACAATGTATTTTTACCACGTAAGAATTTACTAAAAGTTCATTAAGAATATTTATATATTATGGGATGTTTTCTCCTTTAACTAGTAATTCTACTGTCTCTATGGTCCTCTGAAGGTTAAAAATGACATTTCTTATATACTATTCAGTATGAAAAGGTGTCCTTCTCCACTCCCCAGTAGGACAGAATTAATTTGTGTTGAGATACTCAGCAATGTACCTTATACTATGAATTATTCAGATAAAAGGCTACAAAGGCATAAAAATGGTCCTCTGGCAAACTCATATTACAGAGCACAAAAGATGCCAAAAATCAAGGCTTAGTTTAATCTTAAAATCCTGGTTACTTCCTCAATGTCCTTATTAATAGAAATCTGGAACCTCTGCTTATCAGCTACTGATGGCATTAATTTAAGCTATTAATTAATAAAGGCAACCCATTATGTCTAATAGCATATGGTCAAATAACAATTACAAAAATCACAAGAACAACCACAAACCTCTTTCTTAAACATTAAACAGTGAATTAAAAACCATAATCAAGCATTTCCACTTTATTAAATTGTTACATAAACATTCTGATGTTGTGGTTTACCCCGGACTAATGAGGCATTCCGATTGATTTCTAGTGTTACAGAGAAAATGCAGAACTGAGTCATTAACACAGCATTCCCTTGTGAAAAAAGAAAAACCAGGATGATTAAAGAAATGTTGAAGGGACTGAAAAACCCTGAAATTGGACTTTTTTTGCCCTTTTATCTGTTTGCAAAGTCCATGTAATTCTTTACATGTGTTAGTTCATTTTAAAAATATTCCATGATGATTTTTGTCTCTTTATAAAAACGCCAATGGTTGAAGCCAAGGAAATGTAATAATCAAACCATATAGTACAATTATAATTTAAAAAATAAGAAAAAACTTTATAAAGATTATAAGATAGGATGGAATTTTCTTAAAATAGTCACAAGCTTGTAAGAAATAAACTAAAACTAAGAGAATGAGGCTCTAACCCCACAAAGGCCCTATCAAATAATCACAAATCTTAATGGAAAAGAACATGGATTTGGTGTTAAGAGTAATAGTTTGGGGACAAGCCATTCAGATGTTTACTTTGCTAGATCTTTAAAGATTAGCAAGAGTCCCAAACATTAAATATCTGGAGGTATACAAAGAAAAACCAAAATACAATAAAAAATGCAGGAAACTCTCTAACAGGGACATGAATAAGGTTAACTGGTAGGCAGAATACAGAAAAGACTTCACAGAAGAAGACACACTTGAATCAGCACAACAAGAGAACAAACATTACTTACTAGTGCTGGAAAGAGACTTGAATGATGATATACCTAAGAGCTATGGGCCTGGCTAGTGATAAACAGGAACTATACCAGGACCCTGATCAAAGTTCAGATTCCCTCACTTACTGTGCATAGGAATAGTCCAGGCTGGCCTGATCAATCCGGTTCCTGAGGATTCCAATGTCAGCAGATACCATGTCATCCAGAGCCTGTAACTCCTTCTGGATCCGCTTTAATTTCATGGTCTCTGCCTGAGTTCTTTTAGATCTAGAAAATCAGGAAACATGAGTGGGTAAAAAAAGTTTTAAAAACATGTATCCATACATAATGTAAGTGAAAAAACAAGATACTGAATATAAAATTATAGTTATGATTTTTTAAATTAGAAAAAAGTCAGAATTTAAATAAAATAAATGTTAGTATTTTTTTATTTTTTATTTTTGGTACTGGAGATTAAACTCAGGGGCACTGGACCCCCTGGGCCACAATCCCAGTCCTCTTTTGTAATTAATAGAGACAGGGTCTCACTGAGTTGGTAAGTGCCTCGCCATTGCTGAGGCCAGCTTTGAACTCATGATCCTCCTGCCTCAGCCTCCCAAATGCTGGGATTACAGGCATGCGCCACCGCGCCCAGCTAGTAATATTTTGATATATCCTCTAAGACCACATTTCATTTTTTCTGCTTATTCTTCCAAATTTTCTATAAGTGCATGCTATTTCATAAACAAGGTAAAATGAATATATCTAAGAGAACAGATCTGTATTCCCTTTAATTGAAGCATCCAACACAGCTTTTTAAAATTCTAGTATTAAATTCTTGTACTTATTAAGCCACTTTTCATCTGTTTTGTTTTGTGGCGCTGGGGATTGAACCCAGGGCCTTGTGCATGCGAGGCAAGCACTCTATTGTTGTCGCCTGAAGCGATGGCCGCTTGGAGGAACGAAGCCGCGGGAAGAAGTTCAGAGGCGAACTGGAAACAAACAGCTTTTTATTCTGATAACTTTTCTCTCTGGCTCTAACAACGACTAACACGCGCCACACACACCACCAAAATGGCGCTGACACGATCAGCAATCTCGGCCAAGTCACTCGAGATCCCGGGCCAAGTCCTGCAAGATCCCAGGCCAAGTCCCGTGAGACTACAGAAGGCAGCAATGCCCAAAACTCCATGGCCCATAGTCAACCGCAATTTAAGCCATCTCCCCAAACAGGGCTCCTGCACTCTATCAACTGAGCCACAAACCTAGCTCTTTCATCTGAGTCTTACCTGAGATAAAGAATAGATGCCTGTATTAAACATTTCTTTAAAAGTCTGAAAACATCTATTTGTTTTTAACTCTCTTAAGCCCCATTTCTCCACTTTTCTTGCTTTGATTCTTGTTCTCTAGGTAAAACTATAGAACCTCAAAATTATTTGTGGGGCTCAAAACCAAAATACTCTTTTCTTTCCTTGTCTAACTCATTAAAGTTTCATTTTCCCAGATGTGGGACACCTATAAAATCTTAACTGAGCAACAAATACACCACTTATAGTAATTTTGAAATAAATATTAAGCTTTTAGAGTTCTATTCTTTTGAGAAAACAGGCAAATTAGAGCATTTTAAAAAATATATATTTATATGAAAATATATATAAAGGAATTTAAGCTGTAGACGAATTTCCAACCTATTTTAACGCACCTGTGTCAATCCCGTTGCAATGTTAGCAAAATTGAAAAGTTGGAACTTCTGAATTCAAAGCACATCCCACTTCATCATCTCTCAGTTCCTGCACCACCTCAGTCATACACTTAAGAAACACAGTAGCCAATGCAAAGGCAACCTTTAATCCTAATTCACTCATTTCAAAATTTTACACATTCTCGGAGAAGAAAACCCTACATGAAACCGTTACATGGCAACTTACATTCTCCTGGTTTCCACTGTCCTATGCATTTATCCTTACTTTCTACCCACAACAGTTCAGTTAATCAGTATGACTTTTGCATCAAATACTTCATAATCCATTTATTAATAATCCAACCATGTTGCATTATTCTTTACATTTCTACCAGCATCAGTGCTTTCCATCTTAAACCAGAAGCACTGAGACAAGTGTGATCCTGTGACTCTTGTAAAAGCCCCAGTAAACACTCGCCACCAGGTGCAGCAGTGTACACCCTGTACTCTCAGCCACTCAGGAGGCAGAGGCAGGACAAGCTCAAAGTCAGTCTTAGCAACTTAACTCAGTACCAAAACCCCAAACCACCCCCACCCCCTGTCAAAAAACCCACAACAGTCTCCACATTCTTTCTAAATGGAAGCCTATGACAATGCTTTTTTGAAAATAACCACTTGTGGGGAAAAAAAGGGCACTTCTCTTTCACACGTTGTTCTTTTTCTTGAAACAGTTCAGCCAGTGAGCCGCACATCTCCACACTTCATGAAAGACAGAGGTGCACCAGCAGAAGAAAAATAAGTCATTTTCAAATGAATACATCCCTCGAGCTGATTAAGTCCTGACTCACCTTAAACGCACTCCCTTTGTGTCACCTTTTCCCTGCCCCTGTATCTACATATATTCTAGCCTTAAGAATAATAGTTTTGTCAGACTTTCCAAAGATCTAAAAAGAAAATGCCACTGAATACTTGCTTGCATTAAGTTCACAGTGTTCTCAACCCCTGCTTTATTTCTTAAGGCCACAGGAAATTAGTAACTAAAAACATTGCCATTTGGGGCTGGTACTGTATAGTAAATGATGTGTTTTATTTATCTGTCTTATTTTATTTTGTGGTACTAGAGACAGGGCTTTGTGCATTCTAGGCAATTGCTCTACCACTGAGCTTTGTGCATTCTAGGCAATTGCTCTACCACTGAGCTACATCCTCAGCCCTTTTTAAAAAAATATTTAATTTTGAGACAAGGTATCCCTAAATTGTCTAGGTTGGCCTCCAACTTGCAATCCTCCTGCCTCAGCCTCCATAGTCACTAGGATTACAGATGTGAGCCACCATACCCAACTTAGCATAGTAAGTAAGAAGGGATCACTGACCAACTAACACTGGGAGGTGCTAGAAAATCTCATGCAGTGCTCATTACAGTTACCCTGCATCATCAATAGAAGGATAAATAAAAGGTAAATTAAGAAAAATATCCATAGGAAACACAATTACGATTGGTTGTAATGTAAGTCCTTATGCAGAAACCTTTCTCCTCTACAGGTCAGATAATTAAGGTTTCTCCACATCAAAATAAAACCTGCTTTTGTCGCACTTTTGCATATACTGATGGCTATTTATTGCTTCCATGATGAATGTGTAGATGGTTACAACTGAAATCACTGATGTTGGTCCTTTTTTTTTTTTTTTTTAATATTTATCTGCTTTAGTTGCACACAATGTGTCCATCTTTACATGGCGCTAAGGATCGAACCCGGCCGTGCCAAGTGCTAGGCGAGTGCTCCACCGCTGAGCCACAACCCCAGCCCCCAGTCCTTAAGTTTTAATTATTACTGCATTTATAAATTCATCATGATCCATGCTTAAAAGCCTCCCTCAATAAATTAAAACTGGAACTTCAATATCATTTATGAAGTGTAACTTGTTCAACTATCATTAGAAGTAAAGGGTGTAGAGAAAATGCCAGTTTATTAGAATGGGCATGGAAAACACAGAACACAGCAGAACTGACTGTAGGTTGAACAATCTCTCCTGGTTCAGGTGCCTCACCTTTCTGCAATTGCTTTAGCCAAAAGAGCTTTCTTACGTTTATTTTTTTCTTCCATTAGTCGTTGTTCTTGTTGGAGGATTTCCCAACGAGATTTTTCTTGCCTAGAGAGCAAAAAAGGTATAAAGATAGATTATGAAAGAAACTGCTGCTATTCCACACCTCACCAGTCTCAGTTTCCTATGTATAAAATTTAATCAGGCAGATTACATATATTCTTTCAAAAGTCCTCTTAAAAGAAACCCATCTGCAGCTCATTATTCTGTTCTAGAAGGAACAAAGACTATGATCTGAAGTAAAAAGGCTTACATAAATTGGACCTTTGAAATCCATTATATGTATATAATCTAGGAACCCACAAACTAGAAGCCAGAATACTGTGGCACTTTTTTTAAGAGTACAAAGAAATGTGTATAAGTTAATTATATATTATATGCAAAATTGAGATCAAATAAATCATTCTGTAGCTGAGGTCATGTCATACCTTTTAGAGTATTCTATAATGAAAAGTCCCCACCAGTTTAACATCCTTAAGACAACGGCCAATGTTTATTTCACATATTTTCTTCCAATTTGCTCACTTTTTTCCAACTCTTTAAATAGAAATATATTAAAATTTACCATAGTAATGAATTTGATGTCAACTCAAATTATACAATAGCAAACCTATTTATTCCCATCACTGTCATCACTTACCACCATTATTTCCAAATTCTCTACTTGCAAACCTGGTCCATTTCCAAGTGGACTCCTCTCCATCCCTCCTGCTCAGCCCTAGTGCTGGCACGCACGGGTCATACCTCATTTTCTCCACTATAGATCTCCTCACCGGGCCCTAGTTCCAGCTCACCTGGCACTGTCCCCTAAATGGTCTGCAAACGTAATAACACCCAGTATTTCTCTAATCATAACTTTGATCAGAACCTTTCTCCCTCTGAGGCCTTAGGACCAGGCTGTGTCAGCAAACTCACTAGACACGCAGCCTCTCCTTCCAAGCCCTTCTGTAATTCTTTATTTCTATACAATTCTCTGGCTTATCCTTTTCCTTTCTCAGAGAAGTGAGAAGTCATTTTAGAGCATTCTGTAGGATAGAGCTTTACTTTCCCCTGCTTATAACCTCAGAATTTCTCCTTTTCACTAATGGATCTCAGATGACTTGTCTTCTTTGAAAATATGAATATATTCAGTTTTTAAAAAAAAAAATAATTTTCTTAATGACACCCAATCTAAACTGAACTGTCCAGCTTAATTTAAACTTGCTCCCCCCCCCCCCCCACTGGTTTCAGGCTTTTGTTGGTAAATTAAATATTGGTTTCATAATTCATGTGATCTTACATTTCTTGCCTAAATTCTTAGTTATAAACCCCTGATGGGCAGTAAACATTCAAACTCACAGTATAGAATCTGGATCAGTAGGGATTAGAAATATATCTGCGATTAGAAAAAAAATACAAAATATTTTGGAAAAAAAAATTCTCAAAAAACTAAAACAAAAACAAATGTCATCCTTTCTCCCCTATTGCTATTTAATGAATTCACAAGTTACAGAATGACAATTTCCACAAGAATGTGACTAAACTAAATTATGTATGTTGTTTCTACTACAACCACATTAAGTAAATAATGAAAAGAAATCTAGTGATGCAATTGAATTACATAATTAGTCCCCTCAGTTTCCTACACTCTCTCACTGGCCCATGTCTTCATGTCTCTTCATAAATACTCCGTTCTGAAACAATAGAGATGTCATCTAGAAAGTGAAAAATGGGTTCAATTTGGGAAGTGGTACAATACACACAAGAACTACTTTTGGTGAGTGTAAAGATCAAAGACTTTGGATACCGACATATATGTGTATCTTAACTCTATTACTAGCTGTTTGTAAGTTTTAGGAAGAGGACACCTTTTCTGAGTACCAGATCAAGTGAAAATAAGAAACATACATTTTAGGGCTACCCTGAAGACTGAATGATGTAAAAGAATGACTAAGAATGACTCACTTATACTACATTTACGCGGTAGCTACTTTTCCAAGATTACTGATCACATTTTCAAGGCTTGAATATAAGACAGAGAAAATGTTAAAACCCACCCACCAACCAACCAACCAACCAACCAAATTTCTTCAAAGTCCAAAGGGGTAGGGGGAGGTAAAATGAGAAGTCTCATATAGACTTACTAACAATTCCACTTTCTTTTTCTCCAATTTGCAATCTGGCTTTGGAGGTAGGACCTCAACATTTTTGTGACCATCATGGGAATTCTCAAGTCCTGGTTCCCTTGGTTGACTTTTAATACTCTGTGGTTTTCCATCTCCAACAGGAGTGGGGAATGTAAGAGGATTAGGAAGAGTAGGGGAAGAAGAATGTGGTTCTTGAGTGTTAAGTCTCTGTTTTGGTGCAGAAAGCAGCTGCTCTGGAGGTAATGAGGCTGATCCATCTTGAAATCCGAGTTTCTGGCTCTGCTCTAGAAGGGCTTTTTCTCGCTGAAGTTGTTGTCGTGTTTTCTTCCCAGGGAGACGGCGCTGTGGTTCAAATGGATCTACATAAAGGATAAGCAAGAAAAATTAATTTGTGTGAGCAAAGAATAATTATAATTTCTTTGAGAAAATAAAACACTGACATTAAACTTTAACAAAAATTCTAGAGATCCTTCCACCCCATTCTCCAAGCCCAGAAAGTCAGCCATTTTCTGTAAAGTTCAGTAGTTCAAACATCATATTGCTCATATTTAACAAAAACTAACCCAGCTCTCAATTTATCTTAATGGGAAATCCATTTGTTTAAGAATTAGGCCTTGGAACACAAAGCAAGTTTTCTTTTTCAACCTGATTTGATATCCATCTATAAGAATTTTGATCAAACTAGGTAAACAACTAAATTCTCTGTCTTGTCCTGACTTTGATTTATGGTTTTCCCTGTTCTCCTGAAATAAATTGGTGGTTAGTTTGCAAATGGATTCCCTTTACATTTCTAACAGTTTTAGGGGCAATTTTATACACAGGTGAACACTTTTAATAAATACAATTGACTAAAGTCTCATAATTCTAGGAATTAACTTCATTATAAATTAATTAATAAATTATATTGTTTTCTTTCATCTTGCAAAACAACTGAAGGTCGTATTCCCCAAAGTCTAGCCAGGCTCTAATTAATGCATTCAAACTAATTTTAATAGTAGCTTTAGCAAAACAGTAGAGAAATATAAAATAATTGGAGGAATTTTTTTTCCTAAGCATAAACTAAATAGTAATATTTCTATTATATTTTTTGGACTGTCCATGCCAATCTTAACCTCTTAGGGCAGATAAATGGAGAACCTGACTTACATTCGTATTATATTTAATAAGATCTATAGATAATATTTTCTATAAAATGCCTAGAAAATGAAAGTATGAATCCTTACAAATGAACAACTCAAATAGGACTTTTAAATTCTGCATGTTGGCTTTCAAATTTAAATTTTACTTTCAAATTTAAATTTTATTTAAATTTCCCAAAGTGGAGTTAAAAGTTCTGAAGTCAAGTCCCAGTTTTGCTACAGACCAGCTCTGTCAGGTAAACCATTTTATTATCAATATCTCAGTTTCTTCATCTGTCAACCAATTGAAAATTATCTGCTTTACTTAACTCATGGAGTTAATGTAAGAATTAAACAAGATATGTTAAAAGATAATTTCAAAGACAGAAGCACTATGCAGGGTATGGTAGCACACACCTTTAATTCCAGTTACCTAGAAGGTTGAGGCAGGAGGATCACATGTTTGAGGTCAGCCTGGGCAATTTAGCGAGACCCTATCTCAAAATAAGAACTAAGAGGGGCTGGAGGTACAACTCAGTGGTAGAGCACCCCTGACTTCAATCCTCAATACCATAAACAAAACAAAACAAAAAAACACAACGCTTCAAGGATAGACATATTCCTTATATTCCTTCTCTTCTGGAACACACAAGAAAACTATTTCCTGTGCCCCAAATCATATAACTTACTTTTATTAAATGAAATGTAAGTAGGAATGACACATGTCATTTACTGGTGAAAGCATTTAACTGCCAGTGTTCACTTTTCCATCTTCTTTTCCTCCTGCCATGGTGAACTCCTTTATGACAGCACCAAAAGATGGTGTAGAGTGACTATGTGTAGCAGAGTTACCTGGCAACCTCTGTTAGACATAACACTGGAGTGAAAAATAAATTTTTATTATTTTAAGGTTATGTTATTTGTTATGTCAGCTTAACTTGACTTAGACAGATTGCACAATTACCAATACCTTTGAAATTCCCTATGTATTCACCCCTTTCTAATTACATTCCTTCCCTTGCATCCCCACCAACCTGAACTTGGTATTTCTTTGACTTTATAGATTTCCAATATTCCTAAAAGAATATATGTTTTAAATGATTTTGATTTCATACAAATTATCAGATTATATATATTTGCCTCCAGCATGATGCTTCTATACACTGTATTTATGTAGTTTATACATAGTAATGCATGTGGCTATAGTTAATAGAGTCCTACCAGCTGTATAGTACACTAGATGAATAGAGCACAACTTATTTATCCATTCCCCTGTTAATGAATACTTTAGTTGCTTCTAACTCTTTAATATTATAAATAAGAATGATGACCAATGTACATTCAGGCATTTCTAGAGTGTATTGTCCTCACTTTTGCTACTGACCAATTCCATATTCTTAGATTATTTAATTTTATTTTTAAGGCTGGAGAGAAGCTGGGAGGGCCCTTAAAATTAAAAATCCACTTCTTAGAGTTTAACAAATGAGAAATACAAGGCAAAAAGACTTAGAGGCAGGGGCTGGGATTGTGGCTCAGCGGTAGAGCACTTGCTTAGCACGTGTGTGGCCCGGGTTCGATCCTCAGCACCACATAAAAATATAAACACATTGTGTACAACTAAAGTAAATAAATAAATATTAAAAAAAAAAAAAAGACTTAGAGGCAGTCCTGGGGTCATTATGCCAATCATCATGTTTGTCTATGGGTATACAAAGTTAGCATCTGTGTCCTCAAGGTAGTTATAGAGTAGTGATCTGGGGTCTATGCCCTCACATTTCACTACTGTGTAATGGACCTTGAAGTTTAGGTTTTTACCACCTTCTACCAATCCCAAAGCACAGAGCTAATTCAAAGTACACTTTTACTTAACAACTGTTTTGTTTAATTTGGGCTCCTACATTAATTAAATCTTCTTTGCCCTGGCAAATTCACCTCTGCTAACACATTAATCTCTGTGAAAGATTCCCAAACTCCACCAATTCCTAGTACCACAGCCAACTTTTGGACAAAATCCACTATCGAATAGTTTTACGGTCTTTCTGATTAGGCTATAAGCTCTTTGAAGGCAGGGATGGGATGCCTTGCTTATCTTTGCATCCCTAGTGCAAAAAGTGATACCTGGAACTTGGAATTCAGACTAGAAGCAAGGGTACTTGTACTCTACATCTGGATATGTGACTGGCTGTTGAAATAATTTTGAGTACATCAAGCTAGATAGAGTCAGCCACACACTTTGGCACAACTTTTATGATACAGTTTTTAAAGGCCTCTGGAACAGTCAAAATTTCCCAATTTATATAATCTACATCAGCCTTACCTTACTAATTTACTTCCTTTTGCACTTGTCAGTCTTGGTTTATTCTCACACCTATGCTTAAAGTCCACTGGCTATCTTGAGTCACATCCAATTTTCCCACAAACTAATAAAGGGCTTGGCAAGACTTATTTAATTGCTCCCCAAGTAAATTATGGTACCAAGAGTGGTGCAAACTTCTCAGAAGTGATGTGCAATATGAGCATCACTACACAGACCTTTATGAAAATTCAATCACAAGCAAAGCACAGTTTACATCACTAAAAGCTCCCCACCAAGTCAGTGGAAACTTAATCCCTTCACCAAAATACATTTAAAAATAATATGAACTCATTCAATGCTTACTCATAAAGCCAGAGGGAGAAGTACACGATTCTAGCTGACCCCTAAGTTAGTATGGTCATATGTATGTATGTGTGTATATACAGATACACAAATTTGTGCGTATATACATGCGTATATATATTTTATATATATGCATATATGTATATATACTTTATGTATTTGTATATGTAATATATATTTTATGTATGCATATATATTTTATATATAGTATGTATATATATTTTGTGTATATATATATGTGTGTGTGTGTGTATAAATTAGGCTTCACATCTAACTTATCAAAAACCCTTCCGATTTCCCTCAAGAACTGGAAAGTGCACAAACTCATCTGGCAACCAGAAGCGAACACAAACACTGCAGACGTACTGTCACAAGAACCAAGGTTTTTGCATCCATCCGTCGGACTCTCGCGACCCCCTCTCCCCACTCCAGGCCGCCTGAACGCGCCCATCCAACGGTGCGCACGGTGCCCCTGACCTTCCTCTCCTCCGACCCCACTGCTCCCGACAGGAGGCAGCCAGGCTGCAGGCTCGCTTCCTCGCCCCGGCCGCATGCGGACGACCGGACCCAGATCCGCGAGAGCCTCCAGGCCCCGCGGGCGCTGCCCACGCTCCAGGCTCCACGCCCCCTTCTCCCACGGAGCCGCAGCCCCGCCCTTCGCCGCCACAGACGCGGATGGAAACTCCGCACGCACACCGCGTTACCTTTACTCTGCTTCAGTCTCCTCAGCTCCTCCTCGGAGAAGCCCGCCCAGCCTCGCGCCATGGGCCCTGGCCGCCCGCACCCCGAGCGCGCACAGCTCGCAGAGCCCGGACTGCCAGCTCGGCGGCCCAGGCACATCCGGGTTCCGCCGCGGCCAGCCAATCAGCGCGCCGCGCTCGGGGCACGCGGTCCCTCGGCGGTCGGCGTCCGGGTTCACCCGAGGCCCGGTTGCGGGGCGCGGCCAGTGGGGGCCGCGGCCAGTGGCGGGCCGGTTCTCGCCCCGCCGCTGCGCGCTCTGCGGTCCTCGGGAGACGAGGGGGAGCGCCAAAGTGGAGACGGGGAGAAGGCGGCAGGGAGGCGGCCGCGTCCCGAGCCCGGCCCCAGGGGGCTCCGATTAGGCCTTTAGCGGGGGCGGGCCCCGGCGGCTCCTTCCCTGGGGGACCCGCGGCCCGCGACCTGTCCCCGAGGGTGCTGAGGCCCCCGCGCGGCCGCACCTCCGGCTGTCCGTCGTCCCAGCGGAGGCCGAGGCGGGGCCGCCGCGACCCTGCCTGAGCCCCTCTGCGGCCCTGGTTGAGTTCTGCCCTAACGCTAACCTCCCTGGGCTTCCTGTCCCCATCTTCAGGGACACTTAGAAGATTGAAAGATGCGAGTAGGTCAGGGTGAGTTCAGAGGAGACGAGTTACTCTACTTTTAGATTTCTCTCTCCATCATTTTGTATCTAAGAAAGAAATAGCAAAACCTCCTTCTTATCTGTAAGATTTATCTTTGAAAATCCGAGGTGTTGCTCTGGGCTCTAGTATGTCAATATGTGTTTTAAAAAGTTGAAATAGAGGAACAGGCTGAATAATAAGACATCACACCAAGAGGGGAAAAAAGTGAAATGAGGACTTCAGGTTTAGATAATTGATCAGAAGGGGAAAGGATGTTTTGAATCGCTCCTAGTTTTGGGGGGTTGCTGAAGACGCTTTGTTTTAAATGTGGATTCATTTTAAATACATTTAAAAAGTAAAATGCCATCCAAAAGGAATGGAAGGTACGGTTTCATCCAGTGTTTGAACATAGACTAAATACATTACATTAAAGGCATAGATGAGCTCCAGAATAGCAAATAGTGGCATTCTAGTAGTTAATTCCGTTTCCCATTTGCAGACATCAGCCATCTAGTTCATCTAATAACAATGTTAAACCAACTTGTGAGCTCATGTTGAACTTTATACATAAATTTTCTTTGGTTCGCTCTGGATGAATTTCAAGTTATCTATCATCTTAATAGAGATGGTAATTGTGGTATTTTAAGAGGTTTTGCAGCTGGCCCTGAATGAGAACTGAAGCATGAGCAAGATATAGTAAAAGATAGTAAAATCCATCTGTATAAAATTATAATTTCCAGTTGCAATGTTCTAAATCTCGTGTTTGTTGTTTCTGTTGGCTTTCCCTCATGGTGGCTGGTTTCTTCAAATGATGTATAATATTTTAGTGGGAGCTTATCTTCCAAGAATGTTCTGTGGGACTCTTCTGTACCTGGGCTGTAGATGTCTCGATTTGGTAAACTAGATTTAAGATAATTTTTTCAGCTTACAGTATAAATTTGTATCCTACTTTCAAATATGATACAGGCTTCAGGTGTCAGGGTTTTTGTTTGTGTTTTGGTTTTTGTATTAGCACAAACACATTTATTTACTAACCAAAGGGATGATCTTAGTTAAACCAACACTTTGAAATAGTTGCATGTAAAATGTTTTCAATAGAGATAATTGAACATAGTAAAAAAAAAAAAAAAGCGGTCTGGAGATTTGCTTAGTGAACTGAGCTTCTTCATTCTTGCAGCTAATTCCTGTCCAAAGTGGTAATGGAATTTTTATTCTACTTTCTCATAAACCTGAGTACAGATGACATTATTCTTGACACACTCCACCATTAACTTCCATCTTTGAATATTCTTGTTACTGTACTTTCCTGCCCAACCCTTTCTGATGCTGAATCAACCATCGACAAAGCTGCAGACTGTGTGAGTTTTTCTGCCATCAGCTGTAGTTTCTTGAAACTTCTCTCCCAGGGTACAAGAAAACTGTTGTTTTCAAAGTGCATTCAGTTTTTATGTTGAGCTTCTGGCCTTCAAAGGAGGTGACACAATCTGGTTTGGCCTTTGCGCCCATTTTCGGCTTAGTCAGTCCCACTCCTGGTTGCTTCATCTAGTCATCAAAGCTTTGCTGTCCACCAGGCCCCACCTTCCTTCCAGCTGCTGGAATGATGGCCATGGTGGGCACTGGTGTGCTGGTGTATGCTGCCAAGGGAGCAGGTTGGAAGCGGGCAGCGTGCTGTCTTAAGTTTTTTTTTTTTTTTTTTTTTTTTTTTTTTTTCAAGTCACAGATAGGCTTTCCTATTACTTTTCCAGAGTATTGGGCAGAGTTCTTCTAATCCTCAAACATGCTATTTTTTTCAGGTTCTTAACTTCAAATTTTGTCTTCAAATATGTGTGGAAGTCCAATCCTGGGGACCTACAGTACACGGGACCCCTCTTTCTGCATCTCTTATGCTTTCACTTAAGTCCTGTCATTTATTTTTTCACTTAAATAAAACATATTATGTATTACTCAGCATTTTTGTGTGTTATGGAAAGGGGACCATCTGCGACAGCTGAGACTATAATATTGCTTCCAGTTGATTCTCCACTAGGGCAGCTAGAGGAGTCTTTTTAAGATAAAAATCCAGTAGTGTCTGTAGTCATTAAAACTATAAAGTGACTCCTTATCACACTGTGGATAAAATGTCAGTGCCTACATAATCCTGACCCAATGGACCTCTGCTTACTTCTTATATTAGGCTCTCTTTCCCTTTACCCCACACTCCCTAAATTCCAGCCAAATTGGCTTTCCTTTGGGTTTTAGAATTTGCCAGATCTCCTTCCTCTGCCCACCCTCAACCCCTTCTTGTCCACCCAGGGTTATCCCAGTGCTTCCTCCCCACTCCCGGGATTGAACCCAGGGGTGATTAACCACTGGGCCACATCCCCACCCTTTCTATTTTTTATTTTGAGACAGAGTCTCACTAAGTTGCTGAGGCTGGCCTCTAACTCACCATCCTCCTACCTCAGCCTCCTGACCTTGGGATCACAGGTGAGCACTTCCCTGCCAGGCTCCAATGCTGTTCCTCAAGCTATGATGTTTCCCTTTTCTGAGTGGTTCCTCCTGCGTCTCAGGTTTTGACCTCAGTGTCCACACAGATTTTTATGATCATCCTATATAAATGGCACCCCCATTTTCTTATGACTTTCATAACACTAATTACAATTTCTAAATTATTTGTATTTGTTGACTTTTTTATGTCTTATTTTCCCTCTGTTAGGTAAATCTCCTCTAGATTAGGACAGCATCTTTTATTTACCCAGAGTAAAACATATTTGACATTAGATAAGCACTGAATAAAATATTGAAAGAATAAACCTTTCTGAGCCAACCATTAACTTGAAACACTTCCACATGTAATGTATTTTTAGATTCGTTTCTAGTGTGAATTTTTATGATGGTGAATAATATTAACCATGTTTATTATTATATTAGGTATTATATATCTTCTGTCAAATTTGTCCCTAAGTAGTTCATAATGTAATGCTGATATAAATATTTTATAATTTTTAGTTTCAGTTATTTTGTGTGTGCACACATGTGCGCGCACACACACATACACACACACACACACACACACGCACACACCATTGTCTGTTTGTGTCCCTCCAAAATGCATATGCTGGAACTTAATCCCTATGTGATATTAGTAAGAGATGGGGGTCTTCAGGAGCTAACTAGGTCACAAGGGCCGTGGAACCTCCTGAATGGGATTTGTACCCTTATAAACAGGTTTGAGGGAGCCTGCTTGCCCCATATATGGGATGATGCAACATGAAGGCACCATATAAGAAGCAGAGAGCAGCCCTCACCAGACACCAAATGCACTGGTGCCTTGATCTTCAACTTCCCAGCCTCTAGAACGGTGAACGATAAATTTCTGTGCATAAATTATCAAATACAGGATTTTTTGTTATAGCACCAAATGTACTAAGACAACATGGAAATAAAATTGGCTTTATTTGTTGATCTTGTATCCTGCAGCCATGATAAACACACCTATTTATTAGTTATAATAACATTTTCAGAGGCTAAATATCATTGGATTTTCTACAGAGAAAATTGTGTTCTGCAAATAAACAGTTTTGCTTCTGTCCAATCTGTTTGCCTTTTATTGCCTTTCTTGCCTTATTGCACTGGCTAGACCCATCAGTACAATATTGAATAGAAGTGGGATCAAACACTGTTTGCTTCTGGTCTTAAGGGAAAATCATGAAGTCTTTCATCATTTAATATTTAACTTTATTTAACTTTAGTTTTCTTGTAATGCCCTTTACCAGGCTGATATAATTGCTTTCTGTTCCTGGTTTGCAGAGACCTTTGATCAGAATGTATAATGGATTTTGTTGCATACTTTTTTGTTTCAGAATATTAAAATGGTCAGTTGCATTGGTTGACTCACCAATGTTATACCATTCTTATATTCCTGGGATAAACTCCACTTAGACTTGATTAATTATCCTTTTAATATAGCATTAGACTTGATTTTGTTTAGACATTTTGCATATTTTTACAAGGAACATTGGTCTGTAGTTTTATTGTTTGTAATGTCTTGGATTTTGAGATCAGGGTAATACTCTGACAGATGAGTTGAGAAATGGTCTCTCCTCTTCAATTTTCTGGAAGACTTGTGTACTATTAACAGTCATTTTTCTTCTTCTATACTTGGTACAATTTACCAGCCATCTGGAGCCATCTGAAGTTTCCTTTGTGTGAAAGTTTTTAACTTCAAATTCTATTTCTGTAATAGTTATAGGGATAGTCATATGCTCTATTTCTTCTTGACTGACTTTTGATTGTTTTTCCCTTTAGAATTTTTTTCTTGATGCATATTAATTGTACATTATAGTGACTTTCATTGTGGTATTGAGTGGGGAGGATGAAGAAGCCCCAGGGATGCACCCTTCCCATGCCCCATCTGCCTACGGTTACCACCAGTCAGTCCATTCAAACTAGGATGGACTAATTAGGTTATATCTCTCACAATCTAATTGTTTTCCCTCTCAATATTCCTGCATCAACATGGGGAGCTTTGGGGAAATACCACACATCAAAACCATGATAAGACTGTCCTAATTTACATTCTCACCAAAACTGTACAGAGTTCCCTTCCCCCACATCCTTGTCAGCATGTGTTGTTATGTGCACTGGAGATGGCCATTTCTCATCGGAGTGAGATGTAATCTAAGTGTAGTTTTGATTTACATTTCTCTGATGGCTAGAGATGTTGAACACATTTTTGTATAATTGTGTACTTCTTCTTTTGAGAAGTTTCTATTTAGTTCATTTGCCCATTTACTGAACAGGTTATTTTGTTGTTGTTGTTGGAGTTTTTGAGGTCCTTGTGTTTTCTAGATATTAATTATCTGTCAGAAGAGTAGCTGGCAAAGGTTTTCTCCCATTCTGCAGGCCCTTTCTTGATGCTGTTGTTTTCCTTTGCTCTGCAGACGCCTTTTTGTTTGATGCCATTCCATTTATTATTCTTGGTAGTATTTCCTGAACTATAGTAAGTCACTGCCCATGCCTGTATATTGGACTTTTCCTTTATGTTCTAGCAATTGAGAGTTTTCTGGTCCAAATCTTGGGTCTTTGATCCATTTTGAGTTGACTTTTGTGCAGGGTGAGAGATAAGGGAACAAGTTTCGATCTTTTATGTATGGATATCCTGTTTTCCCAGCACCGTTTGTTACAGAAGCTGTCTTTTCTCCAACATAAGTTTTCGGCACCTTTGTTAAGAATCAAATGGCTGTAGTTGTGTGGGTTTGTCTGTGTCTTCTACTCTGTTCCATTGGTCGTATGGCTATTTTTATGCTAGTCCCAAGCTGAGCTCCCTTCTCCCTCAGTATTGGAAATTAAACCCAGGAGCACTCTACCACTGAGTCACATCCTCAGCCCTTTTTATCTTGAGACAGGTCTCAGTTGCTCAGGCTGGCCTTGAATTTGCCGTCCTCCTGCCTCAGCCTCTTGGGTTGCTGGGATCATTGGCATGCACCGTGGTGCCAGCCGGACTGGTGTTTGTTACTCTGGCTCCTGAGTATAATTTGAAGTTGGGTATTGTGATGCTTCCAACTTTACTCTTTTTGCTCAGAATTGCTTTGGTTATTCTGGCTGTCTTATTCCTACATATGAATTTTAGGATTTTTTTCTAGTTCTGAGGAGAATATCATTGGTGTTTTAATGGGGATCACATTGAATCTAAATATTGCTTTTGGTTGTAAGGCCAATTATTTTAACAATATTCTGCCTATCCATGGACATGGGAGCTCTTTCTAGATAGTTTTTCTTTCAAGATATCTGTCCATTTATCCAACTTGTTGAATGTATTGGCATAAAGTAGTTCATGATATTCTCTTGTTATGCAGTAAAGGGTTAATCAGATGGCTTGAGCTGCTCAAATCCAGCGTGTTCCAAAGAGAGCACTAGCACTTGACTTGCTTTTGGGTGATAAATTCCAGACCCTTGGAAAACCTTGCCTGATAAGATTATCTTATAGCTGGGGTCACTGGCCTTATTAAATACTTTATGCTAATAATGTAATTTATGGTGAATACCTGTTTTTGTTTGTTTGCCTTCCTGGGCCTTGCTGTTATTAGTTTGGTGTCCGGAGGAACTGGATATTGGGTAGCTAGTAAGTTGTAAGAATCCTCCAAGCCTCTGTGACTGACACCCTAGGAAGAACCCTACACAACAAGGTTCCAGGTATGCTTTCCTTGTTGGCAGTACTTCATTTGTGTTGTCACATATCATTGCTGGGAGAATTAAGTGCTGTTTCTACAAATACATGGGTAGGGGACGACTGGAAGCTCCCACCCGATTTCTCCTGGACTCCTAGCTGCCTTTTGCCTTTGCTGATTTTAATCTGTATCCTTTCACTGGAATAAACTGTAACTGAGTTTTCTGAGTTCTGAGTCATTTCTAGCCGATCATCAAACCTGAGGGTGGAACTCCCCCCACACTTATCCTTTCGGCAGGTACTAGGGACTGAACACAGGGGCGCTCTACCCCTGTTACATCCCCAGTGTGCCCCCTCCCCCATTTTTGAGACAGGGTCTCTAAATTACTGAGGCTGGCCTCGAACTTGCCATTCTCCTACCTCTGCCTCTCGAGTAGCAGGAGTTAAATGTGTGTACTATGCCTGATTTACTTGTTATTTAATAGCTGTTGACTTTATAGTGATTTCACTTCTCTAATTCCTTATATTGATTATTTATTTGTGTTTTGTCTCCTTCCTTCTTTCCTTTCTTTTTCTTCCTATCACTCACATGAAAGGCTTATCAATTTTATTAATTTTTCACCAATAGCCAGATTTTGGTTTTATTGAATTTTTCTATTGTTTATTATTTTTTATTTTGTTGATTTCTACTCTAGCCTTTACTTTTTATTTCTTTTGCTTATTTTAGATTTTATTTGCTTTTATTTTCTTAGTTTTCTAAGGTATAAGCAGATCATTCTTTAAAATTTTTCTTCTTTTCTAAATAAATGTTTAGTGCAATAAAATTTCCCTTAAGTATTACTTTAGCAGTATCCTCTGAATTTTGATATGTCATGTTTTTATTTTCATTCAATTAAAAATACTTTTTAATTCCTCTTGATTTTTTCTTTAAGTCATGAACTATTAGAATCTGTTACTTAGTTTCCAAATATTTTGGAGATCTTTCTGGATTCCTTTCTCTTATTGATTCCTACTTTAATCAAACAAATAGTTTGTATAATCTGAATCCTTTTATATTTACTAAGATTTTTTTATAGCAGATAATATAAACTCTCTTGGAAAGTGTTCTGTGTGTAAATGAAAAGAACATGTATTCTGCTATTATTAGATGGACTCTTCTGTTAGTGCCAATTAGGTCAAATTTGGTTGATTGTGTTTCAGTCCTCTGTATCCTCCATTATTTTCTGTCTACTTGTTCCGGTATTTATTCAGAGATGGGAATGGAAATATTATACCGTAACTGCAGATTCATCCATTTCCCCTTGCAGTTTTCTCAGTTTCACTCCATAGAGCTTGAAGCTCTGTTACTGGTGCATAAATGTTTAGGATTGCATATCTTCTTTTTCCTTTGATCCATTTGTCATGATGAAATGACCTTCTCCTTCCTTGAAATTTTAGTCTGAAATCTATATTTTTTATGTTAATAGAGACACTTCAAATTTCTTTTAGTAAATATAAGCATTAGTGCGTCTGTTTTCCTTTTTAAAAAGATTTTTATCTATTTCCTTACTCAGATCTTTATAATTTTATTTATTATGAGCTCTTTATTTTGTTGTTGGTGCAGGGTCACAATGTGCATCTTTACCTGTCTATGTGTAGATGGTTTTGCACCATACATAGCACAAGAACCTTACTAGTGTATGCAGGAGCCCTGTTTGGGGATTGGCTTGAATTGCGGTTGACTATGAGCCGTGGAGATTTGGCCTTTGTCGCCACCCGTAGTCTCACGGGATTGTTGCGGGATCTCGAGTGACTTGGCCGAAATTGCTGATCGGGTCAGCGCCATTTTAGGGTGTGTTTTTTTTTTGCGTGTGTTAGTCGTTATTAGAACCAGAGAGAAAAGTTATCAGAATAAAAAGCTGTTTGTCTCCAGTTTGCTTCTGAAGTTTTTCCCGCGGCTCCGTTGCTCCAAGCGCTTCAGGCAGCAACAGGTGGCGGCCCGTACGGGGAACTTCGGAGCGGACAGGTAAGAACTGAAAGGTCTCTAAAGATGGGTTCGAATATAACTGAATCCCAAGTGATAGAGGCTATGCAAAGACTCCTTGATATACCTGACTCTGTTCTCAGTGAGGAGTATATAGACAAAAGTGAAAGTGATCAAAAAAGTGTAGATTCCACTGGGCCAACTGAGACCAGTAAAGAGAGTATTAGAAGAGACCCAAAAATGACAAAAATCCAAGCTATTAAAGCTATTCGGGAGTTATTGGCGAAAGCTGAAGGATACTTGCTCTCACTGGAACCTGGGCCTCAGGATATTGCTGTCAGTGAAATTAGCAGTGGTGAGGAATCTAGTAAAAGTGATCCTGAGAAAATGAGGAAAAAGAAATTAAAAAAGACCGAGAAAAAGGTCCGTCAGGCAGAGGAGTCACTTGTGGAAGTGACTACTCCCCCATGGGTGGAATCCATTACAGAAAATATGAAGGGTATTACTAGGCATTTGCATACCCTAGAAACAGAAATAAAAAGTCTTTCTGATCGCTTATGCGCTCTCGAGGACAACTCACAGATACCTTGGGAACCGCCAGCATTTGAAAAGAAAAATGGACAGAGTGTCCATCAGTCAGTAGATTTCAAAACAATAAAAAATCTCAAAGAGGCAGTAATGACTTATGGGCCCCAAGCTCCTTTCACGTTGAGTATGCTGGAGTCCCTTAACACCTTTAGCTTAACCCCCTCAGACTGGAAAAGTCTATGTAAAGCAACATTAAGCGGGGGGCAATTCTTGGTTTGGCGATCGCAATTCCAAGAACTTTGTATAGAAACGGCTAAAAGAAACGCGGCTGCAGGGTTTGAAAACTATAATATAGACATGCTCACAGGAGAAGGGCAATTCGCAGACTTACAGGCTCAAACAGATTATGACTCAGATATATATGCTCAGATAAATGCAGCTGCCTTAGAGGCATGGAAAACTGTACAAGGACCTGGGGATCTACAAGGTAGCTTGTCAAAAGTGATTCAAGGACCTAATGAGCCGTATGCCGACTTTGCTGATCGACTTTTGAGAACTGCAGGTAGTGTGTTTGCAGATGTTGACCAAGCTATGCCTTTAGTTGTTCAATTAGCTTATGAAAATGCAAATAAATGGTGCCAAGCAGCCATCAGGCCATGGAGAACTAAAAAGGATCTTTCCGTATATATACAACTATGTAAAGATATAAATGGCGCCTTTGTCACAGGAAATGTGATTGCAGCCTCAATGAGAGGTGCTTCCTCTCGAAATTTCACAAAGGCTAAATGTAGACATTATAATCAATCAGGATATTCCAGGCAAAATTATCATAATCAATCAGGCAATTCTAGGCAAAATCCCAAAAGAGAAATAAGATTAAGCTCATACCGTGCCCCAGGCCGCTGCCCCAGGTGTAAAAAGGGAAATCATTGGGCCAATAAATGCTATTCAAAATTTGACATCCATGGAAATCCTTTGTTCAGGAATTCAAAAAACGGGGCACGGGGCCCAGTACCCCGGGGCCCACAAATGTACGGGGCATTGCAGAAGGAGTATCCTCAAGCATCCACTCAGATGCTTCCCCGACACAATCCCTACTACCCATCCACTCCCTCACCAGAGGAACAAGAGGAAATGCAGGATTAGACCTCTGTTCCACCGCCCGAATAGTGTTAACACCTGAAATGGGGGTTCAACTGATTCCCACAGGAGTCAGGGGACCTCTTCCCTCAGGGACTGTAGGACTTATTATCGGGCGTAGTCCTAAAAGCTTATTAGGTTTGCAAGTGACCCCAGGTGTAATAAACTCAGACTACAAAGGGAAAATAAAAATAATGCTTAGCTCACCCCAAAGTATAACTTCTGTTAATCAAGGAGATAGAATTGCTCAGTTGCTTCTCCTTCCCAATTTACATAATTCATTTAAAATGGGTATGCCTCAAGAAGGGAACAATAGAGGATTTTGTTCCACTGACTCAAGTCCCATGGCTTGCTGGGTTCGAGACTGTTCAAGGAGGCCTATGTGTAAAATAAAAATCCAAGGAATAGAAATGGAGGGATTAATAGATACTGGAGCTGACTCTTCCATTATTAATTTACGCCAATGGCCCAAGCACTGGCCTCTGCAAAAAGCTTCAACCAGTTTAAGAGGCTTGGGATATAATAACCTCCCAGATAAAAGTGCAGTAATTTTAAAATGGGAGGATGATGAAGGCCATAAAGGAACATTTCAGCCTTATGTTTTACCTAATCTACCGGTTACTTTATGGGGAAGAGATATTTTGCAACAAATGGGAGTACACCTTGCAACCAAGCCTGCAGATGTTAAATGTGAAAACCTACAGGGTAATCTTAACCATAAAAGAACTCATTATCAAAAAGTACAGAGTAATCTTAACCCTAAAAGTAATCATTGTCATAAAGGAAAAAGATATTTTTTTTTCGGGGCCACTGAGAAAATAATTTTGAAAATACCATGGCTTTCTGATAAGCCAGTGTGGGTCCCTCAGTGGCCCCTATCTAAAGAGAAATTACAAGCGGCCCACCAATTAGTTCAGGAACAATTAGAAGCAGGTCATATAGAACCTTCCACCTCTCCCTGGAATTCCCCCATATTTGTGATCAAGAAAAAGTCAGGAAAATGGCGATTGTTACATGATCTTAGACAAATCAATAAAACCATGCAAGTTATGGGGCCTACTCAACCTGGACTTCCTAGTCCCGTAGCTATTCCAAAAAATTTCCATCTTATTACTCTTGATATAAAGGATTGCTTCTTTTCTATTCCCCTACATCCTCTGGATGCCCCCAGGTTTGCTTTTTCCGTTCCTTCTATGAACAATAATGGCCCTGATCAGAGATATCAATGGAAGGTTTTACCACAGGGAATGGCTAATAGCCCCACCATATGCCAAATATATGTGGACAAGGCTATCCAACCCATTAAAAATAAATATCCAAACCTCATGTGTCTACATTACATGGATGATATTTTATTGGCCCACCCTAATCAAAAAATCTTATTTAATATATTCAGTGATGTGGTAGAAAATTTAAAAAAATATGGATTATATATAGCAGAAGAAAAAGCTCAAACCAGATCTCCCATATTATATTTAGGATTTAAAATCATGGATACTTTTGTTAGACCCCAAAAAATTTTAATAAATAAAGAACATTTGACCACCCTCAATGATTTCCAAAAACTACTGGGAGACATTAATTGGCTTCGCCCTACACTAAATCTCACTACTGGCCAACTAAAACCTTTATTTGACATCCTTCGTGGAGATCCTGATCCATCTTCACCACGAACATTGACTCCTGATGCTAGGAAAGCTTTAAAATTAGTAGAAAAAGCCATCGAAGGAGCTCATTGTGATAGATTTGATTTAACTCAACCGCTGATGTTGATTATTATTTCTTCACAATATACACCCACAGGAGTATTTTGGCAACAAGGGCCTTTATTATGGATACATTTGCCCGTCTCTCCTAAAAGTATAATTGAATCTTATACCTCCATGGTGGCTAAACTTATTCTTCAAGGACTTAAGACTTCTACTAAAATATTTGGCATTCACCCTGCTACTATTATTACTCCCTATTCATCATCACAGATTGAATACTTATGCTTCAATGATAATGATTGGGCTATAGCTAAATGCTCTACTTCTGCAAATTTTGATAATCATCTTCCTAAGTCCCCTATATTATCTTTTTGTATTAATCATCCTATTATATTTCCACAGGTAATAAAAAATCAACCTATTCCTAAGGCATTTAATGTATTTACAGATGGGTCCTCAAATGGTACTGCTACAGTAGTCACTAAAAAAGAAAATATGACTTACATAACTGCACACAAATCAGCTCAACTAGTGGAACTGGAAGCTGTGGTAAGAGCTCTGGAAAATTTTAGGGACCAGCCCATAAACATTTTTTCAGATAGCCACTATATTGTACAAGCCGTCCCAAAATTAGAGTTAGCAGGACCAATAGCACCTCATACTCCAGCCTTTAAATTGTTTTATCAAATACAAAAACTTTTGTGGGCAAGAAAAGAACCTCTATTCGTAGGCCATATTAGAGCACATACTAATTTGCCTGGTCCCCTCCATGAAGGTAATCAAAAGGCTGATGAACTTACAAAAACAGTATTTATACTTTCAGCGCTACAACAAGCTACTTTATTTCATTCCCAGTTTCATGTCAACAGCACCACCTTGCAACGTAGGTTTAAAATCACAAAGGAGCAAGCCAGAACAATTGTAAAAGATTGTAAATCTTGTATGACACATTTGCCCAATCCTCATTTCGGAGTTAACCCTAGAGGATTACTGCCCAATCATTTGTGGCAGATGGATGTTACTCATGAGCCAAGTTTTGGAAAATTGCGATTTATTCATGTGACTATAGATACATGCTCAGGCATGATTTTTGCTTCCTTACATTCTGGAGAAAAAGTTAAAGATGTTACATCTCATTGTTTGCAAGCTTTTGCTGCATTGGGCATCCCCAAAATGCTTAAAACAGATAATGGCCCCGCATATACGTCCTCATCTTTCAAGCAGTTTTGCGCAAAATTCAATATATCCCATAAAACAGGCATCCCATACAATCCTCAGGGTCAGGGCATTATTGAAAGAGCAAAAACCGAACACTGAAAATTATGTTATTAAAACAAAAAGAAGGAAATTGGAAAAGTCCTAAGGACAGATTGGCAGTTGCCCTGTTTACCTTAAATTTTCTAACTTTAGACTCTAATGGTTATTCTGCTGGAGACAGACATTGGAATCCACACCAACAACATAAACCTTTGGTTTACTGGAAGGATGTTCTTTCAGGTACATGGAAGTGTCCAGATCCAGTATTAATTTGGGGAAGAGGATCTGTTTGTGTTTTTCCAAAAGACGAATCCTCTCCAATATGGATACCATCTAGATTAATAAAACAGGTACCACATCAAAATGATCAAGATGAAGTTATTGAAGAATCAAGATTAATAAAAAAGGTACAAAATCAAGAGGACCAAGATGAAGGTACAGAATGATTCCCTCAAAAGAGTCTTTCAAAATATTTCACAACTTAAGTGTCATTTCTCCCGGCCGGGACAAGGAGATCTCTCTTTAGTGTGCACACAATTGTATTTTTTTTTTCTTTTTTTATACATGTCTTTATGTCTGTACATTTGTCTACATTTCATGTTAATGTGACGTCACAAATATATGTTTGTATGCTTGTTCGTCTGTCCAGTGTGACGTCACAAAGAACAAAGCGCTTATGAAAAAGAAAATATATATATATATATATATATATATATATATATATATATATGGATCCAAATAACTTTAATTCATTTTAGGTTAAGAGTATTCATTTTAGGTAAATAATTTTATAAATGAAGGTACTTTCAATTTTGATTTATAGGTGTCCCTGGGACTTCTCTTTAGCAAACAATATGACTAGTGCTATATAACCTGATATTTTGGTGTTTTGACTTAAGATTGTTTATTTGTTATTAACTTCATTTGTTTAATAGCTCATTAATTTCAATTATCTCAACAGGTAAAAAATTGCTCTGTATACAGAGACTCAAGGGTTCCAGCTAACAAATTATTCCTCTCAAGTGCCTTTACCTTTTCTTTAATCTATCTTTAATGCAGTAATTACCCTCAGTCTTTCTTTGTTTTGTTCTAAATATGACATTTTTCCAACTTATGTTTGTAAAAGCTCAACCAGCGATGTATGTGAACAAAAATCAACTTTAATTTTCTAATCTAATTATTCTATTTTGTAGTTTGACAACTCGCCTCTTGACTCAGTGCTGCAATAGCACTGCCTTTCCTTTAATAATTGATGCTTGAGTTTCTAGGTAGCGGGCCCTGAAGATTTGCCGGTGGCATTGTCTAAACATAAAAAAGACGTCTGCTGCTCAAGCATCAAACAACCTCACCAACAGTGTGGCCTCTGCTCTACATGCATGGGGCCTCCTACATCAACATGTTATAACAAATGGACATTTTGATCTTTCATTGTTTGGGACTTTACGGGACAATGCCTTGCGGGTATTTGTCTAGAGAATTCAGTGTGTTACTTGATGGAACTTAGGGCAGCTGATTTGTTTTTAAACAATTCGATATGCTATGCAATTTGGCTCATCACCAAAAGGCTTGTTGCCTTAAAGCCGCAACATCTCCTCACAATTTGGACGGCTGTTAGTCATCATATATAGTCGATCCTAAAGGGCTCCATTGGATGGCTGGTTAGCCAATGACGGGTAAGATCCCCAGAGGGGGACAACCTAAGACAGGCACAGTCGCACGGGACAGTCTCATGTGGCCGACATATCAACCTAAGACAGGAGTCAAGGGCACAGCCTTGATTATCCGATGACGGGTAAGAATGTTGGTTGCACATAGACGTCCTAGAGCATTACCTCTTTTAAAACAAAAAGGGGGAAATGCAGGAGCCCTGTTTGGGGATTGGCTTGAATTGCGGTTGACTATGAGCCGTGGAGATTTGGCCTTTGTTGCCACCCGTAGTCTCACGGGATTGTTGCGGGATCTCGAGTGACTTGGCCGAAATTGCTGATCGGGTCAGCGCCATTTTAGGGTGTGTTTTTTTGGCGTGTGTTAGTCGTTATTAGAACCAGAGAGAAAAGTTATCAGAATAAAAAGCTGTTTGTCTCCAGTTTGCTTCTGAAGTTTTTCCCGCGGCTCCGTTGCTCCAAGCGCTTCAGGCAGCAACAAGTGTATATTTCCATTTCTCCCCTCCTAGCCTGTATACTGTTGTTTATACAGTTCACTTATACACATCATAAAGCCCACACTGCAATGTTTATTATTTTTGTTTAAACCGTCAGTTACCTTTTAAAGAGGTTTAAGTAAGAAAGTCATATGTTTATCCATGTAGACACAATTTCCTGTGCTCTTCATTTCTTTTTGTAGATCCTTATTTCTGTCAGGTATTGTTTTCCTTCTGTCTGAAGGACTTCCCATAACATTTCTTTAGAGTAGTTCTGCTGGTAATGAATTCTTTAAACTTCTGTCTATATGAAAAGCATTTTGCCTTTCCTTTCAAAAGGTGTTTGAAAATTCTAGTGTGACCTTTTTTTCTGTTAGTACTTTACAGATGCTGTTCCACTCTCTACTATCTTGCATTGTTCCTGATGACAGTCTGCTATCATTCTCATCTTTGTTCCTTCATATATAAGGTCTTTTCTCTGTTTTTAAAACTTTTACTTTATTTTTTATCGGTTTGAAGGTGATGTAACTTGGTATAGTATTCTCTACATTTCTTGTGTTTGAGATTCTTTGAGCTGCTTGGATGTGCACATTTATTGTCATTACCAAATTTGAAAAACTTCTGGCCATTGTTCCATCAAATATATTTTTTTGAGTTTCCTTCTCTCTCTTCCATACTAATTTATGTCCCTCAGTCACCTCAAGAAACAGTTTCAACTATTGCTCCTATTTTTCCAAAAAGGAAAGAGAGGCACCAAGAGAATTATTAGGCCAGTTTTCACAGCTTGCACTCAAATCCAAGCAGTATGGCTTCAGGATCTATGACCTTAACTCTCCTGCCATTCTACTTTTATAATATTCCTCAGTTTGTAAGGAACTATGGCAAGCATTTCACTAAATTCTTATGTGGCTCATACGAGCAGAATGTGAATGACTGATAATCATTAAACACCCCCCCCCATGATATGTGCATTTTCAAGCATATGCTTATTTATCCAGATTAATCTTTAGTAATTTAAATATTGTATATTCTACCAAAGAGATATGAGATATGTCTTTGAGGTATAGCAGAAGCTGGTTTTAGCCACTAATTCTCCCAGTTTCGCTCCATCTTGGAATTTTCTGGCTTGGTTTCCCTGAGATGTTCCTAAATTTTGCCAACTTCTCTTAATCCATTCGTCAGACTGTTAAAAAATGCCTGGTTTCCCTTTTTTAAGCTTTTGTGTCCATCCACGACATCAGTTAATGGGAAAGATGGTTAGAATAGTGATTTTAAAATGAAGTGCTGCAAGTAAGTGAACAGCTTGCATTTTCCTTTGGGAAGCATTCAGAACTCCTTCCATCCGTTTTTAGATTCTAATTTGTTCTCTCATATTAGAACTTTTGTCTGTCCCTGAGTGCATCACTCTGAGGAAGCAATAAGAGGTATAAGAGGTATGTGGGAAAGGATTTTTGTTGACTGCTGGATTACAAGTAACTATAGCAAGCCCAAGAGAGTGGATTAATATTATTGGATGGATGGATGGGTGGATGGGTGAATCAAGCCATACTGAAGGCCAACTGGAAAAGCCAAAGGGAGACTGAGCAGGCAAAATAAGCAGTAGACAATATATTCAAATTAAAGTAAATATATAACACATAGGCAATTGAGTCTTGAATGTTGATATTTTGGCTATAGGATAAGTTTATACTTATATTATTTTGATTTCAGAATTTGTAACTACAATAAGGAAAATATACAGACTTTAAGAAGATGTTGGAAAAGCAAATTTCCCCCTTTCTTTTCCATATTGTATCTTCACTGGAATATTTTAAATGTTTTCCAATGAAGAAGTAATTCCTTTTAATTGCCTGAGTATTTCAGGCATTTTTTAAAAATGAGAACACATAAAAAACATTAACTAGAACTGCTGGGCAAAATAACTCTCCTGTTTAACAGTTTCCATCAGTCTTCAGTTTAATTACATGTTATTCTGCCAGATTTCTCCAGAAATAATTGACTGAATGAAGTCATTTCATTGTATATTTACAAACACTGGACTTGTAAAGGGGGACATCTGTCAATTCCCCTTTGGCTTGGAAATGACGGAGGCTGACCTGGCAGTGCAGAAATGCTATTTTGGGCTCAGAATATTTTGATACTCCTCAACACAGTAAGGAAAGAGAGGAAGGTAAAACTTGACTTTTACACTCAGCCTTAGTTTTGTAAATTTTTGCTGTGAAATATGGGAGACTACAAACCTGATTTGGGCTAAGATACAAAGGTATTGGATAATGACTTTTGTCAGTGGTTTTTAGAATATCTTAACGTTATGAACAGTCTGGAAGGAATTTAACAAAGCTTTGGGTATCTGTAGTCAATGCTTAAATGCTGGTGTATCAAGCATGATAAAAATGAATTACCAAGGTCAGTTTGTTAATGTGATTGATTTTGTGTTCTGTAATAAAGTGTTTTGTTTTGGATTAAGTAATAATATTTGATTTTTGAAGGCATAATCTCAAATGGAAAGCAGACAAGATGAAGATTAGACTGGGATTTATTTTATCTCAGGCAGCCTACAGGAAATTCCAGAAGACAAGATCAATATAAATGAAGTTTTTAAAGAATTGAAGTGGAATGCCAAATTGTGGTCCTGTAGATCCAAGTTTAAAAGTGTCAATCCCTATTGCTTAGAAAAAAATTGATGCAGAAATTTCATATGATCTTTGCAAAAAATTCCAACTGTGGTAATACTTACAATGTGATGTATTCAGAGTGTTTATTCATAGTTTAAAATATTGTGGAGTGTTTCAATCACAACTTATAAATTTGATGAAAACCCAATTTCCTCTTACGTAGTAGCAGCAGGTTTTGCAGTATATGAGGGCTTATATAGTCTTGTGGGCCCTTAGGAAGGAAAAAAGAATACAATACTGTCAATACACCCTTAGTTACAGGGACTTGAAAGAATCAACAAGTGTGAGGCCCTCAGGCTTGATCAATCTTGATCAGCTTCAGATCAATCCACTTCAGGTTCACACATTTAATTTCATTTATTTAGAATGAAAAGATTCATTATAAGCAAAGTGGTGCACACCTGTAATCTCTGTGACTTGGGAGGCTGAGACAGGAGGATCGTAAGTTTGAGGCCAGGCTGGGCAATTACTGACCCTCAGTAATTTGGGATGCAGCTCATGGTAGAGAGCTCCTGGGTTCAATCCCTAGTATCAAATAACAAATAATAAAAAATAATAGACCTTTGTTCTAGCCTAGGCCGATTCATTCATTCCACTGTTCATTTATTGAGTGTAGCCTTAAAAAAGGCATTGTGGATGTGGCTGTGAGTATGAAGGCCCTGTACAGAAGGAATAGGCATCCCTGTCCACTCTGAAAGTGGACATAGAACGCACCAACCAGCTTATTGCACTCAATAGGCTTCCGCATATTAATGGTTCTTAGAGGTCTGACTGCTAGGAAACATAACACAGATTTCAACTTCATTCATTCCAGTTTTTAGCCTTTTTAAAAATGTGCAGGACATGTAGCAGCATCACCTGGAAGACATTGGGAAAATGGTCATCCAGCCTCCTTGACTATTTGCTGTGCTCAGGTTTCCCTCTGGCCAAGTGGGAACTCACATTCTTCTCACAGGTATGCTGAATACAACCAATGTTCTAGACACACTGTCCACTTTGGACTCAGTGGGCAGTTCTGATTAAATGGTACCAACAACTGAGCACACATGAGCAGGGGAGTGTGAACAACTGCTTACCTGGGGGCAGAGGCTGGCCCTTCACAGCCCAGGTTTGTTCTTCACGACTCCAGGGAGACTCTCCTTTAAGCATCCTTCCACTTCTTACCTGGGTTCTCTGCGTTGGCAGTGTTGCCTCCTGTGCTGGTTGTAGAGGTTACTGCCCTTGAGCATGAAGACCACCCAGGCAGCATGTGTGGCATTTGGAGACCCAAGCAAGAGTAAGATTTTACCCCTTCTTCAAAGTATTTCAGGATGTACAGGCCTGAAAGGAGTCCTCTTGCAAAGTATGGCTTGGAATTTAAACTTAACGCCAAAGTCACCACACCTTTTTTAGAATAATTACCACTTAACCAAACATTTCTGAGTTCCTTATAAAATGGCCCCCACAGTCACTTAACCATTTTAGTAGTTCTTCTCTGAACTTGGTCCAAGTTTTCCATAATTCTGGTTAACAAGGTGCTCTGCAGGGAATGCAGTGTCCAGGTGCGGTAACCTTGCCAGGGCATTTGGTGTGGTGGGGGAAGCAAGAGTAAGATGACAACCATCCAATATCCCTTAGGCTCTCGTAAACGTGTGGCAGCTTTCCAACCAGGAAAGTGGTGCTCACAGTAAACCAGTAGGCAGGAGGGCTGGAATAGCCTTGTCCTGGGTTTAGGTGGAGGAAAAGCCAGGGGCCACTGGCTTGGCAGCAGCAGAGGGAAGGTGTTTGAATTCTAAGAAATCTTTCACTTTGAATAATGTTGTAACTCTCCTAAACACAAGAAATCCTTCTAAAGCAAGTCTGGGAAGGTCTTACCCAGGGATGGTGGTTCACGGAAAGACAGGGTCTAATCTGAAAGCTTCCCTGGCTCTGTCCTTTTCCGTTATTTACACCATTTGTATAAGTGAGATCACTGAAGTGCTGTTTCATTTTCCTAGTTTCTGATGGTCCTGAAAGGAAATGTGATGAAAAGTCACTTGAAATTGACTTTCTCAGGATAAACAAATGAGTAAACGAAGGAGTCAGAATTATAGAATATTTGGCTTCAAGCCCTGGACTGTTCCCTTAGCTAAACAAACAAGCAATAAAACAAAAATGTGCCCACTACCATATCCTGTTTCTAACACCGGTTCAGGAAATTAGGTGCAATCACCCATTGGTAAATTTTTGATTGTTTTATTTAGTTACTGCATCATTTGTGTCCATGTTTTTATTTTTAAATTTTGTAGCCATCACCCCCCCCCCACACTTTTCGGATAACTCTTTTTATAACAAAAGATCAAATTCCACAGACATCAGCATCTGGCACTTAGGAAAAGGTAAGTTATGTCAGTTTGTTGGGGTTCTGGGATACCCTAACTAGGATTCCAGTAAAGGACTATTAAGGTTTAAGTATAAAAGTCAATAATAAATGTCTGAAAAAATAAGGTCTTCTTATTTCTTGATATTTGGGACACTAAAACCAATTTTTAACAATTTGATTCCAAGGATAATTAAATATGTATGTAATGGACCACCCTAAAATATACATAAGTAAGTTACTTAAGCATGAAGCTACAAAATCTTCATGACCACTAATGTTTGGACCATATTTACAAATGCATAATATTGTTATAAAACAAAATGAGGCAAGGAGAACCACACCAGAAGAAATGCAAGAGTTCACACAACTATGCATATTATTGAGGCTTTTTAAAGATACTGTTTATAATCATGAGAGTTTAACATTTCAGCTGAAATACTATTTTTTCTCACAACCTGGACCCTGGTGTGCTGTTGGGATTCTCAGCTCAGCATTACTGACATGGATCCTGTGCTGCTGGCTGGAATCTGGCTCTTGTTTCAAGCTCCTTTCTCTACCATTATTTTTCTCTGACCATCTCAGGATGATTGTTTAAGAAATATATAATTGAGTGAGGATTTAGGGGGAGGTAGAATACTAATATCAAATGCAGAATTATTCTTCCCTTCTCTGGTCTAATGACTCTTTGTGTCAGTCCTATCTAACTCTGGAGGCTGAGTTTGGAAATCAGAATCCCCTTTGAACACAGCTGGACTCTTAGGTAGTTTGGTCTTTGGGGACTGATATACCTAAAATAACTTTGAATAGTTAAATCTGACCACGTGTGAAATGGCAGTTGCCTTTTAATTTTAATGGAATATTTTAGAGCATTTTTATGGAAAAGCTGTTAAAGTTCTTTTTTTTTTTCTTCACTACCTTAATGAAAAGGGAAAATGTGTTGCTGTAGCTGTTATTTTTTTATAATAAATTTAAAGCAGTTCCTGCAAATCTTAACAAGTAAAATCAAATATTTAATGCTTTTGGCAAAATGCCTTTATAAAATTTACAGAACAAAATAAAATATTCTGGATTCAGACTTTTTTTGAATAAAGCAGACTGAATTTCTAAGAGTACTTATATCATATGTCAATATTTTCAACTTAATTTGCTGTGTGCAAACATCAAACCTCATCATTACCATCATAGTTGTTGTAACTACAGATTTGTGCTTCAGATTTTTAGATGGAACGAAAAGCTAGATTCACAAATATGAATATTGCAGATGGAAATACATATGTCTTTGACATATGCAAATTAGGATATTCTAGGATATCTGCTCTTGATATAAGGTGCAATTATAAAAGGTCTGGGTCCGCACAAGGCTGATTTTTTTGGACTATTGGCAGTGTAACGTTTAACAAAAGGCCCACAGAAAGAAAACAACATACTGGATTTGCCAATTTCCACAGTATAAATGTGAAATGCAGAGTTAAGAAGGATGCATACAGTTCTCTTACCAGCTGATGCCAACCAGCTCCACCAGATCATTGAAGTTTGTGCTCTTAATCAATACACTCTACGCCACAAGTTTATTTTTTTTAAAGAAGTCTAGTAATTACAGTACTTAGTGAATAATTTTGAACATTATGATAATTGTGGATAAAGGCAATGAAACTGTCATTGATACTCAGATGGGTAGATAGTTTGACAGGTCAACATTTTAAGGTTGGAGCAATTCTGGGTCAGATAATCTTTGGATTGCATTTATAAAATGGAGATTACATAGTAATGTGGCTTTCCCTTTAGTTATGCCTTTAGTTAACATAAATCGTCTGTCAAGACACTATAAAATCTGTGCTCTTTATATTGCTTCCTACAGAAGGAATTTAAGGTGCCTACACACACACACACACACACACGCACGCACGCACATGCACATGGATGTACATATGCACATTCAGGGTTTTTTAATCTATATGTAGGGAAGCAATGAAATCCAATTTAAGGTAAAAGAAGTGTAGGAAAAATAAAATGAAGCAGAGAGGGAGGACAGCACACACAGCCTTGATTCAAGATCTGAACTATTTCCTCTAGCTCTGTCACGACCTTCATTCTGAATCTTTTCAGAGCCATGGCTCAGGGGGAAATGGTTGGCTATGTCTGTATGTTAAAAACACAGAAAACACAAGGCACTTGGAAGAAGCCTAGAAGGAGTTTTATGAGAATTGTAATGATTATATTATCAAATTCATTAAAGAGCATCGTCAACAAATATAGAAAATGACATGTTTCACTTTGGTGGTGGCGGGACTTGGGCCCCTACCACTGAGCTGTACCCCAGCCCTCATTTTTTAAAAAAAGTATTTATTTATTTGCTTTAGTTGTACACAATGCATTTATTTGTATGTGGTGCTGAGGATCGAACCGCGCACATGCTAGGCTAGCGCTCTACCGCTGAGCCACAACCCCAGCACCCCCAGCCCTCACTTTTTGTTGGTTTGTTTTTAATAGCACTAATTGAGTAACATAATTTGGTGGCCAGAGTGGCCAAACCAAGCAGTCCCATTATGTAGCATCAGTTCTATCCAGCTCTACCTGATGCTAAAAGATTGACAGATAATTCTGCGCCACAGTTTTGTCATATTCTTTTCATCTGGAAAATAATTCCTACATCTTAATCTGAAAGAATTTCAATAAAGATTCTGAAAGAAAGAACTTACTTGATTAAAATTGTAAAGCACCTGTAACTAGCAAGGTATTAGCATATAACACAGAATATGCTCAAATTGGATATAAACGGACTGTTAGCAAAGATGCATGCGAGCTGTGTTAATGGAATTAACAAGGCGTGACAGCAACAGCCAGAAGCCAGGACCACCAAGGCCTGTAGGGACCAAGGGAGGGAGAGGTAACCAGAACACAAAAGATTAATGGCTGTTGGTAAAGATGTAGCAAAATGCACCCTGACAGTTGTGTTCCTCTGCAGAGTCAGTCACTTCTGTCCTAGGGCCTGACAGGGAGGGAGGGGGGACTCAACACACTTCCTGTTCCTCCTCCCCACCTTCATCGCCTACTGGACCCCCAAAAATTTGATTGCCTTTCTGATGATGTTGTGTACCCACCAGTAATGTAGAAGAGCTTCAGTCGTTCCACATCTTTGTGAGCAATCAGTTATTATCATTTTTTTTTAAAATGGTGGGTAGTTAACAGGTCATTTGTAGCCGTAGCTCACTGTGATTTTAATTCATATTTCCTAATGACATCTGGTGTTTGGTGCCTTTTCATGTGCTTATGTGCATTGGTATCACTTCTTTGATGGAATGTCTATTCTAGTCTTTTTGTCCATTTTTTTAAAGACAGTTTTAAAAACTGGATTGTATATTTTCTCATTATTGAGTTTGAGGGTTCTTTTTCACTTCACACACACACACACACACAAATTTTGACCACCTCTCTTTGAGTGAACTTGCAAATGTCCTCATCTTTGCCTCAGGATGATGTCAGCCTCATATGCTGAGTTGAGAAGTTTTCCTTCTGTTTATATGCTGGTTTTGGAATAATTACCTTCTTTAGCATTTTGAGGTAAATGTTTAGTTCATTTATCTTTCATCATAAATAACATCATATAAGGCCTTGAAGTTGAAAATATTCACTAAATTTGTATATGGAGTATTTTCACTGTCATTCATTTTTAATTATATCTCTGTGATCTATAATTTTGCAGGGAAAGAGTCTGTTTTTTTTTTTTTTTTTTTTTTTTTATCACCATTATTTTATTTACTATCTGTTGGAACATGCAGCCCTTTTTTTTTTTTTTTTTTTTTTTGGTTAATGTTCCAGGGCTTATTAGTCAAGTCATTATTCTTATCTTCTGTGAACCATATTTTTTTAATCTTTTTGATTTCTGAAAGAGGCATGTGGATCTTCCATCATGACAATGAGTTTATCATTTGTTCTTGCCTTTTTAAAAGGATGATTTATTTAACTGGTATGCTTGGTGCATAAACTTCATAACTATTATATTTTCTTTGTTGATTTTATAGTACAAAATTGTAACTTTTTCCCCAGTGAATGCTTTTTTCATGAATTTTTAAAATTACAGCACAAATATCAATCTATTTAAAAAAGAATTTTTCAGGTATGTATTAGCTTTCTGTCACTGTGACAAAATTCCTGAAAAAATGAACTTAAAAGGAGGAACGGTTTATTTTGGCTTATGATTTCAGAGGTTTCAGTCATGGTCAGCTGGGTGCACTGGCTTTTGGACACATGGCAAGGCTACATCATGGCAGGGACCTGTGGTGTGTGTGTGTATAAAAAACACGGTTGTACCTAAAACTGCCACTGAGTTTGAATTTTCTTTTTGATATCTTCCTTTTATCCTCCCTCCCTCCCTCCCCCACCCCCTTTCTTCCTTCCCAGTTTAACAAATGCTTTTGTAATAAATGAACAAATAAAGTCACTCCTCCTTCAGGGCAGTGATTGTCCTACTGTTCTTCCTCTTGAGTACAGCTCTTCTCCAAGTTTTCATGGTTAGTATAATTAACATCATATTCTTTGGTGAGTTGTTATATTAGGCATTTATAACTGATGGAGTCCAAGGCATTTTACCCCAATATGGCATCCAGGTGTATTGAATATTTTGAGCTAAAGGAAGTTGAGAAACAGCAGGTATAGAAATAACTTTCTAACGTTTCCTGAAGCAAATTTATAAGACTCATATGAGAAGTACTTCCCCTAAACCCAGAGGAAAGGAACATCCTATGTTCAAGACAGAGGGACTCCAGAAGACTACAAATGGACAGGCCTTGTTAATTTTCCCCATTTGTTGCTCATTGCTCATACCTTTTGTCCTATCTCACTTTTCTAAACTTTCTACTCTTCATCAAACTTACCATAGAAATGCTTCCACTTTGAGGGGGGGGGGGCTTCATTCCCCGTGAAAGCTACTATGTCACATACAACTTATATCAAACAGATTTGTTTGCCATTTTCTTGTTAATATGTGTATTGTTAAAGTGATCCCAATCGAGAACCTAAAAAAACTAGAAGGAAAAGTGTTTTCTCTCTTCTACATAACTGTGGTGTGTTTGATTGTTGATTGAAAATAATCCACTATAGACTTGGTACGGGCACATGCACGCTGCACCTGTCTGGCTGCACTCTTTTGCCTGATATGCAGAAAGTTCCTGTGTTGGAGCCTTATCATTCATAGAGCCAAGGTGAGTCACACTTGCAGAGACTCCCCAAAATGGAATTCTGTACATTATGTTTTTCCACTTTTAAAAGATCCAGATGATTTGACATTGATGTAAAGATTTAGAGGTATTTTGGTTTGCACCAAATTAGTTATTACTTAAAACTCAGAGATTTAAGACGTGGCCCCTGATTATATTTTTAGTTTATTAAATAAAGTTTTGCTTCTTTATTTGTATTTTATTGTAGAACTAACTTTTGCTGGAAATTCTTTTTAATTAAACTTTTATAGTTATGCCAGAACTTCTTAAATGATAGAGAATAATAATTTTTATTTGAGAAAGTAGATAGAGACTTGAAAAATCTCTCATTTCCCACAGTCTTAAGCATAAAATTAAATATCTAAAAGTCCTAGTACCATCTCAAATTATATTTAAACAGGAGTGTGAAGAGCTGGCTCCCTAGTGTCACTGACACCATCTGTTGGTAAAGGAGAGCTGAGTTTATTGACGACTCTTGGAAGGTAGTAAGCACCACATCACAGGATTTGGGCCCTGTCTGGGAGGGGAAGGTAATGTCAGAATTGATTGCAGATGGGAAGTCTGGTTTGAACCTGCCCTTTCAGGGTAGGGACTGGATTAGGATTGCGGAAGAGTCAAAATACAACCATCCAGGATCAGCAGAGAGAGCAAGGGGAAGATTTTTGAGGCAAAGGGATGAAAGAACCCAAGGCATAACCCCCTGGTACTTCCCACTGAAGAATCAGTGGGTCTTTGGGGAAATTCCTGTAATGAATCATCAAATTGTTTTAGTCAGCTTTTTTTTTTTTTTTCTCCTCTGCTGCTGTGATCAAAAGACCTGACAAGAACAACACAGAGGAGGAGAAGTTTATTTGGGTCTCATGGTTTCAGAGGTCTCAGTGCACAGATGGCCAAGGTGAGGCCAGGACATCATGGTGAAAGGGTGTGGTAGAGGAGAGCAGCTGGGAACATGGCACCCAGAGGAGAGAGGGAGGGAGAGAGAGAGAGCCAGCGCACACACGCTTCATTCTCCAGGGACAAAATACATACCCCAAAGGCAGGCCCCATGACCCACCTCCTCCAGCCACACCCTGCCTGCCCCACTTCCGCCACCCAGTTAATCCCTCTGGGGGTTCAATTCACTGATTGGGTTAAGCCTCTCATAACGCAATCATTTCACCTCTAAACCTTCTTGCATTCTCTCACACATGAGCTTTTGGGGGCCACCTAATATTTAAACCATAAAACAAATTCTTTGCTTGTCAGGACAGTGAGGAAGAGAGAAGAAATGCTGATAAAGATGGAAGAGTAAAATTCCATGAACGTAGGCAGGAAGGCAGGGCCTCCTTCCTCGGTGCTCAAGCCGAGAGTGGGTGGATGGCTTGGGTTCTTAAGAGTTGTCTGGATTGTGTGACCCTGCACTTGCTCTGCCAACAGATCTCACTGGGATCCTCCTATTTTTCTACTACTCCTTGTTAGAAAGTTCTAGAATAAAATTTCACCTGAAGTGGGAGTACTGATGGTATAAATGGCATGTTCTGAAGTCTCTGGACATGATGCAAAACTCTGGGAGACCAAAGATGTAAGAGCCAGGTCCTCCACTCCCCAGCATGGACAGAGGTAAGACTCGTGGGCTCCCTGTCCCCAGCATTATGACGGTAAGTGACAAAGGGAACTTTCACTGTGGGGAAACAGGCGCAGGGCTGAGTCATGATGCCTCTGTTTCCAGAGTGACTGGCGTGGCCATCAGAACAGAATTAAAAACGAAGCCCTCCAAGGCTCACCTCAGCCTGCTCAGGCTGCTGCCACAGAATGCCGTGAACTAGATCTGAAAGGGCACTTATTTCTCACAGCTCTGGAGGCTGGAAGCTCAAGCTCAGGGTGCAAGAACGGTTGGACTTTTGGTGAAGGCCCTCTGCCGGGTTTGGAGAAAGCTGTCTCTGTTACAGAGAGTGAGAGAGAGAGAAGAGAAGGAGGGAGGGAGGGAAAGGGAGCGAGAGAGTTCTCTGCTGCCTGGTCTTATAAGGGCACTCACCCATCATGAGCTGCCACTTCCCAAACGCCCCATCACAGTGGGGGTTAGGGTTTCAGCATACAAATTTTAGGGGACAGAAACATTCAGCCTATAGCAGGTGGCTTTAAATTCATTTTCATCTGGCCTCCAGCCAGGCCCTACAACAGCCAGCACAATGCAAGTAAGATGAATCAGTGTCTCTTGGGAAAACATATATACCCGCCCTTCTCCTCCTGCTCCAGAAGCATTCCACTGTCCCTCCTCCAAATAGAAGATCCAAATTTTCATTTGTTAGAATTTGCACCAAGGCTTCTGCTCATGTCTATTATTGTGGATCTCAAAAGGGACATGATTACCAAAGTTATCAAGCAAAGGTAAAATCATTCTATGCCTACTTACTGAACAGAGTGTGTGTGTGAGACAGAGACTAGATATGTGTGTATATACATACATGTATAGTATATAAGTATACATATACGTTTGTATATGACTGTACATACGCACACACGAACACTTCAAGTTCTTTCTTTAGCAATGGTTAACGATCTCTCTCGCTGTCAGAAAGGTCAGAGCAAGATAGGTCCTTTCCTGTTCTGTGTCTTGAAGCAACTTTCATGTCAATGACCCACCTAAGCTTTGTCACTAGACAGCTATGTGCTGGCAAACTGGCCTCAATGGTTCAAGGTTGGAGAGCCTCAGTCAATGCCGGAAAATGGGACAGAACCAAGGCGCCAAGAAGTGTCCTCAGGCTGCTAATTTGCTGGACACACAGAGACCTGTTTTGTAACCTCTCCTAGGTTGTGGGAACCCATTAATATTTAAAAATATTTGCAGAAATCAGAGGGGGAAAGGTATTTCTGGAGGGCTAGTACTTGGTGCACTTTCATGCGTGCCAAAGTTTGCTGGCACGGCTCCGTCTGTGACAGAGAACATCTGGGGGCTGCTGCTGCAGGAACAAAGGGGGCTTGTGAGAAAGTGTTCCAGGGGGGCTGCCCTGGGAACCAGGCTTACTTAATGCCTTCCATGCTCGGCTCTCTGGTGGCTAGGGCGGGATGGGCGGGTTTGTCTTGGTGATGAGTGCTGGGGTCGGACTGAGCGCCAGCACAGGGTGGGCTGGGGGAGCTGCAGGGACCTGTTTCCCCTGCTGGACGGACGAGCTGTGTGAGGGCCAGGACGCAGACCAGTGAGCACCACAGGGCACTGCTGCTGCCTGATGCTGTTGCTTGCAGCTACGACGCCGTGGGAGAAAACTCAGAGGCAGGATGAAAATGAAAAAGGTTTTTTATTCTTCTCTCTCCGGCTTCAGCAACCTCTCGAACTCTAACCGCTCTTACTCCTTTCAACCAGCAACCTTCTTCTTTCTACTTACACCCTCTAACCAACCTCACCAGGTTATATACATGTTGCCTTAACAAGGACAAGTGCTTACAGCTCGAGCTTACAGGTGCGTCACACAGTGTTCACGGGCATACAAAGATTCTTTGAATAATGTATTAATATCAGGTGGAAACTAGAACATCTTTTATGGCTCTCAGCTAACCGCAATCTTAGCTATCTCCTTGATTAGGGCTCCTTCAGGGCACCTGGTGCTGCTGCTCCTCTTGTGGCTTCGTTGCTGGGGACACAGAGCTGAATGTGCATCAGAGACGAGGGAAGGAGCCACGTTCAGGGATACAGATTCTCACTGCCTCCTCCATGGCCAACCCTACTCATGTTCCGGGAAACAAGATAAAACGAGTGACCCATCACGAGTAGGCATATTTCATACACGAAGTTGCTTTTGCTAATGGAAGGTTAATAAATCTGTTGGATAGCTCTCATTTATGGGTAGAATTTATGCTGGATTCTGATCTATGTCTGCCTCACCTTACCTGGCATGCATCCACGTGGAAGGAAGACCTGTGTCTAGGCAGTTACTAAATCATGCCAGTGCCGGCACAAGATGGGGACCACCGCAGTCTTCACGAGCCGATGACTGTGGACGTGGCTGGTCTGTGTGTCCCATGACTGTTTCACAGAAGCTGCGTTTTCAACATCTCTCCTGCTGCTCTTCCCTTTGCTCCCCAGCTGGCTGCTCCCTTTCTGATTCAGCTCCACAAAGCTGGCCCCTCTTTTTTGTTGGGGAGGGTATCAGGGATTGAACTCAGGGGCACTCAGCCAATGAGCCACATCCCCAGCCCTATGTTGTATTGTATTTTGAGACAGGGTCTCACTGAGTTGCTTAGCACCTCGCTTTTGCTGAGGCTGGCTTTGAGAGATCCTCCTGCCTCAGCCTCCCGAACGGCTGGAATCACAGGCGTGCACTACCATGTCTGGCTAGCCCCTCATTTTTAATATTGCTAAGAGCTCTCTTCTCTGGGGATCCATCTAAGAATCCAGGCATTAACACACCCACCACAGAATTAACCAACCACAGAATTCGGGTGGGTTTTGGTCCAGTGGAGGTAGTACCAAGTGCCTAGGCTGTGTCAAGCTGTGTCACCTTCAGACTCCATTCGTTTGACATTTATCAAGCACCTACTGTGTCATGGGCTCCGGGACATGAGGCTCAACAAGACCATCTCTGCTTTCCAGTTGTAAGAGCCCCAGATGATTCACTGAATATTTTAAACAGCAGAACCTAATTTGGTTAAGGCCTGGTAGATGACTATATTTCATTAAACTGCCTCCGTGGCTCTGATTACTTCTACTTTTAATTGGCTCTTACAATTTCAGAGTGCTCGCGTATTTTTAAGCTTATGTTACCGAAACTGCCTCTCTGGCCATTCTAAAGCTGCTAGTAAAACGATAAGGACACCCTGAGGCCTTGAGTTTTCAGTGCTCTGGTATCTGTGATGCGTGTGTGCACATGCATTCTAACACACACCAACCAGTGCAAGCTATTTATACTGCCTTGGTCAGCACTGATTTTTCTTTCTTTCTTTCTTTCTTTTTTATTTACTGTTACTCCTTATTTCATTTAGAATTTGAGTTTACTTCAGGTTTGTGTTAGGGTTTACATTTTGCTGATAGTACTCTCACATTCCTAAATGCTTTTTAATATTTTAAGGCCTTGTAATTTTTCTAAGAGTTTTTCTTTTCCCTTCCCTCTTTCCCCCAAGCAATGAAATAAATACACCTCAATGCCAAATTTATGGTCAGTTCCTCCAAGAAAAGTAGTTTATTAAACTAAAATCACTGGAGGTTACTTCAGATTTTATCAAATGTTCTTTTTATAAAGTATAATTATAATAAAACTTTTAGCCTCCATATCTGAGAAATAATAGATATCTAGTGCTACCTAGAAATAAAACCTAGAATTCATCCTGCAAAACAATTGTCCTGACCAATTTTTAGTCTGAAGAAAGCTAGGGTCCCTTTTTATAGGGAAAAAAAGAATACATTCACACTCAAATTTGCATTTGTCCTTGAACAACTATATGTTTGTTAGTATAAACTGTACCACAGGTGACTAGCTCTATTTCCTTTAGTGGTTAACATATTTTTATGAGATGACTGTTCCTTGAACAAATATCATTCCCTACATCAGAGTGGCAGTGTTTTAGGCATAGTCAGTACTTAAATGTTAAGCAGAACTCACATTTCTAAAATAAAACATCTTAAGGAATTGGGAACTGGAATATTAGTCTTAGTCATGCCCATAGATATAGAAATTGACATCAAAGCCAGGTGCAGTGGCACATGTCTGTAATCAGAGTGACTTGGGAGGTTGAAGCAGGAGGATTGCAAGTTTGAGGCCAGCCTTGGCAATTTAAACAGACCCTGTCTCAAAATAAAAATAAATGAACTGGGGATGTAACTCACTGGCAAAGCACCCCTGGGTTCAATCCCCAGTACCATAAAAACAAACGAAAACAAACAAACAAAAAACAATAAAATAAGAATTTTAAAAATTGACATCAAAAAGAATCACCAATTTATCCAGCCTATGTTGTCTGAAAGCAAACTGATTTGCTTCTCTCATCTCAAAGTTGTTGGGCTCTTTTTGTTATGTGGAGACTAAAATGCTAGAAATGATTCCCTAAGTTTCAAAGAAAATCTAAAATTTATAATTAAATTCAAGAATGCTTCTCTGAAACCACTATCCTGAAGAAATAATTAAGTCCAGACTATTACATTTTCTTCACCAAGCTAACCATCATCAAATTAATTCTCCATTCAAGAGTAGTGCTAATGAGTAGGTTCATATCATAATTTAGCTCAAATGTGAAACGATACAAGAACATTGTCTCAAATTGCGAGACAATGCAAGAACATTCAGAGGTGGAATGATTAGGTTATGAGAGTTGTAACCTAATCAGTGGATTAATCCACTGATATGAATTAACCAGTTGATAACTATAGGCAGGTTGGGTGTGGCTGGAGGAGATATGAGTTTGGGGTATGTATTTTGTCCTTGGTAAGCAGAGCTCTCTCTACTTCCAGTTGCCATGTACTGAGCTGCTTTCTTCCACCATGCCCTCCTGTCATGATGTTCTGCCTCACCTTGGGTCCAGAGATATGGAGTCAGTTGACCATGGACTGAACCTTTGATACTGTGAGCCAAAATAAGCTTTTCTTCCTCTATGTTGTTCTTGTCAGTATTTTGGTCAAAATAACAAAACAAGAACAAAACAAAACTGACTAAAACAAACATTGGTACCAGAAACAGGGTCATTGTTGTGACTAACCTGACCACATTGTCCATAAGCCTTTGGAACTGGTTTTCTGGAATTTTGAAAAGTTTAAAGATGCAAGCTGACATAGCTTTAGAATGTTGTAAGCAGGGTGTAATGGGAAATTATGGTGGGAGTTCAAAAGACCAGAATGCTGATGGGACTGGGGACAGTAAAGACTGGGCTCATGAGGTTTCAGAGGAGGAAGACTCTATTGGGATTTGGACTAGAGGGTCATTCATGTTACATTCTGGCAAAGAAGTTGTCTACATTTTGATCATGTCCTTTCTATGAGGCTGAATTTAAAGGTGATGGACTAATAAATCTGGTGGGGGAAATTTCAAGACAGCACAGCATTCAGGCAGTAGCATGGATACTGCTCATGCTTTTTATCCAAGCTTACTGTGATGCTTACTGTGATTATCAGGAGCAGAAAGTAAAGCATAAAGATTTGGAAAACTTGCAATATAGCCAGAAAAGAGCAAGAAAGTTATGGTTATTAAAGAGATCATAGCCACTAAAGAGATATTAAGTACTTTACAAAGACAAAATAGGAAAGACGAGGGCATCTTGGGAATTGGCAATACCACATTCATCTCAGGCTCAAGGGTATAAAAATAAAAGTTTCATTGAGAAGAAACCAACGGGATTGTACACTGGGGTCTAGGAAGTTGTTTCACCATATTCAGCTACCCAGGCACTCAGAGGCTCCTATAGCTATGGTCCCAGGAGGCTTGGCTACTGCTTGAGATGGTGGCAGACCTTGGTGGCAAACATGTGGTACAGGTTCTATAAGAATACAGGGTGCTGGAGTTAGGGGGTCATGGAGACTTCAACTACGATTCAAAGGAAGGTCTGGGGGAGGGCAGGAAAAGTGTAAGAAGGCGGAGGGTCCCTGCAAGCTGTCCCTGAGAGGGTAATGCATGAAGAAGTGAGAAGGGAGCTGAAGCTGCAGTGGAGACTCCCAAGATTAAGAGAGGCCAGTAATGTGGAATGTTTGATGAAAGAATCTTTAGGAATTGAGCAGAAATAAGCAAAGAGAGGCCATATGAGCACAGTCAGCAAGCCACAGGATGGAGCTACACAAGCACTTTGGAGAAAACATCACAATGCTCTGTGACCCAGATATTGGACATGAAGCTACAGGATTTGTTTTCCCATCTGGATTTCAGTCTTTCTCTGGTCCCACCACTTCTTTCCATACCCTTCTATTTTCCTTTTGGAATGGAAATGTCTACTCTGTGCCTTTGTATATTGGGTATATGTGACTTGCTTTTTAAAAAATATTTATTTATTTTGCTTTAGTTGTACACAATGCCTTTATTTTTACGTGGTGCTGAGGATCAAACCCGGACCGCACAAGTGCTAGGCGAGTGCTCTACCACTGAGCTACAACCCCAGCCCCTTGAATTGCTTTTGACCTTTACAGATGAAAACATCCATGAGTTTGCCTCAAGTCTCAGATGAAAGTTTGGACTTGGAATTTTGGACAATGCTAAAACTGTTAAGACTATGGAATTCTTGGAAATGGGAGTAAAAGTATTCTGTATTGTGAAATGGGCATGAGCTTTTGGAGGCAGAATATTTTGTTTTTGATATGTAGTGTCCCCCCCAAAAGCTCATGTGTGAGACAATGCAATATCAATCAGAGGTAAAATGTGTAGGTCATCAGAATTATAACCTAATCAGTGAATTAATTCACTGGTATTGATTAACCAGTTGGTAACTATAGGCAGATGGGATGTGGCTGGAGGAAGTAGGTCACTGGGGGCTGCCTTTGGAGATGCTTGGTAAGTGGAGATCTCTCTGCTTCTGGTTGCCATGTCCTAAGCTGCTTTCCTCTATTATGCCCTTCTGCCATGGTGTTCTGCCTCACTTGGGGCCCAGAGCAATGGAGTTGGTCAACCAATGGATGAGCCTCTGATACCATGAGCCCAAATCAACTTTTCCTCCTCTTTGTTGTTCTTGCCAGATTTTTTTTTTTTTTTTTTTTTTTTTTGGTCATGGTGACATTAAAGCTGACTAAAAGAGTAACCAATCACTAAATAGCACCTAATGTCTATTTCCTTTCTTCATCTACTAGAAAAATTGAAAGATGAGAATGCATAGCATGCTTGCACAGAAACTGAAATGACAAAACATCCATTGGTCAGTCTTAAAAGGCTATGGCCTTTTCAATACCCCACAGCCACCTGCATGACTTTAAAAAGATCTTCAGAATTTGATGTAAGGAAACTACTGCCAATGAAGCATCTCAGGAATTAATTCTACCTCATTTTGCTGTTGCCTGGTCCTATGCTGTCCACTGGCATAAGGCATCTGTATATAGAAAAAGAGTTTGCAGTTATCAGTGGTACTTGAGGGGAAGATGGCTACAGCTTCTGCAGATGATCCAAAGGCTCTGTTTTCCATGACTGGTTCCATACCCTCATCTCAGTCCATCTCTGGATGAACACAGCTGTCTTTTTCAGCACTTTGTCTGCAGAATGGCTGTGCTCTGTGATTTCAGTCTGTCAGTCCCAGCCTTGGTACATATACAGTGGCTTTAGCAATTGCAGCAAGCACTGACTTTATGTGTCTTTATGCAAGGAGATGTCACAGTTTCCCTGAGCTGCAGAGACTTCTGTCTTACATCTTTCTACAAGCAACCTCTACTGCTATCAACTCCGTTTACCATCCACATGGCTTCAAGCCCATCCTTAGTTGAACTGTTTAATCAACTACATCCTGAAACTAGCAAAATCCAAAGCCCTGGTCACAACCCACTCAACGATCACCCACAATGTGACATTGATGTGAGTCAACTATTTCTAGCATGCTTACTTATTGTATAATTTAAAAGTGCAGTGGTTCTATGAATGTAAGCTCAAGTATCAGCTGACAATTGTGACAGTATTACTTTGTACTCATAAAAATGATCTGTCATTAACAAACTTCCCTAAATCATTCATGAATTTGGTGGCAGGGAAGAAACCGAGGTGGCTTTTCAGGGCCAAGATGTCAACCATCTTGAACTGGTCATTATTACCTGAGAAAGTTGACTTTTTTTTTCTTTTGGTGAAATATCATTTCAATTAAAAAACTGTATATTAATGAGGACCCACATTTAAGAAATGAGACTGAAGACATACCAAATGGATACCCAAATAATACAGAGAAATTAAAATACAATGGGAGGGATCTGATTTCTTATCGGAAGGCAGCCAGATTCTCAGTATAAACAAAACAAAAAATACTCTGTTCTTGTTGCAAAACTGACAGATCAGTACAAGACTGACTTAAGTGAATGGCAAAAAGAGTAAAAAGAAAGAAGGGTAGCATGCTGACAACTGTTTAAAGAGTAATACTTGTTTTCCCGTTTTCACTTTTGAGATGAATGTGGAATTAGAAGTTCTGTAATGAAGCAAATCCTTGTTAGGGATCTTGTTCATCTAGCTCAAAGTTGCATCTTTTAAGAGAGAACAATGAAGGTCTGGCAGGGTTGCTGCGATGAGGTGGGGCCACTTGAGCTAGTATTCCAGTGTTTGGAAGCTTCCAGAGTAATACCAGCTGGTGATCAATGATAGATAGCATCAAGATTATATCAGAAAAACCCAAGGGCTCCTGGGGGATCTTGGTGCTATCTATCATTGATCACCAGCTGGTATTACTCTGGAAGCTTCCGTTCCTTCAATTATTTTTGCTTTCTTTAGTTGATAAACTTCTTCATTGCCAGATGACGGCACATCTTACCTCTTTTACCCACAGAGTTCTTGGGATCACCTCCAATTATTACTGGAATTGACTTCTTGGTTTAAATGGCTAAAGTTCTCAATTCCCTTAGAGAAACAGATGCTTCCCTAGTGTACATTCTCACCAGCAGAGTATAGGGTTCCTTTCCCCCTGCCTCCTCACCAACATTTATTATTATTTGTATTCTCGGTGATTGTCATTTTGGGTATAGTTCATAAAAAAACTAAAACTAGATCTACTATCTGACCCAGCTATAATTAAAATAAAATCATCCTGCTCTAGCTACACATGTGAGCCCACCATGTTTACTGCAGGACAATTCACAGTGGCCAAGTTAAGGAACCAGCCTAAGTGCCCAGCAACTGATGATGGATAAAGACAATGTGACATGTATACACAATAGAGTTTTATTCAGCCTTGAAGGAGAATGAATGATGTCAACTGCAGGAAAGTGGGTGAAACTGGAAAACATCACGCAAGTGAAATAAGCCAGATCAAGACAAGTGTCAAATGTTACTTCTTATATGTAGAAGCTAGGAACGAAAGGGGAAAGAAAAGGAGGAATCTCGCTAAAGCAAAAGGGAGACCCTGAGGTTAGAGGAAGGAGATGGAGGAAGCGAGAAGGGAGAAGGGTGTGGGGAAGTATTTGGAAGTGAAACTGATCAAATTGTGTTATATACATATGCAAATATGCCACAATGAAATCTGCTATTCTGTGTAATTGGTATGCCCCAATAAAAAAGATTTAAAGAATGTTTGAAATGTGGTTTCTAGACTCCTCACACCCTCTTGTAATGAGAGTACACTGCGGCTCTCTGCTTAACGTACATAACCTTGTGTAAAACCTTGGTCACGTCTCTGGTCCCCTAGTGGCCTGCTCAGCTCTTGTTGTGTGCCAGGCACTGCGTCATATGTGCCCCTTACTCTTCATGGCAGCCCACTGGGGTAAGTCATGCTATCCACACATTCCAGGTGACACGCAGCCTGTAGAAGTAATACTTGATCCCTTATCTTACGACATTCTATAGATCCTCATTGAACTACTGCTTCTGCAGCCAATCAATTTACTTGACCTACCTCATCTGAACTTTTGATAAAGAACAATCATCTACCACCTCAGACAACATGCAGGTCACTTGTCAATGCTCCCATTCTTCTGGTCTCCTCTTGTCACCCTAGAGAATACTAAGCAAGTCCCTGTTGCAGTGTGTTCAAATTATGTGAATGTCTTCTTTTACCCTGTAGAGGCCATTTTTCTCTTCTTAGAGCTTTTCCTGTGAGTAAAATAGGAATAACTTTTCCCTAAACTTAAATATTCAGGGAGCTGCTAATAGATACGAAAATATTGCTCTCCTTCTGAGTTAGCAAAGTGCCCCTGAGACTGCAGTCTGACGCACCGCCGCATTTGTGTGAGAACCATCCGAAGCATTGTTGCCACAGGCATGGAATGATGCCCGTGTGTCTGGGACCATTTTTCTATCTTTGCAAATTAAAGGCTGTTAGCTGTCAGGACTTTAAGAACCCAAGGTCTCGATGACAGCAGTGATGTTCTGTATATTAAAATACACTGTCTGGAGTTTCTCTAGTGAGGCAAACCTAATCTGAAGACCAAATTCATGTCTCAGGTACATTATTTCCTTTCAATAGTGTGCCATTTCACCTGGTAGGATTTGGTCCTGAAACTTTTAAAATTAATTCATGTTGCTATGCTCCAGAGTTCAGAGGTGAAGTCGAGACTGGCATTTTGGACCAGTTTCTTATTCTGATAGTGCTGGCAACTGCATGGTTGAATTTCAGAAGACATACCACTGAAATTCAGCCACTTCTGAAATGAGGGAGCGTAAATTTTTACATGCCGAATGATGAGTATCCTTTGAGAAGACGCAAAAGAATAAGTGTTAGCATTAGACATTTGATGTCTTGGTTGACAATAAAATATTAAAGAAGGTTCAGAGACAAAGAGAAATAACACATTTTAAAGACCAACCTTTTATGAATTCAAATACCTACTCTTCCACTTAAAACTAGATGACAAATGTAACCAGGTTGGGTTGTATCTACAGAGTAGATTCTATTTTTAGAAAATTCATAGCCAAGCTGAAGCTAAACTATAATTTCACAAAGGTATTTAATTACTGAGTCAGTATATAATGCTGATATTATTTTAAAGTAGATTTTAATTTCATTGAATTATTTACCAGACCATCGGAGGAGTCCTGTATATTTTTAGATTTGACTTATTTAGTCTACTGATATAAAAAAAATAGTTTCAATAGGCCTTTCCTTCTGAAATAGGGAACTAAAGAAAACAAATTTCATAATAGTTAGAATAATTTGCTTGTTTCCAAAATCTGGAATTATAACAATTTTTTCAATCCTGTCCTATATCACTGAATTTTTACTAGATGCAATCAGCACATCCAAGACTGTGCTGCAGATGGGTATTGCTTTCCCTGAAGAGGACATTTATTGTTTTGACAACATGATATAGCCCTCTTGGAGGTAGCTCTGCTGGATGGTCTCCCTGTTGGCCACAATTGGGGTACTCTGAGTTAATATGAAGGAAGATATTTCCGTCTATTTCATTGATATTTACATCATGTCTATGCTACTCCCTGGGAAAGACACAAAGTTAATGCCCATCTCCAACCTCCAAAAGAGATAACATCCGATAGGAATACTTTATTTTTGGATAGATCTGATTGCCTTTTACAATGATTATGCATGCCATGTCTTCATTTTATCCTAATCACTATGAAACAGATAAAATGAGAAAACCTGGGCACAGAAAGTTTACAGTTAATGTACCATAACTAGTTGGCGAAGAAGCCAGTTCTAGATCCAGTCTTTAAATCCCCAAACCAGAGGATGTGAAAAAATCTGAAGGGTGATCTCTAACCCTGGTCTATGCAGCCTTCAATCAATCACTATCGCTGGTGCCTCAGTTTTCCCAGGGGCATAATAGTGCGGTTGGGATAAATGATCTCCATTTATTCTGGTTCTGAAGTTCTAAATAAAAGAAATGTGATAACCTGGAAGAAAGACCATGCTGTTATGACATAGTTTTCTTGACTTTTTCTTCCAGGGTTAATATTCTGCTTTCTTCTATAAATACAGATAGAACCGAGTTTTGTTTTGTTTTTGTTTTAGATGTCTCTTTTATCCTCTCTTCCCAAGTCACTTCATTATAGGTCAGAGCTTTTGCTCTTCTTGAACACTTTACTGCTGCTGCGGTTCCCATTTTGGGGATCTCTTTTACAGAAGTATATCTGGCTCCTTTGATCATGGTAAAGCTCTTTGCATTAGAAATCTAAGTCTCTGCAGTAAAGGCAGAACTTGCTCTCTAAGGACTCATTCTGAGGATGTAATGCCACTTCCACACCACAGCCGATGATGTCATTAGGACTACCCCATGGTACAAACCATGGAGTGGGGGACACTAGAGGCACATCGAGTTCAAGACTACGGAAATCAGGCCCACTCTCAAATCAGCTGTCTCCCTGCACACTGCTCCTGTTGCTTCCCACCATCATTTGCCAGCACTTTCCTTCTCCCGGTGGCAGGACTGCGTCCAGACCCTCACACACACCCGGCGCAGCCTCACTGTCATGACGAGCATTCCCTCCTGGACACACAGCCACTGCCTGCCTCGCGGCTGCGGCAAGGATTTACGTTGGACGGAAGAAACTAAAAGTTTAATGTTTTCTTCCAGTGACTCAAACTTTATTGAGTGCCCAGAAACATTACTCAGGAATAGCTATGCTTTCTCTGAAAGGCCATTGTTCTCACGATACCTAGTAACAGCCGAGCAACAATTACAAATCAGTCATTTTCTGAATATCTCAAACAACTGCCATTATGGTGTCTGACTACCATAATACCTGTGAATTTGATTTGCTGTTGCCCTGTTAATATTGGATGGTTTTCTGTGTGATGAACAGGCTGGAGTTTTAATTTTAAATTCTCTAATTGAGTTTTCTCTAAGCAAGAGAGCAAGGTGGTCTGTGGCAGCCTTAAAGCCAGACAAGCCTTTTTTTCTCATACAATAAATGTACAGGAAGGTATGTGTTTCCATGAGAGACTAATTCCATTCACATTAAAAGCAAATTGCAGGACATTCGCCAATTTCTATTATGAACTTGAGAAGTCCAGGAAATTTCTCTGCTGCTGCCTAGACTGTATTTACTCCCTATCCTAAAATTTTGTTACTAGACAAGTGTCTGCAGCATTTAAGTCTGTTAAATTAACCATGTCTGGCATTTAAAATTCCTTCAGCTATACTCTTATATTTACATACACTGAGTGCTTTATTTATTAATTCTCAGAGGCAGTCAGTGTAGTGAAAAGATACTGAAGCCACATGTCCAGGTATGGTAAGTGGTAACAGGACATATGTGATGTGGTGGGGTGTGTGTGTACGTGTGTGTGTGTGTTTGCACATAGGTAGAGGGAGCAAAACCTCATAAAAAAAAAAAAAAAAAACACAAAAAACACTGCAATATTGAATGAGTTGAGAGTCCAGTCTGGCTGGGACGTATGCCCAGTGAGAAAACACCAGGCCATGTGGAGTTCTCGGACTCCTTCTGAAAGACTCTCTGAAGAGTCAGGTTGAGTCTGACAGTCACCTTCATGACTCAGGACGAAGCCATCTCTTTGTGAAACCTCCCTGACATTTCCAAACTCCAGGCAGAACTGACAGCTTTCTTCTCTGTGCTTGGAGTATTTTATATACTGGTGATAACTAATATAATGATTGTTTATAAATCTGTCTCTTCAGCTAGGCCAGGACTAATTTGAGAGTAGCAATTCTGTTTGATACTTTTTTTTTTTTTTTTTTTTTTTTTTGGTACCGGGGATTGAACTCAGGGGCACTTGACCACTGGGCCACACCCCCAGCCCTTTTTTGTATTTTATTTAGAGACAGGGTCTCACTGAGTTGCTAAGTGCCTCGCCGTTGCTGAGGCTGGCTTTGAACTCGCGATCCTCCTGCCTCAGCCTCCCAAAGTGCTGGGATTACAGGCGTGCGCCACCGCGCCCGGCTCTGTTTGATATTTTTTAATAGAGGCAGGGTTACAACTGAGAAGGAACCTGAGCTTCAGAGCCAGAGCTGGTTTGGGATCAGTTTCATTAAGGTGTGCTGTGTTGCCCTGAACAAAGTCTTGAAAGCTCAGTTACCACAGTATAAAATGGGGATAGTCGTGCCTAATTCCACAGGGGTTTTTCCATAAATACATAAAGCCCCTCAAATATTTTATTTCCTTCTGTCTTACTTAAAGCCCAGTGCCCACCAGAACCATAAGAAACATTCAATATTTTCACGTTCTTTGGCTGAGAATATCCTGTCCACCTGGAGTCCACCCCTCCTCTTCCAAAGGAAGTAGGCACTTGCTCAGTAATGGTGTTCTGATGGGGCCAGGGACGCCTTGGTGACAGCTGGACTCTGTCACTGAGGATGTGCACAGAGACCAGTTAGAGTCAGCTGTTCAGGGGGCTGCAAAGAAAGTACTCTCCATGTGGAAGGGTCACTTCCGATGACCTCAGGCACACAGCAGACAGTTTTTGAGCACTTGATATTTGCCTTCCAACTGTGCCAGATGTTGTGGAGATTAGAAACAAGTGTCTGGCAAAGATTTTAAAATTAAATAAATGAATAAATTACAATGAAATAAAGTGTTATGAAGGAAAGAAATAAGACATGAGACCCACAGTTCCTTTCCAAGTCTCACCTAGGTGATTCAATATTCAAATTTCCAGCAAAACAGAAAATTGATTCTCAAATTGCAAATGGAAATTTCAAGGTCCTTTTGTCTAAGTCTACTTATTTAATCTTCTGTTCTATTTCTTTCTGATGGGTCCGTCTAGCCAGGTTCTTCTGGTGGCATGGTCAGTGTCCCTTTGTCCATGCAATTACCATTTCCTTCACCTGCAGCAGTTTCCATCCCACGAACCAAGATGCTGTCCATCTCCCGGAACCTCGTTTCCACACCTAAAAATGAGCCAGTGACACTATATAAATGATCTTTATCATGACTTTTTTAGCCCCAGAATGTTTTGAATCCTTTAATCCCTCCAGTGAAGGAGGGCAGATTGTGCTTCCTATATTTTCGTGTCTAAATTTTATTTTCTGTTTGGTTATCATTATTTACTCTTTTTAGCTTTGTCTATTATCAGAGCTCCAAAGAGAAAAAGTTGGAATGTAAGGCATGCATTACATGGAAAGTGAAATGTTTGAAAAGGCTTTGAAGTGTTGAATGGGAACATCGTTCTAAGAACATTCCATCAAATTGGAAGAAGCCTGGAGACTGGCAGGGCGGGGGATGTGCAGATGGTATTACTAAGCATCCTCAAGCAGAGAACACAGCCTATGTGCATGGATCGATACGCCACATGCTTCTGTACGTTGGATGTACCAGGAAGTTGTCAGCAGTTGTTATCTCTGTACGTACTGCCTCTAAGGGGAAGAGTCCAATTGCCCACATTACACAGCCTAGATGTTTCAGTTTAGTGTTACAGGAGGATGCTTCCATCAGCACAGATCAAACATAAAATGTGTGGGCCTGTGCATGAGTTGGTGGGGAGGCAGAGAGAAAGATCCCCTAGCATTTTAGTTCCTTTTAGAAATCTCCTTAATTCTGACACCAGGCAGTCTACAAATTATAACAATCCTGTGTGTTCCAAATCACCCCACGGTGTTCTAGAAGGAGGGCAAATCCCCTTTCCCAGTCAACACTGCTGAGAGAGAACAGCAGAGAGTCTGAGTATGGGCATGAGTCAGGCAGCCATTGCAGCATTACAGAGAGGTGTTATTTCTCAGAGATAAGGGAACAAAGAAGGCTTAATATCCGGCTCAGCCAGGGCAGGAAATTGCCTACTTCCTGAGCCAGTGTGGTGGAGGCTGTGGGATGGGAGCCAGATACTGGAGGGAGGAGGCCAGTGAGTGCCGGAGACTTCAGGCTTTTATTGTAGGGCACATGGACTTTGTATCGGAATGTCAAAAACTCATTTTGCCTTTAACACAGAAAGATGCTTGGCAAAGAATTAATGACCCTAAAGCATTCTTATAAATGTCAGGGATGGCCATTAATTTTCACAGATAGTCATTCACTCTCGGACATTTGTGCTTTCCATTCCTGGACTCCTCCCACCCCCAGCTGTGGTATGTGCCAACATTTTAATTTTAAAGACTATCAATTATCCTGTTAATTCTAAACTCCATTATAAAAGTGTAAAGTACCATGCTGACCTGACATCCTTGTCCTAATCACACACACGTGTTTTCATAGACCTCTCTCCAGTCCCACTGACACTAACAAACTAGTTTGCAAAGCTCTTAACCCCCCTCCCCCTCTCCCCCCATTGCTTTTCCTCATTTGTAAATCAAGAGTGTCAAAGGAGATGCCTCAATGGTTTGGGTTTTAAAGAACAGTGGCAGAAAATCCATCAAGCACTGGGGCTCTTAGTGGGGACGAGAAATCCTTAGGAGATATCTGAGTCTAAGTCTCTGCACCTCCAAGGACATGTGACAGACATGTGACACTGGGAACATTCTCTAATCCCCTCAATCTGTTTTCAACATTTGTAACTGGAATGGATCCCCCCATCCCCCTTGCAGGGTTGTTGCAGAATTAAGTGACATCGGTCGTTACAGTGTCTGGCAGAGTGTGTTGAGTGGCTGCTACTTTTATCTTCCCTTATTCCTCCAGTGTTATGTGGACTTAGCAGATTTTACTATTTTTTATTAAAAAAAGAACCCAAGTTCAGATGGATGTGCTGGAAGAACAGAGGGGAAAGATTAATTCACAGAAGAGCTAGAGATGGGTTAAATTTTTACAAGTAAAAAATGAGGATGAGAGACATTCTACATGGGGAAGAAGGTAATCCAAAGGGCGGTGGCTCTCACAGCAAGATGCACAGCGGGGTAACAGAGAGTCTCTTGCTGCCAAACTGTACAGCCTCGTGGCTGAAGTGGAAATATGACCCTAATCATTCACTCTGTCTACCGACTTTTACTCAAATGTTTGTATGCCATACACAATGTTCTCTCTTTTACTTTTAAACATATATCTTGGAGATCATCCCATATCTACACATAAAAATCAGTCTTTACTACTCTTAATATAGCATTGTATGTATTCATTATAATTTATATAAGCAGTACTCTACTGATGCACATTTGGGTGGAGACCATATTTCACGTCTATAAATAGATTGCATTTTGCTTTTCTAAATAAGATTGTAGTGAATAATCTTGTGTATACACATACATAAATTTTAACATGTGTGAGTAAATCTGTAGAATATATTCCTGACTGTGGAATTACTGGTTTTAAGGGCTTGTACATTTTGAATTTACAAAAAAAATTAATTTTAAATTGGCAAACAGCATCTGTACATATTTATAGGGTATGTTGGAATTCAATATATGTATACAATGTTTAATGACCAAATCAGGTTAATTAACATTTCCATCCTCATATGTGTATGATTTATATGAGTTGAGAACACTCTGACTCTTGTAGTTATTTTAATGTACACAATATGTTATTGTATACTACCCTACTGTGCTACAGATCACTAGAACCAATTCCTCCTATCTAACTATATTTTGGCCCCCATTACTCCTCCTCTCTCAATACCCTCCCTTCTTCCCAGACTCCTGTGACCATGACTCTGTTCTACTTTGAGATCAGCCTTTATAGCTCCCAGAAAGTGAGTGAGAGCGTGCAGTGTTGGTCTTTCTGTGCCCAGCTTTCTTAACAGCTGATGTCCTCAGTTCCACCTATGTGGTCACAAATGACAGGACTCCATTTTTTCATAGTTGAATCATATTCCAATATGTTTGTATACCACATTTTCTTTATTCATTCATCCACTGATGGACACCTTGTCTGATTCCATATCTCGGCTACTATAAATAATGCTACAATAAACCTGGGACTACACATATCTTTTTGACATAATTTTCTTTCTCTTGGATGTATATCCAGTAGTGGGGTTTCTAGTTCTAGTTTTTCTTTTGGAGGAAAATTCACACTGTTGTTGATAATGGCTAATTTACATTTCCACCAACAGTGTGCAAAAAGAGTTCCCCTTTCTCTGAATCCTTGTTGACATTTGCTATTTGTGTCTTTTTGATAATACCTATTCTAACAGGGGTGACATGATATCTTAGTTTGGTTTTGATTTGCATCTCCCTGATGACAAATGATATTGAGCATTTCTCCCCATATACTTGTTAGCGATTTGCATTTCTTCTTGTGAGAAATGGCTATTCAGATTATCTTCCCAGGTTTAACTGGATTATTTTTTCAATGTTGATTTTTTTGAGCTCCTTATATGTTCTACATAGTAATCCCTTATTGGATGAACACTTTGCAAATATTATCTCCCATTCTCCAGGTTGCCTCTTCATTGTTGATTGTTTCCTTATCCTATTTGTCTGATTTTGCTTTTATTTCTTGTGCTTGTGGGACCTCATTTTTTTTCTTTAAAAAAAGTATACATATACCAAAGTCCTTGAATTTCTATTTGTAGAAATTTCCCCTATAAGTACATTTAAAAGTATGTATTTACAAAGGTACTTAAGCCAATATTGTTTGTAATAGCAAGAGTTTTAAAGCAATCTAAATGTCTAATAATATGGCCTGCCTGGTTAAATAAGTTACGGCATACACTTACAATGGAATAACACAAACCCCATCAAAGGGGTAAGGTATACACGTGTAAGGGCAAGAGAACCTTCTATCTCTCCTCTGTTAAGGTTCAACATTTGAGTCTGGGAAAAGAATTGACAATAGACCGATTAACAGGAGGAAAGGCATGTAAGCTTAATATGTTTATGAGGACCCTGCAGCCAGGGGAATACGCAGTACTCACCAGTGAGATTTAGAAGCTTATGTCACCATCTCCATAGGGAACAAGGCAGTGGAAGCTGTAAGAAATTTTAAAAGAAGAGTAAATGATTTTTAGCGGAGATGAATGATCCTAAGAACAGAAAATAGCCTAGGACAAGATTCATCTGGGTTCTGAGTGTGACATTACCTCTAGTTTTCTTCCTGTAAATTAATCTTTGCTGTTTGATGAAATTATAGGGGAGGAGCTCAAAACAACTGCAGTTCTTTTGGAGAAACTTCCCCTACTTAGATAAAGAGACTTTAGGGAACATCTCTCCTTGTGCTTCAGGAGGAAGAGAGAGGTAAGGGATCAGAGGAATGGATGAGACCATATCCATCAGGGTGCAGAGGAATGGAAGAGACCATAGGGTCCCAGAGGGAGGTTAGAGACCATGGGAGGTGCAGAAAGGAGGCTAGAGACCATGGGGGGTGCAGAAGGGAGGTTAGAGACCATGGGGGGTGTGGAAGGGAGGTTAGAGACTTTGGGAGGAAGATATTTTCAAACATAAAATATCAGAAATTTTTCTTCTGTAATACTTTTTTTGGAAGAACTACTAAAAATATATTCCAGCAAGAAAAATTATTTCATTAACACTAGTAAATATTACTGCATTCCAGGCATTATTTTTAGTGCTCTGAACATCTGATCTAATTTAATCTTCACAGCAACTCCATGAGGTAGGCACAATTACTACCCACAGTTTATGAAAGAAGAAATGGAAATTTAGAAGTGAAATTGTGTGCTCAAGGCCGTACAATTGTAGAACCTGTGTATGCAGAACCTGTATTCTCTGCAGCTCTCCCTTTTCAGATGTTAGTGTAACTAAGAAAAGCTAAGCAAACTCTCTGACTTCTCTTGCCTTCAGTTCTTTACCTTTGGAATATACTGATTTTTGGATGTCACACAGCCCAGCAGTGTATTATTAGTCACCTACTAGCTTTGCTGTAGGTAATACGTCTAACGTGTGCGCTCTAATGATAGGGACTTGAAGGCCACTTTTGTCAACAGCACTGACTCTTCACTTGGACCCTATGAATGACTACATCAGGTGGAAAGCCTGGCATCGCTGCCATCCTGTTGCATCTGTCTCTTTTGCTACCTTAACCTCTGGGCCAGACTGTTCTGCTCAACTCTTCAGGCCGTCACTTAGGGAACGTCTGTCCAGAACTGGTGGGGCAAGGTTAATTTACCCCTAATTTACCTGCTTTTTCAAGCCTGAAGATACTAAGAGAGAAGTAACTGAAATATTTTCAAGATATTCAAGGGCATGATGCACAACAGAATGCCCACCAACAGGTTTCACAAAATCCCTTTCCGTACCACTGGTAAGGTACTAAGAAGTTTCCAACTATCAGTCCCCTTCTAACCTTTACTAAGGAGAGAAGGAGTTTGAAACTTAGGCTGAGCTAAGATGGTTATTTAGGACAGTAGTACACCATCTTCTCGTCAGCCAGTTTGTTACTTAGTATACTAAGTTCTTTCTCCATACCACCGTACATCTCCACTGACTGGCTTCTGTCACGCAGGGAGCAGACTGAGCCTTTGCGCGGTGATATTAAGAGTGGAACGTAGCCTGCGATCCCAGCACCTGGAAGGCTAAGGCAGGAGGACTGCCAAGTTTGAGGCCAGCCTCAGCAATCTGGTGAGACCCTGTCTCAAAACAAAAAGATAAAAATGGACTGGGGATATAGCTCGGTTGTAAAGCATCCCTGTGTTCAATTCCCAAAAAAAACCAAAATTAAACAAACACACAAACAAACAAAAAAAAGATTATCACCTTTTTGTTTTCTTTGGGAATGAAAGTTAACTACGGTCTTACCTTCTCCTCCCTTCCTTTTAGCAAAATATAAACAGGGTAAATAAATAATAATAGGATGGGGTAATAACTGATATAATAAAGTTTATGTAGTAAAAGTAAAGGAAACAAAGAAATGTGATGTACCCTAAGGACGAAGAAAGAATAAGAGGACGAAACTCATGATACATATGTAAAACAAAATAAGAATGTAAAAAGTATGCCCTATCTATAATATAGACACACAAAACACTTTAAAATACTAATATACAGACTAATTTACTGCGGGTAAGCATGGATTCCTAATCATCTATTTTTGTAGACTTATATGAAGAATGTGCTAAATCAACCCTGTGTGTTTTTCACAGACGTGGGCCATTTACCATTCTTTTCACCTCCTCGTTGGATGAAGGAGAATCCTTGCTATTTTTAAAGCCCATGTTTATATAAATTCTCCCTTCCCAGCTTTCTCAAGGAGCTGCTCCTTTTCCCTTGCTGCCTCTTCCCATTTTGATTTTACTATAAAATATTCAACAGACTCTAAAGTGTAAGGGTAGAAGTTTTTCCCCATCAAGGGTAAAATAATATGTTCTACTTATTTATTTTATTTATTTCTTTTTTTTTGGTGATGCGAGAATTGAATTGTCTATGCTTTAAGGAAAGGATCTTCAATAATGCCTAAGTTCTTCCTTTGGTTGTGACAACTTCAATGTCTGGAATCAAAAACAAGAACCAGTTGGGGAATCCAAACCTATTTGGACAACTTTAAGTCAATTAAAGGAGGCATTGTATTTGGGAGATTTCAAGATGAGTAAGGAATGATCCCTGCCTAAAGAGCTCCTGGGCATCAGGCAGGTCAGGTTCACGGAGTACTCAAGGAATTTTATATGTAAAGGCAGCAAACGGGAAAATGGAATGTTGACCATGTTCCAACTAACGGGAACTTGTGGCCAGAAAATGAGACAACTGTCCCCAAAGAAATCTGGTGACAATTCATATCTTTTGTTTCTGCTTCTGTGGAATATCTTCCCAAAATATGAAGAACTCTTGAGACGACTAAGGAAAAGCAGATGTAAGAAATCTGTAAGGCCTCCTTCTATTTGACTAAAAGCAAGACACGGACTTACAAAGATAACTGGTGTAAATCTCTGTCTCTGACAGGGAGAATGAGCGTTAACCACCGGAGACAACTTTAGACCTTCATGGGCCTGGTGATGATACCAGAGCTTCACTAACGAGACTTTGCCATCTATTTGCCTTTCTTCAAGTTTTCAGCCCTAGAGACTCACAGTTGCTTTCCTTTGTCTTGTCGCTTCTTAAAACATTTACTACTCTTTGTTGAAGATGCTATATAATTGGAATTCAAAGTCACCAACTTCAGAAGTTCAGAAGGGAGTTCTCCATTCCCCTCCCCGTTGCCCTTCTGCCCCTTCTTAATCCCTTGGCTGAAGAGAAAGCATTCCCAGGCAGCGATGACTTGACTGTGAAATCTTTCTTTAGATTCACAGATCCCAGAATATCTAGTGCTCTTTTAATACCCTTCCTTAGTCCTTATTTCACTGGACATAGGAGGCTGAAGTTTATTGCAACATTCGGCCAGAGAAGAAGGAAAAGGAGACACACACCACACACGACAGAGACCCCGCCAAGCACGTATTCTTCTTGCCCATTGTCTCACCGTGCCTCCTTTCTCTTCCCATAAAAGCCTTTTGCGAACCCAATCCCCTCAAGTTAGAGGTTTGAGGTAAAGCTCCCCGTTGTCTTCTCAGGATTTCAGGCCCTTAAGTAACCCTGATTCCTTCACACCAACTCTCATATCTTGACTATGGGTCTCTGAGTGACAGGAATTCTGCCCATTTGACTCCTGTAATAGATTTTGGTGAGCCAGCTCGAAGCGTACTCTCCGGGCAGCACAGCTCTCTCAGTTTCTACCAAAACAAGTGGTGATCACCCGAGAAGAGGCACTGCGCATGGCAAGGTGACCCTGTGACTGGGATTCTGGGGACATCCTAACAACTTCAGATAAGTCTTTTCAAGAATTCTCTCTTCTCTCTTGCTCATGGCCTCAGCTATGTACAAATGCTTTGTTGGTGTAGAAAAATGATCTTTGGTCTTTTGGGTACTGACAGGCTTCATTCTTGGTAAATCAAACCCTCGATCTCTGCTATCTGGGGCTTGACTAGCCATCCGGACCTTGCTCAGGCCATTCTGCAGCACTGGTTGGTATGACATAAGATACTGAATATAAAAATTCTCAATATCTCCTTTGGTGGAAATTTGGAGAATTCATTTGGTTTGCTCCCCGCCCCCTTTCTTATAACTACTTTTATTTCTAGATTGGGCACCTCGGTTTCTATACCATCTAAGTCCTCTGAGCAATATACTAGTTGAGTGGACAGATTTCAGCTACGATCTTATGACTAAAAAGAAATTAGCATTCTATTGTAACAGCGCATGGCCCAGGTGTGTGCCAGATTTTGGCAAAAGGTGACCACTTAATAAATCTCTACAACTGGAACTGTTTTGTCAAAGGTCAGGTACATGGGATGGAGTCTCTTATGTAGAGCCTTTCATGGTCTTCCATAATAAAGATTCGAACCAAGAAGGAATTAGGTTGATGGTTCCTGGAGGAGGGAAAGACATTATTCCCTTCCCAGATAGTAAAATAGGAGAAAAAGGAATAATAAAGGAATTGATCTTTTAAATACTTTATCTGTCTCAGTTGATGTAGAAACCATGAAACGACCAGGTCCCACAGATGTGGACATCTTATTATTTCAGGACTCTGTCCACTAACTTTTCTTTTATCATTTACCTGCCACTACTTCAGTATCTAAATGTGTCTTTTTGCATTTTTTCTCTCTTACTCCTCATCATTGCAGCCTTTCCATCTTTTGCTATCGAAATTCCATGAGTACCTGATCAAAGATGCTGAAGGTAAGAGGCACTTATTTCTTCCAGCCCTTAAGGGTTGGAGCCGTCAGCCAGAGTCTCCCAGGACATGCAACGGCCTCTTAGGGAACATGCCTCATTCCTGGCTCAGAAGGATCGTCATTGGCTTATCTGGGAAGACACACATAAGGAAGGGGTGGTCACCCAGTGTGTTGAGGCCCCTCACATTCATTCCACAGACGTGCAGGGTAAACCCGAGACATGGTGGAGAAAACCATCCTTGAGGTGAAAGCAGAGGAAGCTAGTCTCTTAAGCAGCACGTAAGCCAATCCAAAACACAAGGCCCGTCGGTCACCATGGAAGGTTGCAAGTTAGGGGAACTGAGGAGCCCCTACTAAGGCGGGAAACAGAAATTTAAGAAAGGCAAAAGTGTTTGAGAGAAATCAGCATTTGGCACTCTAGCTGGATTCGTGTTTGCTAATGACAATGCCTCAACTTACAAGTACACAGGAACACAGGGAAATTCTACCAAGGATGACTTGGCTTTAGGTTCCCCTCAATGGGGAGCAGTTCATATTCTTTAATTGGTTCTCTTCCACACTCAACTAGAAGTTTTGGGCAATAAAACAAAAGGATAAAAAAATGTATAGATGAACACTTCTGACTGGCTGTATCTAAATTCTGACACAATTAAAAGTATTTTAAAATCTAGAGCAGCCTTTTTATGAAATGATTGAAACTTGTGATGAATTAAAGTAGAAAAGGAAAACTTTAGAAAGCTCAAGGAGTGTAAGAGCCCTAATTGAGGAGATAGCTAAGATGGCGGCTAGCTGAGAGTCATAAAGGGGTTCAAGTATTTTCACCTGATATTCATGCATTTATCTAAGAATCTTTGTATGCCCGTGAACACTGCGTGACGCACCTGCAAGCTCGAGCTGTAAGCACTTGTCCTTGTTAAGGCAAAATATATTTAACCAGGTGAGGTTAGTTAGAGGTTGGAGATTGGGGTTGGAGTTGGAGTTGGAGAGGTTGTTGGAGCTGGAGAGAGAAGTTAGAAGAGAGAAGAATAAAAGAACTTTTTCATTTCCATCCTGCCTCCGAGTTTTCTCCCGCGGCGTCATTGCTGCAAGCGGCAATCACTACAGGCGGCAACAAAGGAGGTTTTTCCAGATTGGGCATAGAAGATGTTCTCTGCCGTACATGTTAAGTGAAAAGGACTTGTTAACCAGGTGAGATTACAAAGTCTGACTTTATGACATTTAGTTTCCCACTTAAAAACTCATTGTAAAAAGGATTCCCATAGGTAAGTGTGTCTCCCTCCCTGCTGACCAAAAATACCAAAATTAGGAAAAGACTAACTTAGATCTGCATAAAAATCATTCTTCAGTGAACTCTTTTTTTTCCAAACTGGGCCTTTACTTACACCCTTCTTTTCATAGTCTGTAGGTTAAGTTCTGCATCTTGCAGATGTAAATTTTCTACCTTACTTCAACAAGGAGTCACACCTTTAGCATTGAGAATTTAGAACTGAGGATTGCTTAGACCAATAAAGGAGATGATCAAGTCAGCAATATAAAGAAAAAAAAATTTAAACTGGAAAATGATGAATCTAAGGGAAAGTTACAGAATCTGTGCTTTCTGTATTTTTGTGTGTGTGTGTGTGCTGTATATTTCTACATGTATGATTGCATTTGTATGTTGTTTAAATAGTATCTAACTGACCTGAAAACACATGCGTGCCCTTGAATTAAAATTGTGAACCCAGGCCAGGTGTGGTGGGCGTTTTGGTCTAGGACTAACTTCAGGACTTTCAGAGGGCCCTGGAAATCCAAAAGACACATTAGACCTATATAAATACATTATTATTAGATGTGCCAAAGCTCTATGAGATCCCTGGGAATCTGATGTTTCAGGGTGTGTTAGCCATGGCTATTCTGCATCTTTTGTCACCCACAATTTTCTCTTAAATACAGTTTTCTCACAGAAACCAAGCTAATTTTATACAAATGAGTTTCTTTTTCAAAATATTTTGTGAGATTTGGAATTGTAAAAAAAAGAACATATTTCTTTTGTTTATGCCAACTGAGTTTGGTTTGTTCTTGTTAATTTTGTCTTGTACTTTCCTTGTTAAAGTTGATAACTATTGCCTGTCAAAATTCTGCAGAAGTACAACTCCTAACAAAATAACCTGGTCCAATGTTCTAAGATGCTTGTCATCACCTATGAAACAGACAAGATTAAAGTCAACAATGGGTTCAGACAACCTTAGCCGGAGTACCTCTTCTTTTAAACTTCTGTGCTGCTCTAATGTGGCTAAAAAGGTTCTGACACCAACACCTAGTTGTCTATCACTTCCTGTCTGATGTAGGATCAACCTGGACCAACACTCAGGACAGGTCCATCCTTGCCATGAGGAACAATCAAGACCGAACCACAGGAGGACTGGTCAGTGAGGTCTTCAAATGAGGGTGGGGAGGACAGAGAAGTTGTCGAAATCAAAACAGATCACTCGTGTCAGTCCTAAAAGCAAATAAGGCCAGGAAGGTATGAAGAATGGGTTCTTACACTTTACTCCCTGACACGGAAAGCAAAAGCCCTTCCACCAGGCACTTCTGCCCAGAAGGCAGAGCTACAGCTTTGACCAGGGCCCTCTATTTAGGGAAAACCCAAATATGTTTTTTCAGTGGTCTGTGTCCATGGAGTAATTTGGAAGGAGAGGGAATCCTTGCATGATTTATTTAGCTAATACCTTCCATTTTGTGTTCTACCTACATCTGGCTCCTCCTATTTACATGCTTTAGCCAATGTTTAAAAGCTTATCCCCGGCGCATGCGCCAGTTTACCATTCAGCCAGGGAATCTGCAAATGTTTCCAAATGAGTGCTCCTGGGGATGGAACCCAGGGCCTCAAACATGCCAGAGCACACACTCCACCACTGAGCTGCAACCCACCCCCGATATTTCATATAGTAAAGATCTGTGGACGGGAATTCCCCCCTCCCCTGCATTTCAGCAGTTTACTAGCTTCGTCTTCTGTTAGTTATTCATTCATCAAACCTGAGTTGTTCAATCTAAGCTGCTTTCCATGGCACACCTTTGTAGATTTACTTCGACTTTTCTACCAGACAACTAATACATCTTGTGTGGCTATTTTAGATGGATGCATCCATTCTTTCCCTTCTTCCTGAGACTTGATCTTGACCCTTATACCAGAGGTAAGTAAGAGAGATGAATGAATGGATGAGACATACAGAAGTACTGGGAGAAGCATCAGTGTCATCTGAAAGCACAGTGAAATTGCTTGGATCTTATGTCTACTCGATATCTGTCTCTTTAAGACATCAATACCCTGCCAAACTTCCTTTTTAAATCCACATTTTCTTTTCTTCAAACTAGACAGTAAACATTTATCAGTGTCCATGCCTTGTATTTTTTATTCCATATGATTTATTTAGTAATGTGGCAGTTTTCAAGTCTAAATGGGAAAAGTGGCTCTTTCTGGGATTCTAGTTATAGCTACAAATAACAAATTCAAAACACGTGATTAGTGGAGCCAAGTCACATGCACACTTTACTCATAAAATCCAACCACACAGCCACACCAACGTAAGGTAAAGAATGCTTTGGGCAGAGTGAAAGACTTCACCATCCCTGCTTCCCTCAGTGAGCACACTAGCCAGGCAGAGTGTGAATGGGGACATGGGACCCTGCCCTTCCTTCAGAAGGTCTTGATTCCTGTGTGCCCTCCTGCATTATCTTACTTCTTGCATCCAGAGCCAACCACAGACAGAGAATAGTGCCATCATAAAAATACATTTCTAGTTAGCTGGATATTCTTAAATCTTAACATAAACCCTCCAGTTAATCAGGAGCACTTACGTGCCCTCTCATTTGACTATCACAAATAATTTTCTCATTGAAGTGTAATTTAACCAGGGGTCTTCTGCAACAGCGTGAAGTGTTTCTCTAAGACTTTATTAAATGCCTCCTGTAGCTGCCAACTTTTTTCTCGGATTTCCATGAAGTAGGATCACAGGTTAGCCATGGTGATAAGCACAAAAAGTAATGGGAAATGTATCTTCATCCATAAAAGGTCCTACGATGAGTCTTGCACAAGTGCTTTATGGAGAAGGCCAAGTGTCTAGAAATTAACAGGTAGGCAAATGGATGGAGGGCAAACCCTATGACCAACTGGAATAGCACAAAGACTCCAATGCACACAATTATAAAAAACAAAATACTTATTATAGCTTAAAACCCGAGTGTATGCTGAGGATAAAGGAGAGTGGAGAGGAAGCTCATATTACAAAGTAAATCAGAATGCTATTCTAAGAAATTTGGACTTGATCTTTTTGTTACAAAAAGCCATCATTTGATTTGGTTCTCACATATCCCTTGTGAGAAACTGGCTTTGGTAATTTTGGATTCTGCACACACACCAGAGGTGGAATTTAACTTAGACGTCCCAGTTCAAATCCAAGGCCCTTTAACTCCCTTCTAGTGTCTTTCACTGGTGGGTGCAAAGCCATTTCTTATATCCACAGGTAAAATTGCTCGTTATTTGATCCCTATTGCTCTGGTAGTGATCTCTCACCCCCATGTTATTGGATAGTCCAACCCCTGACCATGAATTTGGACCTTTCCTTCATCTGTAGTTTCAAGATGGCGGCAAAGCTAAAGAGTTGTCAAAAGCCGACAGTTGGAATGTAGAATTACTGGGCTGTGAAATTTCTGTGGAAAATGCAAAACACCCTGCACTTAACACAATGCCAGAGCTGATTAGTGCAGTTTATTGCTAGGCCCCCAGGGACACCTGGGGCTTTTACCTCCAGTCTAGAACCTCTGGCCGGAGGGAAGGTGTAATGCCATGTTAGTTCCGCACTCTTTCCATTAGAGCTTTCTCAAAGCTGCCGACACCAGATGTGTTACAAACGAACGTTAATTCTGCCCCAGCATCTGGATCGCATGTACCACGAGGGGCGAGATTTATGCCCTGCTGAAGCATTCTCCGGTTTTTAGCACAGAAGTGATTGAACTCCAGATGTTAACAAGATGCAGAGACCTCTTAGCATGATTAAAAACATGATTTCTTGTTTTGCTCATGACAAAAACCATTGGATTAACTTATTAGAAGCGGAGCTGCCGTCCTGCTCATTGGAAGCTGTGTCTGCTTTAGCTATTGGAGCTTGTCGTCAGAGATGTTATGAAGAATGAGCGACCCACCAGCTCCTGAAACCACCACGTCAAGGCCTCTTGACAACCCAGGGGCTACGCGGGCAGGGATACTCTGAGACAGGATGATTCAGGTGAGAATGAAGTGGACACGAGTTGTCTGTATGAGTTAATTAAAAGAACCTGCTGCCTTTCAATAGTCCACTGTTATGGAGAGACAGGGAACCTCAGGGGTTCACAGCTCATCTGATCTGCTCTCTTTCCTGGGTCCTTCCCTTTCCCCACCTCCCAGGGACAAGGAAACAGCTCCTTTTAGAGTTGGGGGACTGAGAGCTAAAAAGATGCAGTGTTTTGAAACAGGTCTCAAAACAAGCAGAGGCAGGTTCAAAGCCAGCCCCAGCCACTTGGTGAGGACCTAAGCAACTTAGCAAGACCCTGTCTCAAACTAAAACAGAAAAAGGGCTGGGGATGTGGCTCTATGCTTAAGTTCCCCTGGCTTCAATCCCTGGTTCCCAAAAGCAAACAATCAAAAAAAGCCAGCAAACAGTCAACTCTTGGAATCCAACTCTGCTCCACAATTACATACACCTCACCAATAACTGACTTTTTCCATAGCTGGAATGCATCTCAGATTCAGCATAAACACTGAGTCAGTTTGTTTTTGAGCACAACTTGTTAAATTCATAGTGCACATGGCAGTTAATAGCACCTCAGGATCAAGGAAAGAGTCACCTTTTGATTTCTTTGGACAGTAACTAAGGAGCAGTCATCAGGAACTGCCATAACTTGGAAAGTAGCCTTGTCCTGTTGGGCCTGAGGCGACTCTCAGCTTGTGGTGTTCTCAGCGCACACAGTCAGAATAAAGAAGGAACCAAGACCATTTTCATATAAAACTTTAAAATAAAAATGCATGTTGTTCATTATTCATGATTTTAGCCTCCTGTTTATTTCCAACGTACCTTTCAAGAATTTGCATCCTTAACATCTGAATGGTTTATGGATTCTAAGACCTCAAATCTTCAGTCATCTTCAATATCTTTGTTATTTGTTCAGTTCTAGAACTTGTTATGATAAAAACTTACTATCTTCCTATGTCTCTGAAAAAATGATATACTTATAATATGTGTAAGTAAAAAGAGCAAACTCAGCACAGTCATGAGACTGGATCATTCTTTACTACTATATCTGTGGTAAGAATCCTTTTTGTAAAACTTATCTGTAGGCTGATCCCATGTGAAGGGATCTCGCTTACGCGGCAGAACTCAGCACACTTCACATTTCCCCCAAAGAATCCACTCACCCATTGTAGATTTAACTAAAGATTTTGTGGGGGAGAAGGGAGGGAGTTTAGGTGTTGAGTTTTCATCAAAAACATACAGCAGGGCTGGGGTTGTGGCTCAGCGGCAGAGCGCTCGCCTCGCACGTGCACGGCCCGGGTTCGATCCTCAGCACCACGTAAACATAAAATGCATTGCATTGTGTGCAACTAAATAAATAAATATTTTTTAAAAAAGAAAAAAAAAACATACAGCAAAAAATTTAAATACAACTCTTAGCTAACAACCTGAACAGCTCCAGTAGAGCTGTTGGCTTTGATTCCTTCTTCTCAAATACAACGCCCAGCCTTTCAGCCTTTCATTATCCTTCCTTTGTTCTCTTGTGATGTCTTGGAAGTTCACTGGTCTTTTCTTCTGTGAAGTCTAATCCGCTGTTGTTCCCATCTAGTGAGGTTCTGGAGATGATCTCTATAAATCCAATTTGATTCTCCTTTACAGTTTCTCCTCTTGTTCTTACGTTCATGCTCAACTTCAAATTCATGATCATATTTATGAAGCTTAACATCCTCATCTGCTGATCCCACCCTCTCTGTTATTTCTCTGTGTGACTGTAGTCACGTCTGCCCAGTTCTTATTCTGATATTTACTTTCTCCACTAAATCAATTGTCATATTTTGTGAATTAATTTCCAAGAAATCTCTAAAAAATTCCTCATGCTTTGTTTCATTTTAATTCCTGTAAACACCAACATATTCCAAGCCTTTGTTCCTCCATTCAAAACATCACAAACAGCCACTGGTGAGTCTCCTTGCCTTCATTCCCTTTCCAAACCACCCGCGGGAAGCTGAGACATAAGGATTGCAAGTTCGAGGCCAGCCTCAGCAACTTAGCAAGACCCTGTCTCAAAATAAAATAAAACAAAATAAGATAAAATAAAGAGCTGGGGATATGGCTCAGTGGTTAAGTGCCCTGGGTTCAATCCCTGGTACATAAACAAATAAATTTAAAAAAAAATGAAGATAAAGTTTTACTCAAAACTATCTAGAAATCCCCATTGTCTCCAGGATAAAACAGTTAACTTCTTCAGTATATTTTAAATCCCACATACCCATTATAATAACTGAAATCTTTATGTCTAATCTCAAACACAACTTTTTTTTTTTTTTAGTTTACTCTACATGACTATTCCAGTTTTCACTAAATACATGAAGGAATTGCTAGAGCAGTCTTTTTAGAAATCTTTTGGTAACGTATCACACCATGTCTCGATCTGTCCTTCTGTAGCCACGTGCCTTTTATGTTTTGTCCTCCAACTAATTTCCCAAGGGGAAAATTCATGTGCTTTATCACACTAATACCTAGTGGCTAATAAACATCTCTTTGTGGGTAAAAGAAAATGGGATGTAAGGCTACATTTCTTCAAGTTGTTTGGTTTTGCTTTTGAGTGATGGTGGTAGTAGTAAGAGATAACCCTGTTTCCTGACATGTCAACGAAGTCTGATGTGCTTTCCTTAAAACACTGCCTTGTGTCCTCGGAACCATTCTGCAGGGTTAGGCTAGAGGCCCCCACTGGAGCAGCTATGTGATCTTCGTATAGCAGTGCAATTAATGACAGTCAGAGCCGGGTCTCTTATTCCTCTATTATTCCGAGTCTCCTCTCTGGCCTCTCAGACTTTCTTATTGTAGCTAAATATTTTTAGGTCTCCATGCAAACACCTTAGAAATGACACTGACTATGTTCACCGCTTTCTCTAAAACTGACCACACTCTTCATTCTCTGTGGGCAAACTAATGTTCTAGCCGAACCTAAAAGACCCCTTTCTTTTAGGCCGGTCTTTACTTCTCTACCTCCCATCCTCCTATCCCCTCTCCCAATCTGGTCTTTTGCACAAAGTAAGAAATGTAGTGTATCCTTGGATTGTTTTAAAATTGTTCCAAATATCTCTTGGGTTGACTCACTGTTAAACCCCATGGAAACCCTAGTTTGTTTGGCTAAACTCAGGACTAGGATTTGGGGAATTATGATAATTATGGCTTACCTTATGATCCTGGGCCAACTATTTTATTTTTCTTTGCTTTAGTTGCTCCATCAGCAAAAGGTAAAAATCTGTTGTGTGGAAACAGAAGGTCAACTGCAGAGGACAGAGAAAGTTGCGTGCAGCCGCTGAGCACAAGGCTGCATATAAAAGCTAAGTACAGCCGTCTCGACAGCCACAGGGGAACAGGGCTTTTAGATATTCCTCCCAGGGGCTCCAGCAGTGAATACAGTTCCCGGCTCCCTTTTCCCACACCAAATCACATAGCACATTTTAAAATGATGAAACAGATAGTTTAGTGCCTCAATAGCATCCATGATGCTGCTGATGAGAATGGTAGTTACCATTTGTTGAGGCTTCCCAGTGTACCAGAATCTGGGATTTCTTATCAAATTCAAATTTTATGAAACTTCTGGGTGGTATATACTCTTCTATTCTTATCTCCCTTGTGCTAAAAAACAAAGACCACCAAAGGCTGCATCAGGGAAAGCGGTTCGCTAGAAGTCAGAGAGCTAGTGCAGGGCAGCACTGTCCTCCAGGCTTTGCCCCGGGTGCTGGGCCATCCCACTGGCCAGGCCTGGGCCCAGCAGCGAGGAGCAAAGTGAGAGCTGCTCTTGATCTCCGTGACAGCTCGCTTCATTCTGTAATCACCCACTTGACTTGTTCCGCCGATATTTGAAGAGCATGTCAGTTAGAGAATGACTGCGGGTTTTGGCTTGCTCTCGTTTTGTTTGGTGTGAGAGCCTACGCTCTCTGTGTTCTTCTTTCCTTTTGTGCTTTCTTCTGCTGCGATCCGAATGTTCGTACAATCTGAATGTGGTCTATCCCCTTGGAAACTCATGTTGAAATCTGATCGTCATTTTGGCTGTGCTGGGAGGTGAGCCTTCGAGAGGTGAGGAGACCAGCAACAGGAGTTAATGCCTTTCCCATGGAAATGGGCTTCCTTCTTCTGAGAGCTACTTACCATGAAGTGAGGCCACCCCAGATGCTTGTCTCTTCCATACATTCCCGCTGGCCCTTCCAATTTTATACCATGTTATTACATAGCACGAGGCCTCTCTAGAAGCTGAGCAGATGCCATTGCAGTGCTCTTAAGACTTCCCAGCTCCAGAGCTATGAAGTAAACTTATTTTTTTTTAAAATAAGTTTCACATTCTCAGGGAATCTGTTATAGCAAAAGAAAACAGACTAAGACAAACGCACTTCCTGAAGTTCATGTGTGGGAAACTTAATTTCCAAAGCAACAGTGTTAAAAGGTGGGAAATTTAAAAGGCGATTGGATCGTGAAGCCTCTATCCTTACCAATGGATGGATGCCATTATCTCAGAAGTGGGTAGGTCAGCATGAGACATGGTTTATTACAAAAGCTGTCCCCTCTTGCGCTCTCTCTTGTGTATGCTATTTCACCAGATGCTGCTGCCTCTGCATCTTATAAGCAGCACAAAGGCCCTCACCAGATGTGGCCCCTAGGTTTTGTAATTCCCAGTCTCTGGAAACATGACCTGAATAAACTTTTTACTGTTTATAATTCACCCATCATGTGATATTTTATTACAGAAGTGGAAAACAGACTCTTTCCTTCTTTCTTCCTTCCCCACTCTCCTTCTTTTCTTTTAACCTCCCTCCCTCTTTCCCTCTCTCTTTTCATTTAATGGCTTTGGACCTCAACACTAATAGAAGAAGAATCTACTAAGTTGCTGTTTACTTATCCCCCAAGTCTCTGTTACATCGCAGCAATGTTTTGGCAAAGTCCAGGACAAACTTTTGGCTTTCCTGACATGTCATCTAATTTATTATTTTTGAATGGTGCTGGGATGGACCCAGGGCCCTGTGCATGCCAGGCCAGCATTCTACCACTGAGCCATACCCCCAGTTCAATGGGATCTAATTTCAGATAATAGCAGTAATAACTTCTATTTATTGGGCAATTTGTTATGGCTATCAGAACTTTTCTTTAACCAGTTCTCCCCATTTCATTGGTACCAATTTTGAGTTCAGGGCCTCTTTGTAACACAATAGGGCCGTCGACTTTGTTCTTCCTGGAGAATCTCACCTTATCCCTTGGCTGTCATGACGGAAAGAATCGATGCAGCTGCACACAGGATAAGCCCCCAGGAGGCACAGAGGCATTCAATGCTCCTGACGTATCCATCAGGCTCCTGCCTTGCTAAGCTCTCAAGATTTCGACCCTCATTAGATCCTGCAACCTACTCATTCGTTCCACAACAAACACTGGACATGGGAGAGAACAAAACATGCAAGATTCCCTAATTTCTAATCCAGCACATGTATTCTAGTCATGTTCAATGATTTTTATGTAGTTCTCAGATTTGATGGGATTTTTCTGTGGGCACAAGACTGGGAATTTGGTGACGAAATTCAGTCTATGATTTTAGGTTCTTCTACAGATACTTTTAATTTGTTCCTCTTTGCTTGCTGGTTAGTTTAAATGTATTTTCCCTTGGAATTCCTGGGTCCTCCTGTGTGTTTTCTTTTGCCGAGTCTTTTCTTCAACACCTCCAGCACCTCCTCAACCCCTCCCACCTCCATGCTTTAACAATCACAAGCACCCTGGAAGGTGCCATTTAATAAATGAGAAAATTAAGATTTAAAGAAGTTACAGAATTTTCTGAAAGTCACCCCACCAGGAAGCAGTAGATCTGGGATTTTAATTTAGATGTCTCTGACACCAAAAGTTGTACTGTCAACAAAGATTTTATTCTTGAACTCTTTGAAAAGTTTATTCTATGCATACACCATTCAGCACTGTGTTGCGTGGTATTTTGGCTACTTTTAGCAAGCCTGTGCCTCCTGGCTATAACCATGAGAACAAAAAAGCACGTATCATTCCTGGTGCGCCTGATGGTTCCGACCTGCTGTGGAACTTAGTGTTTCCGATACCATTCAGCTTCTGAAGGAAAGCCAGCCTTTTCAATGGGAGGTCACTTAGTCTCCTGCTGAAACCCACCTACTTTGCACCACTCCGCAGGTCACCCAGCAGAAGCCTTGCTTTAGAAACAGTGTTGCAAATTTTAAATAATTCTATACAATTATCCCTCGCCCAGGTGCCTGAGAGCTCCTTTTTTGCACTTGTGAGCTGTCCAAACTGCCAGTGTCTCTGGGTCACATCATATAAACCTTCTCCCCAAGAGCAAGCACATGACCTTTTCTCACAGCTGTTTTGAACCTGCCTGTTTTTCTAAAACTGCTTAAGTGGATGGTAGCAGGATTGAAAGCCATCTATGTAGGCAGACTAGGTCGTTTTCAGAGAAACACGTGGAATCAAAGCATATAAGAAACCGGCATGGTTAGGAAGCACGAGACCCAAGTTCAACTGAAGAATGACCAAAAAAAAAAAAAAAAAAAAAGAAAAAGAAAAAGAACAATGTGATAGGAGGGAAAGAGACTAAGTGAGATTTGGGGTGCCTATTTTACCTGGGCAACATTAGCTAATTTTTCTGGGCCTGAGTTCCATGATTAATGAAATCAGTTATGTTATACTAGATAGTGAATATATATATCAGAATTGCCCACAGATTTGCAGTCTTTGCTCAAAGCTACCGGTTTAGAGACTCTGGTGGAACTAGGAATCGCTACATGTTAATCCGTCCAGGTGGTTCCATTGCAGACTGCATTGAAAAAGAGCCTGTGTGGGAACCGCTCCCTGATTCTGTGAACTTCCCGTGTGACCACCACGGGGGCGTGGTGGGGGCAGCATCCCAGCTGCAAGCCCTCTCACTGCAGGCTTCCGCTACAGCCAGCAGTGTCCTTGGAGTCTAGTTCAAAGCTGAAGAGAGGGAACCAGGGAGCTGGGAACCACTGGTGGAGAGTCTGGCCTGAAGGAAGTGGAGTGTTCCAGCCAGAATGTACTGACGCACAACCAGGAAACCACAAGACTGGGGAGAACCTTTCCAAGCCCCAGTCCTAGGATCAAAGAGGTAGGGAAACGGCGCTGCCAGGAGTCCTTCTGCTCCTGAACCCCTGAGCCCGCGAGGCTCTGAGTCAACTCCCTGGGCAGTTCCTGTCACCCCTGTAGCCATGTCTAGAAATAATCCTGAATGATCCTGTTTTACTGTTCTACTCTCCGTGACCCGCCTGGTGGGTGGGTGGGAGTGAACTGCTGTCTCTTTCTTAATGTTTTTTCTTTTGGCAGAGGCTCCCATCTGATTATTTACACTGGCTTTTCAGAAGTCATCGATTTCTGGATTTCTGGTTTTGCCAACTGGCTATTGTTTGGTCATGTGCAAACACCAAATCCCCGAACTCTTCCCATTGCCCAGATCACCCAACTCACATGTCTATCAATAGCCTGGACTTGAAAAGGAAAGATAACGGAGGGTTCTTCCACTTCCTGCATCCCAGTTTAACCCTTCTCCCAGGCTGGTCTTCTTTTTATTTCCCTGTCACAGATATAGGTTGTGTTTAGATGCAAGGTCAAAATAATTTTGTTCCTATGAATTCTCTTTCCTTGGCCAGAATAACTTCCCGTTGCCAGGCAATCACAAATCCACCATGGTAGGGCAGATCCAGTTATGGCTGAGACTAGCAGGGTCCTGGACCAGGTCCTGAGAGCTGAATGACAGAGACGTGGGACACACCACGGAGCACTTCAAACTGGCTGCTTAGCAATGGGGCATCTTTCCTGATAAGACAACAATAATTCTGAACCGTCAGTTCCATCCTGGGTGCAGACTCCTGTGTAAAGGAAAATGAAGCATGTGTGATGATTTTTTCCTTTTTTTTTTTTTTTTTTTTTGACTTTCTGTCTTGCCTTGCATGTTTCTATTTTCATGTTTTTATTTTGTAACCCCAGCTAGATGATCCGTTAATGTTGCCCACATGTAATAAAATCCACGGTCCCAACCTATTTTTATTTTGGTACTGGGGATTAAACTCAGGAGCACTTGACCACTGAGCCACATCCCAGGCCCTGTTTTGTATTTTATCTAGAGACAGGGTCTCGCTGAGTTACTCAGTGCCTCATGTTTGCTGAGGTTGGCTTTGAACTTGCGATCCTCCTGCCTTAGCCTCCCAAGCTGCTGGGATTACAGGCGTGTGCCACTGTGCCCTGCTCCAACCTATTTCTTATCAGACTCTCAGTAAGTATGAGGTAAAGAATAGTTTTCTTGCGACAACGTCCTGAGTCTTGGCTTGGGTTTCATTCATTTTAGGAAACATGAAAAATTCACACACCCTCTGCAAAGATGTCAGAGGTCAAGATTTGTAGACCCTGAATACTGACCGAGCAGTGACTATCAAGTGTGCTCTGAATTCTTTCTCCCCCAGGACTTTTCTGTGAAGTAGAAACTTTGCAAACACATTGTGCCAAGAGCACATTTTGGAATATGTCTTTTTTAGGAAGTGCTATCTTTGTACTCTGCTGACACCAGTGTCTGAAAATAAAACATTTTCTCTCTTCCACTTTTTGGCTTAGCTTATCCTACCCAAGTACACTTCAAAAGACTTTATAAAAAGAATGTTTCAAAAATGTAATATTTCCATCTGTTATTTCAATAATACATGCTTTGGGACTCTCTTTATGAACCATTTTCCTTTCTTTGCTCCCATTTCGATGTATAAATATTTGACTCTAAATCCCCAAGGAACAGTGAGCCAATCAGGTCGCTGAGCTGTGAACATTCCTAACCCTACAATTTTGTTTGTAGCAGGGGCTCCTGCTGTGGACCTAATGCTAAGGGATTACAGCAGTGTAATCCCAGACCATTTCTTCTCAAGGTTTCTCTGCACTGGAGGGAAGGAAGCAGTTTTAATTTTGATAAAATAAACTTTATTTTGTAACATTATTATTTGTTTTTCTTTCTCCTTTCAGCACTTCATAATAGACGTGTCTGGTAATTTGAAGTTGGCCTCCCTGGTTTAAGAGCCCCTAGGCCACCCCATATTCTTATAGCTTTTTTAAAGAAGTAGCCACACAGAATTTGGTCCTGTCATTCCAAAAGTGCAAAGCCTAGGTTTTTTCTGTCTTTTGTGAGCTGAACCAAGCTGGTAGTGACTCTTAGGAAAATATCAAATAGTGCATTCATAAGGGGTGGCGGCAGAAGACGCATGAAGACTATCATGCCACACATTTCATGGGCAAAGGTCTGTTACTCTTCTGCTAGGCTTTTCTCTTCAGACCTTTATTTCAGCAATTTTTGAAGAAATTGAATTTAGGGTTACACACATGAATTTTGTGGGAACTCCATTTCTGATATAAACTGAAACATGTTTCTAGGAATGAAAGATTTTTATGGATGAAATCTAATATATTTTGAATCAAACCCAAAGAGATCTTTTGCTATGTGTGAAGAATAAAGTAAAAATTCCATTAATAAAATTTTATGGCTGGATGGTTATGGAAAAAACCTTTTCCAGGATAAAAATATTTTCCTGTTACTTCTTACGTTAAAAAATATAAAGTTATATTCCCTTAAAACTAAGCCTAGTTATTAGAATGTAAATAGCCATCTCTTTTGGAAACAATAGGGCAAAAATGTTTTAGAACTTTAAAACGTATATAATTTTGTCTAAGAAATTATACTTTTAGAAGTCTACTCAGTATATACGACCTGAAAAGCTGGATAAATTTAAAAAAACATTTTGATGGCATTGGAGAGTTATAAGGCAACCAGGAACTGAGAATTTAAGATTCTCAAAAAGATGAACCAGCTGGTGGTGGTGCATGTCTGTAATCCCAGCAACTTGGGAGGCTGAGGCAGGAAGATTGCAAGTTCAAGGCTAGTCTCAGCAACTTAGTTAGACCCTTTCTTAAAATAAAAAAAAAAAAAAATGGATTTCGCAGACACTTGGTGCTGCTTTTCCCATCAATATATTTCCAAATTTAAAAGAAACCAAGATATAGAGAAATCATCTCAGGGAATGTTACAGCAGTCCTATGGGAAAAGGGGACAGAACTGAGATGTTTTAAGTTGTGAATGTGTCAAGGAACTGGAAGACAGCCAGGATGTTCAGTTGGGACTCCTCAAGGGCTACGCTTTAGGAGTAAGAGTGAACAGAATTAGCCCTTACAGACACTGAAACAAATCGTCACACCTGTTTAATCCCTGATCTTTCTAGGCTAATAGTTCACCAAAAGCAAAGTAAATATTCCGTAGAGGAAGATAATATATCATCATCAAAAACTTCAAGGTATCTCTAAAATATTTTACATACCATATTTGCATTTAAACAATACTGCCATACATCCCAGGAGGTAAGACTAAATGATCAAAAATGAAGAAAACTCTTAAGAAAAAAATGAAACAGATATATAGAAGAAACATTCATTAGAGTTGTCAGTCATGGACTTTTAAATAACTATGACTACTATTTTAAAGAAAATAGAGGGCAAGGAGAAGAGTTCTGGCTGAGAACTAGAATGTATAAAAATAATTGAGTATGATTATAGAAGAAAAAGTATAATAGCTGAATTTTAAAAAATCAGTATGTGAGTTTAAGAGCCAATTAGACAGAGCCAAAGACAGAATGTGTGAACTGGAAGATAAATCAGTAAAGATAATCTAGAAACAACTATTTCTCATGGTTCTAAAGGCTAGAAGTTCAAGATGTCAAGGTATGGGCAAGGTTAGCTTCTGCTGAGGCCTCGCGGCTTGGTTTGCTTGGTTTGCACGTGGCTGTCTTCTCATTGTGTGTATGCAGGGCCTGCCCTCTGTGTGTGCTTGTATCCTATGGTCTTCTTTTAAGAAATGAAATTGTACTGGATTAGGACCCACCCTAATGACCTCATTTTAAGGTAGTTACCAGTTGAAAGACCTATCTCTGAATGCAGCCACAATCTGAGGTCCTAGGGGCCAGGATTTCAACATCTGGATCTGAGGGGGGGGGCATAATTCAGTTTATATCAGTACACTAGGTATTATTTTTGTGATTCCATGCCTTTACCAACTTTTTGACTAGCCATCTCATTATACCTTATATGAACACATATGATTAATAAAGTTGGCTCTGCAGCCCAAATATCAGTTCTGCCACTCAGTAACTGTATGCCTTGGGAAAATTAGATAGCCTTCCTGTGCCTACGTTTCCTTATAGTTGAGGATAATAATAGTACTTACCTCGTCCAGTTATTAGAGAGAATTAAATGGAGCAAATACATGTAAAGCATCTAGAATGATGCCCAGCATGTAGTTAGCACTTGACCAATGTTGTATATAATTACGTGTCTAAAATATGTTAATCACAAATATCTTGAAAACCATTGCTCATGGTGGAGCCCAAAGTGAGCTGGTTTATGGAGATGGCCTATGTGATCTCCGCCAGTATCTGCACGAATCGATCTGTGTGCAGGCTTTCATGTGGAAGGCAGAGAGAGGAGTCATGTATTAGAGTAGAACTCTAGGTGGACAACAATGGCCAGGGTGATGACAGGATGTCTTCCTTTCCACTGGGTCTCATGAACTGGCTTTTAGCCTTTTTGCAGAGAGTATTACAGACCAAAACTGTGACAAAGGATCTGTCTCCTAAAAACATTGGTGGGGACTCCGGGCACAAGCAGAGCGGCTGTGGAGCCTGGTAACAAAACACAATCCAGAACAGGACAGAATCCTCTCTTCCCCTGCTCTTACAGTCTACGGTTCTGCAGATGAAAATGTCCACTATCATGGACGGCTTTGCCTGGTAGGATGGGACCCTTGCGGGGGCTGTCAAAGAGATACATGAGACTTCCGTGCACATGTAAAAGCCTCTCTTATTTTGTAGAGGAACTGGGAGGAATTGTGAGGCTTAACTTACTACCTAGGAGCAGAAATAGATAAGTTTTTTTAAAATATTTTATGTTTTAGTTATAGGTGGACACAATATCTTTATTTTTTTATTTTTATGTGGTGCGAGGATTGAACCCAGTGCCCCATGTAGGCTAGGCGAGCACTCTACCTCTGAGCCACAACCCCAGCCCTAGATAAGTTTTTGACAATTTTGCTTTTTTAAAATATCTATTTATTTGTTTTAGTTGTAGACAATGCCTTTTACTTTTATGTAGTGCTGAGAATTTAAGCCGGGCCACGCACGTGCTAGGTGAGTTAGGCGAGTGTTCTACCGCTGAGCCACAACCCCAGCCTGACAATTTGATTTTTTTAAAATGTTGGTTACTTTATTTATTTTATTGTCATTTGTGATACAATAAGAAACTTTTTCAATAAGGTTCCTAGTTGTCCCATGACAATTTGTTTTTACCACCATATAATGAGGAAATATGACCTCATGGATTTTGGCAAATGTTGGCTTAAAGACTTTCTTGAAAAAGTGTGTGTATGTGTATGTGAGTGCATGTGTGCATAGTTTTGAAGTAGATGCTGTGTCATGTGGTCCAGCTTCCACCTCCTCATCACCTTCTACCCTTTGAGTGGGAAGGATAATAATTTCCCTGGTCCCTAGTAATGCTGCCAGTTGGAAGCCTTTACTTGTTGGTTAGCCCCCCTTTTTTTTTTAGAAATTTTTTATTTGTTTTAATTAGTTATACATGACAGTAGAATGCATTTATGCATTGTGATATATCATACATAGATGGGATATAATTTCTCATTTTTCAAACTGTATATGTTGCAGAATCATATTGTGTCACACCACATTTCCAGGACAGACTTTGTTTAGGAACTTAAGGATGTGATAATCTTACCCCAGCCTGAGCATGGCCACTATGAAAGAATGTTTTAATATGAGAAGTGCTGCTGAGTTCAGATGAGTCCTCTGTTTTGATAGCACTTGAGACTAACTGAAAATGTCAACTGTCCTCCTATGACAGAATGGATACATAAATTTTCCTCCATGTGTATAATAGAATATTAAATAATAATGGCAATAATAAAGCTATAGTTACATGTACCATTACATGTTATGGTTTGGATATCAGATGTCCCCCAGAAGTTGGTCACAAAGTTGGTCACAGCAACACAAAGCTGACAAACCAAGAAGTGTTTGCTGCTATTACTAACCTGACCGTGTGGTTTGGGAGCATTTGGTTTGCAGGAGGAGTTTAGGAAAGTTTGCAAATGCAGACTAGAGAGACCTTAGAATGTTGTGAGCAGAGATTAATGGGTGATTCTAGTGGGAGAATCATCAGAAGACCTAATGCTGGCAGGACTGGGGACAGAAAAGACTGGATTCATGAGGTCTCACAGGGAAAGGAGTACTCTACTGGAAACTGGACTAGAAGCCATTAATGTTACATTCTGACAAAGAAGCGTCTACGTTTTTCTCATGTCCTGATGCTTTCTGTGAGGCTGAATTTAAAGGTGATGGTCTAATTCATCTGGCAGAGGACATGTCAAGGCAGCATAGCATTCAGGATGTACCAAGAATATCGTTGGCAGCTTTTAGCGAAGTTCTCTATGATAATTAGGAGCAGAAAGCATAGCAAAAAGATGTGAATAAATAGCAATCGGGCCAGAGAAGTGCAAGTAAAACCGGAGCCAAGGAAGTTGTGGTTGTTGAAGAGATTACAGCCACTAAAGAAAGGCTAAGTAGTTTACACAGAGACAACAGGAAAGATGGCTTGAGGGCATTTCAGGAACTGGCAAGACCACATCCATCATAGGCTCAAGAGTAAAAATTCCACTGAGAAGAGACAATGGGGCACCCTGCTTACACAGCAGGGCCGAGGAAGTTGTTTTACACTGCTCAGCTGCCCAGGCACTCCTGGGTCCCAGCCACGATCCCAGGAAATCTAGTCATTTCCAAGATGACGGCAGACCTTGGCATTGTCCACGTGGTGCTGGTTTGGCAAAAAATGCAAGATGCAGGAGTTAGGCGTCACGGAGGCTTCCACTGAAATTTCAAAGGAGGGTCTGGGAGGCCAAAGAGTAGCAGGGTCAGAATCCCACAGGCAGCCCCTGAGAGGATGATAAATGAAGATGTGAGAAGGAAGCCAAAGTTGTAGTGGAAACCCCAAGATTAAGAAATACCAATAATGTAGAACATCTGCTGAGGAAAGCTGGAGAAATGAAGAAGAGGTGAGCTAACAGAGAAGCCAGCTAGGCTGCAACCAGCAAGGCCATAGGGAGAGAGCCCTTTGGAGAGAGCACCACAATGCCACATGCACCAGATGATGGACATGGAGCTATAGGACTTGTCTGTCCAGCTGGACTTTGATCTTGTTTTGGTCCCATCCCTTCCTTCCCTGCTCCTATTTCTTCCATCATGAATGGAAATATTTACTCTGTGCTATTTATTATACACTGGGTATATGTAACTTGCTTCTGATCTTTATAGAGGCTTACAGCCAAGAGCTTGCCTTGAGTCTGATGAGATTTTGGTGTTGGACTTTGGGCAGTGCTGGAAAGGCTTAGACCATGAGTTCTTTTGGAAATGGACTAAATGTATTTTGTATTGTGAGATGGGTATGAACTCTTGGAGGCTGGGGTGGAATGTTATGGTTTCGATATAAAGTGTTCCCTAAAAGCTCATCTGTCGGACAATGCAGGAATGTTCACAGGTGAAGTAATTAGATTAGGAGAGCTGTAAACTAATCAGCAGATTAATCCATTTGAGGGGCTAATAATTTGAATGGATTAAGGGGTGGTAACTGCAGGCAGGCAGGGTGTGCCTGGAGGAAGTAGGTCATCTGGGTGTGCCATTGGGGTTATATGATCGCTGGCTCCTTGCATTCAAGCTCTCTCTGCTTTCTGGCTGTCATGAACTGAGAAGCTTTCTTCTACCGTGTCCTTCCACCATGATGATCTGCCTCACACTGGGCCCAGAGCTATCGAGTCGGTTGATCATGGACTGAACCTCTGAAACCCTAAGCCAAAGTAACCTTGCTCTTGTCAGGTGTATTGGCTACAGCAACACAAAGCTAATACACTATGCTTGAATCTCACTTAATATGATTTTGAATGAAAGAAGCAAGACTCAAAAGGGTATATATGTAATAAGGATATAAATTTCAAAAACAGGCCAGAATTATAGTCAGTCATTTGTGAGAGACTGAGCTGCTTGATGCTTAACATGAATAATTTTTTTTTTTTTTTGCAATTTTATGATGCATAGAAAACCCTTGGATTTAAAGGCTTGGGTGAATATATACTACCCATTGCAAAAAACTCATAATAAATTTAATGATCACAACTATAAACTAGATCTTAAAACAGCACTAAAAAACAAGGATAAAGGTTAAATGAAGAATTGTGACCATCCAGAAATACCACAATTAACATATTATATGCATATATGAATTTAATACAATGAAACCCACTACTTGGTATAACTGATATGAACTAATAAAAAATGAAAAAATAATCCACAAAGTAGGCAACGATATTTACAATACATATTTCTAAGGATTCATTTTCAGAATAAAAGCACTTATAATAACAAAAAGACAGACAACTTAATTAAAAATAGGCGAAGACTTAACAAGGACATCAAAAAAAGAGAAGATTCAAATGGTAAATAAGCATATTAAAATTTGCTCAAAATCAAGTTCTTCAGGGAAATACAACTGAAACTTGGTATGAGCCTTCTACCCAGCCACCAGAACGTGTTGGCAAGGATGCTAAGCAAATGGGACTCTCATCCAGCACTGGTAGGAATGTATGCTGGTATGTAAATTCAGAAACTGTTTGATATTATTTATTAAAGATGAACACATCTATTCCTTCTGGCTGGGGCTGGGAGTATAGCTCAGTAGCAGAGCCCGCATGCAGGGGGTCCTGGGCTCAATCCTCAGCTCCACACACACACACAAATAATAATAAGGCAAGATTTCTTTATTACCTATGACACAACAGTTCTACCCTTGGGTATATGCCAACAGAGGTACGTGTGTTTGGCAACTAAGAGAGTTGAAAGTAGAATTGTTTGTGACAACCAGGATTGAAAATAAGCTAAATGTCCATCAATGGCAGAATGGATAAACAAATTGTGCTCTACACATATCATGGAATACTAAATAACCACAACATTAATCAAACTATTAAGGTACACTGACGTGTATCAACAACACGAATGACTCTCACTCGATACATGCCGAGTGAAAGACAGAGGACACAGGTATGTCCTGAACAAATACAGCAATTAAGAACAAGCCAAAATGATTCCTGGTGGTGTAAGTCAGAATCCTTATTGTCCTTGACTGGGGAGGGGCAGGATGAAGGAAGGGCTTTAAGGGAGTCTACTGACTTCCTGTTCCTGACCAGACCCTCATTACATAGGCATGTTCATTTGGAGAATATTCAGTTGTACAACTACCTCGTATGCATACTTCAATAAAGGAAGTAGGGAGATGCGCTGCTGAGAGTTTTGTTCACATTATGGGAAAAAATACTTTTTTCCTGTGAAGGAACGAGAAAGGGCGTCAGAAATAGTTCATTTCAGTTCAACTTCCTTACAAGTAATTTGGAGGTTACTTCATGGAAATTTAAGATGCTTTTAAAAGGATTATAACCCTTTTCAATCTTTCTGTAATTAGTAATCAATCATGACTTCTGATTCTTGAATACTTTTCTTAAATGATACATTCCTTTTGTTATTCTTGACTGATAAAGAAAAATGTGGCCATTTACAGGCTGTCTGTGGTAACCTATGATTTACAGCACTGGAGGGGCCCAAGGATGGATCGCTGTTTGATAAATAGAGTGGTTATTTAATACCATATCTGTCTCCCGGCTCACAGCTCCAGAAGGAAAAGATGCAGGTAGTGGGCAGAGATTCAACTTTCTTAGAAACTAGCGAAGTCAAAAGGTCTGAAAAGAACCCTTTTCAGATGGAAAACTCTGGGTTACCGTGAGGATGAAGGAAACCTGTGAAAAAGACTCTGGCAGCGGACGCCGGGGAGGGCAGGCTGAAGCCCACGTGATCCGCGCCTGGGAGGCCCACTCAGATAAGACGGGTCCACATAGGCAGTCTCCCGCCCCCTTCACTTTGAACATGTGTCTCCAAGCTGGGAAACCATCTCAGCTGACACACTGCTGTGGAATGGCAGACTTGGAGCAAGAGATTCTCTCCAAGAAGCCAACAAGAAGAATTAACAGACAATCGAGTAGCTTTGTACCACAGCCCAGGTACTCTCCAAAGGGCAGTCCGTCTCCAGGGAAATGCAAGACACTACTCCTTAATTGTTGTTTCTGGAATACGCTTAGAAACCAACATAGTTAGATGCCTGCTGTTTTCACAGAGAAATTGCAACTATGCACCCCAAAATGTCAATGTTCACAGCCACAGTCTTCAACCAGTTTGGCATGATCTTTTTCTTTGCAAAACAGATTTTACAAACAGTAGAACTGTCTCGGTGTTTTGTGAAGCAATTTATATTTTCTTTAGAATTTTAGCCATTTTTTTTTAACAGTACTGGTGATTGAACCCAGAGTCTTATGCATGCTTGGCAAGCACTCTGCTACTGAGCCACATCCTAGCCTTTTTCTTTACTTCTTATTTTTATTTTATTTCAAGGCAGGGTCTTGCTAAGTTTCAGGCTGGCTTTGAACTTGACATTCCTGCCTCAGCATCCCAAGTCACTGGGATTGTAGGCATTTTAGTTATCTTTTAATGTGACAGTGACAACGAATTCCTTTAGGAAATCAGAACAACAATAAAAAAAAAAATGAGCCTGTCCCTTGGATTTGTCTTTACACTTTTCCAGCACACACAGAATTAGTGTGACAGTTCAAAGGCAACACTGTCTCTGTGATACTTGTTTCCTTTGTACTCTCCAGGCGATCTGCATGTCAGTTCTGCAGGACTTCCAGAACCTTCTAGGTAACAAATTATATTTCTTTCTGCAACCATCCTACCAGTGTTGTTAATCACTGTTAACAAAATTCCCATTTTCTTCCTCAGTAGACTTAGTTCAGGGTTCCAGGACATCCTAGAGGCTTGCTTGGCCACAGAATCCAGGGATATCTGATCACTTCAAGGTGGATAGGGCATCCAGAAGGTGAGCATGCAACCCCCCACCCTGGTCCAAGGAGACGTCGGGCAAAGCCTACGTAAGCCAGTTACACGATTCCCTTCTAATCTGCTCTCTCACCTCCCTGTCCTCCTTCCCTCCCTCCCTCGCTGCCTCCCTTCCTTCCTTCCCCAATTTGAACTCTTCCTCATATTTCAACAACACATGCCACCATTTTCTCAGACCGGCAACAACCTTTTTGTTCCTTCTTTGCTATCACAAGTTTTGTCCCCTGGCTCTAGAGGAGAAAGGTGGGCAGCTCAGATCTACCCAGTCAGAATGTTTCACCTCATTAGTCACGGGGAGTGGATCAAAGATGAGCACGTGACCTAGGAAATGTCAATCACAGCCCTTGCTTGGGAATAGTATAAGCTGAGGTTTCCAAGTCAAGAGGACATGAAGGCCATGAGGCTGGTTGCAGATGGTAGAGTAAATGTGTTTGCTGAATGCAGCCAAGTGAGATCAATTGTCACATGGAGACAGAAGAGTCTTATGGCTTTAAGTCTCTAGGTAACAGACCCGACCCTCTAGACTTTTTAATCTCTATTTTTTCAGTTCTGTGAATTGCTGAAGTATGCTCCAGAGCTTTGTGAATGAAGGAATTCCCTTCCTGCACAAACTAGTTGAGTTGATGTCTGTCAATGGCAACCAAAGAAGTTCTGAGGAACGTAATGACCTAATCAAGAGGAACAGGAAGGTCAACAATGTCAATTTCCCCTAGTTTGGAGCAATTATTTCCAGCATCTCATCCAATATCTGGTCTTTGTATGGACTCTTGGCAATTGGTCATTAAATACCTGCTATGGATATTGTAATGATTTCTAAAGCCTCGGCACACCATAGAGCACTTCTCCTAGGGAAGCATTTCTCAAAATTCAGTATGCTTTCAAAGCTAAAGATTTTTTTTTTTTTTTTAATTTCAACTGTGACAAGATATCTTATGCCCTTGATTGATACAAAGCTGTGGTCTAAGTACTATGTTAGGCAGGAGAAATTTAATGAGGTGAAAAATAATCTCAGACCTAAAGCTGATAACGGTTAGGAATGTACTTTTCTATAAAAAGAATTTTGTGTATTATATTCATTGTTAGTTAAAGAAATAATGGTTGATACATACAGAGTAAATTGGGAATAAAGATGGAACAGTGGGCGTGGGTGTTGAAAATAGAAGAGGTTGGGATCTGAGCGGGGTAGTGACGGGCTCAGGTTGTGCAGAGGAGCAGGACAGACTTTCTGGGAGGAGAAATGGGGCAAGGGTTCTGGAAGGAGGAATGTGTGTCCATTTGCCTGTGAAGAAGCCAACACACATATCCCACCCCACTGCCCACTGATCCCATTTGTCTCTTTTCTCACCACCCATCCTCATTGCAATGTCTTGATGGATTTTGATCTGAAAGTGACAAGAGGGAGGTAGCCATCCCATCTGGAGCATCCCTTGACATGTGGTCCCCTGAAAGCACTTCCTACGTTCCCATTCTGTGGCATCCATGGACTTCCTTTCTGATCATTCATCAAAGTGAGAGGCCATCTGCTGTGTGCTCAGTTGGCTCCAGGAATGAAATCAAGGCATATGCTGTGTGGCTCCATGCCAGCTTCCCCTTCCTCACAGCTGCCTGCCCCTTTGAACAGCCCATGGAGCATGACTTATGTCTCACCTTAACGTAAGGTGCATGACCCCTTTGCTTCCAGTCCTATTTCACTTTGAAAAATACCTGCACCTCCTGCTGTTCAGGTGTTATTCTAGAAATCCTCACCATACACTAAACCACTAGTGGTTTGCATTTCTTTGGCAATAACCCATTTTACCAATGAAAGGTTTTAACGGAAATTCAACATTTCAACCAATTCTTGTATTACAGGAAGAATAACAGTTTTTCAATTTATGTATCCCCTCCTTTTGAAGTGCATTATTGACTTTTGCTAACCAATCTACTTTATATCCTTGGGATCTTCATCTCATAGAAGTTAGGAAGCTAGAAACAAACTTTGAAACTAGAGTATAAAAGGAATGAAACTAGTCCTGGTGAATGGGAATGAAATGACAGAAATAGAAAGTTGCCACCACTCTATAAAACCTGTGTGTGTGTGTGTGTGTGTGTGTGTGAGGGACAAGTGCTTTTCACTCCCAGAGAATCAGGAAAAGACCTGTAGATAATAAGAGGAAGAGATTTTTATATATGTGTAGAAAAAAAAATCACTATTCCAAGATTTCCTGTGTGCTGAGTAATGTAAAATTAGACAAGTGTTTAACCACTTTTCTTACTTTACTAATATATAAATTGTCAATAACAAATACTTAGATGAAGGGTTTTATTAGGGGCTAAATATTGATCATGGTGCCTACCTACTATGTGTTAGGAGCTCAGTAATATCACTGGGCCTAGCATACAGTAGGCACTCAGTAATCATCTCATTGGAACAGATGAAAGAAGGAATGAGCAACACATGGGAGATTCCTGTTGACTATATGGTCAGTACAACGCGGTGCCTCTGTGTTCCTAGGACGATAGATACATACCTAACATAATTTCTATCGTGATTGATTCATAGCTCTTTGCTTAGTTTGATGTGAAAAGTTTATGAAACATAGAAAGCTGGACTATGGAGAAACTCTTAATCAACAGCTAAGTGGCACAGGTAACATCCCTAAGACCTTTGTGAGCTGAGGTCATTGTTTTTTACAATTTTAAACAAAAGTTAAGTTTCTGAGAGAAATCAAGGAACAAAAAGCACAGGTTTAATTAAGGTTCAATTTTAGGCAGTGAAAAATGAAGGTAAGCAGAATTAAAAGAGGTAGCATATGATTAATAGCTTTATTGAGTCATAATTAATATACTTTAAAGTGCATGTACTTCAGTGTACAACCTGACAGGTTTTGACACATGTATATGTGCAGGAAACCTCCAACACCATCAAGAAAGTGGACATGTTCATCACCCACAAGTGTCCTCTTATTCCCCTGGAATCTCCTCCTCCCGCTCTGCTTCCTTTTGTAACCACTGATCTTTTCCCAGGACCATGGACAATTTCCATTTTCTACAGTTTCATATTAATAGAATTACTCAGCACATGCTCCTGTTAGGATTTTGCTTCTCTCCTTCAGCATGACTACTTTGAGACACACTTGTTGTATTTATTGAGAACTCATTTCTTTTTATTCTGAGCACTATTCCCTTGTCAAGATCTAACATAGATTGTCAATTCACTGATTATGGACATTTACATTGTTCCCTGGCTTTGGCTATTATAAACAGCTGTTACAAATATTTGTGTACAACTCTCTGTATGGACATATGCTTTTATTTCAAAGGAGAAGGACAATGCCTTGATAATATGGTGGGTAGATTTTAATTTTTTTTTTTTTTGGTACCAAGGTTTGAACTCAATGGTGCTTAACGACTGAGCTACATCCCAGTGCTATTATTTATTTATTTATTTTTCATTTTGAGACAAGGTCTCACTATGTCACTAAGTTGCTGAGGCTGACTTTGAACCTGGTATCCTCCTGCCTCAGCCTCCTGAGTCAATGGGATTATAAGCATGCACCATCATGCCTGGCAAAATGTTTAATTTTTTTTTTTTTTTTTTGGTGGTGCTGAGGATTGAACCCAGGGTAGATATTTAATTTCTAAAGAAGCTGCCCAACTTCCTTCAAAATTTTTGCCCCAGTTTGCATTTCCACCACCGATTTCAGCTCCTCCACCTTCTCCCCAATGGTTTGTATGGCCAGTCAGACTAAAGTGTATTAGTCATTAGAGTAGGTGTGTAGTGATACAGCCGTATTTTGTTATTTCCTAATGACTAATGATACTGAGTGTCTTTTCATGTCTTTATTCCACATAAAGCTATCCTCAGTGAAGCGTCTGCTTAACTACTTTCTCATTTTTTTATTGAATTGTTTTCTTGAGTTTTGAGTGTTCCTCACAGATTTCGGATACACATTCCCTATGAGATTTATGACTTGCCAAATTTTTCCCAGTCTGTGACTTGTCTTTTCATGTTCTTTACAGTATCTTTCAAAGAGCAGAACTATTTCATTTCCATGAAATACAGTTTATCATTTGGGGGGCTTGTTTTATGGATCATGCTTTTGGTCTTCTAATAAATCTTTGCCTAACCCAAAGTTCCAAGGGTCTCTCTAATTTTTTCCTTCAGGAAGTTCTGTAGTTTTAGAACTTCTCTAGGCCTGAGATTCTTTTACGTTTATGCCTATGGCATAGGTGTGAGTCTCGGTCACCTCTGCATTTGGGTGTCCATCCAGCTCCTCTGGCCTTAGCAGCTGATCACATCCTTCTCTGCAGAACGGCCTGAGCTGCTCGGTCGACAGCCAGCTGTCCGCCTTGTGCGGATCTTACTTTGGACCCCGTCCTAGAACCATGCAGGAAGTTGAGAGGTTTTCTCCCCTCTTCCGTTTTCTGGAAGAGTTGGTACAGAATTAGTGTGATTTCCTTCATAACTTGATAGAATTCACCAGATCAAAAACCTAAATGATAACCGACCATTTCCTGGAACAGTGTGCAAACTACCAAAACTTCTCCAGAGGAAACAGATCGTCTGACTAACCCTAGTCTTTGTTAGTAACAAAACACTGACTTTATAGTTAAAAATCTTCACAAAGATGATGACTCATATGGGTAGAGGTATCTTTTTTTTCCTATTTCTTGTACTTGGAATTAACAGACCTTTTGGGATCTTTACGTTTTCATTGTCAACAAGTTTTAAAAATAGTCCTTATTTCTTCAAGCACGTTCTCCGTCCCCTCCCTCTTCTTTTGGGCCCATCTGATGAAGCTGCTCCACATCCACCAGTGCTGTTCCTTGTCCGTCCAGTTCCTTCCCCTCTGGCTCGCCTCCTGGGCTGTCTGGGCTTCCAGTGCACGCAGCTTTCCTTCTGCGAGTTCCTGTCTGCTCTTCCTCCCTCCAGTGCATTTTTCACCTCAGACATTTTTGTTTTCATCACTAGGAGTTCGATTTTGTTTTTTAAGATTTTCTTTTATGCTTCCACACAACTTCTTGAACATATGGAATACAGTTCCAATAGCTGTTTTTATGGCTTTGTCAGCTAATTCAGACATCTGTGTCCGGCCTGTGTTGATTTCAGTAGGTTGCCTTCTCTCCTCATTCAGGATCGCCTTTTTTTTTTTTTTTTTTTTTTTTTTTTTTTTCTGCTTGTTGCATGCGTGGTAATATTTGATTGGATGCCAGACACTGTGAATTTTACTTTTTGGGAACTAGATATTTTCACATTCCTATAAGTATTCTTGAGCTTTCTATTGGGATGCAGCCGTTACTTAGAGACAGTTGTGTATTTCTGGTTATCACTTTAAAAATCTGTTAGATGGCAGAAGAATACCATTTGATCTAGTGTTAATTATTCCACACTCCACACAACAGAGGCAGGCGCTCCTGAGGGTTCCTCCTAAACAAAGTTTCCCAGTCATAGGGATACACAGCCTGACAGGTCCTTTGTAACTGGGCCACTGGCTTTTTGGGTAGTTCTTTCTCTGGCTTTGACAGTCTCTTTACCTGAGGCACTGAGCATAGTGCTCTGCTGAAGACTCCAGAGGACACTTTGCAAGTCCCTGGAGCTCTTTTCTCTGTTCCCTTGAGGTTAGTGCTCCCTTCACCTTGTTCAGTTTCTCTGAGACCACTGTTCTCTAGTACCCAGTGTCTTTAAAAAAAAAAAAAATCATTGTTTCATCTATTTTGCCTACAAGCTTTGGTTGTCCTATAGGGGCGGGTAACAGTGTCCCTGTTCTTCCACCTAAGTAGGAAATGCAAGCTTGGGACAGATGATATTTAAAAGCAACATAGCAGAGGCAGAGGGGCTTTGAGTAGTCCGTGATGACTCTGAGCTTTATCCTTTAGAGCAGCAGAGCAAGTGATCCTCACTTACTACCCTCTTGCCCTGTGAAGGCTGAACAGAGAAAGGAAATTTGTAAAGAGGTGCTGGGAAGAACTGAAGAAACCTCTGCCCCCCACAAAATGAGCCAGGCCACTCCTACTTTAGTTTTTGTAGTTTCTACAGAATATCCATAATCTGATATTATGTAGTAAGACCTACATCTGAATTGTAACAGGGGTACATACCAAGACCAGATAAGGACATATCAAGGAAAGAAAATTACATGCCAATATCCCAGATGAACTCAGATGCAAATGTATTTGCCAAAATATTGGCAGACCATGCACAACAACTAAGAAGATTGTATAACCACGATCAAGTTAGTTTTACTCCAGAGATGCAAGAATGGTTTAATACATGAAAATCAATAAATGTAATTCATCACATAAATAGAAGTGAGGACAAAAAGCATTTAGTCGTCTCAACATATGTAGAGAAGGCCTTTGACAAAATTCAGCACCCATTCATGATAAAAACACTGAAGAAACTAGGGACAGAAGCAACCTACCTCAATATCATAAAAGGTACATATGAAAAGCCTCACAGTAAATGCAAAAAAAAAAACTAAAGCATTTCCTGTAAAATCTGGACAAGACAAGGATGTCCACTCCCACCACTCCTGTTTAATACAGTGCTAGAAATTCTAGATGGAGCAATTAATCAAGAGAAGGAAATAAAAGGGAGAAAAATAGGAAAGGAAGAAATCAAACTATCACTGTTTACAGATAATATGATCTTATACCTAGAGGATCCAAAAAACACCAAAAGACTGCTAGAACTAATAAACAAATTAGGCAAAGTAGCAGGTCACAATATCAGCAAACAAAAACCAATAGCTTTCCTATATACCAATAATGAATCTTCTGAGAAAGAAGTCAGGAAAACAATTCCATTTCAATAGCCTCCAAAAGAATAAAATATCTAGGAATTAATCTAACCAAGGAGGTGAAAGACCTCTACAATGAAAACTATAGAACACTGAAGAAAGAAATTGAAGACAACCTCAGAAGATGAAAAAAACCTCACATGTTCACAGATAGGCAGAATCAATATTGTGATATTGTTAAAATGGCCATACCAAAAGCAATATACAGATTCAATGCAATCCCCATCAAAACAGCAATAAAATTCTTCACAGCCAGAATATCTGTCCAGAGCTGGATGTTCTAGAGACAAGTTCCACAGATAAAGGGACATCTTGGTAATTTTGTATTCTCCCCAAACTCTTCAAATATATAAAAGTGAGCCTGGATATTAAACATATTGCTTATGTCCTTTATTTTAGGGAACTGTTTCTATTTCTGCAATCTTGCTCCTGCATTGAGAGAAACCCACATTTAGAGATGATGCTTGTCTGGTTCTCTAAGTACCTTCGAGTCTTTTCTGAGGGTAATGTCCATCTCAAGGCTGCTGCACTAGGCTGGACAGGCGGTGTGCTTTACCCCTAGTCTGTTGGTTCCCTTCTCTGACTATCTGACTTTCTTTTCCTGCTCCCTGATGAAGCAGTTCCCAGCAAGTTTTGTTGGTAAACTTGTTGTTTTCTGTCTTGGCAGGTCCCTTCTGATATTTCTACATGAGTCGGAGAGGTGATAGGCTGAATCCTATCTGGACTTTAAAAAAAAAAAAAAAAAAAGTAAAGGTAAAGACTGTATCATTTTTAGGCATAAAGAACAAAAATTCAACAGGTTGAATAGGTTGTCTTTATTATTTGCTATATGCACTTGTGGGTTCTCAACGAATTTTAAACATTTATTTAAACCTCTCTGGTTGTCTCCTGGTGAGTGGTAACAGCCCTGACCACACCACAGCCAACTTAAATGTCACTCACCGTAAGCAGGGGCTCTCACAGTTGCCACCATGCACCACACCTCCCAGGGCGAGTTTCAGAGGAAGCTCATATCTCAGTGATTTCCACCACCCTTGGGTTGTTAGAATGACCGTGGTCCCTTTGCAGGAAAAGATTTGGTGGAGATCTGTCACCCCTACACAAATATCTTAAAGACCGAATTTCTCATTTTTAAGGCAATTACCAAAGGGGTATTACCATACTCCTTGGACTTTAGGTGCGCTATTTCTGTGGACAAACTCTTTCAATGTATTTCCTATAGCTAAAACTTTTCATTTGCATTTGATATCCTTGTATTCCCGTGAAATGGGTGTGGATGTATCCACACAAACACCCATATGTACACATATCTGTATGTGTATATATACATATATATGCACGCATATACACACAATTTTTTAAATTTAATTTAATTTGTTATACATGCTTTTAGAGTGCAATTCCTTTCATAATACATCTAAAGAGCACAGTTTTCCAAGTCATTGGTTTTACACAAAGTATTTTCATACCATTTGAGTTTTTATACACGCACTTAGTATATTGATGTCAAACTCCTTCTGCCATTGTTTCTATCCCCTTGCCCCTTTTCCTCCCCTCCCCTCTTTTTCTATTTAACATTCCTTCATTCCTCTCATCTTTCCTCCCTTGCCACTATAATTCAGTATCATCATAGCAAAGGAATCAATCGACCCTTGGTTTTCTGGGATTGACTGACTTCACTTAGCATTATTTTCTCCAACTCCATCCATGTACCTGCAAATGCCATGATTTTATTCTCTTTGAGTGCTGAGTAGTGTTCCATTGTGTAATATACCAAAGTCTCCCTATCCATTCATCTATTGATGGGCATCGGGGTTGTTTCCACAATCTAGCTATTGTATACACACAATTTTTTAAAGTTCTCTCCCTTCCAAGATGGCACAGTCATTACATGAGCACTGCTCTGAGACTAGCTTGGTTATTTTGAGCAAAGGCAATTTTTGACCACGTCCTTCCATTTGGTCAATGGAAAGGGCCTTCCTCCTTTAGTTGTGGAGCATCTGTCCTCCCTTTAATTGCTTCCTTCAGCTGGGTCTGGGTCCCCATGTTTTCTTCCATCCCTCTGCCACCAACTCACAGATTTGCCTGTATCCACTGCAGAGGAGTGGGATAAAAATGGCACTGACCTCCTGAAGGGAACCAAATTCAAAACTATGGGGGAAACTGCTTAGGATGCTAAGATGTAAAACTAGATCTAGTACCAAGATGTGATTTTTTTCAAGGATGTCATTTTTTTTAAATGACAATGTGCTCACCACCTAAATGGATTTATGATAGCCTCTCAGGTGTTCAGAGAATAGCTGAGGGCTGTTAGTCCTAAGCACACTATGGAAGAATCATCTGAAAAAAGGCAAGGAATCTTCCCTGGGGGGAGGGGGGTTCCCTGGCAGGTTTCATCAATTACCTAGTCATGTTTCCCATGTCCTAAAATAGGAAGAACAGTTCCTATTCTGTATTTGTGTGCTTTTCCCCTTAAAATTATCCTCAGCCACACTACTGCAAGGCCACAGCCAACTAGCAGGTATTTATAGAACACTGGTAACAAAGTCACATGTATTTATCTTTATTTTTAGTTGAATTCTCATTCATTCTTTTTTTAGTGGTAGTTGCAAACATGATGTTTGCTTCCTGTTGCCATTCTAACAAATCACCACAAACATAGCACAGAGTTATTATCATACAGTTCTGGAGGCCAGAAGTTTGGAACCAGCTTAATTGAGCTAAAGTCAGAGTGCCAACAGGCTTGGTTCCCACCTTCTATCCCCCAGGTTCATAGCCATCTCGCTAGGTCTTTGAAGTCAGCAGCAGAGTGTCTTCACTCTTCATCTGCTGTGACCTCACCTCTGTCCCTCTAATCTCCCACCTCCCCTCCTAGAAGAAGCCCTATGATCACACTAGGCCTATTTGGATAATCCAGGATAATCTCTCCCTCTCAACATATTAACTTCACCACACCTGCAAAGCCTCTTGCCATGCAAAGGAACATTACAGGCTCCAGGGATTGGGATCCGGACATCCAGAGAGGCCACAGTTCAGCCTTCCACACACAGCATTTGTAGAAAAGGCCTATTCACTCAGGAGTCTGCTGCCCCATGTCTATACTGTTTGTGTCACTCTGAATTTCCCCCACATGATCTTATCCTTTGACTTCTTTCTAAGTGCTTCACAGGACCAACTCTACAGAGTCTACTCCCAAAAGTAGATCTCACAGTACCATTTGTTCGTTGACCTTGTTTGCTATTTCATTTGCATGTGGCTTTGCAGATTATTAGACATACTTGCATCTACTCTGTTCCTCCAACCTGCAGGGTAAGACAAACCTGCTTGTACCCCAGGGCCTTTGTCCTTTCACCTTTATCATAATTCTTTTCTACCACTTTGCATGGCTCATTTTCTCACTTTCTCCAGGCCTGACACAAATGAACTTTTCAACAAAGATTTTAGGTAAGGAAATTAAGGAAGGCTATCTTGCCTAAAACTACACCCCTTCTTCCACACCAAGAAGTTTTTATTTTTTATATCTTTCTATTCTCTTTTATTTTTCTCCTTGACATGAACCATGGTTATCACCCATCATATATGATAATGTGAAGGTACATTAAAATAGTAGCAACCCTCACTCCATCAAATGGGTTCAAGTGCACTGGTGCTGCTTAGCAGCATTTAGTCGACGACGGCTGTACACACGGCACCGGCTGGCAGGAGTTGCTCACATTCCATGTGAACCTGGTGCTGAGTGTGTCGTTTTCTCTTTTGCAAGATTTAATCTGATGTTGTTCATCATAGGCCCAAAGCATACAGAAGCCACTGCCAACGCTGCCAGTGAGACGCTAGGCTGAGAAAATAACCTGGAAATGAAATTAGAGGTGATTTAAGGAGTACGAAGGTGGGAACAAAAGCCTGTGCTGGTTGCTGCTCACCCAGCAGGAAGGTCCTGTCCCAGCATCACTGTGATCTCAAGGAGTAGGAGTCAAGGACAGAGGCACTGAAGGGTCTGTGTCGTTGAAGGCAACAGGACCAACAAAAGCTCAAGGAAGACCCGTGTCAGATGTGGAGAAGCTTCCAATGATTCGGATTGAAGACCAGACAGAGACGCCTACCCTTCTCGCGCTGTGATTGAAGGGCAAGACATCACACCGGGGACAGCCGTGCAGTCAAGAGATTTATTCAACAGCCTTTGTGGCTGGTAGCAAAACCGGAGAAGAGGTGCTCTGGTCAAAGGTCGAAGAGCTGCTGGGAGAGGGGATTGAGGGAGAGGGGAGTATGCAAGCTCTGGACAGAAGGTGGGTGCTTGGTCGCACCGGCTAGGATCTCTGGAGCTATCAGCTAAAGCAGCTGCTGTCTGGCTGGAGGCTGGAGCTGTCAGCTGGGAGCGGCCGTCGGGCTGAAGGCGATGGGTCTGGAGCTACCGGCTGGGGCAGCTGCTGTCAGCTGGAGGCGATGGGTCTGGAGCTGTTGCAGTGGCTTCCTCCTCTCCGCAGCGTTGAGCTGATGTGTCTGAGTGGCTTCCTCCTCTCAGCAGCGACAAGCTGATGTGTGTGTCTGTGTGTCTGTTCTAAGTCTCTCGAACAGGGCCCTATATAGGGATTTCTGGTGGGAGATGCACCAGAGCAACCCCAACGCCATTGGCTCTTTTCCCATAGAACAGGGCAACCTTTAAGCCTATTGGCTCTTGCCCAGGGAAAAGAAACATCCTGCCTGGGGAAGAAACATCCTGCCCAGAGAATGAAACAAGGTTGCTTCTCTCAGGATGTGGAAAACTCTGGGGGTTGGGGAGAGAGTAGCCCATCTATCAGTGATGATCACAGCCAAAGCAAAGAGGTTGTTTCCAACGTTGAAAGAAAAGGCTGGGCACAAGTGTGATGTTGAACTTGCTGCCAGGTCTGGGTGGTTCAAGTAATTCCAACCCTGTTGCTCCTTTACATGATGTGAAGGTGAGCAGTACGTCTGTGAGTTCTAACTCTGCACAAACGACTTGCCAGAGCACATCTTGTCTGGCTGCAACCTCCCTGTCCTGGAAATGGGTGGCTTGAAAGGACTTCCATCCAAGAGGAGGTGAGGTGCAGAGCAATAGACTGAGACAGATACCAATTCAATAATAGGGTCATTGTAACACACCTCCATCACTAAGTCGATGTTGAAAAAATACATACGCTGGAAAATTAATGGGCTAGCACAAGGCACCCTGCTCCCCACACGTCATCTTCCACGCAGGTTCCTTTGGTTTCATCTATACCCAGGTCCCTGCCATTCTGTTACTGCAAAGCAAACCTGAGACAAGACATCATCGCATACAAAAATGCTCAGTAAGTACCTCCTGAAGACGGAGATCACTAAAAATGTCATAAATGACAAATATGTTCACACCCCATAAAAGTCAAAAAATTCTTAGTATAAACGAAGCCTCTATTTGATGTTTAAATTTTCCTATCTGATGCATCACTTTTAATTTTTATTTTACAGGTGTTTTTTCTGAATCAGGAGCCAAACAAGGTTCCCATATTGAATTTAGTAACCATTTTTATATCTATTTTAAACCTTGGGATTTTCCTTATTCTCTTTTTTTTCTTGTCAATTTTATATCTTCTATATTTTGTTTGAAAACCTTATAAAAGTTTTAAATAATGAAGGCTTCGGAAGAGAAAGTCTAGCAGAAGAGGTCAGGAAAAGAGCTAACTTAGGACCAAAGTTATTCCCCCATTCATCTTTGTGATTAAGGAAACCCCCTTTGTAGCAGATGGTGTCTTCATTTCCAAGGTCATCAAAATCAGTGCCGACTTCCGAGACCTGAACGGTCAACACCTTTGCAGATCCAAAATCTAGGACCGTATCCAGGTAAAGGAGTGGAGTATGAAATTATATGTATGTCACATACGGATGTGTACACAGAGGCATGTATATTTGTATGTCGTGTATACATATAAATAAGCACACGTGTACATATTATTTATAAACATGCTTAAATCTATAAATAAAAAGTCTGCTTTCATTTTTTTTTAATGAACTTTTCTCAGTCAATAAATGAAATCTTTGACTTAGCCTACCTTTCTGCTGGAAGACAAGACAGACACAAGCAAATCCACACATCCCAAACATCTTTTCCTATAAAAGGGGATTTTTTTCAAGTCTATAAACGTAAATTGGTGCACGGTGTTCCCTTTGAGAGGTGGTAGGGTAAATGTTCCATGACTTAGCCCTCACTTCTGGTGATTTGATGGCCATCTTTGGCATTCTTTGGACTGTAGATCCATCATCCCAGTATCTCCACCTTCACATGACATTGTGCCAGTGTTGTGTCTGCCTCAGTCCAAATTTTCCCTATTTGTGAGGACATGAGTCATATTTGATTGGGGCCCATTCTAAGGACCTCATCTTCATCATTTGCAAAATTCCTATGTTAGTCAACATTGCATTATTATAACCAAAACACCTGCCAAGGACAAGTTAGAGGAGGTGAGATTTATTTTGAGTTCAGAGGCTCAGTCCATGGTTGGCCAGCTCCAAGGCAGAAACATCATGGAGGAAGGGCAAGGCACAGGAAGACTCCTAACTCATCCAGCTGGGAAGGAGAGAGAGAAAGAGAGGGAGAAGGGGACAGGAGTAAGGGTCCCAAGGCCAGATACCGTCAGTGACTACCTATTGTTTTCACCCTCTCCCAGTAGTCCATTCAAACTGTTAATCCACCATCAGGACGAGTCCACGGCTGAGGTCAGAGCCCTCGCGATTCGATCCTTCACCCCTGAGCTCTGCTGCACTGACACACGAGCTTTGGGGAGACATTCCAGATCCAACCATAACAGAGCCTATTTCCAAATAAAGTCTGATTCACAGCCCCTGAGAGCTAGAACATCCACATCTTTTGGGAGGAAAAAATTCAGCTCACAAGTCTGCTTTTCTGATACCATTTCTGGCCACTCTCTTGCTCTAGAATGCTGACCTTCATTCTGTTCCTCTCCAGTTCAGTGGCACCCTCTCCTCGGGGATTTCATACTTTGTCTTCTTTATTACAGGAAAGATCTTAACCTCTCTACGATGAGCTTCTTCTTTAGATCTGAGAGGCAAGTCAGCGTCTGGCCTGGACCCCCTCTAAGCTGACAGCCTGTTTGTTTCTGCATAACCCTTAGCATTATCTAAAACCATCTTGCCCTTCTAGGTTTTTGCCTCTCCTATCTGGAATGGGGGCTCCAAGAGCACAAAATCCCACCTTCCTATTTAGTGATGTCCCCCCAGCATCTAAAACATTATGTGTTATACAGCACAGGCTCAATGGGAGGCACTGTGTCGTATCACATTATATTGTGTTGTTGGTTGCATTATATCAAATGTAGTCAGAAGGTATAAAGACAAGCATTTGAAGGTACATTACCAAAAAATTTACGAAGAAAACAGCAAAATTAGATCATTCTCTACTACCATTTTTTTTTTCCACATATGGCAACATCACTAGCTTCTCTTCTCCCAGAATTCAAAATACTCTGTTCACATGCCATTTTTCTTTTCATTTTTACCTCCACTGGCCTCCCTATTTAAAACCACAACTCCCAACTCAAGGCAGCTCTCCCGTGTACTTCTTCCTCGTTCTATCATTCCACAACACTAATCACCTCCTGAAAGACTCAACAATACACGTAGTCCCATGTTGGTTTTTTTTTTTTTTAAATTGCATTTCTCCCTCCCAAAGTGAACTTTTTCAATTTATTCATTGAGATGGTCTAAGAATGTAGGACGATGCCTGGTACACTGTAGGTGCTCTATTTAATACATGTCAATGACTAAATGAAAAGTGGACCTTGCCCTTTCTGTTTCCAACTTGTTTACCTGTGCACTACGGCAATAGGAAGAATGGTATTTTTGAAAGAAAATGTGTAAGAGGGTTCCAGATTAGAGAAGAGAGGAGAACTAGAACAACGGAGTGTGCAGATTGGCCACCATGTCACTGTTTATTGGCCCTCACATATTAAAGCTCCCCCTGGGCTACATCGACCCTGTAGGGGCTCGGGACTCCAGGCTGCATGTCCTCCTCCACTAGCATTGGGGTCTCGTCCCTCTTTAGGCTGGCCACAGCATGGCCTCTGGCCAGGTACAGTGCATTTCCTTTTTCTACAGATTTTTTCCCCCCCATATCAACATGAAAGGCCTCCCAATGAACCAGACCCACCTTTGTCTTAATGGAGTCTGAAGTTCACTCCTCTGTTTATGATGTGTAACAATTGAAGTGGGAGATATAAAGTTTGCAGCTATTATGTAATCAAAAACATTTGTGTGTTCCCACGGAGGAACGAGGAGGCAAGAAGGGAATGGGGAGGCACGGAGGAGAAGAAAAGAAAACAACCCAGAATTGGAAGTTTGGAGCCTGTGCCGTGAGCAGGAAGTTGAAACTCATCCAGCTGTCACATAAACACAAAAGGAAAATGCTTTATGTATTCAATCATTATTAAATGTTCTGCATGTCGATTTCCCATGTTGTTTGCCAATATATATTGGTTTTCAAATGCTAGCATTTTAAGAGCAGTAGAAATATTTGCTTTTAAGATAAAAATTGTTTCATTTTTGAAGGCCATAAAATGAAAAATCCATGTGGTAAAAGAGAAAAAAAAAAAAAACACCCCGTGATCCTCACCCTCACCTCCAAGCATTCCTTACTGAAACCAAAGAGGCTCTCACTGCTCTCAGCTTCACAAGGCACCTTCCAGATGAAGGCCATCCCACAGTGGACAGCCATTCCCACACACACTTCAGGAACAGAGTATCCGATGTCCAGTGGTGGTGTGGAGGTGGACAGCACTTCAAAGACAGAGGACCGCACTGCGGGTTGCCCGCACATGGCTTTCCTGTAGAGAAGTCCAGCTGAGCCAAGCCAGGAGATGGAAAATTGGGGGAAGTAGAAGTCTTTGTGGACATTTTTTCTCTTTTGGTTTCTCTGGATAGAGAAACCACAATTGAGTCACTGAATTTATGAATCTTAGCTTTGTGGAATGTTACGGATGAGAAAACCAAAGAGAAAAGCTGTGACTTTCCTAGGGTCCCAGGTGTATTCAGGGTCTGAGCCAAGCTCACACCCACCTGTAGGGCTGTTTGAAAATGAGCAGGGAGGGCTGGGGTTGTGGCTCAGTGGTAGAGCGCTTACCTAGCACGTGCGCGGCCCGGGTTCGATCCTCAGCACCACATAAACATAAATGTGTTGTATTGTGTACAACTAAAGCAAATAAATAATTAAAATAAAAGAAAATGAGCAGGGAATGCAGACCCTGATTGTGATGTGGCCTCTTTTCCTCTTTGGTCATCTAACATGTGCTTCTCTGCTGTCCTTTAAAACCTTACAGGAGTGCTTTACTACCTCGGGAGGGGAAAGCTCACATACCACTCTTTGGTCCATTTACTCCATTTCTATAAAAGACCATCTTGAGAACATGTTTCATACTCCCCAGGTCTGCATAAACATAAAATCTGATCCCTTGTGAACAGAAATGTTTGTGGTGGATTCTTAAAGGGCAGCAGAGTTCTGATGGCGCTTTCCCACAGGAAAGAGGAGTTCCCGAATTCCTCTTGATGATGCCCATGTTCCTGGAATGAAGGCTTTGTTTCCTTCACCCTCCTGTCTTTTTATGCACATTTGTCCTACCTCCAGTCAGGCCCAGCTCTCTCTTCAGGTCATTTCTGCCTTAGCTCCATATCCTACACCTGTTAGCTTCCAAGCAAAACTGCTTTCCAAGAATCCTAAGTAATCTTGGCACACACTGTCACCTGTTTTTCTGCTCTTGGTATCTGATTGACAGGTTTTCATTTATCCAGTTTCCGGTGCCCAGCCTCTGTTAAGTTCCTCTTAGCTTTACTCCTTAACACATCCTAAGTTCTTGACAGTTTTTTCTTCTACGACATTTGAGATCAATACATGCAAAATTGTATGTCTATCAACTTCATTCCTATAATTCTTGAACATATGCATGTAGTTTAAAGAGCAATAGCATAAATACTTATGCACACAGTATCACATTTAAGAGAAGGAATCGCATGCACATTGTTGGAGTTTTTAGGCTCCTCCTGACTGCAGCTGCCTCCTATTCCTTCCAAATATTTATTATTCCACTGCCTTTCTTTGTAACTCTCTCACTTTTGCATGTACTTCTACTGTGATTTGGGTTAAGTGTCCTCCAAGTCTATATATTAAAGGTTTGCTTTCTCAGAGTGCTGCTATGCAGAGGTATTGGAATCTTAGGCAGGGCCTGGGGGAGGTCCTTAGATCACTGGGGGTGCCCTCCGAGGGGATTGTAGGACCCCATCCCCTCCTTTTTCTGCTTTCTGGCTCCACGTGTGAGCAGTTTCCCCCACCATAAGCTCTCTGCCACTGCCATCTGGTACTCCCACCAGAGGCCCAAAGTAACGGGTCCACCCAGTCTTGGAATGGAATCTCCAGAACTTGGAGATAAATAAACCCTCTCTCGCAAGTTCATCATTTCAGATATTTTCTTATGGTACTGAAAATATAACTAATATAGCCCCTAAGAGACATTTATTCTTGCTTCTGTTGAGGTCTACAAACATGGCATTGTATGTACGTAGCTCGTATGAGGCTGTAGTCAGGAGTGTTTTCACTATTACTAGGGAAAGTGTTTATTTCCTAAAATGGTCGTACCAATTTGGATTCTCACTAACCACAGTCTCATCAACACCAGCCTTTGTTCAATTTTTCTAAACAAATTGTTCAATTTTTTCCGTGTGTGTGTGTGTGTGTGTGTGTGTATGTGTAAAATTTTATCTTATTTAGGGTGTCATGCATTTCTGTAGTGGTTAATGAAAGTGAGCATTTTCAAATATGCATGCCAACTATTCCTGTTTCTTCCTCTGACACATGAAAATACCTCTTCATGAATTTGCCTGTTTGTCAAAGATGAAGCTGTCCTTTCCTGTTCATTTATTTGCAGGAGTTCTCTGTATACTCTAGATCCCAAGGTCTTCGTTCAGAATGTATCATAAATATTCCCTGCCAGTTTACAATTGGTCCTTTTATTTTGCAATGTCTTTGATGTCTAAAACTTTCCCATTCGAATGTAGTCAATTTATTTTTCTCTATAATTTGCATATCTGTATCTTGTTCAAGAAATTCCCTTCTGCCATGAATGCATAAATATACTCTCATTTTTTCCTAAAATTATAAAATTTTGCTCTAAACCTACATGAACTTTGCATGATTGTATGAGACAGAATTTTATTTCATTTTTCCTTATGAAAAAAACAAATGAACCAGCATTAAAAAGCCTAACCCTACCTCAGGAATCTGCAGTGAAAGCTCTGTTACGTATCAGGTTCCCACATGTGGGTGAGTTTGTTTTGGGCTCCCTACTTCATTCCACTGGGTTGTGTTTTTCACTGCACCAATAGCTTATTTCCTTAATTATTGGAGTTTTTATATTAGGGAAAAGTATCTGGCAGGATGAGTCCTTTCGACAGAGTTCTTTCAGATGCCTCAGCTACACCTGCACCATAAAGCAAACTGGGCATTTTTCTTCTTTGTCTCCTCTCTGAACAAGTTTTGTGTAACACTAAAATTTTCTGTGTTTTGAATGTTTTATAGAATTTATTTGTGAAATGTTTTTACCTGATGCTTTATTTGTGGGAAGATTTGAACTGTGGATTCAATTTTTTAATAGTAAAAGATGATTCAGGATTTATATTTCTTATAAGTCAGTTAAGTTACATATCTTTAAATAACATATGCCTCTCACCTAATTCCTCAATTTACTGGCATATAACTTTAAATAATAATTCTCTAGTTATCTTTAAAAAAAAAAAAACTAAAATGCTTCTTTAATTATACTCCCTTTTCTATTCTTTTTTTTTGGGGGGGGGGATACTGAGGATTGAACTCAGGGGCACTCAACTACTGAGCCACATCCCCAGTCCTATTTTGTATTTGGTATTTTTCTTTTAGAGACAAGGTCTCACAGAGTTGCTTAGCACCTCGCTGAATTGCTGAGGCTGGCTTTAAACTGGCAATCCTCCTGCCTCTGGCTCAGAAGCCGCTGGGATTATAGGCGTGTGCCACCACTCCAGGCCTCCTTTTTCTATTCTTAATTTGACTTATTTATGCATTCTATTTTTTTCCTTTCATTAATCTTGCCAAAAGTCAACTGAGGTTATTAGTTTTCTAGCAGACAATTTTTTGTCTCTTTTTTGACCCTAATTCTATCTTTGCTTTCTCCTTTATGCTGGTTTACTCTGTGAGGCTGAAGGGACAGTGTCAGGGTCTGCCCCGTCCCTTCCTTGAGTTAGCAGGGATTGGCTACTGGCCATCTGGGCTGAACAGGGCCCTGAGCTCCAGAGGGTGGCATCTGGTTCAGGACTCTGCAGAGCCTCAAGAGGGAGAGGCTGCACAAGACTCGCGTGCGTCCCTGACAGTCCCAGCCTCACTCGCCACAACCTGATACCAGGATTTTCCCACTTGTTTCATTAAAAAATGGAAAGCAGTATGGAGATTTCTTGGGAAAATGGGAATGAAACCACCCTATGACCCAGCCATCCCACTCCTGGGTCTATTCCCAAAGGACTTAAAAACAGCATCTTACAGTGACACAGCCACTTCAATGTTTATAGCAGCACAATTCACAATAGGTAGGTTGTGGAACCAACCTAGATGTCCCTCAGTAGATGAGTGGATAAAGAAAATGTGGTATATACGCACAATGGAATTTTACTCAGCAATAAGAGAGAATAAAATCATGGCATTTGCAGGTAAATGGATGAAGTTGGAGAATATAATGCTAAGTGAAATTAGTCAATCTCAAAAATCCAAATACCGAATGTTTTCTCTGATATAAGGAGGCTAGTTCACAGTGTTGTTGGACGGGGGTACATAGGATCAGAGGAACACTAGAATGGTCAAAGGAAAGGGAGGGGAAGGGAGAGAGCAAGGGGAGAGGGAGGGGGGAAGAAAAAAAATTGGTGGTTGAATGAGATGGATATCATTATCCTAAATGCATTGAAGATCTGAATGGTACATATATACTTTGTATGCAAGCAGTTGTATGTAAAAAGATGCTATACTTGTGCATTATGAATAAGTAAATAACTAAATTAAAAAAAATACATACACAATGGTGAATTTCCAAATACGCATTTCCTCATCTGTGTGAGAGAGAGGGTCTCCCATTGGTGACATATTTTGAGAGGGTGCAATATTAGGGAAAGCAGGAGAGAGAATCGCTGAGGGTGGCAGGGATCCTTGAAGTCGATCTTCTTGACTAGGAAGTGAACTGAAAGAGCAGAAGAGGAAGAAATATTGGCAGTCCCTACAGTACACGGTTTTCTCGATTTTGATACAAAGTCAATTAGAAAAAATACATCAGCTTCATGAACAGAACCTCATTTGATCTTCCAGGAGTCCGGCATCAGTCCCTTGGGCAGGGGTGCGGGAGAAGGAGGGCTGGGAAGGAGCACAGGTTGTCTCCCGGGGAAGGAAGCTCTCCGCTGGCTGAAGACAGCCTCAAAGACAAAGCCATGGATAATAGATTTTTTAAACGTTTTGTCGACTTTCTGTGATGCATGGAGTGTTCGGCAGGGATGTGGAGATGAGCGGCAGCCCTTCCTGCCCCCTGCGAGGCCTTCCCTTCTCGGGCCTGAGACGCGGCCTCCACCTTCTCTCTCAGCACTCTGGTGAGGCACTTTCCCGCATCTGCTATTGAATTTGTTAAGTGGAGGCATAGCTTTATTTTTAAACCCATGAAAGCTGGTATTAAAGAGAAAATAAATACACTTCAGGAAAGATAACATTTTTTCACAACAGATGTGAGAGCAAAGGAACTGCTGACATGTTTATTAGCAGTGGATAAACCGAACGTTTCGCTTTGGCCCCGCACCCAAAAAATGCAGATGTGCATCCAGATGCAAACCCCCAGAGTCCACACACTAAGATTTGTATTGGACATTTTACAAGCTCTCTGGCACTTCATGCTCCACAAGAAGTACCCCTGAGAGCCACCTACCTCGTGGTGTTGGCAGTTTCTTCCATGCTCCAGTAAGAGCCAAGACATGCACAGGGCCATAATATAAAAAAAAAAAAAAAAGAAAAAAAAAGAAAAGAAAAGAAAAGAAAAAGAAAGAAAGAAAAGAGGAAGGAAATGACAGAGGGATGAACAAACAGAAGGAGAAAGGAGGAGAAAGAAAAAGACAAAATAGAAATGAAAGTTTACTGAACTACTTTTGACCTTCAAATTGTATTTAAAAAGTGGGTTTGGCTTAGAATATGGAATCCCTGGGTCACCTTTCTTCACCCTGGGTTATTTTCACTAGTCATGAATAAACTGAGCCTTCCTTCACTCTTGCAATATTTATTTAAATATGCAGGGCTTCAGTTTAAGTACCTGATTATCTTTTCCTTGGTGGGAAAGCACTTAACTAAAGTATAACAACATCTCAGAATGTATTGCCTTTTCTTTATATATATGAACCAATCCCAATCAGGCTCAACATGCTAATAATATTTATTTAGAATCAAAAATACATTGGGACGAATCTAAGATTTTGTCTACTCTGGGAATGTATGACTGACTCAATTAAATCATTGATTAAAGCACCTTCCTATTTCATCAGTTTTTTTTAAATGACAACATTAATTGCTATCATTATGCAAACACACATCAAATACCGTTTTATTGTCTCACGTGATAGCAGTAACATGTTTTGGTCACTTAGTGTGCTACACACCATACTACGTTTTGTATAGGCATTATTTTAATTCTTTCAAAAGCTTCTGAAAGTCAAACTCAGAAACCATTACATCCATTTTACAGATGATGAAAGGCCTAAAAAATTCCTGTGACTTTCAGTATATCTTAAAAGTAAGTTTAACTGGGGAAAAAATGCTTTGAGTTTTTTTAATTTTTATTTTTTTGCAATGTTGAGATTATTTTTGAGAACTTGTTTAGAGCTCCAAAGGCCTTGAAAGTTGCAAAGGCATTTAATCCACAGATCTAACAAATCCTATGCTGATTTGCTGATGCCTGGCTTTTTCTAGTCTCCAAGGTGCCAGGAGAGTGTGAATCTATGACAAGTTGCTCAAACAACTGAGCCTGTCGCAGGCACCAGGACACTAACATCAAAAGGCACCAGAGGCTGGACACCAATGTCCAAAGGCATCAGAAGATAGAAACCCAGGACAGAACCTGGGTAGAAATAGAAATCAGTACAAAAAAGTTGACATTTAAAACAACAGATTGACATCGGACCAAGCCACAATCGCCAAGTGCAAATGTTAATCAGAACTAGAGAGCACAGGCTGCATGGGCCCCTTCCAGCCTGGCCTCTAGCTCTCTTGATGTCATAGGCTGAAAACTTGATCTGAAAACATCTGCTCAAAAGTCATCAATAGGGATGAAATCTGAGACATCATGGTGAACTCACATCCATGTGTACATTTTTCTGGTACAAGAGAAATATATAAATATATTTTCAGGAATGTTAGGAACAGAAAATTTTGAATACTTACTTGCTTCCACGAGCCAAGTGTAATATTTTAACAATTTCCATCATGAGTAAATATGGTGCTTGTGAAAATGTGTATATGTTTTGTTACACTGACTCATCATAGTGTTTTTGAGAGCCACCCAAGTAAACGAGCTTAATTGGCTCTATGACCACACCCTCTTTAGGACCAAGCCACAGTGCCATGCCTGGTAACTTGCCTCACTCACCAGAAGAGCGTCTAAAGACTGTGACAGCTGCTAACACACAAATCCACTCTAAAAGTGCATATTTGCACCATGAGTAGATACCAAAGAATGTTTCAGAAGACCTTATGGCAGCACTAAAGGAGCACTCCCCAAAATGTTTGGACTGAGAAACAGCAACATCGTCAGAATAAATATGCAGTCTCCTAAGGCAACTATTTTCCCAAAATACAGATGGAGAAGCATTTTCTTTGAGCATGCCAAACCTTACAAACTTAGAACAATTGCTCTCAAGCTTCAATGTGAAATTCCCAGGAACTTTTAAGAAAACAAATTTGCAGATACCCTGAGATCCAAGTCCCAAGTAATTCAATGAGTCCGCGATAGGGTTCACGAACCCCTCTTTTAACAAGCACCCCCAAGGGATTCAGATGTGCACGATCAACAGGGCATTCTCCATGATATGCTGAGCTGGGTGCTTTTCTAATAAGCACACCCCACACATCCAGGAACATCACTTTGCTGTTCCATGTTTTCTTTCCTTCAACCACCTCGACATAGCTTAATCCCACGTTCAGGCTCTCAGTTATTTTCAGTTTGACTCAAGTATGATAGCTAGACTTCTCTGGGACCTTAGTCAGTAATTATTGCCAAGTTACAGATGACACTCCTCAGATTCCAATGTGTAATACCTGCCTGAGTCCATGACTATGGCTGGTGGCTTCATCAGTACCTGATTTTTTTTTTTAGCAGCTCTTAGGAAAGAAGCATGATGGCGTGGAGACATCAGAGTGAAATAGGGTGGGCCCCAGCTCTGCGGGCACTTCTGTTCTGGACACAGAAGAGATGTGTATGACACCTGTCATGTCCCTTGCGATCTTCATAGTGTGACAGATAAAAAGGATTTCATTCTTGGGTCTATTCCCAAAGGACTTAAAAACAGCATATTACAGTGACACAGCTATCTCAATGTTTGTAGCTGCACAATTCACAATAGCTAGGTTGTGGAATCAACCTAGATGTCCCTCAGTAAATGAGTGGATTAAGAAAATGTGGTATATACGCACAATGGAATTTTACTCAGCAATAAAAGAAAATAAATTAATGGCATTTGCAGGTAAATGGATGAAGTTGGAAGACATTATGCTAAGTGAAGTTAGTCAGTCTCAAAAATCCAAGTACCAAATGTTCTCTCTTATATAAGGAGGCTATTTCAAAGTATTTTTGGATGGGGGTACATAGGAGGATTAGAGGAACACTAGAATGGTCAAGGGAAAGGAGGGTAAGGGAGGGAGCAAGAGGGGAGGGAGGGGGGGGAAAAAAAAGGTGGTTGAATGAGACGGATATCATTTTCCTTATGCATGATTGAAGACCTGAATTGTACGAATATACTTTGTATACAAACAGTTGTATGTAAAAAGATACTAAATATATGCACTATGAGTTGTACATATTAAAAATTATATAAATAAAAAAATTAAAAAAAAAATAACACCACTGAAAAAAAAAAAAAAGGATTTCATGCCCAAGATGTCAGAAATGCAGAACTGAAGTGGGCTGGTTTATTTCAGGATTCACCAGAATCTTTAGGATGCTGATCTGCATGCTCACGCTGAATAATGGGCTATACATAAAGTTCTCTGATCCAGCTGGAGATTTTCACAAAGTGACTTACTTATGTGGATAGCAGTGTAATATGCACCACAGTTTGAAATGGGGAACGCACACCTCTCAAGCTTTTATGTAAAGATACATATCTATACCGTAAGGAGGAAAGTCTCAATGGTATAAGAACAGCCCTCCCTGAAGGTAAGGGGGTGGTTCAGAGGATTACTGTGTCCCACCAAACTCAAGACTTTGAGGTATGATGTGAGTCACAGATTCCCTTCCTGATTTCTGTTGCCCTATCGTCCTCGGTCCTAGTTAACTTGACTAAGGTAGTCAGTAAACAAACTGGGCGTTTCTGTGTTTATCTGTTTGTTTTTAAAGCTAGTGCTGAAAATCTGTCTTTTATCTGCACACGGACATGGCTGAAGTCATCTGTGAATAATCAGTGATCACAACATTAGCAAAGAGTTAATAGTAACTTCATTCAATTTTCTTCAGCTAGGAAATCCTTATAATGCTGATGCAATAGTGACTTCTACCCGCTTGGAAAATCACAAACATAAAATGAGAAACCCACCAGCTTTTGGCAGTGGGCACCTGGACACGTCTTGAGGGTGGTGGTCTGGACTACACAGCTCCAGAGTGTGCCAGAGAGATTTTGCGAGAGACATAAAGCAGACAGGGAGGGATCCTTGAAAGGAAAGACTCTGCCAACAAGCTCACTGATCAAACAGCTCTGGGAATTTGTTTTTGTAGCAATTTGCCTAAGAGGCTGTTCCAGTCCAGCATTTCCTTCTGTGTAGTCCTTTCTCTACTAGGCCACAGCCTCCTGGGAGACAGGGGCCAGATCACAGGCCTCTTTGCAACTCCTCCTGGAACTCACTCCAACACTGAACCCACGAGGTGCTTAATCACTGGTGTTGACGGTCAGGCAGAACAGCATGTTAGGAACACGCTTTTTTTTTTTTAATTTTGAAAAAGGTCTTGTTTTGGTTGGAGATAGAAGCTCCAGCTACTTCTCCTTTATTCCGGATAGTGATGTGTCTCAGACAGAAGTTAAGCATAGCAAAGTAGACATTCACAAAGGATTCTGCTGAGTTAACTGCCTCTCGAAATACTGCAGACTCCTGTGCACAGACTCCTTCCCCAAGCTTCTGAGAACCATCCACATCAAGGTGGAACAACCCAGTCCATTAATCTGATGCTTATTTAAGCCAACTCTGGATAAGATAAACTTCTTGCCCTGCCTCCTGGAAAATTCTGGAATGCAAAGAAAATTCTAGAGAAGATTCGTCTCTTGTTAAATGCATTGACTAGCACATGTATTGACTAGCACATGCATCAATGTGTCTAAGACTGTCTAAGGGGAATTCTATTTTCCCTATTATTGGAAGCTGTAGCAGTTAAGAGAAAGAATGTCCTCAGGTTACATGTTCTCAGAGGCAAGCTGTGTGCTACTCACCTGGTGAGAAATCACCAGAAAGGTAATTTCCAGCCCCACATTCTCTCTTCAAGACATCTGGGTGGCACCTGGGTGACCTGAGGACCGTTTGCAGGAGCCTCTCTATTCTCTGTGCACGGAGGGTTTTGCTGACCATGGTAAAATTAGATTTCATCTTCCCCAACAAAAGAGCTGTGCTTCTACAAGGTTCCTTCTTCACTGTCAAGCTTGTAAAGTTGCCTCTTCCTTTCCTTCCAGACACTGAGATGTGTGACAGAGTGTGTTTCCATAAGTCTCATCTTCAGAGCGTGTGCTAATTTTAGGAAAACACTTTTTAGCCTAAACTGAGGAGGTACATGTATGGAAAGATAAGTAACCTGTGTCTGACAGCTGAGTGGCCAGTAACAGTAAGCCCGTGACCTTTCCAAATTTTAGTTTTAATTGACAAATAAGAACTACATACATTTATGGAGTACAATATGATGCTTTAACATATATTTAGATTGTGGAATGATTAAATCAAGCTGATTAACAAACACACACCCCTGCTCATAGTTTATTTTTGGAGTGAAAACATTTAAGACCAACTTTTTAAGCAATTTTGAAATATACAATTCATTATTGTTTATTTTAGTCGAGATTCTGTGGACCAGATCAGCTAAGCTTATTCTTCCTAACTGAAACTTTGTACTCTTTGATACAAACATCTCCCCTCTCTACATCCCTCCCCTAAATGCTGATAATGACCACCTACCCTCTGCTCCTGAGTGTTCAACTTTTCTAGATGCCGCAAATCAACAAGATCATGAAGTGTTTGTCTTTCTATGCCTGGTTTCTATCTCTTAGCTTACTGTTTTCCAGGTTTATCCATACTGTGAAGGCTGAATAATATTTCATCCTTTTTAAGGACTGAAAAATATTCCATTGTACATAAATAACCCATTTTCTTTCTCCATTCATCTGGTGATAGACACTAGGTTGTTTCACATCTTGGCACTGTGAATAAAGCTGCAATTAACATAAGAATTTAAATATCTTTTCAACATATTGATCTCAATTTATATCCACATCTCTCTTTAATATATTGATTTGAATTTATACCCCAAAGTGGGATTGCTGGATCATATGGTGATTTTATTTTTAGTTTTCTAAGGAGCCTCTATTATGTTTTACATAATAGGGTTCTATTATTTTCAAACTTAACATATATCTTGAAAATTTTCATTTTGATTTCCCCAAATGTAAACTTCCCTGTCCTCAAATTTCATTGGGAAAAAAAAAAGTATTTAAAGACACTTTAGCAATTTAACAAATAGAAAAAAATATATCCTGCTGTAACCAACATGAAATGTCAATTAAATTGATTCCAGTTGGCTAAGATGTTCTCTGGACTCCTCCATGATAACTGGCATTTGCCTAGGCTAAGAAGGTGTTCCTGTTACAGATAAAAACAAGCCCTCAAGTGACCACTGCAAAACTCTACAAGCATCATTTGCATTTACCATTGTAAATTTACCATCCAGGGATAAGCACTTGACCTATCCCAGAGAGGCTATGAGGCTGAATTTCTTTTTATAGAAACAGTACTGGTTTCAATCGACCTTGATCAACAGACCAGTTATCTCCAAAACATACCTAAAGATGCAGATTAACCCAGGGCGGATTCTATTTCTACCATTAGATTTTAGAGGCTTTGAACATTTTTACTGCAGGAAAACCAAGCCAAATAGAAAACCACCTCCTGGACAAAGTTGAGAAGAGCATTTAAAATGTATGCTTTAAAAAAGTTAAATGGTGTCTCTTTTTCTGTAATTCAAAGGCAGGTGACAACAAAATATTTTCTTTGTGATAATCCAGACTGAGACAGCAAAGGAAAAAACCAAAAAACTATAGGAAAAATAAAACCCTTTCCAGCAGCGAAGCCCCGCAGCCAGCCTACTGGCGCCTGCCCAGAAGCACCTGCACAGCAGGCAGCAGGCCGCATGGTCCTGAGGTGCTGGGAGTCAACGTGCGACTCACCTGTCACCTTGTAGGCCAGGCCCAGGCACCGTAGGGACATCTGCTGCAGAAGACTAGAACCTTCCAGCGCTGACCATCTGCTGACCTCAACCTCCTGCTTCCCGACATGCGCAGGAAAAGTTGCAGGCAGTGGGGCCGACCTGGGTGGAAGGCGGGGCTCCGAGTTGACCAATAGCATTAGTGCATTTCCAACCCTAATTAGCATAAGTTTGGACCAATAGCATTAGTGCATTTCCAACCCTAATTAGCATAAGTTTGGACCAATAGTATTAGTGCATTTCCAACCCTAATTAGCCTAAGTTTGGACCAATAGTATTAGTGCATTTCCAACACTAATTAGCCTAAGTTTGGACCAATAACAGTGAACCGAGAGCTGTACAAACCCCTAGAGTCAGGCGCTCAGAGAAAACGTGCTCTCCGGTTCCGTTTTGTACAATTGTTCTGTTCCTATCCTTTGAGGAGTCCTACTTTTATTTTCTTTCTTTCTATTTTCTTTTTATTTTTTTATTTCTGGTGCGTGGGATTGGACCTAGGCCGGCTTAACTCCTTAGTCATATCCCCAGCCTCTTTTCTTTTTTGAGACAGGGTCTTGCTAAATTGCTTAGGGCTTCCTTAAGGCTGGCTTTGAAGTTGGAATCCTCCTCCTTCCAATAACTCCCACTCTCGCACTGACACATCCTGGTCTGTGGCCTTAATGTTTTCAAACTCAGAGACAGGAACATTGAAAGAAAAAGAAATTGATGGTGAGCTGCTGGGCTCTGGGACAACACTGGAGGGCCGGCCCACCATTAAGAGCTGCTGCACGTCCCAGCTGCAGAAGCCTGTAACCTTACGCAGACCCCACCCACCTAACGCAGACTCCACCCACCAGCAGAATCGGAGAATTGAGTTTCAGCTCAAAAGTTTGGTTTTAGTTGTGAGTCGATGTTTCATGCAGGTTGATTTTCAATAAAGAAGATTTAAGTTTGGAAATCATTGGGGGTGGGGGGAGAAAGTCCTGTGCCTGAGAGGGAGCAGAGAACCGTCTGTAAAATCTGTTCTCCATTAGAGGTGGCAACAGAGATGGGCTGTCATTTGGTTGGTAAGAGCCCAAGGTCTAGGAACTTGACCTGTGTTCAAACTTAGCCTTCGCTCGGTTACCTGTGACCTCTGGACACACTGAACCTCTCTCTGACGTCCTCTTCTGTTACGTGTTCATAGCAATGTGAAGCCAACATCACTTCCAGAATTAGATGAGATCAAGCCTAAAACACTTAGCACAGTGCTTAGCCCAGGGTTAAGCTGCTGTTAAAGTTTTTATTTTTCTCTTCTGGCAACAGAAGTCTGTGACTGTTTCAACAGCTTAACCCATCTCTAAAGAGACGCCAAAAGGGAATTTTCCATCTCTGCCCCTTTAGGACACACCCTGCTTTAACCACCAGCCAGATTTCAATCCCATCTCTGAAAGGGCGACACCCATTACAGATTTTCTCCATGTCGGTTCAAATTTCATCACACTAAAAGCAATTATCAGCCAAAGTGCCTCTTAAGATATTATAATGGTATGGTATGTCACTTTAATCTGAAAGAGGAAAATCACGATTTTGAAATCACAGGAGTGGGGGCATTTTCAAAATCCTCAATTCCAATGGCTTCAAGATAAAATTGCGCATTTCCATCCATCCATCCATCCACCTATTAGCTATCTATGTTATAAAGTAGTTTCAATAGTGGAATACTGTAGGTTTTAAAAGTTTATTTTCAAACTTAGCTGACGTGGTGCATTATTTTTACTTCAGATTTCAGTTTTATTTGTGAAACACACCACACCCAGTTTCTAATGTAATTAACCCAGAACATTGGAAACTAATTTTGGAATAGATCTTGTGGATTTAGTTATTCACCATCTGTATCAGCTTCTTGTGTAATGTTGGAAAACCTAACCAAAGTTGGCTTAAGCAATATACACACACAATCTCTGGGGGTGGGGTGGATTTTGGCTCTGCTAACTGAAAGTGTTGGTGTAGAATCAGTTTCAGATTTGGTTGTATCCAGAGACTCAACAAATGCTACTAGAACCTAATTATTCTCTCTTTTGAGTTCTGCCTTTTGAGTAGTGACTTCATGTGTAGGTTCTATGAGATGACAAGGTAGTCGCTTTGAGGTTGAGGCCTAGTTGGTACCAGGTTTACATCGAGCAAAGAAAAAGCTTATATTTTCTCTCCCTTCTCTCTGTCTATCAAGTAAAGCAAAAGAGTCATTGAGTGTCAGAATACTGTGGGGGAAAAAAAGGTTGAATGCATGCTGGGTGCAAAACCATGGCTTTTTGGCCAACTGTTTCCTCCTTGATTATCTGCAGGCATGAGCAAAACTGTTATTTAAATTGGATAACCAATGGAAACCATCACCACTATTGCACTTAAAAAAATTTTTTTTTAGTTGTGGATGGACACAATACCTTTATTTTATTTTTATGTAGTGCTGAGGATTGAACCCAGTGCCTCCCACATGTGAGGCAAGTACTCTACCACTGAGCCACAACCCCAGCCCCATGTTGCACTTTTTTATCTGCTAGAATGTTTGGAAATAATGCACACCTCTGTGGCCTCCTCCAAGCCCCCCATCACATGTCAACGAGTGTTTGCCATGTGTTAGGCAAGCTGCAGGGTCCTGAAGAAATAGACCTCTAGCACCAACTCTCAATGCCCATGTCTCCTCATCAGCCAACAAACCCTTCATCCTAGTGGTGGGGAAAATAACGGGGAGAAAATGAACAGCTCTGTGTGGTGTTGTGCACATGCATGCATGCGTACACCAGTTAGAAAACAAAACAACACAGCAATCAAGCAGAAACCCAGAGCAACTGGAACTGCTGGGATGTCCTTGATCCATGAGCATTATTCTCACCAAGCTCACACACATGTACACTTAGGTGCACACAAGAGGACCTTGGAGAACACTCCTGCTTCCTTCTATTGGACAGCTCAGAGGGTTGCCTGGGCAACCACTCCCACAGCTCCTCTGGAAGACTCTCAGTAGGCTTCCGTGGGAGCGTCCTGTGACTTCATGAATCTCTTATAAGACAGAAATTTTGTCAGAAATGGTCTATTTCAGAGTCTGTTGTTTTCAGCCAGAAATAATTTCTCCATTACTGTAACCAGGGTGCACAGTTGCTGTTGCAACTATGACATGTATTTGTAAAAGCCCAAACTTTTAGCAATCATAGTTGTTGTTGTTGTTTTATAGTCTTAAGAGACTCAAGATCACTCATTCAGTTCCACAGTCTAAGCAAACACTGGAGGATGTTTCAATTCTCATAAAAAGTGGGAACTTCAAATGTTTTTCCTTCTATTACTTTGTTGGGTGTGAAGGGCAAAAATCACACTGGAGACAACCGTGCAGCCAAGAGATTTATTCACCAGCCTTTATGGCTGGTCGGAGGTAGAAGAAGTATGGGGAGAGAGGAGTCAGGGAGAGGGAAGTATGCAAGCTCTGAACGGAAGGTGGGTACCTGGTCATGCCAGCTGTGGTCTCTGGAGCTGTTGGCTGGGGCAGCTGCCGTCAGGCTGGAGGTGGTGGGTCTGGAGCTGTCGCAGTGGCTGCTTTTTCTCAGCAGGGACGAGCTGTTGTGTCAGAGCTCTGGGCAGGCAGGAGCTTTAGGTAGGGATTTCTGGTGGGGGGGGGGGTGTACCAGAGCAAAATTTAACACTATTGGCTCTTTGCCCAGGGAACAGGGCGAACTTTAAGGCTATTGGCTCTTGCCTGGGGAACAGAGTGATCTTTAAGCCGATTAGCTCCTGCCCAGGGAAAATGAAGCCAGGTTGCTTCTTATGGAAATTTCCATGGGGGAGGTGGCCCATCGGCCCAAGCCTATCTATCAGGGTGACCCATGGCAAAGCACCTCCTCAAAGTCCCCTTAATCAAGAAGAGGCAGAATCAGTTATTCCAGGTGCCCGCACAGCCTTCATGCACCTCTAGATATCTGTGGAGTAGGTCTGGGTGGGTGAAACTTGACTTGGATGTTGACGTAACATGTTCTCATTTTTGTAGAAGGTTGCTCTCTAAACATGAAGAAAATTCCATTCAAGAGACATTTTACAAATAGAGTGATCAGTTTATCAGCTGCATGAGACACACAGAATCTGTGGCTTTGATTTTCATGGATTGGACAAGGTTCCTTGTCGTATTTCAGGACATATTTTCACGTTAGCAGGAACAGGCTCTGCTATCATCATACATAGGTGAACTTTGAGTTTGCTTTTGCATCTTCATTTTTCTAAGAAAATCAGAAGAAGGTAATCTGCCTATTGTCTTTCTAGTTTTATTTCCTTAGAAAACAATGCAGTAACTTTTTACTTTAGTGAAGTTTTATCATACTAGAAACTAAGAGGGAGGGAAGGTTATCATTTTCATAAATAAAAGTCTGTTCTTGGACTGGAGATTTAGCTCAGTGGTAGAGCACTTGCCTAGCATGAGAAAGGCCCTGGGTTCTATCCCCAGTACCACCAAAACAAAAAACAATTTTTCTTTAAAATCAGATTTTTCATATTTGTGGAGTAAAGTCTTATATGCTCTTTTTTTGGGGGGAGGGAAGTATTTGTTTGACAGTACTGGGGATGGAATCCATGGGTTCACACATGCTAGGCAGGTGATCTACACTGCACTCAATCCCCAGCTCTTTTTTTTTTTTTTTTTTTTTTTGAGACAAGATTTCAATAAATTGCTGATGCTGGCCTTGAACTTGCCATCCTCCTGCCTCAGCCTCCTGAGTACCTGGGATTACAGGTGTGCACCACTGCATGCAGCTCTTTATGCTGTTTTGTTGTTAAATTCTTCAAAGAATTTTAGAGAAGAGAGTTTAGATACATCAAGGGGTGTGTGGCCGGGGGGGAGAGCAGGAGAGAGAGTCCTCACATTAAATGAAGAAGATGAATGAGTTCTGGGGATTGGTTTGACTAGATTATGGGATTTGATCAAGGGTGGGATCAACTCAATTTTATACTCATGTTGGTTCAGTACTAGGAGATTAGAGAACATATAAATGGAAAGTAAGAGGTGGTTGCCAGGGACTGGGGAAGAGGTAATGAGGTGCTACTGTTCACCGGTATAGAGTCTCAGATTTGCAAGATGATACACGATTCTGGGAATGGGTGGTGGTGATGGTGGATGCATAACAATACAAACCCATTTAAAATCACTGGACTGTGCACTTACAATGGCTAAGAAAGTAAATTTTGTTATTCATATTCTATCACAATAAAATATCTACCAAACATACATTATAAGAGCTATTCTTTTCTTACACTCCAAAGTCTAGCTGGCAAGTTTTGTGGGTCCAAGGAAGTAAGGAATATTCAGAAATTGGGCTAAAATGTTCCTACTCTGCTGATGAAGAGATTTGGGAAGGATCTGCAGAAAACGAACAATAAATCTTTTTTTTAAAAAAAAATCTGCTTCAATAAAACTTCCAGGGGAACTTCAGATCATTTCTGAGTAGTGTATATCTTAGCTATGAACCATTATCTATTCAACCTCAGTGGAAGCTGAATCTCTGTGGTGGGTAAATATAACATGTCTGCTATGTGCTTTCTCTGTTTCGTTTTAGTTAGTCCTTTCTCACTGGGGAATAGAAACCAGTTCTCTCCTTTGGTCTAGTTTGTGCTTTGCCTTATTTCCTTGGTGCTCTGTGATGTCCTTGGTCCTTTATAGTCTACTAAGCAGGATACAAAGTCTGGCATCCCATGTGCCTTCTCCTTAGCATATTCTCAGCTCTGAAGGACACTGCATGCTGAGGTCCTGGCTGGACATGGACCTTGCGATTTGCAGGCTGTCAGGAAACCGTGCTTCCTTTTGGGGGAGGTCTTTCAGTCAGTGGCGGTTTTTATTCTTCAAAGAACGATTTGGACAAGAAATGTGTGGAGGGCAGAATTTTTCCAAAGTAGAGGATGTTGGTTTTTCTTCAGAGTAAATAAAGGACACAAAGCAAATGGCAAGGTCATGAGCTGCTGTTTAGAAAATGTTCAGGCCTGGGGCTGGGGTTGTGGCTCAGCGGTAGAGCGCTCACCTGGCACGTGCGCGGCCGGGGTTCGATCCTCAGCACCACGTACAAATAAAGGCATTGTGTACAACTAAAGCAAATAAATAAATATTAAAAAAAAATGTTCAGGCCTAAGGACCCAAGTAGATTAGTTCATATTTTTGTTCCATTTTAGATAAACATGGAAATAGATTCAATCTTCAACTCCTCAAAAGAAAATTTCCAACTGTGTATATTTTCCAAGGAATGTATTCATTTTTATCCTTCCTTTTGTTGGATAAAAGAGAAAACATTTATAACACTTTTCTCTAAAAAAGACTAGATAGAAAATGATAGGAATTTTTTGAATACAATGAAACTTTTTGATAATCAATGGATTTGAATTATCCATGCTTCTGTTAGATTTAATCAATACAAATTATAAAGTTAAAATGCCCAGTGACTTTTTCATGGGTTACTTATAGCCCAAATATACCAGAAAAACTGTGTAAGTTCTATATATCTCAAAAAACGCTCTTTGACTCTGAAGAACCCAATCTGGTGCATATCTACGTGTAGGTTGAAACCCAAAATAAAATCTGAACACATATTTACCAAGCATTGGCTTCCCCTTCAATGTTCCCAACTTAGCCTCACCCCTTCGCGCTTCTTACCAGTCTCTTCTTGGAAAGTTGGTCCTCCCTTCTAGGATCAGGGAAACTCCTAGAGTTACATTCTATATAAAAACTCTGGCAGCCACTCTGTTGGGTGAAGGTTTTATTAAGTCTGTGCCAAACAGCTTCCCACCATGGCCTCGGTTAAGATGGAATTTCTTTCCTCGTATGAAAGGTTTGTACTGAGGACAGTGTGTACGTGTGTGTGCGTGCATGTGTGTGTGTGTGTGTGTGTGTGTGTGTGTGTGTGTGTGTGAAAGAGAGAGAGAGGAGAGAGAGAGATAGGTTAATTGATTGTGTGTCTGTGTAGTGGGACACAGATTTGCTCCTTTCAGATCCTGGGTATTCATACTGACACCAAAGGGAAACCCTGCTTCTTAATTGGTTCTCATGTTTTCTTCTCAGAAAATGCCTTGGAATTTTGGGGGCACAAACAAGGAATCCAGCTCTGACAGAGGACCTAGTGACCCAGACCTCGTCAAATATGCCAGGATTCCTCCAGAAACCTGGGGAGTAAGAGTCATTGTGAAAAGACTCCTTCCTACCGAGACGTGTGAGAGAGACACAGGAAAGCCTGCTTTAAAAAAAAAAAAAAAAATGAAGATTGTGTTTGTTTGGAAGCCGGTGATGTAAGATTGGTCTTAGCATTGGGCCATTTATTAAAAAAAAAAATTACTGAGGAGGAGTAAAACCATGGCATAGCAGCTCCCTTTATGAGAGTGAGACCACGACCCTAGATAGGTATCTTCTAAATTCAAAACTAGTAAATTGACCATTAGGGCATTTGCTTATGACTATAAAGTCAGAGAAAACACGTGATTTTAGGCTCTCTAATCAGATCTGGATTTTTACCCCTTTAAAATTAAGTCTGATTAAAAATATTTCTAGTTGATAGAAATTTGAATTGTTTCCAGTTTGAGGTTATTATAAATAAAGCTGCTATAAACCATTGAGTACAAGTCTTTGAGTGGGCTTTTGTTTTTATTTCCCTTGAGTAAAAGTTAACAGTAGACTTGCTGGTTGTAGGATAGGATGGACGTGTCTGACTACATAAGCTGTTTATTTGGTTGAACATGCAGAAATACTGAGAAATTTTGCATTCGATCCATCAAATCCTATAGTTCTAGTTGCTCCATATTCTTGCCAAAAGTGGTGAGCTTTTAAAATTTTTGTCCTTCTAGTGTGTGTGTATTTGCACTTTTCTAATGACTACTAATCTTTAGCATTTTAAAATGTGTTTCTTTTCCATCTGCATATCTACCTTGGTGAAGCGTCTTTTCAAATGTTTTCTTTACTTTTAAATGTTGTCATTCTTATTGAGATGTGTTAGTTAGGTATTTTGTACAAGTTCTGTATCGATATTCTCTTGAAAATATTTTCTCCCAGTCTGTGGCTTGCCCTTTTATTTTCTTAATGATTTTTTATACCTTTATTTTATTTATTTATTTTTATGTGGTGCTGAGGATTGAACCCAGGGCCTCACACGTGCTAGGCAAGCACTCTACCACTGAGCCACAACCTCAGCCCTAAATAGTGTTTTTAAAGACTAAAAGTTTTTTTTATTTTGGTGAGTTGCGATTGGTCATTGTGTGTGTGCATGTGTGCATGTGTGTGTGTGTGTGTGTGTGTGTGTGTGCATTCTATCGAAGATACTTTTGTCTAGCTAAAGATTCCAAACTTTTTTCTCATTTAACTTCCCAAAAGCATTTTTTTTGCATGTTTGATTAGGTCTATAATCCATTTTTTTTTCTTCATAAGGAGAAGTTTATTTTGGCTCATGGCTGTACAGGCCCAAGGTTGAGAGCTGCACTTGGTGACCGCCTTCTTGCTGGAAAGTGCTATGGTGGCACAGGGCATGAGACAGGCAACTTGAGTGTGTGTGTGCCCTTGGTGCACTCTGGGTCAATTTTCTATGTGGTGACAGTGGGAATCAAGGTCCATTGCTCTACATGCGGACATCTGGTGGTTCTCCATCATTTGTGGATTAAAGAATCTGTTCCCCTTGGAAACACCTTGGCACCTTTAAAAAAAATTAGCCAAGTATGCATTGGTTTATTTCTGGACTCTCAATTTCTTTCTCACTATCTCTTCTTTTGATAATACCACATTATCTTGATTAGTATAACTTTAATTCTTGAAAACAGGTAGTGTGAGTCCTATAACTTGAGTCTTTTAATTTTGTATATGTGTATGTATATTTGTGTAAATGTGTTTACATTTATATATTATATGTATAACATATATTCCAAGGACCATATATATATATATATATAATATGTATATATTATATATATAATATGTATTGAATCTATAGATTAATGATATCTTTACAATATTAAGTTTTCTATTCTCTTAAATTGGTATATATCTCTCCATTTATTTCTTTTAAAAATTCTCTTCACAGTGTGTATCTAACAGGACTTGAACAAATTTTGTTAAGTAAATCCTTAAGTGTGTAAGTCTATTATGCTTTTAATTTCAAATTTTAATTTTTAATTATTATGGCCAGTATATAGAAATAAACTGACTTTATATCCTGTATTTTAACTTTGTATCCTGTGACTTTGCTAACCTCATTTTTCTTCATTGACAATAATCATGTACTGCAATTTTACTTTTTCCTTTCTGACCTGAACTCTATTCCTCTCCCTCTCTGTGTCCCTCTCCCTCTCCCTCTCCTTCTGTCTCCTCTCTCCTCTCTCTCCTTTTCTTTATTTCCTTTTTTTAATTCATATACTGCTTAAAACTGGGGTTTATTTTGTCTTCCCTTGGGAAACATTTAGTAATCTATGAGGAAATTTGGGGGTGACACAAGTGAGGGACGTGCTGAGGAAATCTAGCACATTCAGGTCAGGGCTGCTGCTGAATATCCTGCAATGCACAGGCCAGCATCGCCCCCCCCCCCATAAATAAATAACTAAAACACACACACACACACACACACACACACACACACACACATAAGTTATCAGGTAGCAAAATATCACTATCCTCTGACCCAAAATCCACAGTGCATTATAAATATAAATGGTGAGAGTGGACCCTTGTCCTGTCTGTGGTCTTAAGGAAAGAGCATTCAGGCATTCACCATGAAGCGTGGGGTTTTCACAGAAATCCTTTATTTTGTTGAGGACACTGTCTTCCATTCCTAGTTTGCTAAGAATTTTTACCAATAAAGATACTGAACTTGAAAAAGATGCAGCCAGGGAGATAATTGTGTGTCCTTTTCTTTTACTCTGTTGAGTTGATAAACTGTATTGATGAATTTTTGCATGTTGAACTAACGTTGAATTCTTGAGATGAAGCACTTTAATCACAATCATATTATTAAATTTAAATATTGGTGGGTTCGATTTATTAAAATTTTGTTAAGGACTTCTACCTATGTTCATGAGGGATTATATTAGTCAGATTTTCATTGCTGGGGTAAAAATGCCTGAGAGAAACAACTTAGAGAAGGAAAGATTTATTTTGTCTCGCAGTTTCAGAGGTTCTAGTCTAGGGTTGGATGGCTCCATTGCTTTGGGCCTGAGATAAGGCGAAACATCATGGCGTAAAGGCATGACAGAGCAAAAGTACTCACCTCACGCAGCCCGGAAGCAGAGAGAGAAAGAGAGGAGGGACTGGAGAAGAGATGCTCCTCCAGTGACCTGCCTCCTCCAACTAGGTACCACCTCCCACTGTTTCCACCACCTCCCAATAAAGCCATAAGATTGTTAATCCACCGATGGATTAATCCACTGATGAGGTCTGAGTCTTCATGATCCAATCACTTCCAACATTCCTACACTGGAGACCAAGCCTTCAACAAGCGAGGCTTTCAGCAACACTTTATATCTAAACCACAATAAGGATATTGAGCTATAGTTTTCTTTCCTTGTAATGTTTTTGGCTGGTGTTGGTATCAAGGTAATGTTGACCCATAAAATGAGTTGGAAAGTTTTCCTTCCTCTTCTAATTTTGGAATAATTCTTAGAGAATTTATTTTATTTCTTCCATGGGTTCCTGGTATAAGTGAACAGTGAAGATGGCCTTTATCATTTGTTTTGTTTTGTTTATGGGGATTTGGGTGGATAAGACAGAGTACAACATAATACCAATTAAGTGATAATTCTTCACATTTACCATGTCCCTTCCCAAGCTAGGACTTCTACCCATTGCAGCCAGTGGGAGTCATGATGAGCCACTAGAGGCAGAGAGAAGATGTTCTGACTTCTGGTTTTCTGAGACCCTCTGTTTGAAGAAAGTTCTGAGGCAAATGCAGCTTCCAGACCTCACCCGCTGTCCTATGGCCTTACTGCCCACCGGTGTCTTATGTTTCTCTAGCACAAAGTTGTCCTTTTCAAGAGCCTGAAGGAACTTGCATGTGTGATAGTTAAGCAGTCATATGTGTGCTTATAAGCTATTAATACAATTTATAATTTTATGCCCCTTTACTTGTTTTAAAGTTCCTAGCTGGGCTTTGTCACCATCAATGAGTTCTTACATGGTTTTTGAGTTTTGAGTTAAAAATCTATTAATTTGAGTATGTTCCCAGGCTCTCTAACTTGTTCACAAGTTGCCCAGAGAGAAAACATGGAAATGTTCAACCCTTCTGAGGCAACTAATCAATCTCATTCAAAAAAGTCTTTGGTCCACCTGGAACAATCCACTTTATCCATAATAAGCTTCCAGTAACAATTGGCAGGGTCAAACATTCCTTCAAAGCACAGTCATGGTATATGCAAACATAGATTCAAAAACTCTAAATGGCTTGAAATCTGATTAACTCCCCAAATACCTGTGCTTGTGCTTAGTCTTGACATTAAAAAGAGGATGACGTCACCCTGGCTGAGGTGGTAACCTAGGACTGATGCTTTTCTCTAAAGCGCTTCCCCGAGCCCACCTCAGGCAGAACCCTGCTAACTGAATAACACAGAATGCTGACAAGATCTGCATTTTTGCAGTCTGGAAGCTCACGGAAGGTAGCCTGTGACGACTATCGTTTTTCCCTTTTCTCTCTCAGGATAAAGAATTCCGTCGGATTAGTAACTACAAATGTATTTACAAGATGTCTGTGGCTCCCGGGGTGCATGAGTGTAATTTAATTTAATAGATATGGCTCACACAATCCAAGTAGCTAAAAAACTGACTAGCTAAGGTAAAGTGAGTGATGGAAAACTTCAGGGTAATTTTCAAGGTGACTGAACCTACAGCCTGCATGCACGTGAAGGTAGTAATGGAGAAGCCGTGCCTGAGAGAGCAGGGCCTGGGCCCACTTCTGTCCGACCTGACCAGCACAATCAAGTTGGAGCCTTCCCAGATGCCCACAGAGTCTGAGTGAATTGGCAGCTACCCAGTGCTTCAGAAAACGAGGAGAAGACCAGGGCTTTTTTTTTTCGATAAAAACCCGACAGAAATTTTAGTTCCATCTGCATTACATTACATGCCGTGCAAGGGAGACATCTTGTGTCCCGCTGAGCCTGGAGGCTTTATTTTTAGTGAGGATGCATGGAAGCCTGCCTCCACCGGCCTAAGTGGGCCGTTAGAAGGTAAATCTGTCCTAAAGAGCCAAACGTAGATCAATACCCGGGCTACAGCTGCAGCAACGTACATTTGTGCCATGGAATTAAAACACATCAACTGCTTTGGCTTAGGATAGAACACTGTAACCCCGTTTTTGAAATTTTTAGCTTTGAAAAGTACAAAGAATCCCCTGAAATAGACACTTTAAAAAGAAAGCCATAGGGGCTGGGGTTGTAGCTCGGTGGTAAAGCACTTGCCTCGCATGCGTGGGGCCCTAGGTTCGATCCTCAGCACCACATAAAAGAAAATACATAAGTGAAAATAAAGAAATTGTGCCCATCTACAACTAAAAAAAAAAATTTAAAAAAAAAAGAAGGCCATCAATTGACCAGGCTATGTTAACAACTTAAATTTGAGCTGTGAGTTTATGAAGCTGACTTTAAATTCATTTTGCTAATTACATCACGAGAGTCCATCAAATGCAAGAAGCCCGGTTTTCACTCTGGTGAAATCTGTAGTTGCTGGGGCTTTAAGAGAGTCTGAGGCTAGAGGAAAACAGACGTGTATTTTGAAAGGGCTATTTAGTATGATAGAAATTAGAGAGAACACAACACATAATTGTAGGAATATTTCACAGAGCAAATTTCTGAATTTCCTGTGCTTGGCCAAAGAGCCTCAGAAGAATGTGGGAAAGCCAATAACTACTCCTCTGAGGGCAGTCCCCTACGGGGGCACAGGAGGGGTCTGGCAGCATGGAAGTCATGCTCCTCATGAACACCATGCAAGAAAAATGAAAAGGGAACTTGGAGGCCTATTCCAAGCATCTTCAGAATTGTTCTGGACAGGGAAGCCAGAAAGAATATGGATCAGCAAAACACGCTTAGCGGGCTTAAGAACCAAGGGGCAGAGACACAACCAGAAGGCACTAGGCCTACAGTTCCAGAAAGCGTCCCCGGAAGGCTGCCCAGGCCCGAATGGCAAGGGGGAAATAAATGGCAACAGAATTTGACCTGAAGGCTTTGGAGACCTTGGCTTTAAACAAAATGCAGACCTTAAGGACAAAGTTCTGCTTGCAGAAATCTTATCTTGGGGTGAAGCCCCAGACTGGCTCCGAAAGCTTTAACCAGTCATTGACATGCGAGGGAGACTTTCTGGCAGGGTGGGACAATTTTGAGGCGGCACTGAAAGTCCTGGTGTGTTTATACAGTCATGTCCAGTTTACCTGTGTCAGACGCGACTTTGACAGGCCTACGCAGGGTCGCCAGTTATCCACGCTGCTGGGAACACAGTCAGCCTGGCCAGCCGAAGAAAAACAGATGTGGCTGCCAGAAGCAACAAAGTAATGGACTTTCCATGAGAAGCTATCAGTTCTGGATGATTTGGTATTTTTAGAGAAAAGACGCATGCCTAGGAGGTACCATGGACATTAAGGCCGGAGCTGACGTGGCTCATGGGTTCAGGATGGGAGCATGGAGGGGCCAGTGAAGAAATGAAGCCTCCATGCAGAGAATTTATGTCCCCAAAGGAGCAGTAAGATACTTTCAGCATAGAATGTCAAAGTCGAGAATTCCTCATGGCAACAAGAGTCTGGCATGAACACGTAGTTTGGAAGGAAAAACAAGGATTTAGGAAATGTAAATATGCTTTACCTACAATCAACAGCTATACTGTTGTGCCTTAGAAATTGGAAGACAAGATGTATAAAAGATTTTCACATGCATTAATAAGCCCAGAGGGTCCTTGGCTAAACAATCTCGAGCTGGGATCTGTGAGTTCATTGCAATCCCCTACATTTCCAGAAATTTCCTTAGGGTCAACTTAACTCTTAAGTCCTAGAGTTTCTGGCTTTTATTAAAGTACGTTTTTACAACTTATCAAATAAGATTATAAAATTTCTCAGAAATACAAGTAACTCAACATTTTGAATGGTGCCTAGACCTTGAGAGGGGGAAAAAAAAACTCCTAAAAATTAGTGAACATGAGACATAGGGTTGTAAATATGGAATCTCATTCCACTAGACCACACCACAATATTTTGCAGAAGGCTAGTACCTAGAAAAAACTTGGACTGAAAGAGAATGAATTTTTCTTATTAATGAGTCAACCCTACATAAAAGATTACATTCCTAGAAGGGACCTGTTTTATTTTTCTTAGAACTAGAAGCGCTACTTAACCTAGAAGTGCCAGATGTCGTCATCCACCAAAGTATTCGGCACTCTCTCCATTTGAATATTCATGAGCCCAGATGTCTAGGAAATGTCAGATTACTGATATTTCTGTGAAATTGTGTAGCGGAAATTGTTCAGCATACGTTTCTGGGAAAACTAGCTCCAGGCTCGAGTCTCTAGTTTTGCCTAGTGTTGAGCTGCAGTTCTACTGCCCACCTAACACACTGTTTCTTATTAGCACTGGAAGGTTTGGGTTGGAATTCCAATTTGTTCCTTTCCCATCAAACTGATTAATTAGAACAGAACACGAGGGATATCATGTGCCCCTTCCTTAGCAAGATGTACTTTATAGCTTCCTGCCACAAAGCGTGGTCTAAGGTAAAACCAAAGTCCAGAAGCCTTACGTGAATTAATGTCTAGTTTTTGCATTACTGCAAGTTAGAATGGTAAGTTAGGAGGACCGAGGAGGCTGGGTTTGCCAAGTGAGAGAAGGCTGTCTTTACCATAAAGGGTTTGACAGGAGAGCTGTGAGTGAATGGTTTGCCATTCTGTGTGGTGTGTTCCTGTAACTTGGTATTGCTGTAGCTCCATTTTGAACAATAAACACTCAATATAATTCTAGTGAGAATGCATGGGCTGGAGCTGATCCTACCCATGGGCAACTTGCCGGTGGGTAATTGACCAGCAACTGGCATGGGACACTAAGTGTGAGGACTGGACAAGGCAGAGAGCAGCAATTCTGTACCGCCGAAAATTAGGATTTGCTGTCCCTAATGTAGCTGTCAAGTGGCCGGCTATTGCTAAATCGTGGTGAAGAAAGCAGAATGTGGCATTTGCGGCCACTTAGTCAAAAGCTTCTTATTTCACATAGAACAAAATCTGACCTCCTTCCCTGGCCCACAGACCTCCGTGTCGAGGCTCCTGCTGGCCTGCCCAATCCCGTCTGGTTCTGTCTGCTGTCCTGTGCTGCTCCAGCCACCACCTCCTCTGGATGTTCAGAGCCTGAGGCTCTGCTACCAGCAGCCCTCGGGTGGTGCTCCTTCTCCTTCAAATGCTCTCTGCGAGCCCCTTGCACCCAAGCCTTCCTGTGCCGCGGCTGGCTTCCTTGCAACTGTGGCCTCTTAGCTACATTTCTCGGCACCTGGGCGGCCTCTCCTGAACATTTGAAACAGTGTGTTAGGTGGGCAGTAGAACTGTCTAAACACCAGGCAAAAACAGAGACTCGAGCCTAGAGCCAGTTTTCCCAGAAACGTATGCTGCACAATTTCCGCTACACAAGTGACTTTGTAGCATCCCGCCTGCCTCTAGCATCTTTCTCCGTCCAATTCCTTTACTCTCCTTCAAAACACTGTGACCCAAAGCAGCCTTAACTGTCAGCTTTCTCTTTCCTCCAGTGGTACACTGGAGGACACTCTCTCTTTCATTGGTGGCTTATTTCTGGCATTTGGTGCCTGGCACGTGGAAGGTGATCAATAAATATCTCTAGACAAATAGAAGCCCAAAGGGATCAAATGAAGCTCTGCTGTGGGCAGTTGGATTCTAGGGTTGATTCCTACCTTGAAGCTTCAAGAATCCAAGCAAGAAAGCTTCTGTTCACATGGTCCAGTTTTAATGTCCACAAGCAACCTAAGTTCATCCACCCCACGCAGTCACCGTGTCCCACGTGCCCTTTACCACTCATAGGGCGCCTTCTTGGAGCCTCTCCTACAATTCCTGTTGGGCACTCTGCAAGGGAGACATGAGCTCAGTTCTTGGGAACCGACACACAATTAACCCCCCCTGCCACCCACCCAGCTCCATCCCATTTCCAGTATGTTTGGGCTGGCTGTTTGTCAGGGACAGGGTGCTGGTCACTCTCAGAACAGGAGCTATGCTTTGCATCTCGCTGTAAGAACTCTCCACATCTGGACCAGAGGCTCCGTTTTAAGTGGTTAGAGATGCATAGCTTCTGGCTGAAAGCACAGCATCTCTGGGAGGAAAATGGGAGGATTTGGAGGTGAGGGAGCTGCAGTTGACATCCAAACACCAAGGCCCAGTGGGGGCTGATTGAAGAGGGTGTGTTTGCAAAGTGGCTTAGGAATTGAAGGGCTGGGAGGGTCCTGACACTTTGGTGACAACCAAAAGAAGAAGAAGAAAGGTGTACAGAATGGATAGGAGAAAATTAGGACCTGCTGGCAGAAAATCACATGACTTCGCTGTATTATCCGTATGATTAAACAATATTTTAGAGTAGGCAGGACTTGAAGAGAGAGTTGTTATTTTTTTATTTTCCTCAATCAAAATATTCTGACAATATACCTACAAAGGCAAGGTTTTGAATCCACTACCCCAACTACTGTGTGTCACCAAGAGTCAGAACCCAAGAAGCCACCACCCACATTTCTACACGTCTTTCAAGTTATTATTTGTGTGTAACTTGGTGTCATTATTTGTGTGTAATGTTGAGTTTTTCCTTCCTTCCTTCTCCCCTTCCCTCCTACCTTTTCTTTTTCTTCCTCCTCCCTTTTCCTCTTTCTCTCTTTCCTCTTTATAAAAATCTGATTGTTGGAAACTTAAATTTGCAGATTGAGTTATTGTAATGTATCTATTTTTTCCCCTATAGCAGGAGTAAGTGTTAGGTACTACAGCAAGGGAGTTTTTGTTTTCCAGCTCTGCGTGGACTCTGCTCACTGTGTGCAGTGCTAAGGGAGATGAAAACCATCTGTTCTCCATCCAATAGTCATGTCTTCTTGATCTGTCTCTTAAAAGTGCAGTTATTGGAAGACTCTGCCATTCATTTCCTGTTGGCCAGGACACCCATCATATGAGCTTTGCATCTAGAATCAGTAACTGTTAATCTGGACCACACACAGCTTTTCTGGATCATTTTTAAAGATAGAAGGTTGAAGAGTCAAAAATGCAGGATCCTTATTTTTGTCTTGGTCACACTGTTCTAAGATCTATAAAACGGTAGTGATATCATCTACCTCATGGGGTTCTTGTGTGACTCAGGCTAGTTAATGTGTATAAAGTACTTGGGAAACAATAAACAATAATATGAACATAACCAGAAATTAAAGAAGATGCTGATTTCTAAAGAAGATCTCTCCCACAATTTCCCAAAGAGCTTCAGATAGCCACACCTATTAATTAAGAGGTGTTGGTAAATTGCTTACACGCATTTTACATTTGCAGTGTACCCTAGTATTAGGCTTAATGTTACATGTTGTTTTGTAACAAGTATGAACTTTAATTCATAGTACCAGAGTGGAATAAATGGAAAATACACATTTCCTAATTCTAATTGAATGTGTAAAGGAGCCCTAATTAGGAAGGGCTGTTGTAGCTAGCTGGAAGCCATAAGTTCCACCTGATATGTATGTGACGCACCTGTAGGCACCCGCAAACCTGAAGGTATATAACCGGGTGAAAGCGGTCCGAGTTAGGAGAACGGAGAATTCAGTCAGCCGGGCAGTCACTCGGTCGGTCAGAAGAATCAGAGCGGCCAGAACGTAGGCAGAGCGGTTACAGAAGGGAAACCAGATAGAAGAAGTAATGACTGGTCAGAGTTAGGCCGAGGCTCCCAAGGAAGACAGAAGACAAAAGAAAGAAGAAGGAAGAAAGAAGAGAGAAGAAAGAAGCTCTAATCTTTCTCTAAGCTAAGCTCTATCTTTCTTTCTCTCTAAGACTCTAAGCTAAGAAGACAAGAAGAAAAGCTCGCTCTAAGCTAAGCTCTATCTTTCTTTCTCTCTAAGACTCTAAGCTAAGAAGAAAGCTCGCTCTAAGCTCTATCTTTCTTTCTCTCTAAGAATCTTTCTCTCTAAAAATCTTTCTTTCCCTCTCTAAGCTCTAAGAAAGTAGAAGTAAAAGTAGTAAAAGCTTAACTCTGCCTCCGAGAGTTTTTCCTCCCGGTTTTCGGTACCAGGTAGCTTACAAATGTGTTCCATTTCAGGTGTTGGAAGATAAAAGCCCAAACATTTATAACATTGGTAGAAGATGTTGATGTGAGTAGCTAGAGAGGAAATCTCTCACCTCTCTGGTATCATTTAAGAACTACAAGAGTCTTGGACAGTCCAGAACCTTCAGAGCATTCTTTTTCCTTTGGTCAATGTCGATCATCATTGACGTGTCCAGCATCCAAGAACAGGTGTGCTCTTGAAGCTGGGCAGCTCTTGTGCTTCCACATTAAAGCCAAGCCCTTGTCCCAGAGAGGTAGAGGGGCAGCCTGGGGGTCTGGAGCCCTGGCAGTAAGCACAGGCGGAGGCAGTGCAGAGCCCGCCATGCCAGCAACCTGTCACACTGTGGTGGCCAGCCTGGGTGGGGAGTAGATGCCCACTCCACCTGGCACCACAGCCCAAAACCCCTGAGCATCCATGATGTGACCTCAACCTCCCACTTCACAACAGACGGCAGGAAAACCTGGAAGTAAGGCAGATCTGAGTGGAAGTTCAGGTTCAAGGGTTAACCAATAGTGTTGGTACTTTCCCAAACTCTGGTGAGCATAAATCTGGACCCGTAGCATTGACCCAAGTGCTATATAAACCCCTAGACTGGCACACTCAACCCTGCAGGGGGGGCCCCCTCTTGCCCATGAGAGTTCTGTTTGTACTCCTCCGTTAAGCAAATCTGACTGTTTTTCTTCTGCTTTTCCTTGTCCTGTGGGGATTCAGGAGAAGTTGGAGGTGGGCTACTGGCCTACGATAGCAGTGAAGGGCACGAAGAATCGGGATTTGCTGACTGCAAACCTGGAAGCTGATAGGCATCCCCTGCTGTGATTCTCTATTAACACTAAAAGGGGCTGCAGGGGCTGCAGGGGCTGCAGGGGCTGCAGGGGCTGCAGGGGCTGCAGCCTACACAGCCATTCCACCCGCCAACAGAGGCGTCCAGTTTCGTCTCAACACTCTGGTTCCAACACCATCCTTGAATCCTAGGGGTTTTTGTTGCAGCTGGGTGTCCCTACATACCTAAACCCTCTTCTTAAGTGTGCCAAGCAACCAGTGTTTTCTGAGTTATTGCCACCTGCCAGACCACTGAAAGGAAATAGGGCTGACTGCTGCTTCTCCAAGCTCCCTAGACCCATGGTCTCCCTTTGCTGACCTGAGAGACCCTCTAGATCTCTCCCCTATCTGGCTACTTTCACATCTTCCCAGAATGCACTTCCTGTCCTTTTGAGGTAATCTATCATGATCTCAATGAGCTCAGCCTCCCCAACCCCACCCCCGCCCCCAGTCCACAAAGCTGTTGGGTTTTGAGCATAGGGCAGTTTCAGCTTGCTTCCTTGAAAGTCTAAAGCCCTGAGTCAAGAAAACAAAGTCTTAGCTACCTGGAGATGGGAAGGGAACCGTATCCATCAGGGCAGCATTGGCAATATTAACACGCCAGTTCATTCGGCTCTACGGCCATCAACATGGTTATCATCTTCCTTTTCCCCTTCCAACTTCCATTTTGCATGATGGGAAATGTTGAGGAAAAAGGCAAAGGAAGCCATTTGATTTGGGAAGAAGACTAGAAATCGTTGGGGAATAACAAACAAAGATGGCCCCCTAAAAGCTGCCACTGCTCGACGGACGTGGCGGTGGCCGTGGGGCTCTTCCCACATGCCCGTGGGATGGCTGTTTTAATGGACTGATGTCAACAACTCGGTTTTAAGAGACTCTTGTTCCTAAAAGCCACACACTTATCTGGGATGGCATTGACCATAGGGAAGGACCCGCCAGTATTGTGTCTAGGAAAATATGGATGATAGAAACTATGCTTTCTGTGTAGGGCAGGCACTACAATGCACCTTGTCAATCTTGTTCTAACACTGATGATAATCGAATGAATATTCTCAGATTAAGTTTATACCCAAACCACTAGAAAGAGAAATAAATTGCAAGATTGACTTGTTGTTTTTATTCTTTGAGTTATTTCTGATTGTAGCAACAATTATCCAAGTTGATCCAGAGAACGGGAAATCTCATATTTGAATACAAAGTTATACTAGTTCTTCCATCTCAAAAATTTTAGTCATCCCTTTCCCAAGTGTTGTGGGGTTTACAAAGATGAAAGACAGTACCTCTGCCTGTAACACCCTAGCAGATTTCAGACTGTTTCACAAAGTTTCTTCTGGTTTGAGCCTTGAGTCTGGATGGTCCTCTGTGAGGAAGCACAGACAACGTCACGTATTCCTATCTGACCATTGAGCAAACTGAAGCTCAGAGAGGCATCCAGATTCATAAAGCATCACATCCAGCTAGAGGACGTGCTGGACGTACACCCCAAGATTCAGCCTCAGTAATCTTTGCCATCTTCCACCCTGATTCTCTTGAGTCCCAGGGACTCCTTCAGAAAGGAAGAAATGGGTTAGAATGGATTTGGTCTATCAGCCAACAAGTGGGAATGATTCAAGTTTTGGGGATCCTTTCCTAAAATGACACCACAAAGGAGGTTGCCTAGCCTAACACCTTTTGCGAGGTTGTAATCCATGAGTGTTCCAATCACCATAGCATAGAAGAACACATGCTTTGTGGTAGACCCACCTCTGTTCAGTTACCAGCCCTAATATCCCATAAGTGATGTAATCTTTACAGGCCTCTGATTTCTGAGAAGTCCTGATGTCCCATCTCCTGGGGTCCCTGCAAGGAGTGAGTAGGACAAAATGCACAGTCCTGTACCTGGCATCCTGACGTGGGAGAGGCGCTCTAAAAATGTTATCCCCCCACCCACCCCACATCACTCTGTTAATGCATTCAATAAACTAACACTTTTTAGCACCTGTTACACTCAATACTGGGCAATGGGAACACAAAGATCAATAGCATCTAATCCCTGCCTCACAGAATTTGCTTTCTAATTGCACTGGGGAAGGGAGACTTCACACCAGAGCTGCATCCAAATGGCACTCTTATTCCTTAGGTCTTTTGTTGCTGGATATCCATTTCCATCATGGGGGTTTTTTGCCGGTTATCCTCTTTGCTTTTATCTTAAAATTAATTTCCTGAGAGGGTTACAGTGAACCTCACCTGAAAGCAAGCCGAGCATTCTAGGGAAGCTGAGGCCCTGAAACGTAAGAGGAGGATGTCTTTCCATGTTCCCTTTTCCTATTCTAAATACTCAGACCTTTTACACTTCACTTGCCATTTTGACTTTAAATTAAGTTAACCAAACTTAGGATAGAAGAAAGGTACAGATTCGCTAGGTCCCTCCAGAGGGTTCAGGCAAGGAAGAGCCAATGGGCCTCAGAAGGACTCTCCAATTCACAAAGTACATCAAAGAGCAGCAACAGGAAAGTAGAGGAGAATTAATACTGGTGTGGTGTGTGCACATGAGAGAGAGAGAGAGAGAGAGAGAGAGAGAGAGAGAGAGAGAGAGTTGGAGACATAGAGACAGGAAATTAACAGCTTTCACTGTTACTCTGTTCTGAAGTAGAGACATTTTTTACTTAAGAAATTTCAAAAAAGCACTCCAAAATAAATGTGAACCCATACACACTGAGCAATCAAGAGCATTTTCTCAGACTACATGTCTCCTGAGGAAAATGTGGAGATTTTACTTCTGGCCAGACTGGAACCTGTCCCTGTGCCCACCTAACACTGCCAAAGCTTTGATCCTAAAGAAACACTTTGGTATTTCAAACCCAAAACCACAAGAGCAGACCTTGCGGTACAAGTATTTTGCATTTGTGATATTCCTTATTCACAACAACTTTCTCCAACCACACTGGGTATGAGACACATACCACATGTCTATTTCCATTTGACCCTCAGCCCCAGCCCCACCCTGCATAGCATAAACTTTTTTTTTTTTAATCAAATTTCCCACCCATTTGTTGTGCTTCAAGAGCTTCTAAAATTTCAAATCTCCTCTAAAGAATTTCCCATTGAAGCTGGAAGTGAGATGGAATTTTCTCCAGATTGAGTTCCAAGATGAAACTCACACTCTCGGCCCCACTCAAAATGGCAACTACAACTCTTTGGGTTTCAGTATTATTATCTTCCCTAGAGCCCATCACGTTTTAGGGTATCATTGTACTTCCTTGGTGTACCATTCTACTAGGTAAACAGAAGGAGATACTGTGTACGGAGCCACTAAGAACTATGTTCTTAAGAACGGACACTAAGAGGCATCTGAGACCCCATAGTATGATCCAGGAGGCAGAGGGTGGCAGAAGCTGTGGAATCGCAGAAATAATGTGCAGGGACTCCAGGCCTGAAGCTTCCTTGCTCTTTTTTTTTTTTTTTTTAAATATATATTTATTTGTTTTAGTTGTACACAATGCCTTTATTCTTACATGGAGCTGAGGATCGATTGAACCCGGGCCACGTACGTACGTGCCAGGCGAGTGCTCTACCGCTGAGCCACAACCCCAGCCCAGCTTCCTTGCTCTTTTGCTTGCAAATTAAACAGTTTCAACTACGTAGCTCAGTGTCACGGTGCTTTCTTCTCATTTTGAGATGGATGTTAAAATTGTTTGAAAATACTCCCTGTTCCCAAATCCATTTCCTGCCTTCCAAACACATGTATCTCCCCACCACACTGCTAAGATTGAAGTTCCGAACACAGGGTTGGAGGAGAAGGAAACTCCCTGATTTCTCTTCCTCTGCCTTCATTCGCTTCCCGTCAGGATGAAGGAAACAGATGTTACTATTTGTATAATGTGTGGTGCATTTAGTTTCATCTAATGTTTATAACAATTTTACTTTGGTATTATTTCCCCTCAGAAGGATAAGGGCTTTATTCTCATAGCTTGCAAATATAGGCAAGGTTCCTCCAGTTCCAAAAACCATGTATTGTTCCTGTTGTGCTCTCCCCCCCCCACCCCGCCACACACCCAAGTTTATTCATTTTAAACAGATTAATACCATCCTAATCTTTGGATAGATGCTCCAAAAAAAAAAAAAAAGGGGGGGGGGGGTCACAAGTATGTTTATCCTTGTCATGGACATTGAGATGGTTAAGTTTTGTTTGTTTTGTTTTCTTCAGTCCATCTTTTTCTTTTCCTTTTTTGCTTTTTCCTAAGCATCAACTCGCAGGCTGGGAGCAAGACAAAGCCAAGAGCTTGACATTTCTTCAGGGATTCATCCAAATCAGACAAAGCTGTTCACTGAAGTGGCCTCTCCCTCTTCAAGACCTTAGAGTGGTTTATTTCATTACTTGGGACTAAGAGAGTTTACCATGTAGAAACAGACCATACGATCCCTTGAAGAACATGAAAGTCACCACCAGTTGAAGTGACCCACGAGTAAAATGGGTGAAAAGCATGCTACAGAGAAGAGATCCATAAGAGAAGCTATTTTTTACAGAGGAAAAAGTGATTATTGGAGATAATGATAGGTTTGGGGCTGGAAATGTCGTTTGGTCTCTTTAGCTTCTGTAGGATGAGGCTAAGAATAAGTTTTGTTTTTTTGAAATCTGACACATATAATTATTACAGAAAAAATGTTTAGGCTAAAAAGCAAAGTAAACATATATAATTCCACTCACCCTGAAGAAAAATAAACACTTGATACATGAACTTCCAGCCCTTTTTCCTTTGCATATGTAATTTAACACAAATAGAATCTGAGTATAGCACATCTTTGAAGCTGAATTTTTAATTTAATATCACAGATATTAATTGAAGTAAATAAGGAAATATCTGTACCACAATGAATAATGTGATTATATGGTGTGATATTGTGCTCTGTACATAACTTAGTTAACTTGTCTTTTAGGGTTAGACAACAAGGCTGTTTCAGAGTTTTCTAGTTGTAAAGAGTGATGCTGTGAATATCAAACAAATCCTCTGCATAAAAGGAAAAATAAGAAAGAATAACAAGTTCATGAAAATTGTTTTTTACATTAAAGGTAAAAATATTTTTGAATTTTTTATAGACATTCTTGAATTATTTTTTCTAAAATGTGTGCCAACATAAATAGCAGTGAATGACTGTGTCCGTTTCCCTGAATCCACAGATTATTTCATTGTTTTCGTCTGCATTTGCATTAGCAGTAAGGTTGGATAATTTTTGCTCTGCATCTTGGCTGTGTACATATATATTTCTTGTTTTATAAATTGCTTATCAGCTTTTGCACATGATTTTCTTCCTTAGTAGTTGTCTTTCACTTATTTGTAGAAATCTCTTATTTTAAATATAGAAATGCATTACATGTTGCAAATGGTTTTTTCCAGTTCATCTTTTTTATCAGTTTTGATTTTGTTTATGGTATTTCATGCAACAACTGAAGATTTATGCAGCATTTCCTTATTTGCTTTTTCCCTTTATTTCAGACCATCCTGAGGACATTAAATCAACCTTGAAAAAGTCAGACTTAAGATACATAAGTTCTCTAAGGAACTCATTAAGAGTTTCCATGTCTCTGTTTATGATATTGATTATCAAACTGTGCTTCTTTGGAACATCATTTTTTCCACAGTATTTAGTCCAGGTGCTGTGTCATTAAATGTGAATATTAGCAGTCTTTCCACTTTTTCAGAAAAATAAATTTAATGGAATATCTTTCAATTCTAAGGTTTCCCACCACACTTTTTTCTTAACTGTTTGGTGCTGCTACTCATTGCCTTTATTAGTATCTAATAAAAGCTGGTGTCATATTATATATTCTGTTATTTTAAATTTAATATGTCAATATTCAATGGTGGCATGCAAGATTGCTATTACTTCCAGATGGCCTACTAACTGGCGAGTTCAAGGATCTCTAGTGTATGGAACAGTTTGCTGCAGTTAGAACTAGTAGGGAGATAATGTTCACAGCACAGAAAAATGAGAAAACGAAGATGAAGAGGACTGTTACCAACACTAATCACTTCTTGTCTTCCTTAAGATCCTGAGCCTTGATTACTAATATCTCTGACAAATGTGTCCGAGCAATGTGATTATTAAGCAATTCTCTGATCGGCTCAAGTAACCTTCCTAATGAAAAAATTTTGTTTATGTTTTTGTTTGTGTGTGTGTGTGTGTGTGTGTGTGTGTGTGTGTATGCTTTAACTACAAAAACTATTATTCTTCACAGTAGAAGCATAAATAAGACAAGGAAATTTATTCCCTGCTTTCTTTAGTGCTTCCAAAGGCTGTCTTTATTGTTGTCCGGAGTCTGAAGGACACCTACAAAGGCACCTCTGGACGGGTGCGCACCAACAGGAGCTTTGAAAATGTGCACCTATAAATGCGAGCACTTCCTGGACTGGTAGCCGCTTTATTCAGCAGACCATTAAAAGCCCATTTGGAGGACCTCGCGCAAACTCCTGTACACTGCAGGTTCTTAAGGTGGGTGAAACCGGTGTAGCAAGAGACAAAGAGAAACACAAAAAAAACGGACCAACATGCACTGAAATTTACACAGAAAAAGAGTTCTTTCTCCAAACCCAAATTTCCTCCAACACTAATGCTCATAAAGAAGAGGTAATGTGACAAAATTGCCCCACCTTCAACCCCCCAGCCCAAATCCAGCACCCCTCCGGCCCTCCAAGTATCAATCATCAGCCCAGGCAGGGCAAATGAACTTTTAATCAATAACAGCTACTGTTTCTTGTACCAGGACTGTTTATGATTTTAAAAGGGAAAAAAAATTAAATCAATCCTGATGTGAGTGTTTTCCCTCTTGAAGAGAAAAAGCAACACCCTGTGTCAAGGGAAGGAGTGTAGCTTCACATGTCTAGAATGCATTAAAATAAATTCGAGATGGTTTTTGTGCACATTTGCTATAGACAGAAAAGAACTACATGGGACACCACGGATGAATGAGCCATGTTGGACATGTGCCTTTAATCTCTGTCTTCACATTATTATATTTCCTGTTCACATTCACACATTGGAATAAAGGAGAATGTAGAAAATGTCTGTCCAAAGACCATTGCTTTGGGAGACCTGTAACTGGAGCAGTTCAGACATAGACACAAGGATCAATGTACTGGGAAGCCAGGGAGGAAACAACAGAAGAAGTTGTTGACCCTGTTGGTAGAGGAGACTGGTTGTAAAGGAAAACCCAGTGCACGGATCTTACCAAGGCAGATTTGCCCTGGGTGAGGATTCTTGCCCTTTCCCCATCCATATCCCAAAGGCAGCCTTAGTCTAGAACCTCCAAGGTTCTACTGAGACTTCAGGCCCTGCAGGTGTTGTGATTCTTCCCTTCCCGTTCCTTACAGTCCTCTAGGCCACATCTGTGTAGGTCTCACTAAACACCATAAATCCCAATAATACTGGGGGTCAGATCTTTCTGTATCTCGAGTCTCCTTTAGCCAGGGAGAAATCAAACTGGATTCTTTATGAAGCTTGCTGCATTATTTTGGCATGTTTGCACAAAACCCGAAATAATTTCCCTGAGATTACTGAAATGAAATCATCTTTCACCTAATTGGGAAAAGCTCTACAGGCTTAGGCCCAATTTTAAAGAGTACGAGGATTGTAGGGGTGGGGAGATGAGGGGAGTGATTTCTTGACTGTTTTCTTTTACAGTTTGCTGAAATGGAACAAATCAATCCTGTCTTGATTATTTATAAGACCTTAACACCCACGGGGCGGGGTGAACTAATGAAAGCAGGCACGAGGAATGTGGAGACTCCTTTCCAAACTGCTGGCACACAGACATGCTCCAGTGCCGTGTAGCTTTAAGCGTTGAAGAAACGAGTTTTCTGCCTCCAGCAATTGATGGCAGGGAACAGCATTCGCAGCTAATTATTCTCCATTATTACTGGCAACCTGCAGGGGGCGCAGCAAAGAAGCCCCTATTTTTTTTTTTTTTTTTTTTTTTTTTTTTTGGTACCGGGGATTGAACTCAGGGGCACTCGACCACTGGGCCACATCCCCAGCTCTTTTTTGTATTTTATTAGAGACAGAGTCTCACTGAGTTGCTAAGCGCCTCGCCATTGCTGAGGCTGGCTTTGAACTCGCGATCCTCCTGCCTCAGCCTCCCAAAGTGCTGGGATTACAGGCGTGCACCACCGCGCCCGGCTGAGCCCCTATTTTTGAAGAAGCAGGACACGTACTCTCAGGTGTGCCCTTCAGAGGACGTGATAATAACATACAACCCCTCAGAAAATAATGACGGGTGTTGGAGTGGACTTTTAGGGCACATTAACCCTTGGTGTTATCTCTGTGAACTCAGCATTTCCCACACGTTACGGATGAGAAAATGGAGCCTCCAAAGGATCTGAAGGCGTGTTCAAAGACACCACATAATTGAAAAAGTCAGGGTTTGAATTCAGGTTCCTGGATAAACCCCAAGTTCTTGTCATTTTTTCTAAGAAATATTTTTTCTGGGAAGTAAAGAAAGAACTCAGCGTGTGAATAACAGTTCCCCTGTCTGTTGGCTGACGTGTTCCTCACGAAGAGCTGAAATCCATGCATCCTCAAACTCCTGGAAGAACCAGCCGTCATCTCTGGAGTGTCCCTGCACAACACGGGGCTCCGTGCTGAGAGGCCATCTCCCAGCGCCTCCAGACCCACTGAGCATCGAGGGGGCACAGCCAGTTATGGAGGCTGTCGGAGAAGGCTGCGCCCTGTTCCCCACAGAAGGGGGAAACAGCAACGGCTCTGTGCTGTCGGGCCTACTGCATTCCTTCTCCATGCTCAAAGGTTTATCCGACTCAACCACAAGTCTCCGGGAGTCTTGGGGAAGGAGCTCCCTCAGCGCTGGTGGGGGGCGCCTCTTCCCACAGTGCTGGGGTGTATGTCCGGGACCGGGGATGCTCAGGAATCCACACTCTCCGTGTCCCACTTTTGACCTCTGAGACTGCACCTGTACAACAGCTCTGCTTCTTCCTCGGGCCTTTCCCACCGAGCTTGAAAGTTGGAGTGCTGTTCAGGCAGAAAGAGCTCATGATCCTGATTCGGTTGATGGCTCTGTGTCTAGACACAGAAATTCACGTGGCTCATCAATGTCATGACCTATCAAGTCATCAAGGCAAAGTATTAGAGAAATTTGATATTAAATACAAGGAACAAGAGCTCATATCTCTTTCCCTTAATCTGTCTGGAACCTTGGGATATAAATTTAAATGTGAATGTGCTCAGACTTTGGCCATTAATGATAAGCATCTGGAAATTCAGTGACGTCATGGCAGACTATATAGAGAGGCAGAATTTTCCATTACCAAGGTCATTGCTTATTGTAGTTAAGGCCTTGGACACTGTTGGAATTTAATGTATGTGGCAAGGTGAGTCAGAGGGAAGGGTGATTGACAAATGGAAGAGAGACAGAAACACCTACCTTTAGTATTGCCGTGAGATTTGTGCAAGCAAGGACTTCTGCCCCGAGCCCTGCACCTTATGGGGCCCCATGCTTTGGAGGGTCTTTCTCAAAAAAGTTTCTAGTGACCAGGTGGGGCCCACAGTGTCATGCTGGAAAGGACTTCCATGTCCACACAGGGACTCTCACGGACCCAGGTCAGAACTGTATCTCGCTGTGGAGTCTATCAAATGCCCTGCGGTACTCTGGAATCCCTATATGTGGGGCCGCCCCGACCTGGCCTGTCCATTCTCCACTGGCTGGTGTGGAATTTCTTTGACCTGACTGCATGACACGGGACCTCCAGAATGGGGCGGAAGCAGTGATTTGAGGTGACT